>CM060974.1:61857584-62457584 GCA_030765045.1 Tenodera sinensis | reverse complement strand
AACTTCCTGACCTTCTTGCCAAGATGTTTAATGTACAATACCTCCTCGATGGCAAGCATTGTCCTCTCAGTACCTGAGTGAAGCATCGAGTGGTGGAATGCCAAAATGACCTTGTCCTGTAAGGAATTTGGTACCATCATTTTCCATTTCCTTACGTCGCGACCATGCAATTTAAATAGGATGTTCCTAAATTTGCCTATCTTGGCATCCAATCTTGGTATTATGTCTGGAGCCTTGTCGAATAGCCTCTTCAATTCAGGGTCTTCTTGTTGTAGCTTTGCTATGTTCTTGAAGTCTTGCAAGATCTCGTTGCTTTCTTTGCTATTTATCTGCATGATTTTGATCTCATGGTGCGGACTGTATATCGTCTCGGGTATGTGACTCTCCGACCTTAACCTTGACAATAAGTCACTGAAGATGTTCTCCTTCCCCGGGATATGTTTGACCTCTATGTCATGTGACATTATCTCATGTATGTACCTTGAGATTTTGGAGTTGGTCAGCTTGCATTTTTGAATGAAGGACAGGCTTACGTGATCTGTATATAAAATTATTTTATAAAGATATACATATTGTCTGAACTTTTGCAACGCAAAATGGATTGCACCTATTTCCAGTTCGGTTATGCAGGCATTGGCTTCTATTTTATTTAAAAATCTAGAAGCTGTGGCAATCACATGTTTGTTGCCATCTGCATCTTCCTGTGCTAATATTGCTCCATATGAGTGCGCACTAGCATCAGTGTATACTAGAAAAGGTGAATTCGGATCCGGTCGTTCCAGGAGAATACTGTGCTTGAAAAGTTCTTTGATATTCTCAAAGGCCACCTGGTGTTCAGCATTCCATTCCCACTTAGTATCTTTTTTCAACAGTGCTCTAAGGGGTACCAATTCCTTGGCGTAGTTGACCACGAATTTCGACTGGTACTGTAAAATGCCCAGAAACCTTCTCAACTGTTTTAAGTTACGTGGGGGTGGTATATGCTCTATGGCCTTGACCCTCTCCGGATTAGGTTGTATGCCATCAGGTGTTATGATGTGGCCCAGAAATTCAGCCTCTTTGACGAAAAATTCACACTTTTCTAAATTTAGGGTCATGTTGCTTTCCTGGAACCTGGATAATACATAATCTATGTGATGTAAGTGCGACTCGGGATTCTCACTGTATATTAGAAAGTCGTCTACATATTGCATCACAAAAGTCTCGATGGTATCTCCAAAAACTTTGTCTAGAGCCCTCAGTAGTGCACTGCTACTGGTCGATAGTCCAAAGGCACATTTTGAAAAATGGTATACCTTTCCTTTGTGCAAGAAACAGGTATATTTCCTGACATCTGGATGAAGAGGAATTTGCCAGAATGATGCTGTCAAGTCAAGACTAGTGAAATGTTGACCTCCCTTCAATTTCGATATTAGTTGGTCTACCCCCTCAGGCCTGTAATGATCCGGCAAGGTATGTGCATTTATCTTCCTTGCGTCGATGGTCATCCTCAATTTTCCCCCTTTCTTATGGACCCATACTACTGGATTCACATAACATGAGTCCGACGGCTCTATTATTCCGTCCGCTAACATTTTCTGGATTACTCTGTCAGCTTCCTCCCTGATGGAGTTGGGGATGGGCCTGGATTTGTGTGAATAGGGGGTAATGTCTGTTACTGTAAAAGTATGTACGTACTTGTTACACGTACCTGGCTTTTTATTGAAAACTTTCCTGTTTTTAACCAATATTTTCCTAAGTTGGTTTCTTTCCTCTTCAGAGATGCCATGTGCCCCCCAGACCTTCTCATCGATTAGCTGTAACATCGATTCTTCTCCATTTGTTGGTAGTGGTTCAGGTTGGTAGTTGTCCCAGGCAACATACTCGTCTTCTGTGCAGATCCAATGGCTGCAAACGTTAGTTTCTTCATCGCTCGTCCAACCTGTTTTCTTCTTATTTACTCTTAGGTCTACCAACCTATTCTCGTGGACATTGATGTTCTCCACAAAGAATTGTTCATCCGGATGGATCCCTGTTTGGTCTGGTTCCTCCTGGCACGTTTCTTCCTCCAGGAACTTCGCAGTGCATTCTGAGGTTCCTTCCTTAATGATAAATTCATGTAGGTCATAGTTAATTACCGACCTCCAAAGGTTAAGCAAATCACTGCCAATGATTAGGGTAGCTGTTAGTCTAGGTATTACTAGGGCAATAAAATCGAACTTCCAACTTCCAATTTCAATTACCAGCCTTACCTGGTATTTAACATGTTCCTTCTTCTTGCCAATTGCTGTGCTGCAATATACTCCACACACAGGCAAGAATTCAGCATTTCTTTTAGTTATCAGTTCCTGGAACAGCTGTTCGTCACATACTGATGTGCTGGCTCCTGTATCAATCATTGCTGGCAATTCGATACCCCATACCTTCAGCCTAATCATTGGTGGATTGGTTATTTCCTTTCTTTCACTCGCCTGTCTTCTCAAGGTACCTACATTACATTGGTCAATATCGCCCCTACTGCCACACAGGTCAACTTCCGGGACACAAAGTTGACTTGTACTTAGTTTTCCTGGACGTTGGAGGTGATCGTCGTTTCTGTATTCTGTGCAGTATCGGTCCTATCCGGCATATTTTCATTCTGTTCCTGTTGTCTTACGATGTCGGTGTTACCTTGGTTTCTGCCCCTTTGACGTGAACCCCTATTGTACGACGGCCTATGGC
Organism: Tenodera sinensis; assembly: GCA_030765045.1. NCBI lineage: Eukaryota > Metazoa > Arthropoda > Insecta > Mantodea > Mantidae > Tenodera > Tenodera sinensis. The sequence goes on along the minus strand of CM060974.1, from coordinate 62,454,884 downwards.
TGTTCATATATTCCCTACAGAATCGTATATGATTCACTTGATGGGTACGGTCTCCTGGCCTTCCACGATCATATCTATGCGTTCTGTACCTCGATTCACCCCTCGGTATCGCGTTGTGGTACCGCTGTCTTGTGTTCTCCATCCTCTCGCCATGATTATGTGGTTGTGGGAAATGGTGTGTCCCTCTCCCCCTTTCATGGGTACTCCTAGTATTTCTATGTTCTCCTTCACTCTGGTTGTTCGTAGTCGTGTTCCGGTTTAGAATGGGTGAGTTTGGGTGACCGTTCCTATGTCTATGCTCATTAGGCCGACCATTTTGTGTTTCGAAGGCTGTCAGCAGTTCTATCATATCTGCAAAATCTACTGGCCTTGCTACAATTAATCCTGTTCTCACTGTGTCTGGGAAATGTCTTGTTATACTGGCAATTAGTTCTGCCTCCGACAAGTTGGGGTCTAATAGCTTTCCTTTGTTGGCCACCTTCATAAAATAATCGACTAATGACAACCCTTTGGTTGGGTCGTATCTACCTGTCGCTAGCTCTACCCTAGTTTGGTTTTGTTTAGCTGGGCCCCAATACCTTGATAGGAATAAATTTCTGAATGAGCTATAAGACTCGTGACCAGCTAGTGTTAACCTGAGCCATTCTAATGCCTTGTTTTTTAAGCTTTTCTTAATTATCATCATCCTAAGCTCGTTTGGTATCCTTTTCACTTTAAAGTATTCCTCCATCTCTTTAACAAAGAGTTTTGGATCGTCTCCCTTCTCCTCGTCAAATGTAGGTGGTGTAATTTCATGTAATATGCTGTTGGTGTAACATGTGTTATGTGTTGTGTCATTGTTTGGTTGTGAACCTCTTTCTCTGTATGGTGAGTCAACATTTTGTACATTACTCAAGTAACTCTCATCTTGTACATTACTTACATCTAAATCATCTTGTCTTTGTAATGCCTTCACAACATCATTTACATTAGCCAAATTTTCTTTCCCTTTTTTCATTTCTTCACAAATTGATTTTAAATCATTCTTTATTTCTAAGTGGCTTTGTTTCATATCATTTATAGCATCCTGTTGTGAAAGCATCACATCATTCATTGTCTTAATTTTAGGAATTACTATTTGTTCTACTGTTTCATTAATAATGTCTTTCTTTACAACCTCAATCTCTTTCCTTAATTCCTCAGTTATTTCTGTTTTTACATTTGTTATCTTACAGTCTACACTTGTATTACATTCTGTTATTTCATCCCTACATCTAGCAATTTCTCCTTCTAACACAATTTTACTCTCCCTCATCTCTGATTCTATCTTTCCCATCCTATCTCCTACAATTTCTATCCTAGCTTCTAAGGCTTCCTTTGTTTCATTTAAGTTTTTATGTACTAATTTTAAATTAGTTTCCATTACTTTCATATTTTCTTTACACTCCTGTCTTCCTAATTCTATTTTCTGTTCTAGATTCTGTCTACCTAATTCCATTTTCTGTTCTAAGTCTTTTCTCACTTCCTCCATTTTCTGACCTATCTCTTCCTTATTCTGTTCCATTTTCTGACCTAAACTTTGTTCTATATCCTGTTTCAATTCTATGTTATTTTGTTTCATTTTCTGACCTAAACTTTGTTCTATATCCTGTTTTAATTCTGCATTATTTTGCTCCATTTTCTGACCTAATTCTACCTTGTTTTGTTCCAGTTTCTGACCTAAACTTTGTTCTAGTCTTTCAAACATCATCATCATTAACCTTTGATCTTTGCTTATTTCCGCCTGTTCACCTTCTAATCCTTCCTGATAACTAGGCCTATCTGCCCCTTCCCCCACTCCTGTTTCTATCTCTTTTCGCGACATTTTAATTCCTTTATCTAATTCACTTAATTTTGAAAGTCCCACTACCTTGCTGTTTCTCAGCAGCATATGTAATGGAAATAAAATAAAAACAAAAATTTTGGATCCTACTTTTTTTTTTCTGCTGGTTCTTCGTCCAGTTATTTACGTCTCCTGGGTAGTTGGCTTCGCCAGATGGTCTCCGGTGTTTTTCCCACGTTGATTCTCCGTGTATCGATGTTTTGTTGGATCGTTGATATCAAACGATGTTTAATGGCGTCTTTTTCCTGCACGACGAGATAGCGTCCTTTTGGTGTTAGCACTTCGTAATTTTGCATTCCATTCTAAATTCGCGCTCCACGTTGGGCAAGCCATTTGTGGCGGGGTTTTATTATGAATGAGCGACACATATATCAGCGTGAATATAGCAGCACGAATAATGTTTCTATTAAAAGGTGGAAAGTTTGTTATAGCAGAAGCTACTCTTATTTTCAGGGTCGATAGATACAGAATGGAATGCACAATCCAACGTTCTTTTATTACAAACACATTTATTCGTTAAATACACTTTTCATCACAATTTCAGCTAGTTAACAACTTTTAAAACTCGATAGCGTCCATGCTGGCTGAAAGTTTAGGTGCAATTCACATGTTCACCCGCCACTAGCAATTATACGTCCTTACACTTTGAATTCACAGACGCTAATCATAAAAGTAGTTTTCTGGCGTGGGTATGACGCAACACCGCCATTCTTTTGTATTCATCCGCGCAACAGTTCTCATTGGTTGAACTCAAAGTGACGAGAAAACATATTTTTATCTTGAAAAAAATAAGTCCCTATTACACCCACATTAAAAGAATTAAAAATTTACACACTCTTATAAAAATATTTACATGAACAATTTTCTATTGATCAATATTCTGTCTCAACATTTTTGAAGAAGTGGGAGTAGAAAAGAGCATGTGAATATGTTATGTAGAAGAAAAAGTAGTAGATAAAATCATGTGAACGTAATACGTTGTGTAGTAAAATAGACTGCATAAAAACCTTCTCCATAAAAAAATGCCTAAATGTGTCAATTTTCATAGTGATTGGTCCATTGGTTTAGAGTTCATTATCAACCTCATACACAGCAATGTCCATATATATAGTTGTATGAACTCTATGTTGAAGAGCATGTAACATGTGAATTGTTACGTAAAATAAGAGTGGGGAAAATAGTGTGAATGTAATATGTTACATTTCTGTTTCAAACATATAGAAAATTGTATGAATTGTATTTTGAAGGGCAAGTAGAGAAAGAAGCATGACTCTCATAAAAGAACAGTGAATACAGAAAACCGTGTGAATGTAATATGTGGCATTTATATAGTCAAATGGATAGCATGAAAATGTCTATGAAAAGTATATATACATGCCAAATGTTGTGGTGATCAGTCAAGCACTTTCTGAGATTAATGGTTACATATATATAAACATCCATTTTAGAGGTATATAGACAATAGGAATTGTGTGTAAAAGAGACAGACATGTGAATGCATTACCTAAAGGTGAGTACAGAGTGTGATCGTAGCATTTCTATTCCAAATACACGGAAAGTTTTATGATTTATTTGTAGATATGGGAAAAATTTTATTTCTTATTTATTTATTTTTTCAGGAAAATCCTTTATACAAAAATTACTACAGAGAGCGATGTTATTGTTCTACCTAAAAGTCTGTGAACAAAACAGGATTAATGTTATGCATAACATTTTTATTTCAAACATTAAGAAAATAGCATGAATTATTGTTAGATGAGAGAACAAACAAGCTTTTTTGTGTAAAATCACATTTTTCTCAGGAAAGACATCCTGTGTAGACAATTTTAGAAAGCAAAACCTTATCTGAATACAAAATTTGATTCAAATCGATAGTGTTGTGTCCAAGATATGTGGAACATATGTATACAAGAGTTGCTCATTTAAAGATATAAGATATACCTAATACATGCATAACCACAAATTCCAGTGAATTATATTACAAATTGTATAATAAACAAGTGCAACATAATGTTAGATGTGTGTGATAAGAAATGCTGAGTCTGAGCCATGATACTCAAATATAAACTGTGATACTACAATATTTCAAGCATGTACATCTTTAACTCAATATGCAAGTATAATGGTTGTACTGTATAATAGCGGTGTTGCTTCTTCTACCACTGGAAACAGTGTGGCCTAGGCAGCTGCTGACGAAATCTCCACCACTTCAATATAGTGCCAACTCTTCCATATCAAAATATCATCAAATATAACAAATGCAATAGAATTAATGTGGGAGCAACTCTTGAAGGGAACATCTCTAGGCAAGCATTATTGTACAAGTCCAACAGACGAACAGACATAGGGTAACAACGATGAAGGTGGATAGAACTGTTCTAGTTAGCTTTGCAACACGTCCTATGGCCTACTACTTGTTATGGAAGAAGAAATTTCTTGAATAACAACCTAACCTTGACAGAAAGAGCGAAAGCTTTATATTCATGAATAATATCCTGTCTTGCAAAGAACGCACCATCACAATTAACTAATGAACTCACGTTAGAGCAGAAAATGATTATCCAGGCTTGTGGGTCGTGGTCTAGTGGATAATCTCCTCCCAGACATTTTGTTTGAAGCTGCGTTGAACATTCTCAGTGGTGTGACCATAGTACTTTGCTAGTCTCAGCAACTACTGATACAGAGCTGTTTGCTTTCACAGGTTTTATACACTTAGCATGTGTGGGCTTATGATGGTTGGTCTGGACTTAATTTATTGGTTCAGCTGCTGTGTGGAATGGGCCAAAGTCGGGGCTACTTCCATTGTCTATGATTGTTGCCGATGGGCTGGCATTTACTGTGGCTGAGGCTATTGATGGCGCATGATCTTCAATTTGTCTCCATTTTTTTTTTGCATGCTTTGTATAATGCTGGATGTCAAGCTTTATATAAGTGCTTTGTTTCTTCCTTCCCATTGAAGTTACCTTTATGTTTGAAAATATCTATTGCCTGGCAGCTTAACCAGGTGAAATAATGCACCACGCAATACAGGATGGCTATGTCTAATACTGTATAACGTGTTCCCTGGCACTAGTATTGTGGAAAACAATGATATCTCACAAGTACAGAAGCCCAATCTCCTAGACTACATGGACTACCAAAGGTTCACAAACCGGAAGTACTACTCCACCCCATACTGCAATCCCATCAACTAATTAGCGAAACACCTGGCCAAACTCCCGCAGCCGCAGCCACAGTCACAGCCACAGCCACTAACTATTACATCAAGTACTATGCACATTTTGTTGAAAAACTGAAATCCTTGACCATGCACCCCAGTGACCTTTTAAGTTTTGATGTTACTTCTCTGTTCACAATGGTACCCATCCAGGAGACTGCATTCTTCTACTAGAAGTATTCCCTGAGGACATCAAACTTATTCGGCCGGAACAGAATGGTGGAGTGGCTATGGGCAGTCTGGAATGTCCAGTTATTGCTAACTATTACATGCAACATTTTGAGGCCACTGCTTTGGATTCTGTTAAACAAAAACCCTTGTATTCAAGATGTTCTCAAACTTCTAGCCAGGTGTAGTGATGAAGAGCCATCGACGTCTTGGGAGTGTACATCTCTCCTATCATCAGGATGATGAATGACTAGCAAGAGTGAAGGGACCAGTATATGTACTGTCAGCTAGTACGTTGTTGTTTTCTAGTGCCTTGCATCTGGCAATGAAGCCATTAGCATTCGTGCTTTCCAATACTTTTGAACTGTAGTTTCTTCTGATCTTAATGCTTCACAGGTCTTCAAGTGGTCTTCGTTCATTTCTGCTGGATCGTTACACAGGACACATATTGGTGAGGCTGAGATACCTATTCTGTAGAGATGACTTGCCAAGCAGTCATGATTTGTCAATAGTCGGAAGGCTGCAACAGCTGTTTCCCTTGGTCTCTGGGGGATTATATCTGGATTGGAAAGTAGTGTAATCCATTTTTTATCTTTGGCATTTGTTTCTATTTCTTGTAGGTATGAATGACAAAAATTTTTAATGATCAAGCGTTTTATTGAGGAATATGAGAAATTGAATTTAGACTTTTGTTTTATCGTTGTGCCTTTCTTTGCAAGTGAGTCTGCAGCTTCGTTCCCCATGACTCCACAGTGTGCTGGAATCCATTGGAGATGAACAGTCTTATTAACTTTTTGGAGTTGTGTTAACATTTTGTAGCATTCTCTAATTTTTGTTGACTTCTTTGTAGTATTTGAACATATTCCCTGAATTGCAGCTTTAGAATCTGAAAGAATTACTGCCTTGTTAAATTTATTTAAGGGAAGATTTAATAATTGTCGGAGAGCAATGTATATAGCCTCTATTTCTCCATCATAATTTGTTGTGTCCCTGCCAACAGAATGATAAAAGGAAAAATGTGAACATGTAACTCTAGCTCCAGTAAGGTTTTCCTTCGAGGATCCATCAGTATATATGTGCAGCCATTCTTCTGTGGGATACCTAGTATTGATTGTTTCCAGAGCTAGAAGTTTTTGTATTTCTGTTGGTGTGTCTGATTTACTTATTTCCTCTATTAATTCCAAATTGAAGGTAGGTTGCAATAATTCCAATGGATTTTCTCTTATAAGTAGATTTTCTCTGGTGTTAGGAATGTTCAATTTGGATTTAATCTGTGTTACCTTTTCTAGGAAACTACTATGAGTTTTAAGGATTGAAGGGGGGAGGTTCTCTTCTGTTCATTTAGAGTTTGGCAGTCGTAACATTTTCTCGTGTTGGAGCAATGCTTGTTCTTCTATTTTTGTTGTTATTGATGGGGTCCGTGTTAAGGCAAGCATGGCATCAATAGGTGTGGATTTAACTGCTCCAGTGATTAGGCGAAGAGCCTGATTTTGTATTTGTTCAAGTTTATTGATGTTAGCATTTGCTGCTGTTATTAAAGCTTCAGAACAGTACAAGAGGTTTGGTTTAATATACATTTTGTATGTTGTGTTAAGGACTCTCCTTGAGCAGCCCCATTTAGCACCAGCTAACCTTTTCAGGATTTGTAATTTCTTTTCAACCTTTTCTGAGATGTTTGTTATATGTTCTTTCCAAGTTAGCTTTCTGTCGAAAGTGATGCCTAAGTATTTGGCATCATCAACTGCTTTGAGTGGATTACCATTATAATTTATGTTAATATTAACTGGTTTGTATTTTAGTGTAAATATTTCATAATTTGTTTTTTCCACATTGATAGTCATGAGGTTTTTGGAGCTCCATTCATGTGCTTTGTTTAGGGCTGTTTCTATTCTGTCTTTAATTAATTCAGGTTTTTTTGAAGAGCCTGAAGTCCAAATGACTACATCGTCAACAAATAAAGCAATTTTGGTTTCTAAAGTTTTTATTATTGATGGAAGGTCATTTATATATATGTTAAAGAGTGTTGTGCTCAGAACAGCACCTTGTGGAAGTCCTCGGTGTGTTTGTTTATATTTGGAAATGTATGTATTATATTTTGTGGCACAAAATCTTTGTGAAATAAACTGAGTTATCCACTTAAGCATGTTACTTTTCACACCTATTGATTGCAACTTCTCAACTACTTTATTTCTCCAGACTGAGTCATATGCTGATTTAAAATCAATGAATACTGCCAAGGTATCCTCCTTTCTATTGAAAGCTTCCTTGATGTCTTGGCTTAGTAGGAGTACATTTTCACTTGTACTACGATTCTGTCTGAAGCCGGTCTGTGAACTATTAATTAAGTTGTAATATTCTAGGAACCAGAACCAGTTAAGTCTAGATGCCACCATTCTTTCCATCACTTTTGCAATAACACTGGTCAAAGATATTGGTCTAAAACTATTAATATTGTTTGAGGGTTTGTTTTTCTTTAAAATCGGGATGATAATGGCTTTTTTCCAGTCGGAAGGTACAGTCATTCTCCAACACGTGTTATACAGTTTAAGTAGGATTTCTTTTCCTTTCCTGCCAAGGTGTTTAATAAACTCTGGGTGGATCTTGTCAGGTCCTGGAGATTTTTTGTTCTGTAATTGTTCTATTGCTAAATCCAGTTCTGTTTCATTAAAATCCTGAATAAAAATATCATTTCGTATACCTTTTGGCTTGCTACTTTCTCTGATAGTTTTTTGGATAGCCTTATCTTGTTTTTTATATGCTTGGGGTATTCTTTGTGATTGGGCATAAAACTTGTTAAGGGATTCTGCTATTTCCCTATCTGTAGTTAAGCTTTTGTTATTATATTTTAATGGTTCAGTTGTATTTTTTGATAATTTTGTTTTATTAAGGAATTTGTATATTTTATTTCCATCTTTCCTATAGTCTATATGTTCTATAAAATTTGTGAAACTGGCCCTTTTTGCTGTAATTAATTCTTTCTTAAAAATGGCTGCTTTTCTTCTCCAGTTTTGTACATCTTCTGGACACTTGGTTCTTTCGGCTTTGACTCTTGCTATATTTCTTTCGTGTTTTAACTTAGATAAAGATGGAGACCAAAAGTAGCTATATTTCTTTAACTTTCCTTTGGGGATATGTGTTTTGGCTGCTGTCAATAATATTTCACAAATTTTTTTATTCATTTCATCTGTTGACTTGAACTCTGATTCTAACAGTATATTACACTTCCCTTCTATCTCATTTTGGAAACTGGACCAATCTGCTTTTTTAGAATTCCAAGAAGTTTTAACTTTTGGTTTGTTACTTTTATTTATTAGACCTCTTATGGAGTTTATGGTGATTCTGTGGCCTGAACCTGGGTCTTCTATTATTTCTCTTTTTGTATTGTCAATTATGTCAGATGACACCATGAGAAGGTCAGGATTTGTACCCAAACCATTATAATGAAGGTAAGTGGGGTAGTAAGGGGTAGTGATGCGCCTCCTATAGCCTCTCCTACCCAATTCCCATCCTCATCCTGCCCGTGGTGCACCCTGCTTTTAACAGATGAGGCTCTGGGGACCGAATCACAGCGGTATAACTGTTTCATCTAAAATGGAGGAAATGTCATTTACATATGTGCTGGCCTATCACAGCACAACAGTGTCCCTCAGAGGCACATGAGGGGAAGGTCGGTGGATCTAAATACCACCTATTTAGTCCTCCCGGCTAGGTCCGATGGACCCGTTGACCAACGATAGGTGTGGTCCCCCTTGCAAAATGGGGGTTTAAGTCGGGTGATGTAACTGCCATATTGTAAAACTGGTGCCCGTTAAGAAAACAGTTACATGAAAGCCACATACATGAATATGAGTCAGCTAGTACGTACCGAGTAGAAAACACCCAGCCTAATGTGGACTTGGTTCAACGCTCCGTTTGAATCCTTTTTTTTTCTGAGCCGATCAATTTCCAACTTTAAGCTGGTTTCCAGGAGGGACTAAACTGCAATCCAGCAACCCGGTTCAGTGTGCTCTTCTCGGAGGAGATGGACAGAGTCTCCTTAACCCTCCGTTCCCAGAAACTGCTACATTTTGCCACAATGGTCATTTCTTTGAAGCTAGCTCTTTGGTCTTTTTCAAAGCAGTGCTCCGCTAGCCCTGACTTGTCAGGCTGCATTAAGCGTATGCATCTTCGTGCTCCTAGACTCTGGTGGAAATGGTCCTGCCGGTTTGCCCTATGTAGGGCATGCCGCATTCACAGGGGATACCGTATACCCCTGGTACATTAAGGTCCAGTTTGTCCTTTACCGGTCTCACAAGGTGTTTGATCTACAAAGGCAGCTTGTGGATGGTCCTGATTTTGCATTTTCCGAGATTCTGCTGATTCTGCCAGATAGATTACCCGTATATGGGATGCAGGCAGTGGCAGTCGGCTTATCTAGTGTTTGCTGAGATTGTGGTTTTCCTCACTTGGCCTTGGAGATTGAGGCTTCAATATCGTCTACAGAGTAGCCATTTTGGCGGAAAGTGTGCCTCAGATGCTGTAGTTCTTGCTTTAGATGACTGGGATTGGAGACAGACACAGCTCTGTGGGGCAGTGTTGAGAACTCTGATCCATTGTGATTTATGATGGAAACTGCGAGCATTTAAATAGAGGTCAGTGTGTGTTGGTTTGCGGTACACTGCATGCCCCAGAGTACTGTTGTTTCTGAAGACCAGAATGTCCAAAACTGGCAGAGTTCCATCCTTCTCCACTTCCACGGTTAACTGAATTTGGGGTCAGAGGCAGTTGAGGTGTGTGAGGAAGCCCATCAAAGTGTCTAGTCCATGTGGCCATATAACGAATGTGTCGTCAATGTAAACAGTAGAAATGAGATGGCTTGAGTGGGGCTGTGACAAGTATTTCGTGTTCCAGGTGTTCCACGTAGAAATTTGCTATTGCTGGTGACAATGGAGAGCCCATTGCCACACCGTCTACTTGTTCATAAAATCTGCCACCAAACAGGAAGAAAGTGGATGTCAGAGTGTGCCGGAAAAGCTCAATGATGGTTTCTTGTAGCGGTACCCTTGTAAAAAGAGATACCACGTTGAAGCTGACGAGAAGATCAGAAGGACCAGTAGTGATGTTGTCCAAGGACTGTATGAACTGTGTGGAGTTCGTCACATGGTGTAGGCAATCCCCTACGAGAGGTTGCAAGAGATCCGCTAGGTGGCGTGCCAGCCGGTATGTAGGGCTGCTCGTGGCGTCAACAATGGAGCGTAATGGGATGTCCATTTTGTGGATCTTGGGGAGCCCCTACATTCTAGGAGGTCTGGATACCAAGGGTGATATAAACTGCTTGGTTTCTGGAGAAAGGCTGGATCTTCTAATTAGTTGAGTGGTCTGTCGCTCAATGGAGGTAGTAGGATCCTTCCGGAGTATTCTGTAGGTTGGATCGTCTAAGAGCTGCTACATTTTCTCTATGTGCTGGGCTGTGAGGAGAACCACAGTTGCATTCCCCTTATCTGCCAGTAAGACGACCAAGTTCTCATCATTCCGCAGTCTCCTAAGCGCAAAGCTTTTGTCTCAGTTGATATTCAGCTTAGGAAGCGAGTTTTGTATGATGGCAGCAGCCACCGTCGTATGTATTTCCTCTGCACTATCTACCATGAGCTCCTGTCTAGCGGATTCTACCCTGCTGACAATATCAGCCACTGGAAGAATTCTCTGTGTTGCCACAAAGTTTAGGCCTTTGGACAGCACGGAGGTAGTGGCTTCGTCTCAATCCAACTTTGTGAGGTTCACTATGATCCAGATGGGTGGTAGAGGAGGCACGGCCTCCTTGGAATGCACCGAGGTTTCCTTGTCTGTTTCTTGGTGCTCTGGAGAAGCATGGCGTGACCTTGTGCAAAGGTAGAGAGGTCCACCTTATCCCAATCCATTGGTGAGAGTCTCGAAAATATCTGCTAGAAAGAACTGCCAGCCTGGTGGTAGATTCTATGAACAAGTAGACGGTGTGGCAATGGGCTCTGCATTGTCACCAGCAATAGTAAATTTCTAATGGAACACCTGGAACACGAAATACTGGCCACAGACCCACTTAAGCCATCTCATTTCTACCGTTACAATGACGACACATTCGTTATATGGCCAAATGGACTAGACACTTTGCCAAGCTTCCTTGCACACCTCAACAGCCTCTGACCCCAAATTCAGTTCACCATGCAAGTGGAGAAGGGCAGAACTCTGCCATGTTTGGACATTCTGCTCTCCAGAAACAACAACGGTACTGTGGGACATGCAGTGTACCGCAAACCAACACACACTGACCTCTATTTGAATTGTCGCAGTTTCCATCATAAATCACAACAGCTCGGAGTTCTCAACCCTCTGGCCCTCACATCTGTGTCTGTCTCCGATTCCAGCAAGAACTACAGGAACTAAAGTACACTTTCCACCAAAAGGGCTACTCCATAGATAATATTGAAACCTCAATCTCCAAGGCCAAGAGAGAAAAACCACAATCTCAGCAAACACCAGACAAGCCGACCGCCACTGCCTGCATCCCATATACTGGCAATCTATCCGGCAGAATCAGTAGAATTTTCACCGAATACAATATCAGAACCATCCACAAACCCTTTGTGAGACTGGTAAAGGACAAACTGGACCTTAATGTACCAGGGGTATACCGTATCCCCTGTGAATGTGGGATGCCATACATAGGACAAACCGGCAGGACCATTTCCATCAGAGTCAAGGAGCACGAACCGTCCATACGCTTAATGCAGCCTGACAAGTCAGGACTGGCGGAGCACTACTTTGAAAAAGACCACAGAGCTAACTTCAAAGAAATGACCATTGTAGCAAAATGTAGCGGTTTCTGGGAACTGAGGGTTAAGGAGACTCTGTCCATCTCCTCTGAGAAGAGCACACTGAACCGGGATGCTGGATTGCAGTTTAATCCCTCCTGGAAACCAGCCTTAAAGTTGGAAATTGACCAGCTCAGAAAACACAGATTCCAACGGAGTGTTGAACGAACTCCACATTAGGCTGGGCGTTTTCTACTTGGTACATACTAGCGGACAGTACATATACTGGTCCCTTCACTCTTGCTAGTCACTCACCATCCTGATGATGCAAGAGATGTACACTCCCGAAACGTTGATGGCTCTTCATCACTACACCTGGCTCGAAGCCTAAGAACAACTTGAACATGTTCGTTGCCAGGAAAGCTTCAAATCATAAAATCCCATACGCTGGCTTCACTAAGTAGATGACATGTTTGTCACCTGTAGCCACGGATAAGGGACCTTGACATATTTCCTACGTCATATCAACTCTATTCATCCACACATATAGTACATAACAGAAATGGAGTACAATGGACAACTTCCATTTTTGGACATACTCGGAGCCAGGAAGCCTGATGGTACGCTCTCTCACACAGTCTACCACAAACCTACACACATAGACCAATATCTGCACAAAATCTCCAACCACCATCCTGGCCAGAAGACAGCTGTCATTAAAACACTAGTAGATCATACCAACTGCATCTGCCAACTACAACTAGTCCCCTGGAACTTTTTCACATTAATAGTGTTTTGCAGGCCAATGGTTACACCAGCCAGGAAGTTAAACGTGCCTTGCATCCCAGAAGGAAGCCCCGGTCTACACCAAAAAAAAATTGACCCCAAAGAGAAGAATAAAGTATATCTGCCACACATCAAAGGTATTACCGATCACATTTGCAAAGTTCTTAAAAAACACCACATTCACGCCATCTACAAACCCACAGAACAAATACAGAACATGCTACATTAGGCAAAAGATCAAAAAGAGCCACTGTCTTCTGAGGGTATTCTGAGAATTCTGTGCTCATGTGGCTCTGTCTATAGAGCAACCACACAAAGTACGGTAAACACGCATTACAGAACACAAGAGATGTTGCCGTTTGGGACAAATGGTAAAGTGAGGTTGCAGAACATGCATTACTAGTGCCAGGGGAACACATTATCAGACACAACTATCCTGCCTTCCACAGTTCATTATTATGCCTGGTTAAGTCGCGAAGCCATAGAGATTTTCAAACATAAAGATAACGTCAATACGAATGAGGAAACTAAGTGCTTAAATAAAGCTTGGCATCCAGCATTCCAGCACGCAAAAAACCTGACTGGAGAAGACAAATTCAGGATCATACACGAACAACGGCTCAGCCACAGTAAATGGCAGCTCAACATCAATCATAGTCAATGGAAGCAGCCCCCACTTTAGCCCATCCCATTCAGCAGCCAAACCAATAAACAAAGACCAGACCAACCATCATATGCCCACACATGTTAAGACTATAAAACCCGTGAAACCAAATGGCTCTGTATCAGTCGTCTCCAAGACTAGCGGAATATTATGGTCACACCACTGAGGATGTTCAATGCAACTTTGAACGAAACATATGGAAAGAGATTTTCCACTAGACCACGGCCCACATATCCGGATAATCATTTTGTATTTTATGATACTGTCCTTGAAAGCTTACGCAATTTGATCATGTAAAAGCCCCTCTACATCAACAAGTGACTGAAGCACACTACTGCCTTGTACAGAATTGTACCAACATTTCTAAAGAATTACAAGAAACTAAAATATGGAATTATATGAACCACAGTTATTTACATTATTATTCCTATTATTCCCATATATTATTTCTTCATGTTTCATCACATATTCATGTATTGCCACTTTAGCTAGGCATCGTTGGTATTTCCAGCGAGTATCTAATTCACCGTTTGGTAATGTCCCAACAGTTTACACCATGCCCTGACTGCTATTATACACTATAACCCTGAAAAGATATCCATTCCTTTGTTCTTTCAAAATATGCAAATGTGTGGCAGAAAATGAACATTTTAGACCAGCTTGATCTCATGGGGAGTACAAGCAATCAAATTTTGAGTGGAGAAGCTAACACCTCGCACAACCATCAACCTGACTATTTTTCTTAACACATTGTTATTCACCTTGTTCCCCTACATAATAAAGAATAAACTAAACTTGCAACACTATGGTTTCATAATTCAACATTACAATAAAAGTCTGTCTATTAGGCAAATATAACTGTAAATCTGTAAAGAGATGGACACTATTATTTACTTTTCACACATTGTCAAAAGCTAAACATCACAGGAAGCTTATGATTAAATCAGATGAATGTACATCACTTAAATTTACTTTCAGTAATCAAGAAATATGTTCCAACACAGTCTCTCAGCACAATTCACTGTTGCTTGGAAATTGATTATCAGAGAAAGAACACCACAAGAATGCAGGGCCACGTAAAATAGAGATGCCAACCTATGAGAAATAAAATTAGTACTAAGTACGTCGGCATATGTTAGTACACATGAGAGTCCCTTCACTTTGTGATGAAAGAACCCTTGGCTAATTAATTTAACACATAACCTGAAATAATTATTAGATCATAACATTACACTATTCTGTCATCATACTCATTTATACACACACTAATATGGGGATCATTGTGTTGCTTGAATCTTGCTTTGGGTAAGTTATCCAGATAAGGTTTTTTCCAAGCTTTTCCCTTATCCTGAGAAGATGAATGTCGGGTAACTTAAAAGCTCTGTAGACCTGAGGTGCATTTGAGCATCATTTCACCCATTTCACTCATTCACCGTCTGATATGACATTACGTTGGAGGACGTTAACAATTGTGTTGTTTCGGTTTTAGATGTTGGACACACTCACAGCGCTATTTAGTTGCATTTGGAGTGCCAATATTGGCAACTGCAAGGCAGAGAAGGCAGAGATGAAGATGAGAATACTCCCATGATGTGTCAGGTGGAATATGTATTATCCATAGCTGTCATCTTGTGCAGGGACTTCAGTGCCTATTACTGATGTATGTTTAAAAACAATATCCTGAGTGTCATTTACTGTTAATTACGTGTATTGTTATAAGTTAGGCAATAAATTAGTGCAATATAATGCTGCAGGTGTGCAATAAGCAATGCTAAGTGTTTTTCTTATGCCACAATCCAAATATTGTGTATGCGCAAAAAGCAGTTTCATCAGATACTTACATTATGATGTCCCGAGTAGGTGGAAAATGAACCTGAGTTAATAAGGAGTGGTTTAAGAACATGATATTGCATCATTAGTCATTGGGGCTATGCACCCTCCCTTCTAAGTGACCTCCATCATATAGCTTTGTTTCAAGCATATACATCCATAACTGTGTATATAACTGTAATTACCATATCCTGAGTGTGAATTAACGTGAATTACATGTATTACTACAAGTTGTGCAATATAACACTACATGTGGACAGTAAGCAAACACGAGTCTCGTCTGCGATACACAACCATAAGCAGTGTTACTGCATTATTTCAAGCGCAAATATGTTTAACACAATATACAAGTATGACGAATATTCAATATTATGCTGGTTCAATTCGTCACATCAACATGCTTCAAACACTCACTCTAATAACACAGATGGAGACACAATACCTTCTTAAGTGTTTAGGGAGTTCAGGTAATCCTGGTGTACTCATCTAGCACAGTAAATATGTAGATGTTCTTCCACAGAGCTTACCAAGATTACGTAGGATTAAGTTAGGACTTTATAAGCAGTTTTAACAAAGCTGATGCTTATTTTACTATTTTATGATAAAACAACTTATATCTGAAGTAAGGCTAGGTATATACTATAAGCAGTTCAAAGAGAACCAGCATGTTTTTAGTGACGTTTCAGAAGTTAGGTTAGGTACATATAAGCAGTTTTAAGAGAACCAGCGTGTTTTCAGTGATGTTGCACAGGTCGAAGTGAAGTTCAGCCGGCAAACTATAGAATGTCCAGTATAACTACCACATCATTGGAGTGAATTATTATTAATTACGTATATTACTACATGTATGCGACAAGTGACATGAAGTGTTTCAGGACATACACAATCTTAACCACTCCAGTCTGTGTTTGGAGGTTGGAAAGTTAACAGTGCCTTTGTGAGTTAGATAGCGAGTAAAATGAACAAAGCGATAGCGGATGGAACAAGCACTTGATTATCAACAGCCCACTATTAAATTGTCACTATGTGCTCTATAAACGTACAGCCGTGTTAGTTTTAAGTTTCAATCAAGGGAACGTAATGTGACACGATTCGTGTATCAAGTTTCCTAAACACCAGAATGCTTCGTCTTGTAAAGTACATGCATATTTTGTTTAACCGTAGTTCTCACTTACAATCCCAAGCAAAATTATACAGGAAACTTGTGATTAAATAAGATGAGAGCATAACACTTCTCTTTACTTACAATAATGATGAAATAGCTTCTAACAACTTTCTCAGCACGCCACCTTTGTCAGGGAATTAAGCGAGTTGAATACAAGACAAGCAGGCAGCGTTGCAGCAGAAACATACAGGGCCGTGTTACTTAGGGCAGCCAACGTACGAGAAATCGTTTCTGTACCGAGGTAAGTCTAAGAAACCAATGACATGCCTCACTCTTCTAAGATAGAGTTAAGTATTCAGAACTAAACTCTAAGGTCGTGCAACTTACAGACTGCTATCTAATCTAAACTCATATTTTAATGTCACAAATTTTATTTCTCATGGGTTGCGTGCCTTACGTTGCGAGAGCTAAAGCAAGCGTTCGCTGTTCTCATATGTTCGAATACCAAACCAGAGTAAATTTTGCCGAGAGACGGTGTTAGAGCATATCTCTTCATTAGTGTGAGTAAAATTAAGTGTTATACTTTCATCTGATTTAATCACAAGTATTCTGTGATATTTAACTTTGGGTAATATGTGAAAAGTAAATGGTAATGTGCATCTCTTTACACACGAAAACATTCACATTTATAATATTGAACCTGCGAAACCATTCTGTTGCAAGGTAAGCAGAGAAAGAATACTGTTGTGTGTGTACTTCCTAGGTTTATACTTATCAGGTATTTTTCAATGTTACTACTTGATTTAATAAAACGTACCCACAATAAGATCGTTTATTGGACCACATACAAATGCGTAGTTGCTAAAATGCCATTTTTTTTAAGAAATACAAATGTTAGCGAATGTTGCGTACCTGCATAAATAACCCGAGTACATTAATATTGTTTTAGAACATGATATTGCCTCGTTAAAATCCCAGAACTACCCAAAGAACTTTTTTTATGAATTTGCTTAGATAAGAAATAAACTGCGTTCCCACCATGTATTTCGGGCCCGAAAATTGTGCACCTTGGGTCAATTCAGTGGATACATCTGTGTGTGTGTGTAAATACAATAATATAAGTGCAAATTGATATTCTTAAATGTGCATTGTTAGTACTTGTGCAGTAAATCAGTGCAATACAGTGTTAAATGTGGGGGAGAATCAATGTGAAGTATTTTAGGAAATACGCAATATACTAATGTAATGTGAATACAGTAGTACAAAAATGGTTTAAAGTTCTACAAACGTTTCCGAAACTAGAATAAGGGGTAATCTTGCTGCAGACGTGTACCTATTATGCTGGGTTCTGCACAACTTCAGACAGGCAACTTTGTGCAAAGAAAAATCACTAAAATTTGCACCAGTGTACGGATTTTGGTCTTTTAAATAGCAAAATTGCACCGTTTGCAGTCACGTTTTCTTGTGTGAGTTATTCAATCATTAGTAAATGTGTAATCCTTATCTTGAAACACAGACCCACTCTTTGGCCGGTAGAGGGCAGTTTGTTGCTCAGCTGTTTAAAGTAGGAGCTGCTAACATTTGAAGGAAAGTCAGAGCGAGAGGGAATCAATTGTGCGATTCAAGATGTAGTTAGTAGACATCACACCAATTTTAATTTTTTAATGTTTTAGTGCAAGCATACATAGGTATGTATGCTTATATACCAGCTACTTAATCTATAAGTATATGATTAATTCACATAAGCAAAAAACTACAATACTGATTTCAATGTTTACTATTATTTATGCTTTAAAAAGTTGTGAACGCTTGAAATCAAATGACCTAACTTAAGTGTTCCGCATAGTTTTAATTCAAGCACAAAAACAATATATGTGTATTTATCATCGTTATTAATGATTCAGGTTTGAAACAGATGTAACACTGACATCGCTGTTACCCCTACATAAATCTTTGGAAATTTTGAGCAATGTAACTTGGTAACCAATCTTAAACATTTTGTGTAAAATTTTAATTGCAGTACAAAATACAGCGCTACATTTGCATTTCATTGTTGGCAATATTAAACTTAAAAGGGTAATAAACCACATATGAAACTCAGTCATAAAATTAATTTTACATGTGCTGTTTCTGTATAAATTGTTGGAAATTTGTGAAGAAATATAGCTAATAAGGTTTGCAGAAGACATAATGACTTGAAACTTGAGGTGGATAGTCTTTAGGAAATGCTGCAATCATGGAGAATGTGTGTATTGCATTAAGTAACCTGTGAAGTGCATCTTTCTTCTTCCGAAGATAGGGATGGAGGATTGGAGCACTTTCATTTATTTTAAGCCATATCGATGTGTATGGGAAGGTGTTGTTGTGCCAGTTGTATGGTTTCTTGCTGTATTTTGCCAACTGCAGCAGTACTTTAAAAATCAATGGAATGTTTACTCAGTGATACCAGAAGCTTTTATGCTGAAGTGCATCATGTCACTTCCAGCATTTAGATACTATTGTTGAGCTGGGTAAAATCCATTTTTAGACTAAGCCCAGTAGTATTAATTTAGGCTTCACAGGTGATGAGGAGTGTCAGATTTATGTACATTGAGCTTTCAGCCATTTTACACTCCATGGCCTTTTTCAGGATGAAATGACTGTACTCCGAATATATTCCAGCTTGGTGGGCAGCGCAAGCCCCTCCCACCAAGCTGTAGTGTATATGGAAAGCACAGCACAGTCTTTTCATCCTCAAGAAGGCAATAGAGTCTGGAATGGCTTCCCTGTCTGTGGCTTCACCCATACAACGAAGAAGTTAGAGCATTCATCATGTTGTACACCATGAAACAACGATTGCCCATTCATGTTAATACCACAGTAATTCTATGCCTGGATTTCGACTTGCCTATTTCCACTGTTGTTCCTCCCTCTAAACGGGGCCTCTCTGTGCAGTGTTGTGGTAGGATGTCTGGCTCACATCCAAGAGGTCAAAATTCGAATCTCGGTTATGGTGAGTTATTCAGATAAGGTATTTTTCAGAGGTTTTCCCTTATCCTGAGGGGATGAATGTCAGGTAACCTTAAGCTCTGTGGACCTCGGGCTCTTTTTGAGCATCATTTCACATATTTTATTCATTTTGTAGTCTGAGATAACATTACATTGATGGATGTTAATATGCAAAAAAGAAGTCAAACTCTGAATCTCTCTTTCATTTTATATGGCCCAGTTTATGCGTATTGTCTGGCAATAGTTTGGTCGGTCGACCACGGTGCTAGATGATCATTTTAATTCATTCATGATTATGGTTTGTCTAGGATTAGGCAATATGCACTATTGGATACAGAAGTATATTAATTGCTCCATATTAGTTGTTTTGTAGGAATTAAATTGTAGGTACTGTGCTCTTGTTGATCATCAGTGAATTTTATGGATTATATATATGTATAGAAATGCATGTGTGCATATGTATGTAGGCGCTACTCTCCTCTAACCTTTGACCAATCCCAAAATTTGGCACATTTATACATTTCCTAATGGAAAACTGTTTGTATATTATCCCTTTTACATTGCAATGTGTTACACTCTTATTGTTTCCTCTACTTGAGTTTCTTTTACTTAAGACATACACATATCCTTCTGTACTCGCCATTCAACACACAACTAATACAATTTTCTATGATTGAAATAGAATGGCTGTGTGTTACCTTCAGTTTTCTCCACTTACCCTTCATATAATTCATACAATCTTCATGTGGTTGAAATACAAATGCAATGCATTATATTCACATGGTTTTCTCCGTTTGCTTCTCTTTTATGTAACACATTCACATGTTTTTCTGTACTTGTTCTCAGCCTACCAGTCATACAATCTATACATATAAAATGCATATTGATATATAAGAAGTTCATAAATTACAACACTAGTTTACCGATTACCATGAAAATTGGCACATGCAAGTTTTCTTTCATGGAGGTTTATATGCTATCCATTGTATTATGCAGCATATTCCATTCATATGCTTTTCTCTATTCACTTTTCTTCGATCCAGGACATTCACATATCCTCTACTAGTCCTTCAGCATACAGTACATGCAAGCTTTTATGTAACACCATGACATGTTCTTCTCTGCATGTTCTTTAACATACAAGTCAAACAAACTATGAGTTGACGATCAGAATGAAAATTGGCAAGTCAGGGTGTTCTTTCATGGACGTTTTTATGACATACATTTTACTAGGCTGGATTGGATTGGATATGGTTTAAGGGCGCTCAACTTCTAGGTCATCAGCGCCCTGAACATTTTACTAGGCAATGTATTACACTCGCATAGTTTTCTGTACTCCTCTTCTACGTACTGCATTTACATGTTCTCTTCTTTCCTTTCAGCATGTGTTGTTGCTAATGCACTTCTAACTGGATTTTCTCCATTTTTCTACGAGCTTCCCAATAATATTTACACACTTGAATTGGAACACTTGCATTAATTTTTGTCATTGCAATGCATTGAAGTAGGTGGTCTCTATTCATTACTGTCTGTGGGTCATATAATTTGCATCTTGGGGAATTGAAGAAGTTGCTCTTGAACAGGTGGGCAGCCACAGACATGTCCAGTCATTAAGCAGAAAAGGGCAACTGCTGAGCTTCTTTGGGATTCTGGTGTAGTGTTAGTATTTTCCAGGAGTGTTTTCAATGAATTATTTGTAAATTGTGTGTGATAATTATGTTGCCAATGTGTATGGATATCTGTATTTATATATCATTTTGATTTATTATAAGAAATTTTTCTTGAACCAATTTGTTTTATATTTGATCCTTTCTCAGCTTTTTCATTTCCAAGAATGGCATAGTGGACTGGGATCCATTGAAAACAAATTTCTTTTCTTTTTCTTTTGCTTTTTCTTTCTGCTTTGTAAAATTTTAAGTGTTTGTAGAATCTCTAATATTTTGTTGTTTATTGGGAATGGGCAGGCTGTTACCTGAATGGCTGATCTTGAGTCACTTCAAATTACAGCTTTTTAGAGGTATTTATGTGGCACAATAATTGGATCAAGGAAGTTCTTATGCCTTCTTGTTCTCCATCATAATGGGATGTTAGAGGTCTTAGGGAAATGAAGACGGGAAAAAGCTTGCTGTATATGCTTCTCCTTTTCTCAGTTAGGGATCTATCTGTATAAATGTGAAGCCATTCTCCTTCTGGCTAACCTGCTGTTTCCAAGGCAGTGATTTTCTAAATATTATTATTTACACATCTCTTTTTGGTTGTACATATTCCAAGAAGTTTTCTTTGTGATCAGTAATTTGTTCATTCAGGGGATATATGGGAAGTGCTAGTTTTTCTATTTATTTCCCTGTCGGTAGGTTTTATTTTGATTGCACTTTCGTAATTTGGTTAATAAGAGTTTTGTTTGTGGGTGAGAGGTTGTAAATATTCTTGTTCATATTGTGAGGTAAGTAAGATACTTGTTCATACATTTGTAGACATTTGGTTTGCTTTTTCATATTGTAGTGATATATTCTTTGTAGCCACTTGAAGACCTGTTAAAAGCATTGATTTTATTCCATTCTCTCCCTCTGTAATAAGTCTGAGGGACTTATTTTGTATTACTTCTAACTGGTTGAGTTTTGTTTGGATAGCCATGTTTGTAGCTTTGCTACCATAAAGGGTAAGTTTTGTATGTAGTATTTACGGTATTTTATTGTACTTCCGCATTTACTGCCAGCATGGTTTGGGCAAGGGAAGTCTCTTTGTAACTTTTTCTGTAGAGTATTTGATAATTTAGAATCCATGATAATTAAGATAAAAGTTTAAGGGTCTGTCCAGTGTTAGTATCCGGACGTTTGTTAGATTTCTCAGTAATAAAACCTTAATTAAATCACTAGATATGAACTTAGGAGTCAAGTTTCTGGTGTGAACAAATTGGTTACCTTCGCAGTCTTCAGTTTACATTGCTTCATTAGCATTTTATCAGATTATATAAAATATATACATCTGTAAAGTTTGTGTTAGTATCTGGACGAGGAAACGAGGTATAAAAAATGTGAGTAAATATAAATGGTATTTCTCCTCAGTTTAATAACATATTGACCGTTTGATCATTTAATAACCTTATACGAATCTTTTGTTTTGTAATGGATTATATTCATTTATACTACAACATTGGTATTAAATAGAACATTTAATAAACACAAAGAGGTGCGTTAGTATCTGGACAAATATTCCTCACTGCACTAAATGATCCATCTTGATATTACCTGCCTCAGAAAATGATTTAAAACATTGAGAAACCACACAAAAGTGCACTACATACTACAGAGGCACAGTTATTAAACAAAACCTATCCTAACAACAACAATAATGATAACACTAACAATAATGATAATAATTATAATAATGACTTTTCTGACAAAATGAAGAGCTTGATTTGGCTGTTATTGTCATTCACTGTTTGCACTTATTTCAAACTTCTAATGTTAGCAACCATTATGTTTTCCTCCAAGTCCAATGCATACAGCTTATATCCAACAACATATGGAGAAATTGCCATGATCTGGTGGATTTTTTTTTTTTTGTGCCCTTAAGTGCAATCACACCTTCCCATTTTTCATCAAGTTCCTTCTTTGCAGATTCAATTTTGTTTGCTGGGACAGAAATTGCAGTGATGTTCAGTTGTTGGCAGCAATCACGGAATGTATCAGTATTACAGATGACTGTTCTCTTCGATTGTACGCTATTCCATGCATGGTATTTTGCTACTGCACCAATGCCCCTTTGCCATGGGATGAAGCAAAAGAATGTCCACTTATGGCTTTCCAAATTCAAATTTTGTTTTAAGAGGGTGACATTTGCAAAATTATATTTCTGTTTAAACTGTGATGCAGCTCCGTCTGAGAATACTTGTAAATACTTCATCGATGGATTTTTTGTTTTGATGATCTGTTAGTACAGCATGGAGAAATGTGTCAACACAATACCGAGCTTGTGAAATGTTGTCCGAAACTACAACATAACTGTCACATGTATGTATCCCATACCACATCACAGCAGTGAATAATGATACCTGGGGATTTGACTGTGTTTCATCCTGGTAGGTACAAGAATAGTTTTCAACAAAATCTATTTGGATCTGAACATTTTCAGGTGACATCTTTGCAGATTTGAAACATTTTTGTGACTGTTCTTGATTAAATACATGAACCTTAAAAAATGGCAGTTGTTCTCTAAGTTCATCTAGCACATCACTCAGCCCTTCTTCCACTAAAATGTACTCAAATCTCTTGTCTGCTATTTTCCACTGGCAGTACTGTACTATAAGACTGCACCGTTCATCATTCTGACAGTCCTCAAACAGAGTGGTAATCTTTAACTTGCAAATATACCAATTATAGGTCAAATAGTTCTCTTCACTTGGATCACGAACAGTGTGTTGAATGAACTGGGCACTGAAAGTTCCAAAACTAGGAAGGTAATTGGAAAGCAGTGATTGCAAATTTTCAAAGTTCTCAAGGTACCGACACAAGCATACATTTTGTGGTATATCCCAGTATGGTTTTACATGCACAGGACGTAGCTCTGCAAATTTACTACAACTAATCTTCACCTCTGCATGCTGTATGCCCCATTAATTGTAAAGAGCATGTGACGTCGGGCCACAATGTCTTTGGTGCTACTGCCCAAATTCTTAACACAAGCAGTCTTCCTACCAGAGTCAACTCAATTTATTTCATCATTGTTATAAAACTCAACAACAACACTACCTATTTCACTTGAACCTTCAATCACTTCAACTCCACACATTTCAGTCAACTTTGTAACATCATCTACTTTTTTTCCTGGACTCTTAGGCATTGCTTTGCTTGCCTTTTTCAAAGCCTTTCCCACTGCAGCAGGAGAGATTTTGTTGAACTTGTTAGATAAAACAGTTTCCTTTTTAGCAGCCCGACTGAGCCTTTTCCTCTCTGCATCTTCAGCTCTTTGCAGACCACGTTCTATTGATGTTTCTGCACTTTTCCTTTTTTCCCTATATTTCCTCATCGTTTTCCTCTTGAGTTTATAATCAGCATCATTCTTATGTATTTTCATGTCCTGCTTCTGTCTCTCTGCATTTGTTTTCACCATGCTGCAACACCTGGGCATACAGCAACATTGGAAGTAATAAATAAAACTATTTGTAAATTAGTTGTACTCCAAAATATAATATGTACAGATATAATTAAAAAATTAACTTACCAACGCTTAATTGTTGTGTACAACCCACACTCTTTAAGAAAAATAACAGCTGTAAGAGAACAAGCTTTGTGTATAACCAGAGGTTAAAGCAAAATGGCTGCAAAAACGTTAGTATCTGGACACAATAAGAATTGCAATTGGTTGGTTATGAAACATACTACAAACACGATAGCTACTGCCATCTCTTAAGAAGACATAGGATTAGCAGTTTTAGAAGCTGCAACCAAATGTCCGTATTTTCCAGGATGTTCTTGAAACATTTCTACAATTTCGTTAGTATCCGGACAATGAGGGAGAGCTAATTTCAGCATATTGTTTTCTTAAATATTGCTGTTTAAAACAGAAATGCATATTGCTTAACTAAAGACAATGGTATTATGAAATTGTTAAAGAAAAAAAAACAAACATTCTCAAGATGAGCTAAATATAAGCTCTTAGAAGTCATACAAGTTGCAACATTTTTAGGAAATTTTCTCGTACATTTTCATCTTAAATTTATAGAGCAATATCTTATATAAACAACTTCTGTCAACAACTTTACTGTCCAAAACATAAACTTCAGTGCTTTTCTTATAATTTTTGTTTAGTTAGTTATGAAAAATAATGTTTTTACTTTTTACCAAAATTGGGCACTTTCTCCTGGATAGACCCTTAACTGCTAGGTAACTTTGTGTTTCTGTTTTCCATTAAGGAGAAAAGAAGGACTTGGTTTAGTGTGATGATGAGTAAAAATTTGGAAGTCTGTTTTTGACATATTTACTTAATTCTGTATACACCATTCAGAAACCGATGACACAATGTTGGAGGATGTTAATAAAAACAAAACCACCCAGAAAGTTGTTCCAGTGCCTGATCCATGGGTGCTGATAAGTTTTCTTATTTTCCTATTACTTGTGTGATTCCACTGTCTAAGACGTCTAAGTCATCAGCATACAGTGCACATCTTAGGTTTGTGATTTTGTTCAACTGCGGAGGTATATCATTTATGAAAATATTAAAGTAGTCTTGAAACTGGGTCTTGGAACAATTATGTATGAGTTTGTTTTACCCAATCACATCATATTTAAATGCCTTGGCAACTAATCATCAACTCAGATTTAAATCCCCTAGTTGTAAGTGTGGTAACAGTTTGATCCTTAAAACATCATTAAGATCAACCACTAAGAGGCTTTTGCTCAACATTTGTAGCACAACATTAAAAGCATAAACTCACCAGTACTCTTGTTCTAATATGGTTGTTGTGTGTGAAAGAAATGGTAAATCAGTTTGAAACTCTTCCCACTTAATTGTTTCACGAAAAATTGTGGTACCAAGTGGTCGTTTTTGCTTCAGTACGATTGAATACACAATTTTTGCACTTGCAACTTCAAAGTAAACTAAAGCAATACAGGTTCTGATTCCATCTGCTGTAGTTTTAAACCATTTTTCATCTTTCAACACTTTTCTGTTGGGACTGTTCAACTGCCTTGTTGCATAGGCATTTATATCGCCAGATATTTCATCAAATAAATGTTCTATGTATTCAGAAAAACTTGGAATTACAGTAATTTAAAGTTCTTCATAGAGCTTATTAATAACTAAATTTCATGGAATTGTTCTTCATGAAGGGGCTAATGATAAAGATGTTGGGATTAGAAGACTAATATCAGCATCTCTTACACATGCCTGTTCACTAAGTTTATACAAATACCAGTATTTGCAATAAAAGGGTAGACAATGTGGCTACTGTCAGTTTTACCCAATTCCAGTGACACATATTTTTTTCTGCATTGCAATGCAAATGTGTTTCAAAGGGCCTAGCATTTCATTATTGGCTTCATATTTACTTTCTTCACTGCTTTGTGTACTAGATTCATTATCACTGTCACCAGAACCTTCATGAGACTGCTTCATATTCAGAAAAATCACTGTCACTCTCTAATGTACTTTGTATGAGTTTTCTCAAACCCTCCTCGTCATCCACACATATTTCCTTCATGGCCATAATGGTGACTGAAACAATGCTAAGATAATATTGTTTTTCCCTAACTGAAAGAGTAGGTTACGTCATGTTAATTAGAATTACAAACACCATATATTAGCATTTCGTTCCAGACATACACAAATGACATTTATGTGAAGGAACCTAAACTATGTGCAATTATGTGGACTAATAGTGAGCTGAGCTTGTTGTATGATTCATATCACAAAAGGACACATACAAGTCCTGGTCATCAAATGATACGAATGGGTTAAATTTTGATAATTTGTTTCCATACGTAGTTGCATTGAATCTCTGAGATAAGGAGTTATGAAACCATTTCAACATTTTATCATTAATCCTTTTTAACCATTTTATGGAATAGGTTTAAACAAGGCACTGAGTCATAGCTATTTTTGAGGTCCACGAAGACCGCTAGGACTGATTCTTTTCACCTAAAGCATCTTCAATATCTTGGGTTGAAGTGAGCATTTGTTGTGTTGTTGAGAGATATTTTTGAAATCCAGCTTGTGCTTGAGAGGTTACATTTTTTGATTCGAGATTCCATGAAAGACGTGTGCAGAACATGCGTTCCATCAACTTTGCTAAAGAGCTAGTAAGAGAAATTGGTGTGTCACTATCAAGTTGTCCTGCTGGTTTATTTCACTTGAGTATTGCAATTATAACAACTTTTCTCCAGGTTATTGGTATGGGTGAATTCCATATCAAATTAAATATCTTTAGTAGTGGTGCTGTTTTTGTAATTATTAATAGCGTTGTGTCTTTGAGCTATTGAGATCTTTGTGATCTCAGGGCGTGTTAATGGATGGAATGAAAAATCACACAATGTTTCTTCACCACAATGTATGACTTTATTAACACTTCTTCTTTTGATATTTTACATTAAATAATTCTTCTTAGCACCGTTATTAATGATTTAGAACCTTTCCACTTTTTCATTTAGTGGAACTAATGCTTGATGAAAGTCTGATAAATGTTCTACGATGTTCCCACTACCTAAATATGTCCTTTCACCTTCAAGATACACACGCGAGTGGGTAGATTCTGGCATCACCTCACGTGATACCGCCTTTTTCGTATTCATCCGCGTATGCGTCCATGAAATAGTTCTCTCTTGTTAGGGAAGCGACCCTTAAGCATCCTCCCTTACTTTTATTATGGAACACATAATTCTAATATTTATACATATATATTAAAATCAAATATGGAAAGATTTATGACGTCTTTGGGCAAACTTAGTTGTTCGTAATAATGAACATTTGCAACACATTTTCGTCATTTAAACAACTCATTCCAATATCAAAAAACAAATTACACTTTTAACACATATTCACAAACGATTTTCTTTTGGGGTCTTCCAATATTCTGTCTCAGTAGTATAGTTTGTACTTTTGCACCAAAATGTTTAATCATTACTCCTCTAATTTTATCATATCTTGGACCTTTGTGTAATTTAGGTTGTAAAATACCTCTTTAGAGTTCTTGTGTTTCAAAAGCTGTTGTTAGCTAATGCTGGATTTCTGACAATGAAGTCATTAATCCTCTTGGTCTCGAATATAAAGAGAGCAATAGCAGTAATAGTAACCGCTTTTTAGAGAGCACCATATTTTTATGTTTTGGTGGTTACATCGCTCTCTCACAACCCCCAGAATGTCTGGAGGACCACACCTGTCATTGGTTTACAGGTCTCACCGACCTGACCGGGAAAATTATCAAAATAAATTCATTGACCATATCCTCTGATTACCAATCAGAGGACGTATTACATGCCATGACAGGTCAGTATGTAAGAGGTTAAGATTTTATAGAGAAATGGAGAGGTTGGAAAAATAAAGACTCATCGGGAACCCTAATAGCATCAGGGTCGGAAGAGAACAAGATTTGGTTTGGTTTGGTTTAAGGGCACTCAACTTCTAGGTCATCGGCGCCCTAAGATGACCAAGGTAAGGTCAGATAGAAAAGTTACAGTGAGGAGCGAAACACCAGTAAGTGGAAGTAATGTTCTGCTCAGCTTGGGTACCTTGTGGTTCCTATTCACATATCCCCTAGATGGAGACCCCTGAGTCCAAAAAAAAAAGTGTGTTTTAGCGAGATGTACATTTTTTGTACAGTAAGATTTTGTCTATCTCTTACGGTTTACGAGATATTCAAAAGTCATCCAGAGCAAACAGGACTACAAAGGCTGTAGTCAGAAAATTCAAAATATTTGTTTCATTTGTCATAAAAATATCTGAAACATATGTCATTTTAATTAAAAGTGCCAGAGCCATTTTCAAGAAAATAAAAATTTTTGAAAAATCCTCCATGTAAAGGTTAGTTTAGAGTGGAGCAATTTTCGTTGTCTATGTAAACACTCAAGTAAATGAAATATTTAATGACTTAAGAAAACAAAAAAAAGTTGATGCAGTCATATAAATATAATAATATAAAGAGAGTTATGCCGTATTAGCAACTATGCTCAAACTAATTAGGTACCTACAATGAGCATAAGTTAAAGGTATAAAGTGATTTCAAAGTAATTGCAATGTTATTGGGGATGCAGCAAGGTTACACAAAATAAGGGTAATTCCTTTGCAAGTGGGATAGTCAAGATATAAGATCCCACTAAGTTGCCATCAGAAATGATGGCAATAAATGACGTATAACACGCAGGTAGGGGTAACAGAGAAGGAGCTGCATTACAACTGTTTTCCGTCTTTCTCAGAAAGTATTTGTACACATTTTACACCATTTCTCTGGTCCACTATGAATAACTTAGTGCTTTTTTTGCTTCTATCATCAGAACTGCTAACGAACTTGCTTCTCATAATGAAGTGGACTTATTGCTAGGAATTATTTCATTTCTCTGTTTAACTGTAAGCAAATACTCATAAGTATAATAAGTACTCAAGTAATATGGTGTGTTTTTAATGCTTCTTTTATTTCCTTTTTTAAAGGATGTGACCTTTTTTTCTTTTCTTTTTCTTTGGTTCTGGGTATTCTACATGTATATGTTCGATTAAAGGTTTCTGATATTTTCTTATCTCTGAGTATGATGGGTTGTTTCCATTTGCAGAGGTTTTATTTAATGTACTAATAAACTGATGTTGGCCTGGGTGGCTCAGTGGATTAGATGCTGACCTACTGATCCCAAGGTCGCAGGTTCACTTCCTACACAGGTTGATTGTTTTTAAGTGTCCTTAAAAGCGACAGCTCCATGTCAGTACATTTACTGGCATGAAAAAGAACTCCAGTGAGACGAAATTCTGCCACACTGGCGACGCTGATATGATCTTGGCAGTTGACGTATTGTTAAACAACTAAATAATTTTTTATGGACGATACCGATGTCTTTTCTGTGTTCAGTGGTGTCTAGAAACTAGCTTTAAGGTCCCATTTTTGCTGTAATGAATTTTTTCTTCATTTTTACAAAAAATTTCTCCATTGTTGATCCTCTATGGGGTTCCTTGTAGATCCAGGCTTGAGTCTAGCCGTTTCCCTTTTTTATTTCTTTTGTGAAACTTTTCAGTTCAAAAGGTGATATAATGTCATACTTTTCCACTAGGGATATCATGTTTTGCAGTTATTAAGTCTGTTATTGGAGTTGTTTGTAATGTAATCAATTGAATTATTTTCTTTAACACAACATTTATGAGTGTTTGATCTAGTTGTTTAGTAAATATTTTCCAGTTGGCTTTCTTATAATTCCAGTAGTAATTGTTTTCTTTAAAAAATTTCACATGCTTGTTCCTTAGTTTGATTTTTATAACAAATGGTTTGTGACCACATCCAGGATCATCTACAATGTGGCCATGTGTATTTCCAATACATGAGGGAATATCAATGTGAAATCTGGGTTAGTTGTTGTCAACATACAATTCAACTAAAAAAACATATTCCTCGTGGAAGAATTAAAAATGTCAAACCCTTTTGGAACTCCCAGTTAGAAGAACTGAAAAAGCAAAGGGATATAGCTAGAAATACAGCTGAAGAAACAAAAAACATTTCAGATACACAAATATGGCGGAAGAAATGTGCCTCACTAAAAAAAGAAATTAACACTGCTAAAAGGAATCACTTTAATAATTTCTTAGAAAAAATGGATTATAGGACAGATGGTAACAAAGCTCATAAATTCATAAAAAATGTCAAGGACAGGAAAGAAAACAACAGCACACCTATCATACACAACACTATAGTATTAGTAAATGATGCAGTCATAGCCGAAACATTCAATAAATGTTATGCCAATTCACATAAAGTAACAAGAAATAATAAAAAGGAACGTAAAGAATTTAAGAAAGATTTGAAACAAGAAGGAGAATGTGAACCTAACACCCAGTGCAATATCTTTTTTCAAAATTTTAATATGCAAAAACTGAACATTGCAATAAATAACCTAAAAAACAAAGTCTGCTGGACCAGATCACATACATCCAGAGTTCATAAAAAAGCTTGGAAAAACAGCAAAACAGCAACTACTGAAACTCTACAATCTATCCTGGAAAACCACTGTACCTGCTGAATGGCGAAAAGCAATAACTGTCCCACTCTTGAAGAAAGACAAAGCAGCATCAGAATTAAAAAATTATAGACCAATAGCTCTTACTAGCATAATAGCAAAAGTGATGGAAAGAATGGTGTCAAACAGGTTAAATTGGTTTCTAGAATCACAAAATTTAATATCCCCATGTCAAGCTGGATTCAGAGAGTTCCACTCTACAAATGAACAAGTCTTACTTCTCAGTCAAGAAACCACCAAGAATGAACACACTGGTCTTAGAATGCATCTGGACAAAAATAAGTGGAAGTGAAACTATAAGTGTCCATAGATTGTCCCACTCTTCAAGAAAGACAAAACAGCGTCAGAAATAAAAAACTGTAGACCTATAGCTCTTACTAGCATAATAGCAACAGTGATGGAAAGAATGGTGTCAAACAGGTTAAATTGGTTTCTAGAATCAAAAAATTTAATTTCCCCATGTCAAGCTGGATTCAGAGAGTTCCCTCTGCAAATGAACAAGTCTTACTTCTCAGTCAAGAAATCAAAGACTCCTTCAATAGAAAATAAGATAATTTATCACTTTTTATTGATTTCCAAAGTGCATATGATTCTATATGCAGAACAAAACTACTAAAGAAAGTAAAAAAAAATAGGTATACAAGGTCCAATGTTTTCATGCCTATGTAATTTCCTAACACAATGCTTTATTGCAACCAGATATGGAAGAAATATATTTAAATACAAACAAGTACACCGTGGCTTACCACAAGGCGCAGTGCTCAGCACAACACTTTTTACTATATTTATTAACGATCTGCCATAACATATACAGCCTCAGGCATGAAGTGTGCACTATTTGCTGATGACTTAGTAATGTGGACTTCAAAACTAAAAAGCAAAAATACAGAACTAGAAAAAACCATGCAACAATCCTTAACCAACTTACAGAGGTGGACCAAAGAAAATTTAATGACTGTTAATACAACAAAATCAAACTACCAAATCTTTTCACTAAGAAAAACACCACTAAAAATAAAACTAAATTTTGAGGGTCAACAATTACCAAAAACAAAGGAAGCAAAGTATTTAGGAGTTACATTTGATACCAAACTTACATGGACCAAACAAATAGAAAATGTAATACAAAGAGCAGAGAGCTGCCTTTCACTGTTAAAACGTCTAACAGGAATGAAGTGGGGATGTTCCAGAGCAACTCTTAACTCAACATACAATGTATATATAAAGCCATTATTTACTTACTGCTTGTAACAGCAAACAAAAAAAATTCAAATCTTTCAAAACCAAAGTCTCAGATTAATTACAGGTGCTATCAAAACCACACCAATAGCAGCTATGGAAATACTAACCAACCAATACCCCATTGAATATGAAATAGAAAAAACGGCTCTTATTCAACACAAAAAGTTGATCAGACTCCCATTCAATACATGAGAAATTTTGCACATACACTAAAGACTCAGGAGAGCTTGTTTTCCAAAATTCAAGACATCAAGAAAAATGTACACCTTCCTAATTTAAAGGAAAACTTCATATCTAAAGTCAATCCAACACATACATTAGACATCACATATTATCTACACCTGACAGAGGAAGTTAAAAAAAGTGATACTGCAACTAGTGTTCTAAAATTATTGGCATTAGAGACAATCCATACTAGATTTCCAGAACATGAATGGCTCCATATTTATACTGTTGGGTCATTGATATCAAACCAAGATGGAGCAGGTGCTGGAGTCACATGTCACCTCTTTTCCTATTACAAATCTTTAAGTTATGGAACTACTAACTTTGATGGAGAAATTGAAGCAATTCGAATGGCCCTACAAAATCTTTTGTACAGAATTTCACATTTTTAGCAAGCAGTTATTCTCTCAGACTCCAGGGCAGCAATTATAGCAATTCCTTCCAAGTTGTCACCAAAAAACCAAACAATTATAGAATGTTGGAAAATGCTTAGCCATCTAACTGCACTTCAAAAACACCTAGTCTTCCAATGGATACCAGCTCATTGTGGACTGAGTGGTAATGAGAAAGCTGATTTTCTTGCAAAAAAGGGTACCAGCGATATACAAAAATCTAAAGTTAATCTACCATTTTATACAGCTAAAAGATTAGTCAACTCTGAATTCAAAAAAATTATTGCAACATATTACTATGAAAAATCAAAGAATAAAAGATGGGAACTACCAAACATTCAAACGGTAATTCCTGAGTATCCTCGAAAAACAGCAGTTGCAACCTTCAGGTTGATTACAGGACATGATTGTCTGGCAAAACATTTACACATAATTGGGATATATTCTTCATCACTGTTCTCTATGTGATCTGCAAGAGGAAATGGACCGAGACGACCTTCAAATATGCCCGGCCACTTCTAGTGCCCCATCCATCAGTGAAAAATATTGGAGAGCAAGAGGATTAATGACTTCATTGTCAGAAACCCAGCATTAGCTAACAACAACATACAATTCATACAATTTAGATGATTAAAATAGAAATCCAATGTATTTCATTCACGTGGTTTTCTGTAGTCGCTTTTGTTGTACATATCATGTTCACATAATTTCTGCTCATCCTGCAACATAAATGCATATAATTTTATATGATAGAAATTAAATGCAATGAATTATATTCACATGATATTCTCATATCAGTCTTTTATGAAACAGGATCACACTTGGTTCTCTACTTCCCCTTCTACAAAGAATTCATACAATTTTCTATGAGGTTCAAACAGAAATGCAATGTCTTATATTTACGCAGCTTTTCTTCTTGTAGTAGTTGAAGTTGATAGATTTTTATGGCTAGGAATAGCATCAAATGAGTAAAATATGCATTTTAACTTCATAATCCTTGTAGTAGTAGTAGTGTGCAGTGTTTAACGCCCGCTTTTACTACTACGGCACCGCAGGCGGTGACACTGATGATACATGAAGATGGAGCACCGGTGGAATGAGATGGCGGGAGAAACCGGAGTACCCGGAGAAAACCCGCCCTGACGCCGCTTCGTCCACCACGAATACCACATGCGGGTCCCTGGGATCGAACCCGGGGCCGCCTGGGTGGTAGGCGAGCGCGCTAACCGCTCGGCCACGGCGCCGCCGAGTAATCCTTGTAAGCTCGTCTGTGTCCAAAGTTATAAAATTGCTTTTACAATATAATTGGAAGCATGTTTTACCTTAATAATATACATCAGATTCAGATTAAAATAACGATAACTTGCATAGCTTCCATGGATCTTTGAATGTTAAAAATGTTATTCTAAATATATTACACCAAATTACCATCACTACTTTGTACTACCTTTCCCTGTGGTTTAATGGGAACCGACACATTTTCTTCTTTGAGGAAGTCAGATTTCACATAGTTATTCTTGAAATTCTTCGGTCAAGCAACATAAATAACGGGCTCATTCTTGCCATTGTTCTTGCCAGTGTTCATCCCCTCGAAGATCCTCTTCTGAGGATTCTTCTGGGTTGGACACAGACTGGCAGCTATCATCTTCGCCGGTATCCATGAGCAATCGGTTCAAGGCTCTTGAACTGAAGTTTGCTATGGGGAGACGCACCTCCACAGTAGAGGAGATGCAAGAAGGTCCTGCCTATGCTGGGAGAAACCCAGTGAAAAAGAGGCAGGCCCAAAAGATCACAAAAGGGCTAAATTGACCACCACCGTTCAACTCCAAGGTAATGCATAGTTACCTTGGAATACTTATTCCACAGAGATATTAATATGGCTATCCTACATTGAAACACATGCGGTATTAGAGCACAACGACCGGAACTTGAGCTGCTCTAAGAGAACAAGCCCCTGGTCGCATGTTTGCAAGAGACTAAGCTGAGTCTTCAAGACGCTTTCCATTTAAGGCGACACACCCCAGTATGGTGTGATGTCACACCAGAACACGATGTTCCAGCACATGGCAACATTGTATTTGTCAGAGATGACATGTACACACTATCTGTACCATTACACTCTGATATACAATCAGTTGCTGTAAGGATTCTACTGCAAAACATCCAGATCACCATTTGTACCATATATTTGCCTCCGTCCCATGACTTCTCGTAGGTACATTAATTTCGATCTAGTTTCCCATTTACCAACACTGTTTATGCTGGTGCGAGACTTCAATGCTCACTACCCACTTTGGGGCTCAAGTTGCGCCTGTGCGAGAGGCAACCTCGCTGATTTTCTGGACAGCTGCGACCTGGCTCTCCTCAACAGTTGAGAGCCTACATTCATTTCTGGCTCTTAAAATAGTTTCTGGCACCCTGATCTTGCAGTTAGTTCACCTCAGTTGACAGTCTCCTTACAGTGGAATGTCGTCTCTGATTTACACTCTAGTGACCACTTCCCGTGTCTTATTAGTCTCTTAACGCAAGATACAGGTTCCACACTTATGCCCATATGGCATTCAGACCATGCCAACTGGAACCTTTACACCCAGTTGGCTGTCTTTATGTACGACCACAACTCAGGGAATGATTTGGCGCAGCATCTCACAGAGACGATTCTCTCTGCTGCTGAATAATCAGTTCCACGGTCGACTTCACACCCCCGTCGATTTCCCGTCCCCTGGTGGACGGAAGAATGTTGGAATGACATTCGTGCTCAAAGGCGTGCTCTTAGGGTTTTCCATCACCCTACTTTGGATAACCTAATCCAATACAAGAAAATGCTTGTCAGGTCCAGGCAAGTCATTAAGGATAGCAAAAAGTTATCTTGGAGCAAATTTGTAGCTTAGTTGGATGTCGCTTATTGCACAGCTAAGAGCACGATGTGACCATTCCCTGAATACCATGCGAGTACTAAATGGTAAATCATGGGGAGCAGATCTGACAATTTTTTTGCGAATGTATCGCGCATTGATCCTATCCAAACTAGACTATCTGTGTATTGTTTATTCGTCAGCACAACCATCTGTGCTGAGAAGATTAGATGTGGTCCACAATAGGGGCATTCACAT
Organism: Tenodera sinensis; assembly: GCA_030765045.1. Classification (NCBI taxonomy): domain Eukaryota; kingdom Metazoa; phylum Arthropoda; class Insecta; order Mantodea; family Mantidae; genus Tenodera; species Tenodera sinensis. Next base: position 62,418,821 of record CM060974.1, on the reverse strand, counting down.
TGCAATAAGAGCTTTTCCAACAAGCCCAGTGGTGAGCCTTTACGCCGAGTCTGCGGAACCTCCTCTGCAATATTGGCGTGAGATTCTCTGGGCATATTTGGTTGTGCACTTGGATGTTCGCCTACGCACCCAACGTTTGGTTCTTTTTTCACCACCATGCTAAGAGAACCGGAATAGGAATAGCACCCTTCGTCCTAAGACTGCAGGGTTTCGTTTCCAAGATCTTCTAGAGAAGTATGAAATGGAACTGCCTAGGATGTACGCCAAGGGCGAGAGGCAAGGGGGCAACTCTTGGCTGTCTGGCGTGCCTTGTGTGGATTGGTTTGATTTGGTTTGGTTTAAGGGCGCTCAACTTCTAGGTCATCAGCGCCCTTAAAAGATTCATGGCAATAGCCAGATATAAATTTCATTCAAAAAATAAAAATACTAGCAACAAGAAAAGTTTACAAAGGCAACAGGCAGTGGCAATAGGCAGATATGAAACAAGGTGATAAATGCGTCCAAAAGCAGAAACAGATAATTAAAAAAAATTTAAATCCTCAAATTGATATTGCACTCCGCTAAAACATTAAAAACTCTTATCAAGCGCTGTTTTGTCGTCCGCTAGGACCTCTGCAAGTCTGGCAGGCAGCTGCAGAGAATCCCGAAGGTGCGGTAGAGAGCAACACTCTAGCAACACGTGGCGAACTGACAAAAGGTTGTCATACAGCGGACATAGAGGCGCAGAGTCCCTTTTAAATAGGTAACCATGCGAAAAATTGCAGTGGCCTATTCTTAATCGAGCCAAACTAACCTCCTCGCGACGAGATGTGCGACAGGAAGTTACCCAGTTTATCGGAAGTTCTTTCACTTCTCTAAGCTTATTACCGCGGAGAGTTCACCACTCGTCGTGCCAGGACGACAGCACCGCTCTCCGCACTTCAAGCCTAAAGTCTTCCGAAGTAACACGTGAGATGGTAACACTGAGTTCTGTAGTTGCCGTCTTTGCTGCTAAATCTGCCATTTCATTCCCAGGCAAACCTACGTGACCGGGAATCCATGCACACACCACGTCAACGCCAGAAGCGTGTAAAACATGGAAGGCATCCTGGATACGTTGTACAATACGGTGGGGGTTGTACAACTGACAAAGGCTCTGCAGTGCACTAAGGGAATCGCTCAAAATCAGGCAGTCACCTAATTTACGACGGCGAACATACAAAACGGCTCGATAAATTGCATAAAGCTCTGCAGTAAAAATGGAGGTGCTATTTGGAAAAGCGAATGTATATGGTTCGGTTCCATAAACATAAGCACATCTAACACCGTTGGAGCCCTTTGACGTCGGTCTGGGTGGCACAGTTGGTTAGACGCTGGCCTACGGATCCCAAGGTCGCGGGTTCAAACCCGGCCCAGGCCGATGGTTTTTAAGTGTGCTTAAAAACGACAGCTCCATGTCAGTAGATTTACTGGCATGTAAAAGAACTCCTGCGGGACAAAATTCCGGCACACCGGCGACGCTGATGTGATCCTGGCAATTGACAGCGTCGTTAAACAAGAAAAAAAAAAAAGAAAATAATAGCCCTCTGACCCATCGGTGTAAATATATCGACGGTCAGTGTAGCCTGACAAAAATTCTAAGAAACACGTGCGGATACTTGAAATAGGCATCGTGGACTTCTGGTGTATGGTCATCCCAAGATCTACATGGGGCGTACCGGATAGCCAAGGGGGGTAAAGTCTCTCGCCCTTGGCGAACATCACAGGCAGTTCCACTCCAAGCTTCAATAGGAGCTCTTGGAAACGGAACCCCGCAGGCTTAGGACTAAGGGTGCTATTTCTATATCGTTCTCTTAGCGTGGTGGTGAAAAAAGAAGCGAACGTGGGGTGCTTAGGCATACATCTAAGCGCAGAACCATAATTTGTCAAGAGAATCTCACGCCGATATTGCAGAGGAGGTTCTGCGGACTCGGCGTAAAGGCTCACCACTGGGCTTGTTGGAAAAGCTCCTGTTGCAATGCGGATGCCCCTATTATGGACCACGTCTAATCTTCTCAGCACAGATGGTCGTGCTGACGAATAAACAATACACCCATAGTCTAGCTTGGATCGGACCAATGCGCGATATATTCGCAACAAAATTGCCTGATCCGCTCCCCACGATTTGCCATTCAGTACTCGCATAATATTCAGGGAACGGTCACATCTCGCTCTTAGCTGTGCAATATGCGACGACCAACTAAGCTTCCTGTCCAAGATCAAACCAAGGAAGCGCGCCTCTTCTGCGAAGGGAAGTACATCTGGATCAAATCGGAGCGAAGGTGGTAATCGTCTCCTACGGCGCCAGAAATTGACACAGATTGACTTCTCAGTTGAGAAACGGAAGCCGTTTTTCACGCTCCATTCTCTAAGGTTGTCCAAACATTGCTGCAGGAGCCGTTGTAAAAACGCCGTGCGCTGAGAAGTGCAATAGACGGCGAAGTCGTCTACGAATAGGCATGACGAAACTCCAGGTGGAACACATTTCCAGATGTTAATTGCTATAGCAAAGAGCGTGACACTTAGCACCGAACCCTGCGGTACTCCCTCCTCCTGAACAAAAGAATTAGAAAAAACCGAGCCGACCCTTACTCGAAAAAAGCGGTCCTTCATAAACTCCTGAATGAAAAGTGGTAGGCGTCCACGTATGTTCCAGGCATACAGGGAACGTAGAATCCCTGCTCGCCAGCACGTATCATAAGCCTTCTCAAGATCGAAAAATATGCCAACGGTTTGACAGTTCTTCATAAAGCCGTCCATTATCTGTGTCGATATTGACACAAGATGGTCAACAGTTGAACGGCGTTGTCGAAAACCACACTGGATATTAGTCAGTAGGTTACGACTTTCTAGCCACCATATCAATCGTCCATTGATCATGCGTTCCATCACCTTGCAAACGCAACTGGTGAGGGAAATAGGATGATAGCTGGAGGGAAGATGACGGTTCTTCCCAGCCTTCAAGATGGGAATAACGGTGGCCTCCCGCCAATTTTCTGGGAGTATACTGTCAACCCAAACACGATCGTAGATCTAGAGCAGGAATGCCTTACCTTCAAGAGAGAGCTGTTGTAACATTTGTACATGAATACCGTCCGGTCCTGGTGCTGAACATCGCGAAGATTTCAGGGAATGCTCCAGTTCCGCCATGGTGAAAAGGCGATTGTAATCTTCTACGTTTCTAGAACGAAACGTGAAGCCGTGAGATTCCACCTGAGTTTTAAATGGAAGGAACTCAGGGGAGTAGTTTTCCGAGCTAGACACTTGTGCGAAAGCACTGCCAAAGGTATTGGCCACTTCAAATGAATCAACAACAGCTCCTGTGGCTGTTTTTAGTCCCGCTATTGGTATTTGGATCGTTTTAGCTGCAACACGCCTTAATCTATCCCACACAACCGAGGAAGGTGTGTGTCGGTTAAATGAAGCTACAAATTTGCTCCATGATGACTTTTTGCTATCCTTAATGACTTGTCTGGACCTGGCGCGCATTTTCTTGTACTCGATTAGGTTTTCCAAAGTAGGGTGACGTTGGAAAACCCTAAGTGCACGCCTTCGAGCACGAATGGCATTCCGACATTCTTCCGTCCACCAGGGGACGGGAAATCGACGGGGGTGTGCAGTCGACCGCGGAATCGACTGTTCAGTAGCAGAGAGAATCGCCTCCGTGAGATGCTGCGCCAAATCGTTAACTGAGTGGTGCTCGTCGTACGTAAAGACAGCCAGCTGGGTGTAAAGGTTCCAGTTGGCATGGTCCAAACGCCATCTGGGCATACTTGGGGAACATGTAGGTTGCGTCAAGAGACTAATAAGACATGGGAAGTGGTCACTAGAGTGTAGATCAGACATGACATTCCATTGTAAGGAGACTGCCAATTGAGGTGAACAAACTGAAAGATCAAGGTGTGAAAAACTGTTATGAGTGTCAGAAATGAATGTAGGCTCTCCAGTGTTGAGGAGAGCTAGGTTGTGACTGTCTAAGAAATCGGAAATGAGTGTACCTCTCGCACAAGCGCGACTTGAACCCCACAGTGGGTGGTGCGCATTGAAGTCTAACACCAACAGGAACGGTGTTGGTAACTGGGAAACTAGATCTTCTAACTCATTGTGCGAGAAGTCACGAGACGGAGGCAGATATAGATTACAGATGGTGAAATGGATGTTTGGTAGTTTAATCCGTACAGCAGCTGATTGTATATCAGAGTGCAAAGGTAGAGTTTGCATATATACGTCATCTCTAACAAGCAACATAGCGCCGCCATGTGCCGGTACACCCTCTTCTGGTGTGACATCACACCGTACTGGGGTGTATCGCCTTAGATGGAAAGCGTCTTGAGGACGCAGCTTCGTCTCTTGCAAACATGCGACCAGAGGTTCGTTTTATTTGAGCAAAAGCTCAAGTTCTGGTCTTTGAGTTCGAATTCCACGTATGTTCCATTGTAGGATAGTCATATTGCATTGTGTATAGGATAGGTAATTCCAGGGTAACTCTTCATTACTTTGGAGTAGGCGGTTGTCGAACTAATTTCGCCCTTTTCTTCTCTCTTGGGCTTATAGTTTTATCAGACGCTTTTTCGCGCCTCTTTTCCACTTGGGGTCTTCCAGTGTGGGCAGATTCTAGTTCCATGTCCTCTGCCGAGGACGTGCGTTTTCCCATAGCAAACTTGGGTTCGAGTGTCTCGAACCGGTTGCTAATGGGGACCGGCGAAGATGAAAGGCCCCGGTCTGAGTCCACCCCTGAAGATTCCCCAGAAGAGGATCTTCGAGGAGATCTCCTTGGACTCTTATATCCCTTTGATGTACTGGGATGAGCCTTATCTTCCTTGAGGAAATCGTTCTTTGTGTAGTTTTTCTTAAACTTTATCGGCGAGGCATTGTAAATAACAGGTTTGCTAGTCTTCTGTGTCGAGTTTGGCATTTTCGTTGGTGATCAAACAGTTGAATTTTTTTTCACCAACAGATTTTGTACACGTTGATACAGATGTGCACGCTGATGTTGAGGGCTTTGGTATAGAGCTACGGGCAACAAGTGTTTTTTCAGAAATTGTTGCCCCATTGAAATCGCTGGTCTGCGTTGCGATCTCTCTGCTTGGTACCGCTTTAGCTGCAACAGAGCTATAGGTTCCAGATATGGGAACAGAGGGTTGGCGTAGACGCAAGATTTTCCGGGCTTCTGAGAAGGGCACCTTCTCTTTGACCCGTGTCTCTTGGATCGCTCTTTCCTCTACAAAGCGGGGGGAGTCTCGGGAACTAGATGGATGTTCACCTCTGCAGTTCACACATGAAGGAGCTGTAGTACATGCACCATCGTGGGATTCATCTCCACATTGAGGGCATGTAGCTAGTCCCTTATAAAGCTCGCTGGTATGTCCAAAGCGCTGGCACTTGAAACACCTGAGTGGGTTCGGGATGAACGGCCTAACTTCGATGGATTCATACCCTGCCTTAATCCTTTGCGGGAGATCTACCCGATCAAAGGTCAGGAACAGGGTATTAGTTGGCTTTAACTCACCACCTTCTTTACGTTGAACCCGGTAAACGTGTATGACGCCTTGCTCCGTCAGATTCTCTTGAATCTCCTCACTGGATAATCCTTCCAATGCACGGGTGTTTATCACACCGCGCGAGGAGTTCAAGGTTCTGTGCATCTCGACACGTACAGGATAACTTGCTAGCATGTTCGATTTCAGTATCTTAGCTGCCTGGGTAGCTGAATGTGCTTCAACCAGGAGCGTGCCATTGCGAGATCTAGTGCATGACTTTACTGGACCAGCAATGTTATCCAAACCCTTTTGAATGGTAAATGGGCTCACCGATAAAAATTTCTTCTCTGCCTCAGTTCTAGTTATTACTAAGTAGCGAGGACCACTCGACTCTGCTACTTCCTTTACACAAACTTTATTAATATGTTTTTAATTGAGTTTTAGACCAACTCATGGCGATGTCATCCTCCACCATCGCAAATGTCTCCGATGGCATGCTCACATCCTGGGCGCCACCCCGGCTTAGGTGAGAGGCCTGGCCTGGACCTTGCTCACCCTAGGGTCTCACCTCCCAATGTATAGACAGAGGGACCCAATCGCTTTCAGGAGTGCATCAGCTCATGCAATGGCCCCTCCCCGGGACTGACCTTTATCAGCGGATACGCACACTGATCCTACATGATAACCAGGGGCTGGGACTTACACGATTACCCAGTCACCCCTTGCGTCACCCCATCCTCCAACAACCCGCGCGTAGGTTATCCATCAGACTGTGTACAGGGAGGTAACAGGTGGGAGGTCAAACACAAAAGTGGACCAAAGTTGATTGGGCGTTTGGCATGTGCCCTCTCACCTCTTGGAGGAACCCAATCGAGAGTATGACTCGGGGCCCCGGGTACGCCAAACCCGTCTCTACCGTAGTAGGAGCCCCTGGGGGAGTTTGATTTTGGAGTCCTCTTCTCCTAGATGAGTCGTCGACCAAGACTACCGAACCTCATCTACCCGTTTGGAATGTTCTTAGCTTCCCCTCACCTCTTGCCTACCAGTAATCAAAATGACACTTAGTAGGCCGTCTGGATCGGGTACTGAGCCCCTCTGCCACGACAAGGCGACACTCCTTAGGAGGGGGCCTTGTGTGGATCTTGGGATGGCCGTACGCCATCCGCAATGCCTATTTCAGGAGCTCGCACGTGTTTTTAGGAATTTTTGTCAGGCTGCACTGACTGTTGATGTGTTTGCACAGATGGGTTGGGGAGTGTCAGCGATGTGCTTGTGTTTGTGGGACTGAACGAAATACATTCGGTTTATGAATGGCACTTCCATTTTTGCTGCAGAGCTTTATGCAATTTGCCGAGCTGTTTTGTATGTGGGCTGTCGTGAATTGGATGACTGCCTGATTTTGAATGATTCCCTTAGTGTACTTTGGAGCCTTTGTGAGCTGTGCAGCCCCCGCCCTTGTTCAGTGTGTCCAGGATGCCCTCCATGTTTTGGGTACACTTCTGGAGTTGGCATGATGTGTGTGTAGGTTCCTGGTCGTGTGGGTTTGCCTGGGAGTGGGGTGGTGGATTTGGCGGCAGGGACGGCAACTGCAGAGTCGAGTATTGCCATCTCACGTGTTGCTTCGGAGGACTTTGTGCTTGGGTTGCGGAGGGTGGTGCTGTCCTGGCGCGGGGGTGGTCAGCTCTCGGTGGTGGTAGGCTTGGTGAAAGAGCTTCCGATGGGCTGGGTCCTGTCGAGTGTCTTGGCGTTGGGTGGGGGGTGTTCAATGGCAAACCAGTTCATGTTTTTCCATTCTGGCAGATTGTCACAGTAGCTCATTGGTTAGAGCAGCCGCCTGGTAAGCGGAAGGTCTGTGGTTCAAATCCCAGCTGTGGCATTGAATTTTTAAGTTCCAGTTCTACCTTTCAAATAAGAATGTTTTCAACTCTTATGAAGATGAAATTTTGCTGCAGTAATGTACACTAGATGGAAGCAGCAACCATTACACACTTAACTGCTGCAAACTTGAACGATTTTGCAAAAGAATGTACCATAAAGCAGGACAAGTTTATAACAGTGGGTGGAACTTTGGAACACTGATGCCATATGACTTGTGCTTTACTGGGCAATATACAGTCCACCTGAGAGGAGGAAAGCCACCAATGTATTGCTAGGTGGTGTTCCACTGTCAGCATAGTTTGAGCTACCATCAAATTTTTCCAGCTGCCTAGTATACTCATTGTGCGTATAGCTTATGGAAGCAAATTAGAGAAACTTGTTGAAACTTTGTTGTTGCAAGAAATCCACAAGTGCAGTGGACTTAAAGGTGGGTTTATCCAAATGTATTATGTTTTGTAATACTGTGAATATTGCAGTCTGAAAATCTAAAGAACAGATTTGAAACTAAAAGATTCACTTATCTTGCAATATTACTAAGATAAGTGTAGCTTTTAGTTTCTAATTTGTTCTTACTTTAGATTCCTGTTGCTTCACAGTTAACAGCTTATTTTCTTATTTAATTACATTCTAAAGTTTGATTGCGCTTTTTCTTGAAAATAAGTAAAATGTGAACAAATGCAGTGCAACATTGTGGCACAAAATGGTGTATCAAAGTTCCACTATATTAAACTTATTTATTTTATTTATATTATTTTAAATCTAAATACTCCTTTAGGATAAATCATGCCTGCAAAATCCATAAGAAAGGTTCGATCATGTCACTGTCGAAATTTTACAGCGTCCAGCGTCCACTCTTCGAAAATAGCTACCTCATTCAGTGTTTCGCCAACTTTTCTCTGAACTTCTGTGTCGATACCGGACTTACACTCCGGTATTTACTGACGGTTCCCAGATGGTTAGTGCGATGGATTCCCCTTTTATATGCCACGGTGACACTCACATACCGCCTTTCAGACACCAGTTCATTATTTACCGCCGAACTGTTTGCCATATTTAATTTCTTACTTTTTATCTCCTGTTCAGTTCCTGGACATTTTATTGTATGTTGCGACTCGCTGAGCGCTCTTCAGGTGCTGCAACATTTTGTTGGCAATTATTCAAACACAGACACTTTTATTTCAGTTATCTCGCGGATACCAGTTCGTTTTTACCTGGTGCCCAGGCCATGTAGGTATTCCAGGCAACAAGGCGGCAGATGCATCTGCTAAGTCTGCATTTCGCCTGCCGGAGTATTCTACACGTATGCTCCTTTATATAGACGTGCAGAAGAACTTCCGTCGCCAGGTATATGCTGTCTGGCAGGAGTCTTGGGAAGTGTTAGCTGGCACGCAATTACAGAGAATCAAGGACACGGTACCACCCTGGCAAACATCTTGCAGGAATTCCGGGCGTGAGGAGGTGATTTTAACCCGTTGAGGATAGGCCACACTCGAGCCACACATGCACACCTTTTGCGCGGTGATGGAGCCTGTCTGCGACGTGCAATATTCCACTCTCCCTCGCACATGTCCTTATTGATTGTCCGCGGTATGCTCGTGAGTGCCAGTCGTTTGGCCTGGGTCTTACACTGTGCACCGATTTAGGCAACGACCCAGTAGCTGTAAATACAGTAATGCGGTTTGTTGCCGGCATCGACTTTGGTATGCAAGTGTAAGGTTTCTTTTATCTTGGTGGATATGAACTCTTAGGACGTTTTTACTTGTCATGTTATATATTCACCACTCTGTCCTCTATGTGATGTGCAAGAGGAAATAGATCGAGACCACCTTCAAATATGCCCGGCCACTTCTAATGCCCCATCCATCAGTGAAAAATATTGGAGAGCGGGAGGATTAATGACTTCATTGTCAGAAATCCAGCATTAGCTAACAACAACTTGTCATGTTCTTTTGTTTTTTACCTTTTAAAGGTTTTATAAGTTTCCCTTTTTAGAAAGTTAGATTTTTACCAGTTTTTTAACCTTCAGCTTTTTTAGCTCTTGTTTTTAAATCTTCTGGCATTTGTGGTTATTTTAATTTTCACTTTTTAACTTTTTAGGGTGAGGTTATTTTTGTACTTCGGGCCCTAATGACCTAGTTGTTGACAGGCCCTTAAACAAAAGTCACTCACTCGTAAGTTCACCTTTTAATTATTGTTTAGTATGTAATTCTTTAGTTATTAATTATTGAAGTCTTTAGTTTATTAATTATCAATAATAACTTTTATATTTTATCATTATTACTTATTTGTACTGCGCTGTTTAAATCTTAAGAAAGAACGAAAGAATGTTAGATTAGCAACTCGCCCTATTGTCAAATACTGCTGTTGCAATAGACCAGTAATATCCTGAGGTCTGCAGTGAAACTTTATTTGTCATTAAAGAAGGTTTTGTGGAGTGAAAAAGATATCTGTACATTGCCTACACATGGCTTGTGTGTTTGAGAATACTAACAGTAGGTTTATTGGCGGAAACAAGTAATTATCATCTGAAGGTTATTTGATCCTGGGACGTAGGGTGCCTATGTTGGTAAGTCACCATTCGGGTGGTTGTCTCGGATATAAGACTGTCTTTGTGGTTTGCCGGCATGAGTACGAATTGGTTGGGGAATTCGGTGTCGTTCTAGCAGGTTGTCACCACAGTAGCTTAATGGATTACTGAACCATATGTATGTTGTTGTATGCAATAACATGTTTCTTGTGACGTTGTCTATTGCTGTGTTCAGCTCAATGACAAATAAATCAACTGAAGATTCTATGATCAATCAAGGTCTTTTTTTTTTTTTTTTAGTCCACGGTGTTACCTAATGTGATATTGCTGTACCTGAAGTGACAGTAGGAAAAACATGAAAGTGTAACCGTCCTACGTGATGATCAACAAGTTGTCAAACTCAAAATTAGAGGATATTTTGCTGATATTTTATTCTGCATGTTAATCTAATGAATGCTTATGTGCATCTACCTTAAGAGAACAGAAAGAAGTATAAACCATGTTAATTTGTAGTATCTGACACAATACTAAGGATTTTTTCATGCATTGCTTCCACAGAGCAAATTTCCCTAGCAAATGCTAAAAATCCACTTTTCCTAAGAGACCTTCAGGGAAAAATGTGATGTTACATATGAAAATATCTTAAGTGTACAGCAGTTTAACCAGGATTGTTGGAGCCATTTTTGAGAAAATCAAAGTTTTTGAAAATTATCCCCTAAATGTCAACTTGGGATGTGGGAGGGATTTTCTTAAAAATCGTGTTGCATTCCTTAAAGTTGTTGAATCTAAATGTGATGTTTATATTTAACCAATTATTTGTTTTGGAGTCACGCTGTTCAAAACTGTATTTCCAATGAAGTCTCGGAGTGGTATTTTTCTGTGGGATGCAATACCTTTGCTGCCTACTATGTACATGGCAGAAAAAGTAAATATCTGTGCAATGATACTTGGATTTAACACATGTGCATATGGTTTAGGATTCCTAAGTTTCTATAACACCTAACGAATAAAGTCTCGAGAGTAATTACTATAGGGTAGTGGTTAAATTCCAAACTATAATTTTAATTTAAAATGAAATTGGAAAGTGTTTAGTGAAAAGATATGTACCCTTTTCCAGTGTCATAACCAAACTTGTAAGAATGAGGTCCTTGGAGCCCATGCATCTGGAATTGTACTCTGTCCTCTCCACCTGCTGCCCCCCCCCCCCCCCTCCTCCACTGCCGCCTGCATCTCCTAGTCCTCTTAGTCCAGCGGTGACACTGGCAAATCCTGTTTCAGGTGCTTCCTGTAAACAAGCCCGTAAGTTTAGTGAAATTATTGTTTGTTCTCTGGAATCTTGTGCATGCTCTAACATGGGACTTGTCACAGTGATGTCACACATTGAGCTGCAGTTTTTATAGTGAAAGTTCACGGTAAACAGAAACATCTGGTCTCTACTTTCTCTCACATAGTTATAAGATGTAATGGCTGACTTATGTCTGTCTTCCACTCAGTGATCAGTTGCCTGGGATGGGATAATGTACTTTACCCTTTACCGAGGCTAAAGTAACTGCATGCAAGACTGCACTATTGATATCTTACAACCAATATTGCATGTAGTGAAAAGAAAATCTACCACAAATACATTACATTTTCTCTCAGTAATGAGTAACGAGAAGAAAAGACACATTAACGTGACAATGGAAATTAAATTGAATGTGTTAAAGAGACCAGACAACGGAGAACATATTAATACGTAATAAATTTAGGATATCATACTTTTCTGTTTCCTATATCATGTTAGTCATTTTGTTTTGTGTATATCCTTACTAGTCTTACATAGAATGGGCTTTGTTTTCCTAGGTTTCTGCTCTGCTGAATTATCACAAAATTTGGTTATAATTACTAACTTGTTCACATGCTCATTTTTACTTTTACATCTACGTACTCAGGGGTCTCTGTCTAGGGGATATGTGAATGGCGACCACAAGGTACCCAAGCTGAGCAGAACATTACTTCCATTTACTGGTGTTTTGCTCCTCACTGTAACTTTTCTATGTGACCTTACCTTAGTCATCTCTTGTTCTCTTCCAACCCCGATGCTATTAGGGTTCCCGAGGGCTAGGGAGTCTTTATTTTTCCAACCTCTCCATTTCTCTAATTTCTCTATAAACTCTTAACCCCTAACATGCTGACCTGTCATGGCATGTAATACGTCCTCTGATTGGTAATCAGAGGATATGGTCGGTGAATTTATTTTGATAACTCTCCCGGTCAAGTCAGTGAGAACCGCAAACCAATGATAGGTGTGGTCCTCCAGACATTCTGGGGGTTGTGAGAGAGTGATGTGACTGCCAAAACATAAAAATATGGTGCTCTCTAAAAAATGGTTACTATTACTGCTATTGCTCTCTTCAATATCAGTGAAAAATATTGGAGAGCAAGAGGATTAATGACTTCATTGTCAGAAATCCAGCATTAGCTAACAACAACTTTGTACTACCTTATGTTGTCTGTTGAAATGTAATGTGGTTTCAATTATCTGGAAGCGAACTCATGGATGTTACTAATTTGTTTCTTTTTCTACAGACTTGCTACTGAAGTTTAAGAACAGAACTATTCAAATACAGCTACCATAATAAAATGGATATTAAAGAAGAAATTAAAGGGGAATCTTCTTTCCTGGACATTTGTTCAGAGGATGAGAGAGATCTTTTCATCAAAGACCTTGTGAAGAAGGTTAAGATAGAAACTGTTACCAGTAGCAGTGATATCAAACCAGAACTTGATGATTCTGAATGTTGTTCACAGAATGAACAACACCATCTAGAGAGACTTAAAGAAACCATCAAAGAAAGTGAAATTGAAGCTAAGATAGATATTAAAGAAGAGCATTTGTGGTTAGAGAGAGAAGATTCGTGTATTAATGATGATATTAGGGTAAGTTGTACAAAACAAGTGCATCACTTTTTGTTATAAGTACTGTATGACAATTATGGAAAATATATCTCTTATAATATAATAAAGTTAATATTTTGTAATACTTGCTAGTATAATATAAAATATATGTGCCATAAACTGTTTACAAAGCTTATTATCACTTGAAAGCAACACAGGGCAACATGGGTTCCTCATTGCTTTAATTTTAGTATTACATTCATCAATAGCAAGTGAGTAATACCTTCTTGTTGCTTCATTCATTGCTCTTTTAAGTATTTTACAATATGCACTGTAGTGTACTGTGATGTATGGGTCATAAATTGTGTGATATACTAAGAACAAGTTTCTTTTATTTGCACAGGACTTTATTATACTTAAGTCCTCTAGAGTTTGAACATTATTATCTGTGATAATGTTGATTTCTTAGGTAAAATAACTTCAAATAATAGCATAAGTTTAAGAAATCATCAAATTTGTTGTTTACTTCAGTGCTGACATGTAAATTCACTTTTCATTCAATACCAATTTAAACTTCTAGGCATACTGATAACTAATTATTATTCTTATAATTTACTTTCCCTATTATCAATATGTTTCTAACAGCATCGGAGCATTGTTATCGGACATGTCATTTGCAATGGGAATTACATTATAATGTGGAATTTCTTTCTCAGTCTAGAAAATATTACCTGTAGCTTTTGCAGTGTTCATAGGAATTCTGGTCAGAAAGTGAATCATATTCCTAGTTAAATGTGTGTAGCAGGGAGGTGAGGTTAGTGTTCAGTTTACGAACATTTAGTGAGTTTCCGTTAAAATGTCCACAAACTTTTACTTTAGCATTTCAATGTAACTGTATGGGATGTTTCTGACTAACCTATTTATGAATCCTTGAAATTTTCCTGTCATTAAAATCATATAATCTTATATAACAAGATCTGTTTTTAATGTGACTTTTTTGAGTTAAACATTTTACTCTTGAAGTGCAGTGGACTCATCTAAATCATTTTAATTTGAAGTCTATCTTTGTTTAACTGCCACTCTATCCCATAACAGTTTTTGTACAACTGACACATTTATTACATACTTTTGTGTCTTTCTGCCTCTCTTCTAAAGTGTGTGAGGGCCTTTAGATGGACAAAGGTATATCCCTACAACTTAAAGAGGTTTCACTTTAAGTTCAAAGGAATTGTAGAGAAAACCACGTGTGAAGGGAATGGCTGGTGTGCAAACTAAAACTTTTCATGCTTAACTGGTTGTCTTCTTCTACATAAAACAATTAAAACACAAGATTATTCAACTTCTGTTACAAATAACTGAAGCATTATACTAGAGGGTTTATGATGCTATGTGCAGACACTGTAGTTTGTTTCCAGATAAGCGTTTAATATTCTGTCTCTTACAAATATAAGAAAATATTACTTTTAAGAAACACATTCCTGAGAATTCTCCATGACTGTGGAGAAACATATATCAGGAAAGTGGATAAACGCAATTGCACTGTCTTAAATGTACTCATCAAATTACTGAAAACACACTTGAAACATTAACAATAAATAACTTTATTTTGGCTAAATGATTTATGTTTATCCTTTATGATTTGTCCTATAGTGCTTTGTATAGTCCAAGTCACCACAAATCCAACATAACCTCACCCACCATTATCAACACTATTGTACATAAAACATATGGAGGTTAATAGTTGTGGAAGATTTATACAATGTGATTCACCACACAACTAAGCTGAATTCCTAGTTCAAAAGCATTGACTTTTCTGGCCATATACAGTGTTCAAAGTAACTGTATTTAATTCAGAGATATAATTACCCAATTAATGATAAAGACAATGAATATAATACAAATTTTAAGCTATTTATGAACAGCATGTTTGGAAATCCAGAATATAATAAAATGGCTTATGTGTTTTAATGGAAGAATGTTGTTTATCTTGATCCTATGGTTGTTACGTCAAGTAATTTCTTCTTTGTAGATTATATGAAAAATATCCTGTTTGTTTCCACTCCTCTTTTTAAAGATAAGGGTCATAGGGTTAAACCAGAGCATGTGTTTGACAAGTTAATTATTATGTTACAGGATGAAACACATGAAGAACTTTATTCCACAAAACCAACAAGGTAAGTCGTCAGGTTAATCTGTACAGAGACTACCTATTTCTGTTCAAATTGCTCCATATTCCCTTTTAGTGTTAAGTGTAAGACTTTTTAATATCTGATCATCACTATGGAAATTGCTTGTTTAAGTTGCTCAAGTAACCATTACCAGACACAATGTCACATTCCCTGTTAGTGTTAGATATGGAACTGTTCACTAAATATAATGAGTATAACACAATAATTTGATCAAGTTGTATAAGTAACTATCACCAGACACATTGTCATATTCCCTGTTAATGCTAGAAGAGAACTGTGGTCATAATGAACTGTGAACTTGATTCATTCTGAATCAATTCTATAACACTTGCCCAAATGGTATATCAACAAAGACTTAACACACAGAAATGCAGCTTTTCTGGATAAGATTTATATGAGGTAAAGTTTGACATTTCCGATGCCTTAAGAATATGTTATGATTAGGTAGCTGCTGAAACATTTGGAGAGTCAAAAAATGAAAGATTGTGTGATGACAGTGCACATGAAAGAGAACCAAGATCAGACTGCCTTGTGAATATGTGACTGACAGCAATTAGTATGCTAGAACAGAGGAGTTCTGTAATTTAATTTAAAAGGTGAGTCAATTAATAACACCAAACAACACTTACAACATAATTTTCTGGAACACGTTTCCAAGGTTAACTTTCCTCCATTATCAACCGGACAATAACTGGGTTTCCATGGTGCGGATGGCAATGCTTCTTCTGATGTTTCTTCTGGTAACAGTTCAATGAGTGAGTGAGTGATTAGGGTTTAAGGGCCCGTCGACAGCTAGGTCATTAGAGCCCCCTGGTTCAATGAACTTACTGAAAATATCTTTCTGGGGAATGTCAAAATTAAATGCTCGGCTTGTGTGCTTAAAAACACTAACAGTAAGTTTGTTGCCATAAATAAATAATAATTAATCAGTTTCTATTTTTTAAAATGAAGATTTGTTCCCATGTGGATAGTTCTTGTTTTCCAGTTATGTGTTTGAGAAGTTTCAGTTCCAGCTTTATGTCATGATTTTTTGTCCAAAGGTGAAACGCAACTGCTGATTTTTCTAATTGTTTACTCTTGATGTTTCTAGCGTATTCCTTGGATCTAATTTCTAAATTTCTTTTGGTTTTACTTATGTATATTTAATTAAGATTTTTTTGTTAGGTGGAACAGCATCTTTGATGGTTGAAAGTAGCAGGTTTTTTTATGGAGTAATGGTTTACTGGTGTTGAACACCTTTTTAAATTTATCAAAGGCCCATGGATGATATGTGAATTTTTTAATGTCATTTTTGTTTTTGCTGCTGTGAGAGTTGTAGTTTCTTTTAATACTTCTTTTCTATTCTGCTCGTTTTACTTTTTTATGTACTAAATCTTCGGGGAAGCCGTTTTTTGTGTGCTATTTCAATTATTTTGCAATATTCTGTTTCGTACTCTTCTGCTGAAAGAGGGATGTTCACCAATCTATGTGTTAAACTATTAAAAATTGCTTGTTAGTGGCTTCTTAGATTGTAACTGTTAGCTTTAATGTAGTTTTCTGTCTGCCTTGGTTTTCTCTGAATACCAAAATTTATTCTATCCTTGTTTTTGATTAATTTTAGATCTAAAAAAGGTAATTTGTCATCTTTTTGTACTTCCACTGTGAAACTTATACTTTTGTCCTGTATGTTCAGAAGTTTTAATGCATCACTGATGGGTCTTTTTGGAACTATTGCAAATATGTCATCTACGTATCGCTACCAGAGTTTGAACATCCACGGGAAACCTTTTGTGATCCTTATTTCCAATGAACTCATGTAAATTTCTGCTAAGAATAGTGAGAGAGGGTTGCCGATTGTTAAATCAGAAGTTTGACGGAAATACTTTGTTTGGAACTGGAAGAAATTTTGTTCTGTGCATAATTTGATGAGTTCTATGTATTCTGCAATTTCTGATGATGACATAAGAAATTGTTTTGAGCCAATTTTTGATCAGTGATGGGAGTTTTTCTATTGGTATACTGTGGAGTAGTGACATATACCAAATTGAATGCATTAATTGTAATGAAAGATACATAGGAAAAACCAAAAGAAGTTTATAAATTAGATCCAAGGAACACATTAGGAACATCAAGAGTAAACAATTAGAAAAATCAGCAGTTGCATTTCACCTTTGGACAAAAAATCATGACATAAAGCTAGAACTGAAACTTCTCAAACACATAACTGGAAAACAAGAACTATCCACATGGGAACAAATCTTCATTTTAAAAAATAGAAACCGAGTATTTAATTTCAACATTCCTCAGAAAGATGTTTTCAACAAGTTCATTGAACCGTTACCAGAAGAAGCATCACCATCCGCACCATGAGACACCATGGAAACTCAGTTATTGTCCGATAATGGAGGAAAGTTAACCTTTGAAACGCGTTCCAGAAAATTATGTTGTAAGTGTTGTTTAGTGTTATTAATTGACTCACCTTTTTAAATTAAATTAATTATAACAACACTGTTTTCAAACTTCTATGAAAGGAAGAGAGTTGTGTAATGTTCGTTCCGACAGATTGCTTATACATTTTGAGAAAGACCCAACATACGTCATTCCTGGTGTAAAAACTCGCAGAACATGAGAGAGTGGAAAGCCTTTGAGACAGAAAGGGAAGAATAGTTGCTGGTTCGTATGGGAGAGCTGTTAGCAGTGCATGTGTGTGTATACTGTTGTCTTAGTAAGAACTGTATGTGTCAACAGACAGTCTGGCATACATTGCATCAGTCTCACTCATGAAGTTAAGCAGTTTTAGTGAGTGTTGAGTGATTGTGTTCTCAAATATTGGTATCACATACTCATTGCCATGATAAATGAGATACATTTTGACATGCCTCACTGCGATTCTAAGTTCACTTGGCACCTTTCAGTATTCTTATGCCCTCATAGTGGCATAGATATTTGGATACTTCAACTTTGCTTAATACCTACTGATTCTTTTGTGTAATTGCTTATTCTTCGTAAGTCAGTCCTCACCTTAAGTTCTCTTACATAGTTTCAGATCCACATCTCTGTGTGTACATTGATGGGAGAATTACATACCTTCATCTGATATGACACAATGTTGGAGGACGTTAATTTAAAAAAAAAAAGAATTACATAGAGGGCATAACGGGAATGAGTGAAATTTGCATGAGAAATAGTTGAGTCAATTCTAGTATATGAATTGCAATGAAATGAGTGAATTTTCAAATACATTCCATAATCTCTTAGCTATACTTGTTCATCAGTTTCCCTCAGGGGTCTATGACTACGAGCCAATCACTGCCATGCACCACCTCCACCACTATTAAATGTGCCACAAGTAGCTGCTTTGGGTGCCACTATTCATCATCTTTTAGTGTAATTGTGATTTTTAGTTCCTAAGGTTTTAGGTTCATTAACTCGTATCTCACCAGCAGGGATATTTGGTATCTCGGTGGTCCTTTCCCAGGGTTTGAACAAGTGAAATCTGCTACCATCATGAGTTATTCATCAGTAGTCTGCCATACTTTAACCTCTTGAGCACTGGCCATTTAAAACGTCTGCGAGCCGAGAACTGCTACCCAATATCCAGCGCAGGGCATTTAAATTGTTAAATGCACTAAAAGTGCTTCTTATATACACAGCTGTATTTTGCACAAATATTAAGTTATTTTAATGAAACAAAAACTGCTATAAAACTCGTTATATGCCGTATACATTCATGCCACCAGCAATGTTGAGCTGCATTTACAAAATGTTGAAATGGCACTATTTTCTTTCACTGTGGTGAAAAGTTAACTTTGCGCTGTCGAACGTATCTAATATAAGTTCTCTGACAGAAACAGTAGTCGACCCATTGTATGTGTAGCCCTTGCAGCAGCAAAACAGAGCATAATATGAAATAAAGCACTAGTGTATGCATGGTCTGTGAGTCATGAGAATACAGCAATATTGCAACTTTTCCTTGTAACTTAGTAGACTCCATATCTTTCTTTGTTGAAATACATACATATACTTTCCTGCTTGCAGCTGAAGGGAGAAGTGGTATAAAAAGGTATTGTTGCTCCAACTGGATATAACCATATACAATTGTTTGGTAATTTGGAGAGCTCTAAACCCCCACAGGACAATGACCGACCTGGATTTCCGACTATCAATAGCTCACAGCCTAATTGAACACTACCATATTGGGGTTAGAAAATCCAGAACCCCTGCACCCCTCATACTTCAAGGAAAACATTATCCTTAAAGGATACCACCAACAGCAAAGAAGTCCTGCCCATCTCGAAAGTGTTTCGTGTGCCGCAAGAAGGGAATTCGCGACTGTGGAGATTTACCCTTGTGTGTTTATCCCTGTTTTGAGGCATATCACTGCACAAGGAACATATAAAGGTATGCCAGTAAAGTATATAGGCTTTACTTAAATGTTTCATAAAGGGAAAATTAAAATAAGGTAAGTTAGATAAGGGATAAATAAGGGTTAAATGCACAAATGCACAGGACGGGTATACACGCCCATAGCACTTATCCGTCATTTTAAATGGACGTGATATCATGTCCATAGCACTGAAGAGGTTAAATACCATTGGCATACAACACGTCCACATTGCCAATGCTTGGACACAGACTGACTTGTTAGCAAGTACCTCTCCATTGTATTGTGCCACACCTGTACCAACAAATAGACCTTCAGACATGCAGGTAGTAGTTCCCAAGCTGTCCTTTAGCACTAGCGATCCTGTCATCAGACATAGCTCCTGGCCTAAACATAGGGCGAGTAGTTGCACATCTTAAAAGAAGTCCTTGTTTCCCTCAGTGCGCTACAATGATCTTCCAACTGAGGAGTTCCAGGAGGGTGGGACTTATGTTACCATTGGTTTGAAGTCAACAAACGAAAACAGAAACTCAAGACAGTCCATGAATTTCTCCTGTACCATGAAAATAGTTCAGTGGAATGTTAATGGGTTCCAGGAATGTGATCTGGTCGTATACCACTTAGTTTCTCAGCGAGCGCCTTCAATCATCTGTCTACAAGAAATTCATTTGCAGCCTAATCATTGGTTGCATCTTTGTTATGTTTCAGCATTCTGCAGCTGATTGGTGAACAAGTGCTGGTGTTGCTACTGTGGAGGTGCATAATATCTGTGTTCCTTGCATAGCATTTAGAACACCGCTGCACACTATAGCAGTATGTGTGTCACTAGTGGGCTGCAGTTTCTCTATTTGTAGTGTCTGTCAGCAATGAGTGCCACACAAGAGGACAACCTTCAGGCTCTTTTGGCACAGATACTGAAAGTAATTAAAAACGTGAAGCTATTGATAGCGGAAAGATATAATATTTAGAGACTAAGCTGTCTTTGGCAAGTTGGGAATATTAAAAAGACAAACCAAAATTTCCTGTATCATTCATTCACAGCCTCAGTGTTACTTTGTTTATTATGGTTGAAGTTGTTTCGGACACTAGGTGACGTATTTTTTCTATCGTACTCGTATTAGCAACTATTGAAGAAAATCAAGTTTGTTGAGGTACATCGGATGGTGTTTCAAAATTCATTACATAGTTGTCTTCTTCACAAGAAATATCTTCAGCAACCTTTAAATCTATGGGTGCATTAAATTGTTTTAATAATTTAATGTGTGGATTTGTTTCATAATTAAATGACCAAAAATGATCTCCGTTATTATTTACTAATCTGTTTATACTTAATATTTCTAAAATATTCTTTTATTGTGGTTAAGAAATAATGTGTATTTTCACTAATCTAAACCAGATTATTTATTAGGAGCAAGCAAGATTATTCCACGTTCTTGGAGCATTTTTGGCAAGTTTTTCTATTAGCCCAAGGATAGTAAGTAAACGTTAAAACCAAAATGCAATCATCTTGTATTTTCTTGTGGGTACAATCTTCTTTTCTGCTCTTTTGATATGTAAATTTCTTTGTCTTTCTGTGTGCCAAATCGGCATTATAAACATTAATTAATGTTTTGTTGATAAAGTTTTTACATTCTCTGATAAATTCTTCCTTATTAGTTGGTGTGGGTATTAACCTATAAATTAAACTATTAGAAAAAGAAATTTATGTTTGGAAGCTTTAAACATTTTATTTTTGTGCAGATACGCCTAGGAGTATGTTTTCCATATATGCCAAAAGTCAATTTATTGTGATGTTAATAAGAAAGACTAACAATGAAGATGACAATGAATTCTTCATAAAAACTTTGTCTCTCTTTTGACATATTCCGAACTTAGAAGAGATAACGGAAGCTTAGACTCTAAATATTCATTATAATTATTGAGTTATTCTTTGTCACAAAGCTCAAATAATCAGCTGGCAGGGACAGTGCACTGACCACGTCCCATCCTCCAATACTGCAACCCACTCATGCTGCCTATGGAGGAAACAATGGTTGGGTGATAGGCATTGCCTCAGATGGGCTCTTATGCTATGGGATTACATTACATTGAATTATTTAGTTTCTTTATTATTCACTCTCATTTCCCACAATTTCCAGGCTAACATTTCTGTTTATTGTGTGCAATGCCTTATTATGCAAAGAGGGAATATATTCATCCCTTTTTCCACCTAAGTATTTATGAATTGTCTTTTATGGTTCATGTTGTTATCTGTGTTATACTTCTCCTTTCTGAAGCCTGCTTGGAATTCTATTCTTCTTCTGCAGTTTATTTTTTAACCCATTATCCAGTATTCTATGTAGATTTTACCTAACAAGCCTATCCCCTACAGATTTCTGAAATATTCATTCCTCCCTTCCCATAAATAGTAAACATATAATTTCAAAAATATGCTAAAGCACAAAAAGAAAATTGCAGGTTACATCTTTTCAACCTCTGATACCACACAAATAGAAAATGCACATTTTACATAAAATAATAAAAATCAGATAACTAGGTACAAAAACGTT
The DNA here is from genome assembly GCA_030765045.1 of Tenodera sinensis. NCBI lineage: Eukaryota > Metazoa > Arthropoda > Insecta > Mantodea > Mantidae > Tenodera > Tenodera sinensis. Next base: position 62,396,940 of record CM060974.1, on the reverse strand, counting down.
CCCCATTACCTATATTTGCACAAACATATGTTCATACACTTTTAAGCAAGAGAATATTTTGAAGCAGACAGACTCAATAGCTGCTTACATTTACTACAATGTTGAAGTCCCATATAAATTGTAATTGAACCCATAATAACAGCATATTCAAACACTTTTAACTCTCTTTCAAGTCATTCTACCTCTCATCTGTATGTTGTTTTCATTGCTGTGTTCTAGTAATTACTGATTGCGTTATTTTTATATTTCAGTATGTACAGACATGTTTCCAGTTATATATCACATTCATTCTCCAATGAAGACTTAGGAAATGACATAAGTTTCAACATGAACAAGTATGGCCCAGAATGTGAAGGTGATAGAAAATGCAAGAGTCAGAAAACTGCAGCTACTGATATATCTTCACAAGGCTTGAAAACACAGAAATGGAATAATGAGGGCAGAAACCCACACAAGTGTAACCTTTGTAGCAAGACCTTTTGTTATTCATTCGATTTGAAAAGACACACATTGAATCACGAAGGTATAAAGCCCCACAAATGTAACATTTGTAACAAGGTTTTTAGTATGCTATCACATTTGAAAACACACAAATTGATTCATGACAATATAAAGCCACACAAGTGCAACATTTGTAACAAGGCTTTTACTCAGTTATCACAATTGAAAACACACAAATTATATCATGACGGTATAAAGCCACACATGTGCAATATTTGTAACAAGGCTTTTACTGAGATATCAAAGTTGAAAAGACACAAATTGATTCATGACGGTATAAAGCCGCACAAGTGCAACATTTGTGACAAGGCTTTTACTCGGTTATCATATTTGAAAACGCACAAATTATATCATGACGGTATAAGGCCACACATGTGCAATATTTGTAACAAGGCTTTTACTGAGATATCAAAGTTGAAAAGACACAAATTGATTCATGAGGGTATAAAGCCACACATGTGCAATATTTGTAACAAGGCTTATACTGAGATAAGAAGTTTGAAAACACACAAATTGACTCATGAAGCCCTTAAGCCACACAAGTGTAACATTTGTAATAAGGCTTTTACTAATTCAGCATATTTGAAAAGACACAAATTGATTCATGACAATATAAAGCCACACAAGTGCAACATTTGTAACAAGGCTTTTATTCAGTTAGCACATTTGAAAACACACAAATTATATCATGACGGTATAAAGCCACACATGTGCAATATTTGTAACAAGGCTTTTACTGAGATATCAAAGTTGAAAAGACACAAATTGATTCATGACGGTATAAAGCCGCACAAGTGCAACATTTGTGACAAGGCTTTTACTCGGTTATCATATTTGAAAACGCACAAATTATATCATGACGGTATAAAGCCACACAACTGCAACATTTGCAACAAGGCTTTTACTGAGATATCAAGTTTGAAAATACACAAATTAATTCATCAAGGTCTTAAGCCACACAAGTGTAACATTTGTAATAAGGCTTTTACTAATTCAGCTGATTTGAAAAGACACAAATTGATTCATGACAATATAAAGCCACACAAGTGCAACATTTGTAACAAGGCTTTTATTCAGTTAGCACATTTGAAAACACACAAATTATATCATGACGGTATAAAGCCACACATGTGCAATATTTGTAACAAGGCTTTTACTGAGATATCAAAGTTGAAAAGACACAAATTATATCATGACGGTATAAAGCCACACATGTGCAATATTTGTAACAAGGCTTTTACTGAGATATCATATTTGAAAAGACACAAATTGATTCATGACGGTATAAAGCCGCACAAGTGCAACATTTGTGACAAGGCTTTTACTCGGTTATCATATTTGAAAACGCACAAATTATATCATGACGGTATAAAGCCACTTGATTCATGAAAGGCACACATATTTAGCATTTGTAAGAAGGCTCTTACAAAGTAATCAAATTTGAAAAGACACATTAATTCACTAGAACAAATAGCTATAGTACTATAATATTTGTGAGTAATAGAATCACTAGAACCAGCATTCAACAAAGACAAGGAAGTACAAAGCATATGCATTTTGCAGTGCATAAGTTAATCATAGTACTTAACAGTGCTTCATGTGGAGTTCAAGAATTTAGGTTATTTTACGACACAATAAGAACTTATCCTGTTTTCAATCATAGTATTAAAAGGCGAAAACTTAGAATCCTCAAATGGATGGTTCATTTCAGGCTTGTAAGGCATGGACCAGTCGATGAATTTTCTAACGTTTCGCTCAAGGCTGCGTTGGGTATCTTCAGAGAATGACTCATGGATAACAACTACAGGGAGATTGTTAACCATGGATCATTCTCTGAAGATGCCCAACGCAGTCTTGGGCAAAACGTTAGAAAATTCATCCAATGGACCATGGCCTACAAGCCGGAAATCTACCATCTATTGTATTACGAACGGCCATGAATGCCTAAGCACATATCTTAGTATGTTGTGCTTTAGCTCTTGTGAGAAATAATATTGATATTTAGGAAGAAAGGAATAAAGAGAATTAGCAGTTTATTTGCAAAACCAATTAGAATGATTGAATTCAGTTTTAAGATTCTGTTACAATAAAGTGTTCTGGAGTGTACTAATTTAGCTCCTGCAATTATAAATGTGGAAAATGTAGAGCTTGATAAAGTTCAGAAGCAGCTGATAATTTATCTTGTCATCAAAATAGTTTTGAAGAACCAGTGTCATGAGCTACAACTTTGGCATAGAAATGGAGTATATGACCACAATTCAAAATAAGAGTTAAAAAGTGGAAATAACGTTCTTATAGGTTGTGTCGGAACAAGTAGCTATTAGATTTAACAATGTATTTCATACCATTTGTTTGGACCTTATTGTAGCATAGTTGAAAAGAAGATTTGAGGGTATCTATATTGTTTACCTTATCTTCAAAATGTTGTTGTTGTTTTCTAGTGCCTTGCATCTGGCAATGAAGCCATTAGCATTCGTGCTTTCCAATACTTTTGAACTGTAGTTTCTTCTGATCTTAATGCTTCACAGGTCTTCAAGTGGTCTTCATTCATTTCTGCTGGATCGTTACACAGGACACATATTGGTGAGGCTGAGATACCTATTCTGTAGAGATGACTTGCCAAGCAGTCATGATTTGTCAATAGTCGGAAGGCTGCAACAGCTGTTTTCCTTGGTCTCTGGGGGATTATATCTGGATTGGAAAGTAGTGTAATCCATTTTTTATCTTTGGCATTTGTTTCCATTTCTTGTAGATATGAATGACAAAAATTTTTTATGATCAAGCATTTTATTGAGGAATATGAGAAATTGAATTTAGAATTTTGTTTTATTGTTGTGCCTTTCTTTGCAAGTGAGTCTGCAGCTTCGTTCCCCATGACTCCATAGTGTGCTGGAATCCATTGGAGATGAACAGTCTTATTAACTTTTTGGAGTTGTGTTAACATTTTTTAGCATTCTCTAATTTTTGTTGACTTCTTTGTAGTATTTGAACATATTCCCTGAATTGCAGCTTTAGAATCTGAAAGAATTACTGCCTTGTTAAATTTATTTAAGGGAAGATTTAATAATTGTCGGAGAGCAATGTATATAGCCTCTATTTCTCCATCATAATTTGTTGTGTCTCTGCCAACAGAATGATAAAAGAAAAAATGTGAACACGTAACTCCAGCTCCAGTAAGGTTTTCCTTCGAGGATCCATCAGTATATATGTGCAGCCATTCTTCTGTGGGATACCTAGTATTGATTGTTTCCAGAGCTAGAAGTTTTTGTATTTCTTTTGGTGTGTCTGATTTACTTATTTCCTCTATTAATTCCAAATTGAAGGTAGGTTGCAATAATTCCAATGGATTTTCTCTTATAAGTAGATTTTCTCTGGTGTTAGGAATGTTCAATTTGGATTTAATCTGTGTTACCTTTTCTAGGAAAGTACTATGAGTTTTAAGGATTGAATGGGGGAGGTTCTCTTCTTTCCATTTAGAGTTTGGCAGTCGTAACATTTTCTCGTGTTGGAGCAATGCTTGTTCTTCTATTTTTGTTGTTATTGATGGGGTCCGTGTTAAGGCAAGCATGGCATCAATAGGTGTGGATTTAACTGCTCCAGTGATTAGGCGAAGAGCCTGATTTTGTATTTGTTCAAGTTTATTGATGTTAGCATTTGCTGCTGTTATTAAAGCTTCAGAACAGTACAAGAGGTTTGGTTTAATATACATTTTGTATGTTGTGTTAAGGACTCTCCTTGAGCAGCCCCATTTAGCACCAGCTAACCTTTTCAGGATTTGCAATTTCTTTTCAACCTTTTCTGAGATGTTTGTTATATGTTTTTTCCAACTTAGCTTTCTGTCGAAAGTGATGCCTAAGTATTTGGCATCATCAACTGCTTTGAGTGGTTTACCATTATAATTTATGCTAATATTAACTGGTTTGTATTTTAGTGTAAATAATTCATAATTTGTTTTTTCCACATTGATAGTCATGAGGTTTTTGGAGCTCCATTCATGTACTTTGTTTAGGGCTGTTTCTATTCTGTCTTTAATTAATTCAGGTTTTTTTGAAGAGCCTGAAGTCCAAATGACTACATCGTCAGCAAATAAAGCAATTTTGGTTTCTAAAGTTTTTATTATTGATGGAAGGTCATTTATATATATGTTAAAGAGTGTTGTGCTCAGAACAGCACCTTGTGGAAGTCCTCGGTGTGTTTGTTTATATTTGGAAATGTATGTATTATATTTTGTGGCACAAAATCTTTGCGAAATAAACTGAGTTATCCACTTGAGCATGTTACTTTTCACACCTATTGATTGCAACTTCTCAACTAATTTATTTCTCCAGACTGAGTCATATGCTGATTTAAAATCAATGAATACTGCCAAGGTATCCTCCTTTCTATTGAAAGCTTCCTTGATGTCTTGGCTTAGTAGGAGTACATTTTCACTTGTACTATGATTCTGTCTGAAGCCGTTCTGTGAACTATTAATTAAGTTGTAATATTCTAGAAACCAGTTAAGTCTAGATGCCACCATTCTTTCCATCACTTTTGCAATAACACTGGTCAAAGATATTGGTCTGAAACTATTAATATTGTTTGAGGGTTTGTTTTTCTTTAAAATCGGGATGATAATGGCTTTTTTCCAGTCGGAAGGTACAGTCATTCTCCAACACGTGTTATACAGTTTAAGTAGGATTTCTTTTCCTTTCCTGCCAAGGTGTTTAATAAACTCTGGGTGGATCTTGTCAGGTCCAGGAGATTTTTTGTTCTGTAATTGTTCTATTGCTAAATCCAGTTCTGTTTCATTAAAATCATTAACTGGTGCCCGTTAAGAAAACAGTTACATGAAAGCCACATACATGAATATGAGTCCTTATCTTCAAAATAATTCTCCAACAATTTCTAAATTGTGGTTTTGACAAAGAGATTCACAATGCAGCAGTAGTTCTTTAAAATAAACATGAGAAAAATGTATATGGTGAATTTCTGGACAATGTGATAGATCTCAAGAATGCTGTGAAAGGACAAATAAGCTCACTAACTTTTGTACCAGACTTGACAAAACTATTAGTAATAAAGAATGAAGTTGCTGCTGCTAGTGTTCCAGATTTATCCATAGTAGTCCGTCTCTGTGATAATGTGTCTGCCTCACATCCAAGAGGTCCTGAGGTCAAATCTTGTTGAGGATGATTTACCTGGATAAGGTATTTTTCAGAAGAGGTTTTCCCTTATCCTAAGAGGACGAGTATCAGTAACTAAATTTCATTCATTTGTTGGTCGATATGATGTCACAAAGGAAGTTATTATACAAAAAATATGACAGCCTACAGGAGAATTATTTCAGTCTTTCTCCATCTTGGCATAGAAGTAGCTTGTATTGAGAATCCAGAGTCCACTATTAAAGTTATATTTGTATTCATTTGTATATAAATTCATTCACGAATGCAGAAAAGCATAGAACATGTTCAGTATAATTTTTTGTTTTGCCAATTGACACTATATGTAAGCTATATTTGATTGGATGGGAGGGGAAGTAACAAATGGATTGTTTGTGGGGTTAGGTGATTAAGTTAAAAAGGTAAATCATTTTCCTATAACGTTTTGAACTTAACTAATCTAACTCATAATTCATTTCTGATTTAATAATTGTTAGGGTACTCTTTGATTGACAGCAGCACCCCAGATCTTGAACTGTTGTACTTCCTTATTCCTACAAAATAAACAATCAATGTTAAGTCTCTTATTTTGCTTATAGGTTTGCATTGAAGAATAGATCTCATAACTTGCTTTTTATTATTGCTGTGGAATTAATATTCTAACAGAAGAAAATTAATAAGAATAAACAGCTATGGACACATTCTTGTGTAATTACCCCTGAATTTTGAATTTTAAATTCTGTATTTCACAAGAGTCACTGTTAGTGGTTGTGACCCTATACAGTATGGCAGTAAGAAAAATGAGTAAAAACCTGATGTCTTGAGAGGTAGAACTGGAACTTAAGGGGACAAGGTAGTGATTCGTACACTATTTCAGTATTTCAAAACATAACTTTAGTTGAGGATATCTAAGCTCCTGCTGCTCAGATAAAAATTTAATTTGGGATGAATATTTAGTGATTTATTGTGATTACATTGATATAGAGAACATCAAAACAATTATTTAAAATGGGCATGTCATAAGGCAAAAACTGATATGTTTTTGAAAAAAATATAATATATATAGTACTAACGGTACAAATTCCTTCTACAACATATAAGCATATGTGTTGAAACTTTTGTAGTGCACTAGGCAATGTGTATTTGTAACTGTTAACCTAAATTTACTTAAATATATCTGGCTATATTCAAAAGAAAAAATATTTAACTTTTGTAAAAAAAAAAGTACATTTTCTTTTTTGCACAAATATTTTTTTTCAAATTTTGTGTTTTGGATTTTTCCAATAAGAATGGATTACGTTTGTAGAGTACATGCTTCTGGAACTACTGTAAAATGTTCATTCAAATAGGTTCAGTGGTTTTGAAAACACATGTACCTGAGTTTGAAAAAGTCAGGTTACAGAAAACTACATCTAAAGAAAAGTGTGTCATCTCTGAAGCCTTCAAAACCCAGCATGGCCCAGCGCGCCGCCACATTTTGACGGGGTAATTTAAAGCTTTAAATGTGCTGGTACCCTTACAATATATATCATTTTGAAAAGGACGGTTTCTACTTTTTTTAAAGATGAAAGACAAAAAATTGACTTTTTGAGCCCAAATCACTACCCTGTCCCCTTAAAAATTCAATGCCACAGCTAGGATTTGAACCACACACCTTCCGCTTACCAGGCAGCTACTCCAACCATTGAGCTACTGTGACAATCTGCCAGAATGGCATTGAATTCTCAAACCAGTTCGTATTTTTCCTGGTAAACCAACACACACGGATTGTGTGTTTAAAAACACCAACACTAAGTTTGTTGGCATAAATAAATAATAATTACCACCTGATGTCTTATTTCACTAAGTACATTAATGGTTACCATCACTGTAACAGGATTTATGGTTGGAGTGAGAGGGACAAGCCTGAGGCAGCTTGCAGAATTCATCAAAAGTTTTGGCCTATCCAAAGGTTTGATGTACAATATGGCTATGTCGACACTCAAAGGCTCTGTGGCTATTTTTAGAAATCATGCATACAGATCGTGATATTTTTTATTGCTGTAAGAGATTACACTTTCTTTATCATTTTTAGTTTTTAACTTTTATAGTCGTTATGTGTTGTCACCTATTTTGTTAGTTTTGAATTAATATTCTTTGTATTTTTGGCAGCCTATAACAGTGACAGGAAGACGTTATAATAAATTACTTCTAGAAAACATTCTGATTGTTGCATGGCAATTTCATTTAAAAATAAAATAGCGGTTTTATTACTTTAGCTGGTATAGATGCCATCAATTTTCATTAGTATTTCCTTTATTTTGTAAACATGTGAAGAGTGTATATAAGTGCTCAAGTACTTTTTTAATATTGTCTTCTATTAGATTAGATTAGATTAGATAACCGCCAATTTTATATACAATTTAAGTGTTTTGTCCCACTTCTATATGAGAAGTAGCCACATAACATGAGAATCCCTATATTGTCAAAGTAAAAAATGATTCACTTGATCTGCCATTGTGACTTTTTCAGGCCGCACATGATTTAAGTATCTTAATTGATTGTTACAGTGTGTTAGAGTTCTACTCTCCTGGATTAAGGAGAGAACATATATATGATAATGTTCTTTCACGCTAGCAGTGTGTATGTTGTCGGTTACAAGAGTGAATCAGACTTCAAACATTCAATGTTGCTTGCTCGTATGTCTTGCAATTCAGGTTCTTTGTGTGGCAAATGTGTATATTACATGAACGTTCTTTTGATGTTTAGTGATTGGTGTTTGCTGGAGGTCAATGGTTATGAAAGAGAAAACAGATCAAATAAGAGAGTGAAACACTCCCTCCCCCATACCGTTGAGACGAAGAAGGTGCAACACACGCTCTACTGCACTTTAGAGTATCTGCCAGTGTCTCAGCCAGGCGTAAGAATTGGCTACCGGTGCCAAAAGTTAACACAAACGGATTTTTGGCTGGACAATTTATTGCCGCTTTTCAAACTAAAAGAAAAGCCGGTCAAGACAATGGAGGCGGCGTTCTAATAGAGAAGTCTATCGAGAACTACAGTAAATGGCGAAGTCAACCACGAAGCCGGATGGAATACACTCCACAATGGGATTGGTTACAATAGCAAACAATGTGACGCTGAGTACGGAGCCCAGCAATACTCCGTTCGCTTGAGTAAAGACACTGTAGAAAACAGTCCACCTCTACGCGAAAGACTCCTGCGTAAACTCCAGAATCCAACTCTGATACATGCTTGCAAGGCAAGCTTCCACAGTTAACTTAAGCAAAATTGAAAGAAGGATTTTTTTTGAACCTCAAATCCAAAAATCCATGGAGGACGAAATGTTTGAAATGGTGGAATAAGCAGCTTGGCAATCATTTACAAGCATTGTGCGTGGTTTTCTTGGAAACACAATGGAAAAAGTAAAAGTTTGGTGTCAAATTTGTTGAAATGCTACAGACATGGGTTGTAAAAAGTCTGAAATTCCATTTACACCTACATAGACCGGTTTCCGGAAAATCTGGGTCCCATTAGAGATGAACTAGGGGAACGGTTTCGTCATGACATTTCCGTCATGGGAAACAGATACCCAGGTCGTAAGGACTCTAATGTGCTACAAGAACCAATCACGTACTACCAAACACCTCTAAACACAGATATATGTGCCTTAAATATATAATTCAAATATTACTTCATCCATATAAAGCAACATTTTGAGTTTTTCGTAATTCATCGTGATGTATAGTACCATAACATATATCATTATATCACAGTTATAATGTGACAAAATATTTGATCTGAAACCTCGTAGTTGAAAACCTTCTTCATATATTTTTAACCTGCTGAGATAGATTTGTGCAGTAATTATCAAAATGAGGACATCTTTTTCCTTAAGAATCACCTAATTTTATCGCGGAGGTATAAAGTTTGTTGGTGGGGTAGAGAACTGTTCAACGGAAGCGACGAAAACTGTATTGAACACTGAACAGCCTATTCCCAGATTCTAATCACCACGTCAATCGCCCGTTGTTGATCGTTCCATCACGTTCTACAGGCAACTGTCCGGACAATTATTGGAAGAGAGATGGCGATCTTTGCCAGGTTTTAAAATTGGGACTTAGCGCCAAGCGGATGGAAACCAGCGGTGCGCTAAAGACGATTATACTCCTGTAAGAGGAAGCTTAACAGCCGAAGACAGGTGTTGCGGTATTAAACTGTGAACACTATCAGGTCAAGGTGCAGAGGACATAGAAGAGTGCAGCTCCTGCATGGTCAACAAGGCGGTATAACACTTGCCATTAGAAGGCCGGAAGGCCAACTCATGGGAATCAACCTGGTAAGTTGATGGGTAAAAGTTCCGGGTGTTAATGTGATGAGCTGGGAATACCACCACGGACGTACGTCAGCAATATCTCTAAGGCGAACTACAGTGTCACTGTTAAACCTAAGACCAGGCAGTTCACTTTGTAACTTTTCCGGCCACACGACAGAGCTAATCCCTAACGACAGATGATGGTGTGAGATGACCAAAGGACTCCAGAAAGCGAAGCAAGGAGATCTTACTTGCCTATATAATGCGGCGGGCTCTGGCGTGAAATCGCCTGAAAGTGACCAGGTGATCAACCGTACTGCGCCGCTGAAATATCCGTATCGCAGCCGTCCCTCAGGCATTCGTCGGTCCACCAGGGGACCGGCAAACGTCCTGGTTGGGCAGACGGAGGAGAAATATCACGTTCCGCAGAGGAACTTATCAGCAATGTAAGGTGATCCACTATCTGATCAACATCTTTGAACAGGCGGTTAATGAAGAGCCTAGTTCACTCTGTACATCTGCCACAGAGCAGCCCAGAATCGCATTCCCACGCAAACAGTATCGGAGCCGTGCGACGTCATTGAGAATACACGTAAGACAAGGACGCATAGTTCCCATGGCCTTAGGAAGGGGTTAAACTATCGCGGTAAACCAGTATTGTTGATTATGTAATGACGAATAGCCAATAGCAGCGGGGCTCGCCGGATTGGCCTACCTCTCTAATGCAGTTACCTTATATCTACCAGATGGTTACACGTGACGATGGTACGTGGTGTGATAGAAAGCTGGTAATATATGGAAAGTCATCGCTAGAGAAGATGTCAGGGACGATGTCCCACTCAAAGTGATGTGCAAACAAATAAGCCCAGGTGAGAGCGAGTGCCAGTAGAATCAGAAAAAAAATCTGATGTGTTGCACTCACATGACTTTCTCTACTCTTGGACTAATCACTCTTACCAATTCTTATTCATATATCTTCTGCGTGTTAGTTGATATAAACATTTGCGGAAATTATGTCACTGTTTACTTCCTTGTAGGTGCAAGGATAATATGGAAAAACAGAGGGCTTTCAGCGAGTCAAGTCCTTTAAAGCTTTGCCATTATGTTCTCTTCGCAAGCTAAGATGTAAAAAATTAACAAAGATCTCCCATTTGAGCAAAGTGTGTGTATTTCAAAGCTCGCACAAGTAACAGCGAATAGCTCCAAAGTGAGTTCCTCTACAAAAAAACTAATAAATAAAATGAAAAATAAATAATCAAAAATACTAAGACAAATTGCAATTTTTTGTAAGATCTACATTAGGTCTATAGTAAGATTTGGTCTATCTCTTACGGTTTACCAGTTATATAAAAGTCATCCAGAGTAAATAGGACTACAGCCAGGAACTTTAAAATATACATTTCATTTACTATAAAACTATCTCAAACTTATGGCATTTTAATCAAAATCGTTATAGCTATTTTCGAGAAAATAAAATTTTCATACACATTCTCTATGTAAGGGTATTTAGAGTGGAGGAATTTTCTTCGAAGTTTTTGTGCCACATCCTGAAAGATATTAAAATTAAATACCAAATTTAGTTTATAACCCACCTAGAGTCGTTGGTGTCATTTGGACCCAAAGTGTCTATTGTAACCCATTTGTCATACAATGTATAATAACTAACATTACAGACACCGTTGTGAGATTATTCCTTGGTTATATATTTAGTACTTTTAAATATGAAATGTTGCACTCACATGATATTCTCTACTCGCTCATGTACAATTCCTACATCAACTTCATGTGAATCGAGATGATAAATAGGATTTATAATTTTCTTGTAGGTGAGTGCAAGTGGAATATGGGAACTTAGTGGCCCTTGTACGATAGTTGAAACCAATAAGAGCTACCGGCTATGTGATGACTTGAAATGTTTGCATGACTAAAAAATAAAATAAAAGTAACGTATTCCTCTTTGGTTAAAGGAAAATACAGATAGGTACATAACAAGTAATATCTCGGAAATTGTTAATTCCACAAACAATTATACGGTCCTAAGCTGTATGGGTTATACAATGGGAATAACGTAACACTGTAAGCTTAGGGAATAGTAAGACATATTATGAACTGGTCACTATCCGATGGCTTACAATTTCGTTCTCTTTGAATGACCAAGGGGGAAACAGATGTGTTCTTATTTGAGAAAATGTATTGAACATTCAAGCCAAAAACAAGAACTACATCGGAAATAAAAGAAAAGGAAAAGAGAACTGCGTTAATACCTAGATTTTTATAGGCTTTCCACTTTAGAGTTATACGGTTCACAGACAGACCGACAGACAGGCAGATAGACAGACAGACAGGCAGATAGACAGGCAGGTAGATAGACAGACAGACCGACCGACAGACAGGCAGACAGACAGGCAGATAGAGAGACCGACAGACAGACAGCCAGATAGACAGACAGACCGACAGACAGACAGGCAGATAGAGAGACCGACAGGCAGGCAGATAGACAGACAGGCAGACAGACAGACAGAGAGGCAGGCAGATAGACGACAGACAGGCAGATAGACAGACAGAAACTCAGACTGACAGGCATACAGACAGACCGACAGACAGGCAGGCAGATAGAGAGATAGACAGGCAGATAGACAGACAGACAGGCAGGTAGATAGGCAGACAGACCGAAAGACAGGCCGACAGGCAGGGAGATAGACAGACAGATAGACAGACAGGCAAACAGGCAGACAGTTAGGCAGATGAACAGACAGACAGAGAGGCAGCCAGGGAGATAGGCAGATAGACAGGCAGGCAGATAGACAGACAGGCAAATATACAGACAGACAGGCAGGGAGATAGACAGACAGACAGGCAGGCAGATAGACAGATAGATAGACAGACAGATAGACAGACAGGCAGATATACAGACAGACAGGCAGGGAGATAGACAGACAGATAGACAGGCAGGCAGATGGACAGACAGGCAGATAGATAGACAGACAGGCAGGGAGATAGACCGATAGACAGACAGGCAGGCAGATAGACCGACAGACAGAGAGACAGACAGGCAGGCAGGGAGATAGACAGACAGACAGACAGATAGGCTGACAGGCAGGCAGATAGACAGACAGATAGACAGACAGGCAGATAGACATACAGATAGACAGATAGACATACAGACAGGCAGGGAGATAGATAGACACAGAGGCAGGCAGATAGACAGAGAGACAGACCAGATATCAATTCTCCTTTTATCACACAGACAGGAGTACACACACATTGTCCATTACTTAAAACTGATTACTTACTGTGAGGGAACCTCAAAACATCCATATCCGGTGAAATCTCTATATGTGATACAATACTCCCCTTTACTTACTGTAACAGAGAAAGTATGTGACTGTGAAATTTACAATCAAACAAACAACAACGAATATCTCGGTATTAACTGATGCCAAAAAGAGGTTATTTGAAATAAGTTGTGATCCTTATAGAGATCTGCCTTTTCTGCATAACATGTTTTTGTTTATCTGTAGTTCAGCAAAGTTATACAAAATTCTGTCATAGCAAAAAAGACTTGAGAAGTTATTCCAAGAAAGTTCAAGACTCACATTTCACTGTTCCACCATACTATTTTCACTTATATACCATACTATTTCATTTTAGATCGTTATATTAATATTGGAGAAGATAAAACATATGTAACACTTTTCCTTGTAGCTTAGGCCGCTTAGGGTAACTGGATTTTCTTGTAAATCTCCGTATGGACTCCCTGGGAGATGTTGAAATTAAACAAAGGGTTTGGTATTAATTGAATTTTACCTTATGAGCTTTGATGTTGAGACACACACACACACACACACACACACACACACACACACACACACACACACACACACACACGCACGCATGCATACACACACACACAAACACATACACCCTTAAAGCGATATTTTGGTTAAAACGTAATATTATTTCCTTAATTCCATATAAATACACAGCCGAGCTGTTTCCTTCCTCCGCGCCGTCCTTATCGACTTACTGCTAAATGATCAAACTGACAAAGTTCATGGGGAACAATTTTCCTGATAAATTAGAGTAATTCGAAACGGACTCTGCAACACATTAGGTTGTTAAGAAAATCCAAATACTCACTTATAGAGAAATGGCCTTGTCTGCCTACGTGCAGTTATTTGAACACCCGAAACCAAAAACGAAAGAGAAAAAAGCAACAATCCGAGAACTTGAGATTTAGCTGCAGCAATTTGAAAATATGCAGTCAATGTTATTAAATTAAATACACTCGCTCTAATCAAAACTGTATGCCCAACCTTTAGGAAACTGCAATTTATCGCAAAAATGCCTCTAAACATTTTCATTACACTTACCTATATTTAAGTCAAACTTTTATCGTGAACCTTTTGGAAACAGACTCCTAAGCTTTCTTCAGTCAAAAGACACTTTCTATAATTTTGTACAACTAGTAAACATTAATGTATAGCTTAAATTAAAAATTTAGGAGAGATACGATAAATTGTAGGGTCTAAGGCTCATTTCATATTACCATATCAAAAAGTGATTTATTATTCATAAATGTCTCAATAATCTAAAAACTGTTTGATATAGGACATTAAAATGTTGTATATATTATATATTCTATGCTTTGAGGGTGTGAAAGAAGTCTGTGGATTTTTTAATGTTCATAGGTGTATTCTTATATTCTTATATCTATATTTGAAAAAATCGAAAATATGTAATATGTTCCCTTATAGCTTAGAACAGCTGGATCACCATTATCTGCCGCCGCCTCGATAGCATCTGCCTCACGTCCAAGAGGTCGCGAGTTCGAATCTCGCTTACGGTAAGTTATCCGGGTAAGGTTTTTTCCGAGGTTTTCCCTACCCTGAGAAGACGAATGTCGGGTAACTTAAAGCTCCATGGATCTCGGGCTCATTTGAGTATCATTTCACCCATTTCATTCATTCGTCCGATATGACATAATGTTGGAGGACGTTAATTAATGAAAAAAAAAATCATCATCTGCCTCCATGGATTTAGGCCTTTGACCTGTTTGCAATCAGTCCGGCTTGTCTCTTGATGATTGTCAGTAAGAAAAGGTCCCCTGGCCGCGTTACGAGCGCTGCGCAGGGCAAGGAACAACAACTGGATTTTATTTCAAATCTTCGCTTGGTGTCCTTGGTATATAATGAACTTAATTATTTTAGTACTTGCTCAATTTTAGATTTTGAGCTATGGTGTTCATACCCACACACACATACACACACAGACACACACAAACACACACACACACACAGACAGACACACACACACAAACACACAAATTGAATTTTTGGTTGAAAAGCAATATTTTGTCAATTCGATATCAATACTTAGCGGACACAATAAAGATACTCAATATTCCATGCGCTGTTTCCTTCCTCAGCGCCGTTCTTATCAGTTTCCTGTTAAATGATCAAAATGTCAGAGTTCGTAGGGAACAACTTTCCTGGTAAATGAGTGATTGAAACGGACACTCACTTATAGAGAAATTGCGTCTCATCTACGTGTGCCTTTGAGCATTACAAACCAAAGACTAAAACGCAACAAAATGTCTGCTATTTAAGTGCATCAGTTCCGAACGATGCAGCCCAAGATTATGAAATTCAATATCCCCACTCTAGTCCACTCTTTATATGGAAGAATTTTAGTAACTGTCATTAATGACAAAAGTGGATCTAAGCATTTTCATTACAATAACGTATATAAAAGACTTGTAAAATATTTGTCGTTAATTTTTTTTAACTTCTCTACTACGTTTAGTATCACCTAAAACCAATGTCAAGTTTTCGCCGGAAATGTGTTTTGAGGCCCCCTGAATAAAAAAAAGCCTTTCCAGAGAAAGTTTCGTGTGTCTCTGTGTGTTTGTGCCTGTATGTGAACAGAATAAATCACAGTAACGAAAAATCGGTTAAAACCAAAGTTGGTATTTAAGCGTAATATTCTTTAAGGATGCGACACGAAGATTTTGAAGGAAATTCCTCCACCTTACTCTACCCTTTACATGGATAATTTTTCGAAAATTTTGACTTTACGAAAATGGCTCTAACAATATTGATTAACACGCTATATATGTATTTGAGATACTTTTATGGTTAATGAAATGTGTATTTTGAATTTTTTGGCTATAGCCCGTGTAGTCCTGTTTACTCTGGATGATTTTTGCACAACCGGTAAACCCTAAGAGATAAACCGAACCTGAGAACACAACCTTTCAGATATTGTTAAAATACACAATTTATATCCACATCCTTTTTCTTTTGGTGGAAGGAACCATTTCCGAGATATTCCTTGTTATTTGTGTGAGTTTTGGAATACTCAAACTTTCCTCAAATGTAACATCGTTATTCAGTTTTTTTATATCTTAGACCTGCAAAGTGAACGGAATCTCAAACCTTTAAAATATTTGACTACCGCTCAAAGCCTACGGTATTCTCATATTCCCCTTGTACCTAAAAGAAAATAAGTAATCAGCTAATTTCTGCAAATGTTTATCTCAACTAACATGAAGAAAATACAGGAATAAGGGTTGTAAGAATGGTTAGCACAAGAATAGAGAAAGTCATGTGAGTGTAACACATCAGATTTTTGGAAATCGACTGCTTAGTTATCTTCAGTCGGAAGACATTTTGTACAAGTAGGAAACGTTAATGATTCGGCGAAAACGTGCTACACAAATAATGTGCAACACCTAATAACACAAATTTCTTTAAATAACGTTTTCTCAGAAATTTGAGAATAAAACTCAAATTTATTATTTTAGCAACGAAGCTTTTGAGGCACAAAATAGTTTACAAATAAACAAAAGCCTGATGTGCTGCACTCACATGACCTTCTCTACTCTTGTACTAATTATTCATACAAACTCACCACCTCCTCCATCTTAAACGTTTTCCTACGTTTCTGAACATCTCAAGTTTGCTTGCGCAGTAAAGAACAATATGCCGGCCATTTACGCACATTTAGTGAATTTTCTAGTGAGGGTATTTACATATGTTTAAATTGAGAGGAGGAGAAGTCAAATCAAGCAACTAATCATAAATAGAGCAGCACGCTACCTACCTTTAATGAAAAGTCAACTAACGCAAATTCGTTCATTTATATTCATCTAAATCATTTCTCTCAATTAAACACTACAATTATTGTTGTTGTTATTCTCACTGCTTGCTGGATTAGTGGTAGTGCCAACTGTGGAAAACTTAATTAAAATGTATGAATGTTACTTCAAGTTCTTCACACTTTGATAATTTTAATATTAAATAGTATTAAATAAATAATTATTAATTATCTCGCGAAATACCCTAAAAATACCTCTCGAGGTTTACATATGTATTACTACAGATAATGCTCTTGTAGGTAGAAGAGGACTATAAGACAATAGGCTTTGTGCGGTAATCAGATCTTTTAAAACTGGTCGCTATATGAAGGCTTTGAAATTTGGTTCCCTTTGTATAGGCAAAGAATTAAAAGGTGAATAGCGATCTCCCATTTGGGAAACGTGTAAGTATTGCATAACCCACAAATAACAAGGAATATCTCCGAAATTGTTCACTGTACAATAAAAAATCTGATGTGTTGCACTCACATGACTTTCTCTACTCTTGTACTAACCATTCTTACAAACTTATTTCTGTATCTTCTTCGTGTTAGTTAAGATAAACAGTTGTACAAATTGTCTTATTACTTATTTCCTTGTAGGTACAAGGGGAATATTAGAATACGGCTTTGAGCGATAGTCAAAACTTTTAAACCTTTGAGATTCCGCTCTTTTGCACACTTAACATATACAAAAATTAACAGCGATGTTCCATTTCATAAAATTGTTAAGTTTTCCGAAACTCACAGACATAACAAGGAATATCTCCAAAATGGTTCACCCTATAAGAAAATTTATTCGGACATAAATTGTGTATTTTAGCAAGATCTACATTTATGTACAGTATGATTTGGTCTATTTCTAATGGTTTACCAGTTATGAAAGAGTCGTCCAGAATAAATCTGACTACAGGGGCTATAGCCAGAAAATTCAAGATATACATTTCATTTGTCATAAAATATCTCAAACATATGACACTTTAATCAAAATCGTTAGAGCCATTTTTAAGAAAATTAAAATTTTTGAAAAATTTTCCAGTTAAGGGGTAGTTTAGGGTAGGGCTATTTTCTTTAAAATCTTTTTTCCGCATCCTTGAAAGACATAAAACTTAAATACCAACTTTGGTTTTTAACCTAGTGTTTGTTTTTTGAGTTATGATGTCCACAGACACTGACTTTTTTAAAAATGCTTCTTTTTTTATTCAAGGGTCTCAAAACATATTTCCGGTGAAATCTCGACATCGAACTTTTGGGTGGAATATAATACTTCACGTACTTACCAGTAGAGAAAGTAAAAATGTATTTGGACACAAGTTGTGTATTTTAACAAGATCTACGTTTTTCGTATAGTAAGACATAGTCTATCTTTTACGATTTATCAGTATTGTAAAAGTAGTCAAGAGTAAACAGAATTGCTAGACAATAGCAAAGAATTAAAATTTTTACATTTCATTTGCCACAGAATATCTTAAGCACATGGTATTTTAATCAAAATCGTTAGAGCCATTTGTGAGGAAGTGAAAATATTCGAACAAGGTTGCATGCAAAGGGTAGTTCGGGGTGGAGGAATTTTCTTCAAAATCTTCGCGTCGCACTCCAAAGGATATTAAACTCAAATACCAAACTTGGCTTTTAACTACTTTTTGCTATGAGTTATGTACACACACATCAACACATACACACACATCAACACATACACACAGACACACACATAAACATACACACATAAACATACACACATAAACATATACAGTCATAAACACACACATAAACACATACACATATAACCACATACACTCATACACACATGGACCTTTTTCAAAAACGCCTTTTTGGATCCTGAGGGCCTCAAAGCATATACTTGCAGTGAACTCTCGACATCGACACTTCCCTTATTACGCAGTGGAGAATGTAAATAAAACAGGAATAGAATTAAACAAAAAGCAGCTCGTATTAACCACTCTAAGCAAGATCAAAGACCCTCCCTCCAGTCAAACCCAATTTTATAATGCTCTTTTATTGATATGAACTTGAATTGTTCATCACTTGTAACGCCACTTGCTGTATTCAGCTGTTTCTCGCTCTGTTATAGAAAAAGTATGGCATTTGAACACCAGCATATAGCGAGTGCCTGTTAAACATCTGACTGTTGACTTGGTTTCCTCTATCCTACTTGTAATTACAACATAACTGTTTGTGTAATGTTTCCTATATTAACGTGAAGAAGATAGAAAGATAAGGTTTCGTAAGAAAAGCTGGCGGAAACTATACAGGGTAGAAGTTACTACTTCGGCCGTACGTTAGCCAGGGATTCAACATGATGGGTGTGACAAATATATACCTACAATACAATTATTGTCAATAAAGAACCGTTTCGCCGTAACCAATAATTTGTGAAACATTCGGAGTCATCTAGCTTCTTAAGGAATGGATATAAATGGTTTATTATTTCACTAACTGTCGCGCAAGCATTGTGTGCTTTCTTATCTTAATTCGAATGAATAGCTACAACTGATTGTTAAAATGTCATGTAAACTTTAGTTTCTACACGAAATATGCCAACGCCGTGGGCTTCTCGAAACGTACATGTCACATGTTCTCACAACAAATTCGGCTGCATATGAGGTAAGGAGAAGTATCGCTTGGCGTTGGAGAAGGAAGGAGAAGGAAGGGTTAACGTACAATGGCCTGCAATACGAAGGAATTTACCTTGCGATCAAGAACCCGTTCACATCAAGCGAGTGCTTAGACATTGTACTACTAATTTCAATATACTATTAAATTCCCCTTGAGAACAAGAAATAAATATATAAATACACGGACAAATTATAATAAACTATAGTAAAAGTCATAACAATGAGATAAGGCAAATAAAGGCAGCTGTCCCCAGTCCTCCTTACCTCTTATCTAGCGAAATCAGCCACTTTTTATCTCCAAAGTTCCTTCTGCTTTTTCCCTTTGAAAAACAAACAAAAATATACAAAGGACAAAACAGAATAGGAACAAAACCGTCTCTTGTGGACTCAAATACAACTCAATGTTAAGCACTTTAATTTAAAAAAAAAAATAAAAAAATAATAATAATAATAATAATAATAATAATAATAATAATAATAATAATAATAATAATAATAATAATAATAATAATAATAATAATAATAATAATAATAATAATAATAATAATAATAATAATAATAATAATAATAATAATAATAATAATAATAATAATAATAATAATAATAATAATAATAATAATAATAATAATAATAATAATAATCAGAAGAAGAAGAAGAACAATAACAATAACAGTAACAATAACAACAATAACAATAATAATGTCAATCAAGACTAATACGTGGTAAGTATAACACTGTGTTTATTCACGGAAAATCGGATACCAAAAGACGTTTATTTATTTTTATACACCCTCTGTCCATTGGCAAGTTTGTTATTGTTATGGTTATTATTGTTATTGTTATTATTATTGTTGTTATTCTTCTTCTTCTTCTTCTTCTTCTTATTATTATTATTATTATTATTATTATTATTATTATTATTATTATTATTATTATTATTATTATTATTATTATTATTATTATTATTATTATTATTATTATTATTATTATTATTATTATTATTACTATTATTATTACTATTGTTGTTGATGTTAACTATAATAATAACGCATCGTAAACATGTGATAATTCTAACATTATGTGCTATTTACGTATAACTGATGGTAGAAGACTTTGCCTAAAATCTTGTAAGACATTATTTATAAATATATTTAGTGCTTATACTCCTTAAAATAGTTTTGCAGACACATTTATGACACATTCCTATCTTCAGTGAGTTAGAACAACCCAATTAATAATCTTCGACGTTTGACAGCAAAGTCGTAAAGGAGCAATTCACCATGCTACGTGGTTTCTTGTGTTGAAACAGGGAAACATTGGCACTGCAGCTATCAAACTCGACTCGTGAGACAGAGAGACAGACAGACAGACAGACAGGTAAACCAGTTGAGACGGCTCTGACTACTCGATAGCCTTTACACCACGGCGAGTCCCGCGGGCGTCCGAAAACATTCACAAGCGGCTGCACACTGCAACAATGTACTTTCCCACAACGTAACAACAATGCAATCTATCGAAACAATATTCTCGTTGGAAATTTAGCTCTGATATTGCAGGAGACAACACTATGAGGCTAACAAAATGTGCGTTGTTGGGAATAACATTGATACTTTTATTGGGGTTTGCACTTGACACAACATTGTGTGAAAGTATTAGTTTCCATTCCTAGTTCAATATCAAAAGGGAACAGGAAGCAGTCATAGTTACAAATGTGTCAATATCACTTCTCGTTCAAGAAGAACAGGAATGTGCACTTACTGAACATGTCACACTTATTCGTATCATTAGCCTTTTCCAAATATGCAATGTTGCTAGTTTGGACCTCTTTGGGAGACGTCTTGATGTAAAATTTGTGCCATTTATTAATCGATGCCTTTTAACTGATATGGTTCTCACTGTCCCATTTTATATTGGACGTGAAAATACTACGACACTGCATCACCGACTTTACTTCCCTTCTGAAGGAACCTATGCTAAGGCATATAGAGCCGAAAAAAATGCAACGCCCTCGGCAGGATGTGAACCCGGTAACCAGACACTAGACCTGAAAGTTTGAGAATATTCCATTTTCTCCACTTTTCTTCTTTTCTTCCCATTAAAGAGCACATTCCTTATGTAGAAATCTTCTCCCTTGATTGGAAGCAAATATAGAAAATGCTCATATCTATGAATAAAGTATATTGTATAGAAGAACAAGCTGCTCCTCTTTCTCAACTACTTGCACATTGTGGGTAGAGACAGTATTGCATTCCATCTAAAAAGCCTATACTGAGATTACATCGAGAATACACGTTTTGAGATCCCTGAATCCAAAAAGACTTGGGATGATTTCATGCAACATGACATTCTCCCTTCAATATTACACAGATTACAATTGTAACCACTTCTTATTCTTATATGTAACGTCAAGTTATTACACATACAGTGTGCGCACAAAGTCCCTATGCCCATATACTACATCTAAAATTACGTGAATAAATGTTTTTTTTTTTTTTTTTTTTTTTAATGGTTGGTATATATTCATATTATTATCCTGTCAGATACCCATTATTGACGACTTCGATTGTTCGATTGTTGTCACTCTTGTCACAACAAATCAACAAATCTTATAAATCAAATTAGTTGATGCCGAGGTATTGAGAAAGAATGGCTGATACAAGTGATTACACAATTGAGGAACGCTTAGTGACCGCTGTGTGGGTTCATGAGCATCAAAATGCGAGAATCTTAAACACTGTTTGGTTCCAACATGATGGGGCGCCAGCTCACTTCACAGTGACTGTTCGACAATGTCTGAACGCACTCTTTGGATCGGACAATGTCACATGGCCTCCAAGGAGCCCTGATCTAACAACTGCACATCAAAGAGAAGCAGCGCTACGCTACAAAATGCGGCGAGAGTAACTTTCCAGACAGTGACTCCAATGATGTTGAGTAAGATGAACATGGCGGCGCACAGACAATGAATGGGGGGACACATACCCATGTTTTGGAGTCCTAACATGCAGGGAGAAACATTTAATTGCATAAATATTGGAAATTTGTAATTTATTTCACGTCAGTTTGAATTTAATATAGGGACAGTATACGCACTTTGTGCATGTATACATTAAAAAGCTCGGAAATTTCTAGGTGCACAGAAAGGGAGATAGAAGTATCTTAGTATAGAAAACTGTCTATCTCTTACAGCGGCAGCTCAAAGGCTACTCCCAGAGGTTTCGGGACATGCTTTACATTTGCCATTTGACTATCCTAAACATTTGGTAATTTTATCCAAATCGCTAGAGGGAGTTTTGAAAAATTCAATATTGTGTAAAGATCTTGCAGGCAAATAGTAGTTTGGGATAGGGAAGTTTTAGCAAATGTTCCTTGTGTATACTTGGAGGATATTGCACTTAAATAACAAGATTGCTATTTACGATAGTATTTGTCTTTTGAGAAATGTGTTCAGCACACACACACACACACACACACACACACACACACACACACGTACACACACACACGTACACACACACAAATATACACATATACACATACATTACAACATTCAAATCAAAGTTTTTGTTGGAACACAATACTTGTACATAAGTGCGTAAAAGAGACAATAGAAATAGACAATATTCCATGAGCTGCTTGCTTCCTTCCTTCCACATTGTGGTTCTTATCAATATCCTGTTGACAACACACACAGAGCTGTTAAATAGCAGAAACAGTTTCCCTGGTAAATCATAGTGCTTTGAAACAGACAGTAACATACTCACTCGTATTTGGAGGCTATAGCAGTTTTCAGTTGCAAGGTAACGTTATTTTCATTATTTTGTATCGTATCTTATGTCAACACAGATAGGCGTTAGTTACCTCTTAATGTCGTTGGGGTCATTTGGACCCAAAGTGCGTATTGTAGCCAATGTGACTGTCAACTTTAGTCATGATATTATTAACGTTACACGTTATCTCCTTGAATTGAACGAATAAATTGAGGTTTGTACAAATTAGCCCAGACACTGTAAACAATAGCAGTTCTAACATTTATTATTTTATCCCGTATAGCTATTATGGTTTTAATTACAACTACCTACAGTATTATAAATTTTCAAATGTATAACACGCAATTCGACATAAAATTCAGCAGTATTCTATGATTGAAATAGAAATGCAAGGTATTAAATTCACAGGTAGTTCTTACTTTCTCTATTGCTAAGTAGGGGAAGTATTGTGTTCCACCCAAAAATTCTATGTCGAGATTTCACCGCAAATGTATGTTTTGAGGCCCCCTTAATCTAAAAGAAGCATTTTAGTAGAAGCTCCGTGTGTGTGTGTGTGTGTGTGTGTGTGTGTGTGTGTGTGTGTGTGTGTGTGTGTGTCAGTCTGTGTGCCTGTGTGTGAGCCTGTGTGTGAGTCTGTGTTTCTGTGGACAGTATAACTAAAAAATGAAAAGTAGGTTAAAAACCAAAGTTGGTATTTAAGTTTCATGTCTTTCAAGGAAGCGAAACGTAAATTTTGAAGAAAATAGACCCATGCTAAACTAACCTTTACATGGAAAATTTGTATTTTCTTGAAAATGGCTCTAACGATTTGATTAAAATGTCATATGTTAGAGATATTTTTATCACAAATTAAATGTATGTCTTGAATTTTCTGGCTATAGCACCTGTAGTCGTATTTACTCTGGACGACTTTTGCATAACTGGTAAACCGTTAGAGATTGGCCAAATCATACTGTACAAAAAATGTAGATCTTGCTAAAATACACAATTTATGTCATAATAAATGTTCTTGTAGGTTGAACCATTTCGGAGATATTCCTTGTTATGTGTGTGAGCTTCGGAAAACAAATCTTTCGTGAAATGGAACATCGTTGTTCATTTTTTTATATGTTAAGTGTGCAAAGAGAACAGAATCTCAAAGCTTTAAAAGATTTGACTACCGCACTAAGCCTACTGTAGTGCAATATTCTTGTTACACCTACAAGCAAATAAGCAATAAGATAATTTGTACATATGTTTATTTCAACTAACACGAAGAAGATAAGAGTTTGTAAGAATGGTTAGTACAAGAGTAGAGAAAGTCATGTGAGTGCAACATGTGAGATTTTTCAACTCTTCTTTCATCTAACACACGTAAGTGGAACGGCTTCAAAGCCTGAAGCGGATATCTTTCACTTTTGAGGTTTGCAACTGAAAGCTTTTGCTTTTCTTTGTATTCAGGGGGTCTCAAAACATATATTTCCGGTGAATTCTCCGCATCGAATTTTTGGCTGGAATACAATACTTCCTTCTACTTACCAGTGGGGAAAGTAAAAATCATGTACCAGTTACACACCAAAATGTATATTCAAGTTCAACATCAGCGATGGATGCCACAAATAGATTTTCAGTAATATCCACCAATCCAAACTACACCTTACCACAAAGCGTTATAATTTAACATTAGTAAATATATGTGTTGGTTATAACCAGGGTCAACATTTCGTTCTCCTTGCTTCATTTGTCTAATTATGTTAGAGCGATGTTAGAGGGATATACCTGGCTCATAGTATATTAAGTGAACCTGCTTTTATCTGATAGGACATTGTTTACAGGTGATAAATCACTTGATATCGTTTCAAGAGAGAAATGTATGATTTTTATAATTTTTGACGTGTTTGTTGCCTTTCTCTCAAATTACTAGAATCAAGATTGAGAGCCTCAGAATATAGAAATTGTAGGAAATCTATTGAAATATGTTTTCTCTATTCACACTTTATTAAATATCTGCTCTCGTCACTCACAGCTCAATACGTCCAACTAAAGGGTTTAGGTGTATTGTAAGACACACTTGTCCTGTAAAGCACTTTGTGGTGAATCTACCTGCCACTTTTGAAGGGCGCAAATGGCCCACAGTTTCGATGCAGTCTTCCCACAACAGCAGATAGTGATTCGGCTGATATTTATATTTCATCAAGCCCAAAGTAAGAACCAGCAATTTCCGTGAAATTCAAAACCAATTAGAATTCGTGAAGTGAGTTGCAAGAAATTAAAGTCATCTAGAAATTCAAGTGGGCAAAGTTGCCTTTGCTAATACGGAAAATACGTTGATAAAGAACAGTAGATATGATACAAGTTGAAGATTGCTGATGCACTGTCAGGTGAGAAGTATGACCTCGATGAAGAAGACCTAGAAATAATATTCGTTACGTTATGCTTGGCCCAGTTCCTTGTGTTCATAATGAAACATACATCTCTATGTGCAAGTTGACAGGTTTAATACTTTCAAAAACAGGCTGTAACGTATTGTAATAGTGATAATACCTAATATGCAAACAGATCAACAAATTACGTTAATTTTTATCTCATTGTTATGCGGCGGTCGTTTGCCGCTCGGCCTGCTCAGTCGGTTCCTTGTGATAGGACCTGCAGGCGCGTTACGGGAGCAGCGAAGCCCTTCAACAATGATGTGGTTTTCTCTTATAAATTGCTTTTATTCACGTCGATTACATATTATAATCACTGGTCTGTACATATTTGGTTTTATGTGGATTAAGCAAGGTATAAAAGCTCTCAATTTTTGTTGAAGGTATTCCGTCCAGGCTTGTTAGAAAATACATTCTTATATTTAATGAGAATACTCAGCAATTGTTGTTTTTGATCTGTATTAAGGCTGTAACAATCCTCAAGTTTATTCCGTAGAGCTGCCTATGTTAACCTCTTGCTCTTGTGTTAGTTGTAAATTAGCCAAGTAGATAATGGATTAACTGAAGCTAGCGAAATCTGTGTAATTATATTATATATTGCTAATATGGTACCACCAAAGCAATCAGTTCATATTCCCACGCTCCAGCGTTTAATTTTAACATGACGACTTGGTGTTGTATTTTTTACCAATGGCTACACTACAGTAAATGCCACAAACTGGTAAACATTTGTCTTTCCTTACTTTTATATTTTTAGAAACATATCTATTCTCGTTAACAAGACTGGTACTGCCAGAAGTCTGTATCTCGTATCTATCAATGCTGGATACTCCTCATCTCATACATTTATATTAATAACGGAAGAATTCATAACCTCTTTCTGACTCGTGTTACCATTTTCCAGTGTAATTAATTACTTGTTATTTTCACCAATTACTATATTGAAATAACTCTAATTTTGAATGTCAGTGTGTTGTATACAAGGACCTAGAACAGTATTCGAATTCTGGTCCTCTCCTAGTTTTCCTCAACTTGATTGGTAGACGTTCCGGCGTGGCGTGTTAATTAACCAACGGTAGGTTCACTCTTATATTTTGATCCGTTTCTATGTATTGTTCTAAGTTTTCGGTTCTTGAGTGCCATCATTACGGTGTTCCCAATAATTACGCCTATCATCATGTTTAAATGCGTTATAAGAATTACCGACCGGTTTCTGTCAGTTCGATTTACATGTAAATAATTTATTTGGTTATTGTTTTGGAACTGTTGATTATTTTCGGTATCAGCATTTAGCTGCGGCCCATGTGTATTTCTAAATATTGAATAATTTCCTTGTTCTTCTCTTATTCTGTTGTCGGGGTTATAATTGTTTTGGAATTATGCCCCCTCCACGCTGACTGATGGATTACCGGACCACCTTGTTTGAAATGGAGAATTTTGATGATTGTTATTATTACTTCTATTTCGATCTTCATTGATGTGGCTATTTGAGTTTTGAGTGTAGCCATCATTTCTTTCAAGGTACTGATGTTTCTTTAGGAACACCTTGGTTTTCGAATTTTTTGAGTAATTCGATAACATCAGTGAAATCTAGAGGCCTAGCCACTATTAGGCTCCGTCTGATAACAGTGGTTAAGATCTCTTGATCTGATAAAGGAGGCTCGAGTAATTCGATAACATCAGTGAAATCTAGAGGGCTAGCCACTATTAGGCTCCGTCTGATAACAGCGGTTAAGGTCTCTTGATCTGATAAAGGAGGCTCGAGTAATTCGATAACATCAGTGAAATCTAGAGGCCTAGCCACTATTAGGCTCCGTCTGATAACAGCGGTTAAGATCTCTTGATCTGATAAAGGAGGCTCGAGTAATTCGATAACATCAGTGAAATCTAGAGGGCTAGCCACTATTAGGCTCCGTCTGATAACAGCGGTTAAGATCTCTTGATCTGATAAAGGAGGCTCGAGTAATTCGATAACATCAGTGAAATCTAGAGGGCTAGCCACTATTAGGCTCCGTCTGATAACAGCGGTTAAGGTCTCTTGATCTGATAAAGGAGGCTCGAGTAATTCGATAACATCAGTGAAATCTAGAGGCCTAGCCACTATTAGACTCCGTCTGATAACAGCGGTTAAGATCTCTTGATCTGATAAAGGAGGCTCGAGTAATTCGATAACATCAGTGAAATCTAGAGGGCTAGCCACTATTAGGCTCCGTCTGATAACAGCGGTTAAGATCTCTTGATCTGATAAAGGAGGCTCGAGTAATTCGATAACATCAGTGAAATCTAGAGGGCTAGCCACTATTAGGCTCCGTCTGATAACAGCGGTTAAGATCTCTTGATCTGATAAAGGAGGCTCGAGTAATTCGATAACATCAGTGAAATCTAGAGGGCTAGCCACTATTAGGCTCCGTCTGATAACAGCGGTTAAGATCTCTTGATCTGATAAAGGAGGCTCGAGTAATTCGATAACATCAGTGAAATCTAGAGGGCTAGCCACTATTAGGCTCCGTCTGATAACAGCGGTTAAGATCTCTTGATCTGATAAAGGAGGCTCGAGTAATTCGATAACATCAGTGAAATCTAGAGGCCTAGCCACTACTAGGCTCCGTCTGATAACAGCGGTTAAGATCTCTTGATCTGATAAAGGAGGCTCGAGTAATTCGATAACATCAGTGAAATCTAGAGGCCTAGCCACTATTAGGCTCCGTCTGATAACAGCGGTTAAGATCTCTTGATCTGATAAAGGAGGCTCGAGTAATTCGATAACATCAGTGAAATCTAGAGGGCTAGCCACTATTAGGCTCCGTCTGATAACAGCGGTTAAGATCTCTTGATCTGATAAAGGAGGCTCGAGTAATTCGATAACATCAGTGAAATCTAGAGGGCTAGCCACTATTAGGCT
The DNA here is from genome assembly GCA_030765045.1 of Tenodera sinensis. Classification (NCBI taxonomy): domain Eukaryota; kingdom Metazoa; phylum Arthropoda; class Insecta; order Mantodea; family Mantidae; genus Tenodera; species Tenodera sinensis. The sequence continues at coordinate 62,368,154 of CM060974.1, read as the reverse complement.
CCGTCTGATAACAGCGGTTAAGGTCTCTTGATCTGATAAAGGAGGCTCGAGTAATTGGATAACATCAGTGAAATCTAGAGGTCTAGCCACTATTAGGCTCCGTCTGATAACAGCGGTTAAGATCTCTTGATCTGATAAAGGAGGCTCGAGTAATTGGATAACATCAGTGAAATCTAGAGGCCTAGCCACTATTAGGCTCCGTCTGATAACAGCGGTTAAGGTCTCTTGTTCTGATAAAGGAGGCTCGAGTAATCGTGCTCATAAAGTAATCCGTAAGACTCGTATTAGTCAATGGATTGTAATTCCCAGTTGCTAGTTCAACACCAACACTATTTTGTCTTGCTGGGCTCCAATAACGTGCTAAAGGATGCGTAACTTTCATGTCCTGCACCTGTAGCTCTAAGTCACTGGAAGTCATTACCTGTTAACGATTGTTTTACTATCTTCATCTTCTTCAATTCAATTCACTTTTTGAATTTAAAATGATGGTCCATTTCTTCTAGAAATTGCTTGAGATTATCGGTTGCTTTCTTTTTTTATCAAAAATAGGCGGAGTAATTTTGGACAAGAGGACGTTATTATAAGTAATTTGGTAATTTTGTCGTGTATGTATATAGATCCAGGTGGGAGTGAATGATACAGGTAAACTGGTTCATCATGTTGTGTATGTATATAGATGCAGGTATGAGTGAATGATGTAGGTAAACTGGTTCATCATGTTGTGTATGTATATAGATGCAGGTAGGAGTGAATGATGTATGTAAACTGGTTCATCATGGTGTGTATGTATGTGTGTATGTATGTTAGTCCTTACATCACAGTTTTGCATACAGTCTACATTTGTATCATGTTCAACATTTACATCATCATTGTTACTTTTACCTTGTGCTTGAAATGCTGCCACTATTTTATTTAAATTGTTTACGTTTTCATTTTCTTGGTATAAGCGTTTTTTTAGGGATTTTATTTCATTATGTGTTTGCGTTTTGTGGTCTCGTATTTCAAACATGACGTCATTTTAAAGTTAACATTTTCGGTCTTCATGCTTTCTACTTCTTGACACATGGCGTCTCCAAGTTCGATAATATCTGCTGCTTGTACAGAACTATGTTGTGTGTGTCCGAGCATAAGTCTGTACAGCTGCTGTGATTGGCTATCACTTTCTTGCTTATTTCATTAATTATATCTCTTTGTTCTAATTTAGAATTGTCTATACTTTTAGAAATTTGCCTGATTAGATTAATTTGTTCATTAGTTATCTCAGCCATCTCACATTTCATCTCAGACTTCATCTGACTCAGTTGCCTCATAAATCAGATCTCATCTGATCCAACTGACCATTTAAATTATTCATTTGTTTGGCTAAGTTATTAATTTGGTTAGTCATTTCAGATTTTAATTGACTATCTGATTTCTTAATTTGCTCAAACATTTCAGATTTCATTTCTTTGAGCATTGAGCATTTCTTTGAGCATGCTGTTCGTGTCTGTTTTTTGTACACTGTTGCCTTTACCACTTGCCTGGTTGTGGTCGTCTTCCATCTTAAATAATCTCGTAATTTTCCCACTTCTTAAAAGCATGCACTAACACAATAGCACTGACTAAGGTTTTAGTGCGTTCTGAATTAAGGATATCCTACTGGTTGGACGTCGTGTACAGAAAGAGCCTAATCCAGAGTCTCCTTTTCTCGCAACACGGTCGTGAAGTTCCAAAATATGCAGCTGGTATTGACGTCATCCTGTCCAAGTCTTGCCTTTCACGTTGGGCGCCAATATGTGGCAGTCGTTTGTCCTTCCGCTTCTTGTATTAACTAACAACTCATATTATAAAATTAATATGCAACAAAAATGTTGCACAATCACCAGGACCCCACCACCACCCCACCACCACCAGGGCCCCAACACCATGACCGCACCTCCACCACCACCACCACCACCACCCCCACCACCAACACCACCACCACCACCACCACCAGGACCCCACCACCAACCCACCATCACCAGGACTCCACCAGCACCACCACCACCAGGACCCCACCACCACCACCACCACTATCACCAGGACTCCACCAGCACCACCACCACTACCAGTATCCCACCACCACCAGGACCCCACCACCAACCCACCACCACCAGGACCGCACCAACAACACCACCACTACCAGGACCCCAAAATCACCCCACCACCACCAGGACCGCAGCACCTCCACCACCACCACTACCAGGACCCCACCACGACCACCCCCACCACTACCAGGATCCCACCACCACCAGGACCCCACCACCAACCCACCACCACCAGGACCGCACCACCACCACCACTACCAGGACCCCACAATCACCCCACCACCACCAGGACCGCACCACCACCACCACCACTACCACTACTAGAACCCCACCACCACCACCACCACCAGGACCCCACCACCAACCCACCACCACCAGGACCGCACCACCACCACCACTACCAGGAAACCGCCACCAACCCACCCCCACCCCACCAGCACTACCAGGGCCACACCACCAACTCATCACCCCCACCAGCCCCACCACCACCAACCCACCACCACCCCACCATCACTACTAGCACCACCACCCCAATACCACCCCACCACCACCCCACCATCACCACCGCACCACTACCCCACCACCACCCCACCATCACTACTAGCACCACCAACCCACCACCACCCCACCATCACTACTAGAACCACTAACCCACCACCACCCCACCATCACTACAAGCACCACCAACCCACCACCACCCCACCACTACCCCACCATCACTACTAGCACCACCAACGCACCACCACTCCACCAAGACCCCACCATCACTACTAGCACCACCAACCCACCACCACCCCACCACCACCCCACCATCACTACTAGCACCACCAACCCACCACCACCCCACCAACACTACTAGCACCACCAACCCACCACCACCCCACCACTACCCCACCATCACTACTAGCACCACCAAACCAGCACCACTCCACCACCACCCCACCATCACTACTAGCACCACCAACCCACCACTACCCCACCACCACCCCACCATCACTACTAGCACCACCAACCCACCACCACCACCACCACCACCACCAACCCACCATCATTACTAGCACCACCAACCCACCACCACCCTACCACCACCACCACCCGACCATCACTACTAGCATCACCAACCCACCATCACTACTAGCACCACCAACCCACCACCACCCCACCATCACCAACGCACCACTACCCCACCACCACCCCACCATCACTACTAGCACCACCAACCCACCACCACCCCACCATCAACACCGCACAACCAACCCACCACTACCCCACCACCACCCCACCATCACCACCGCACCACCAACCCACCACTACCCCACCATCACTAGTAGCACCTCCAACCCACCACCACGCCACCATCACCACCGCACCACCACCCCACCACCACCCCACCATCACTACTAGCACCACCAACCCACCACCACTCCACCATCACCACCGCACCACCAACCCACCACTACCCCACCACCACCCCACCATCACTACTAGCATCACCAACCCACCATCACTACTAGCACCACCACCCCACCATCACTACTAGCAACACCACCCCACCACCACCCCACCACCACCCCACCACCACCCCACCATCACTACTAGCACCAACAACCCACCACCACCCCACCAACACTACTAGCACCACCACCCCAATACCACCCCACCACCACCCCACCATCACCACCGCACCACCAACCCACCACTACCCCACCACCACCACACCATCACTACTAGCACCACCAACCCACCATCACTACTAGCAGCACCAACCCACCACCACCCCACCATCACCAACGCACCACTACCCCACCACCACCCCACCATCACTACTAGCACCACCAACCCACCACCACCCCACCACCACTACTAGCACCACCACTCCACCACCACCCCACCATCACTGCTAGCACCACCAACCCACCACCTACCCACCACCACCCCACCATCACTACTAGCACCACCAACCCACCACCACCCCACCACCACTACTAGCACCACCACCCCACCACCACCCCACCATCACTGCTAGCACCACCAACCCACCACCTACCCACCACTACCCCACCATCACTACTAGCACCACCACCCCACCATCACTACTAGTACAACCAACCCATCATCACTACTAGCAGCACCAACCCACCACCCCACCATCACCAACGCACCACTACCCCACCACCACCCCACCATCACTACTAGCACCACCACCCCACTACCACCCCTACACCACCCCACCATCACTACTAGCACCACCAACCCACCACCACCCCACCATCACTACTAGCACCACCACCCCACCATCACTACTGGCACCACCAGCCCACCACCACCCTACCATCACTACTAGCACCACCACCCCACCATCACTACTAGCACTACCAACCCACCACCACCCCACCATCACTACTAGCACCACCACCCCACCACCACCAAACCACCACCCCACCGTCACTACTAGCACCACCACCCCACCACCAACCCACCTTTACCCCACCATCACTACTAGCACCACCACCCCACCACCACCCCACCACCACCCCACCATCACTACTAGCACCACCACCGCACCACTACCCCACCACCACCCCACCATCACTAGAAGCACCACCAACTCACCACCACCCCACCACCACCCCACCATCACTACTAGCACCACCAACCCACCACCACCCCACCACCACCGCACCATCACTACTAGCACCACCACCCCACCACCACCCCACCATCACTACTAGCACCACCAACCCAGCACCAACCCAACATCACTACTAACACCACCAACCCACCACTACCCCACCGTCACTACTAGCACCACCAACCCACCACCAACCCAGCACCACCCCACCATCACCACCGCACCACTACCCCACCACCACCCCACCATCACTACTAGCACCACCAACCCACCACCACCCCACCACCCCACCCCACCATCACTACTAGCACCACTAACCCACCACCACCCCACCACCACCACCCCACCACCAGCCCACCATCACCACCGCACCACCAACCCACCACCACCCCACCACCACCACCACCAACAGAATCACCACCACCAATACCACAACCAGTACCACCAGGACCCCACCACCAACCCACCACCACCCCCCACCACCACCACCACCACCACCCCACCACCACAACCCGTGGTTAAGCCCTAAACGGGCAGGTACACGATTGACAGAGACACGCTGGGCTGTTCTCAGCCTGTCAATAGCGGTATGGTATAGTATGGTATGGCAGTCGTTCCTTTCATTCTGATGAAGGCCATGGAGCCTACAATGGCCGAATGCTCAATGTTTCTAATTCTCACACGGCTGAGGTACCTTGATTAAAAATGATATATGTTTGAGATATTCTTATGACAAATGAAGTGCATATTTTGAATTTTCTGGCTAGGAGCGCTGTTCGTTTTGTTTTTGTGTTAAGGCTGCTAAGAGAACGGCATCTCAAAGCTTTAAAACAGTTTATCCTCAAAGCTTACTGTGTTCTAATATTCCACTTGTATCTACAAGAAAATAAGCAATAAGACAATTTCTGTAAAAGTTTATGTCAACTAAAATGAAGAAGATATAGGAATAAGAGTTTGTAGGAATGATTAGTACAAGAGTAGAGAAAGTCTTGTGAGTGTAACACATCAGATTTTTTGGATAGTAAGATTTTTTCTATGTCTTACGGCTTACAGTTATTCGAAAGTCATCCAGAGTAAACAGGACTACATAGGCTACGCCCAGAAAATTCAAAATATACATTTCATTTGTCATAAAAATATCCTAAAGCAGTACCATTTTAAACAAAATCGTTAGTCATTTTCAAGAAAATCTAAATTTCGGTAAATTTTGTATGTAAAGGGTAGTTTAGGGTGGGGCCATTTTCTGCAAAATCTTAGCGTCGCAGCCTTGAAGCGCATTAAGTGTGAATACCTACTTCGGTTTTTAACCAAATTTTGGTTTTTAAGTTATACTGTTCACAGGCTGACAGACACACACACACACACACACACACACACACACACATACACAAACACACACCGACATACGGACACACACGCGCACATATACACATACAAGCACATGCGCAGACACACCCATACACAGGCAGACACACAGACAGACACACACAGACACGCGCGTACACACACACAGATACACGCGCACATACACACACACGCACGGAAGTTTTTGTAATTTGTTTTTATTCAGGGAGTCTGAAAATATATTTCCAGTGAAATCTCAACATCGAATTTTTGGGTGGAATACAATTCTTCCTCTACTTGCCAGTGGAGAAAATAATAAAAAAGTACAGCGGTAACATTAATAAGAAACAAAGAAATGCCAATCAAACATTACGCGTCCTCATGTTTGTATGTATTTTGGTACTGCAAGTTACAATCTATAGTCCGTAATGTTTTACGATAGTAGCATATTCAGGAGTGAGTTTATTACCTGGAAAATAAAGTCAGTAAGTAAAGTGGAAAGGCCGCCTCCGTAGCGCAGCTGGCAGCGCGCTTGCCTGTGGCGCGGAGGACCCGGGTTCGATCCCCGGTACCAGCATGGGGATTTTATCCCCTCTGGGAGGTCTGGCACGGGGTGCACTCAGGCTCGTTAGGTCCCGGGGGGACCAATTGAGGAGCTACTTGATGGAGAAGTAGCGGCCCCAGGTCGAGAAGACCGCATAAGTGGCCGGGAGGGCTCGGGGCGCTGACCACGTCCCACCCTCCAGTATTGCACCTCACCAATGACGCCTGTAGTGGGCAGAGGTGGGGGACGCAGCGGCTGGGCGGTAGCCCTTCAAGGGCTGTCGCGCGGGGTTTACATTTACAAGTAAAGTGGAAAATATTCCAAGACTGTGTCTCTATATCATCACGTGCTGCACACGCTAGTTGAAGCCTGGGCATTTCCTGTGTCCTCCGATCGGTCTTCTTACAAGCAGAACAACGCCACTGACTGGATTTACCCCGGTGATTCCTGCAACACTTTTAACTCAGGAAGGTTTATCTACTTACCGGCTGGAGTGGGCCACTCGGTATAACACATGTTTAAGTATTTTACATGGAGACAGATATATCTTGAGTGTTCTGGAGATATTCTGTGAAGTCCTACTTTTCTAGCATTAGTCACTTCCGAAATGTTGGTTATTATTGGTTTCAGTTATCAACACTTTGTGAGTTTCAAAGTTCAGTTTTTACTGTCAGTTCACTAATGTTATTCAGTTCCACTTTCATTTTGTGCTGAAGTTTGTAACTGTACTCTGTTGACAAGTGGTGTTTGTTTTACAGGATGACGTCTGCAGTGTTGCGCTGATTCCTTACAGCAAGTTTGGTTATGTCGACCGTCTCGACAGTCACGTGTCCTGAAGTTTGTAACTGCACTCTGTTGACAAGTGTTGTTTGTTTTACAGGATGACGTCTGCAGTGTTGCGCTGCTTCCTTACAGCAAGTTTGGTTATGTCGACCGTCTCGACAGCCACGTGTCCTGAAGTTTGTAACTGCACTCTGTTGACAAGTGTTGTTTGTTTTACAGGATGACGTCTGCAGTGTTGCGCTGCTTCCTTACAGCAAGTTTGGTTATGTCGACCGTCTCGACAGCCACGTGTCCTGAAGTTTGTAACTGCACTCTGTTGACAAGTGTTGTTTGTTTTACAGGATGACGTCTGCAGTGTTGCGCTGCTTCCTTACAGCAAGTTTGGTTATGTCGACCGTCTCGACAGTCACGTGTCCTGAAGTTTGTAACTGCACTCTGTTGACAAGTGTTGTTTGTTTTACAGGATGACGTCTGCAGTGTTGCGCTGCTTCCTTACAGCAAGTTTGGTTATGTCGACCGTCTCGACAGCCACGTGTCCTGAAGTTTGTAACTGCACTCTGTTGACAAGTGTTGTTTGTTTTACAGGATGACGTCTGCAGTGTTGCGCTGCTTCCTTACAGCAAGTTTGGTTATGTCGACCGTCTCGACAGCCACGTGTCCTGAAGGTTGTGACTGTACTCTGTTGACAAGTGTTGTTTGTTTTACAGGATGACGTCTGCAGTGTTGTGCTACTTCCTTACAGCAAGTTTGGTTATGTCGACCGTCTCGACAGCCACGTGTCCTGAAGGTTGTGACTGTACTCTGTTGACAAGTGTTGTTTGTTTTACAGGATGACGTCTGCAGTGTTGCGCTACTTCCTTACAGCAAGTTTGGTTATGTCGACCGTCTCGGCAGCCACGTGTCCTGAAGTTTGTAACTGTACTCTGTTGACAAGTGTTGTTTGTTTTACAGGATGACGTCTGCAGTGCTGTGCTACTTCCTTACAGCAAGTTTGGTTATGTCGACCGTCTCGGCAGCCACGTGTCCTGAAGGTTGTAACTGTACTCTGTTGACAAGTGTTGTTTGTTTTACAGGATGACGTCTGCAGTGCTGTGCTACTTCCTTACAGCAACTTTGGTTATGTCGACCGTCGTCTCGGCAGCCACGTGTCCTGAAGGTTGTAACTGTACTCTGTTGACAAGTGTTGTTTGTTTTACAGGATGACGCCTGCAGTGCTGTGCTACTTCCTTACAGCAAGTTTGGTTATGTCGACCGTCTCGACAGTCACGTGTCCTGAAGGTTGTGACTGTACACGGATCACATACGTGAACTGTAGGGATGTCCCTCTGGACCACTTAGCAACGTCAACCTTCAAGTTACCTAATGGCTCATTGGTTAAAACACTCTTTCTTAAAAATAACAACATTTGTGTAATACATGGAAAATTCTTGTTAGAATTGAATGGTTTGGTAAGGTTGACCATTACTCACAATGAAATGAGAGAGCTTCCCGCAGGACTCTTTGACCCTCTTAAGAACTTGACCAAACTCAAGCTCCACAGAAATAAACTTTCCACCTTATCTGCTCATCTGTTTACCAACTTACACCATCTTGTGTATCTGGACTTAAGGTATAACCATTTAACTGAAATTCAGCCAAACACATTCGCCTCACTAAATAAACTTGAAATACTTGATTTCCAGAGCAATATGATACACAAAATAACAAAAGACAGTTTCAGTGGACTACGTAAGGTCGATTCACTTGACTTGTCTCACAACCAAATAGAAGAGCTGGAAGAAGATCTATTTGAACACTTAGAATCACTATTCACCCTGTACTTACATAACAATCACATTTCTCAACTTGATGGAGCGGTTTTCTGTCGGTTGGAATTAGAGTATCTCTATTTACACCATAATAAAATCACTAATATTACCGACCGACTTTTTACTGGTTCTCCATCATTTCGAAGGATATCTCTCAGCCTCAACTCAATATCTGAGATATCTAAAAGGGCATTCTCCGGACAGGTCAACCTTACCACTCTTTATCTAGGCCAAAACAGACTACATCATCTTGATGTAGATCTGTTTCAAGGTTTGGAGGAACTTCGTCGTCTGTATCTCAGCTACAACAATTTAACAACATTTGAACCAGGAACATTTGAACATCTGAAAGCACTTAATATTATACACATTGACAATAATCCTCTCAGGTGCAACTGTTACCTAAACCAAACACTTCTACAGTGGGAAGAGGGAAATGTTGAAGTAGAAGCATCATCCTGTGTTGCTGCTGAAGAACAAGATGCGGCCTGTAGTGGTTCCTCCTCCTCAAGAGTAACCAACAATGTTCGTCTACTGATATTAGTTTGTGTTGTATTATCACTGTTAGCAAACATATGAAGTCGTGTAACTTCATGTCAAACAATGTATATTTGCATATAAAGTATTAATATATATGAATACACACAATATACAAATAGACAACATTAAACATTACAAGTAATCTCCAGAACCATTACTCCTTATTCCTAAACGATCCAGGGAATTAAATCACTTAAATCTAAACATTCCAAACAAAACGCATTTCTGATACAAGGCGAGAACCATTATTCCTGTTTCCTCATAGGAACGAGCGAATTAAGACTGCTACTACCAAATATATTGTTTGTGGTTAATTGAAATCACTCTGACTACAAGTTAAAATAAGCTTTACACTAATTCTGAATAATTGTTGCAGTTACGCGCAGACTCAAACAGCTAAGTCAACCTTCTTTTCAGCTTCTGAAAGCCCTAAGTTGGACCATTTATACGTCCCCTCGTTTATTCAAATTGGACCATACCAACTCAAAATATAGCCAAAATAAACTTTACACTAGTTGTGAATAATTGTTGCAGTTACGCGCAGAGTCAAACAGCTAAGTCAACTTTCTTTACAGTTTCTGAAAGCCCTAAGCTGGACCATTTATACGTCACCTCGTTTATTTAAATTGGACCATTAGAACTTAAAATATGGCCAAAATAAACTTTACACTAATTCTGAATAATTGTTGCAGTTACGTGCAGACTCAAATATCTAAGTCAACTTTCTTTACAGTTTCTGAAAGCCCTAAGTTGGACCATTTATACGCCACCTAGTTTATTCAAATTGGACCATTACAAGTCAAAAGCTGGAGCATTTATACGTCACCTCGTTTATTCAAATTGGACCATTACAAGTCAAAAGCTGGAGCATTTATACGTCACCTCGTTTATTCAAATTGGACCATTACAACTCAAAATATCTCCCAAATAAGCTTTACACTAATTCTGAATATTTGTTGCAGTTACGTGCAGACTTGAATATTTGTATGACAAATGAAATGTACATCCTGAATTTTCTGGCTATAGCCCGTATAGTCGTATTTATTCTGGACGACGTTTGCATAACTGGTAAATTGCAAGAGATAGACAAAATCTTACTATATAAAATGTAGATCTCGCTAAAACAATTTATGTCTCCATTATGTTTTATGTAGAGTGAACCATTTCGGAGATTTCTTGTTGTTTGTATCAGTTTCGGAAAACTTAAAATTTGCGTGAGATGGAACATCGTTGTTCTTTTTTATATATTAAACGTGCAAAGAGAACCGAATCTCAAAGCTTTAAAAGATTTGACTATCGCACATAGCCTGCTATATTCTAATATTCCTCTTGTACCTACAAGGAAATAAACAATAAGATAATTTGTATAAATGTTTATCTTAATATGAAAAAGATATAGGAATAAGAGTTTGTAAGAACGGTTGGTACAAGAGTAGAGAAGGTCATGTGAGTGCAGCACATCAGATTTCTTCCAATTCTACCTCTCATTTAGTTCTGTATTTAATCAAGCTTCGTTTTTGCGTTATGCTGTTGAGGGTTTTGTGTTGAACACAATCGTTTCTCTGCTTGTTTAAGTACGTAACAGACGCAATATTCCATGAACTGTTTCCTTCCTTATTGTGGTTCTTATCAATATCCTGTTAAACGCACCAGCAATGTTAAATGTCAAGAAGAACAGCTTTCTGCTAAATCAGAGTGATTATTTCAAATATACACAAGTAATATATTTGGTTGTAGTAACAGTCTTCTGTTGACAAAGTAACATTTTCTCATTATTTTGTATCATATATGTCAACAGAGATCAGTGTCAGTAATGTAAGTTCCGATAAAATTGGCAACTTAATGATACCGTATGAAATGTGTGTATGTCCAAGAAATAAAATAAAAACAAGGTATTACTCTTTGATTAAAGGAAAATTCAGATAGGTACATAACAAGAAATATCCCGGAAATGGTTCATTCTACAAACAATTGTGATATTGTCATGACTTAAGGTTACCAAATTGGCTACAAAAGGCGGCACTTTGTTACCAAATATCACCAACAGTAGACAATTCTAGGGCCTCTTCTACGTAGTGCTTGCCTACCTACCTACCTACCTACCTACCTACCTACCTGTGTGATACAAAATAATGAAAACACGTTACCTTGTCTCCTACAACCAAAAATGTTGTCTCTGTCTGTTTTTAATTGCTCTAATTTACCAAGAAATTTGTTCTTCTTCTTCTTCTTGATATTTAACATTTGTGACCCTTTAATAGGAAATTCATAAGAACCACAATAACGAAGGAAACAGTTTATGCAATATTGTATATTTTTATTATCTATATCACTCACTTATAACTAGTACAGGAAGAATTGTGTTCTACACCATCACACAAAACAAATATTTATTAAATGCAAAAACTAAAATTACAAATTAAGCGTCTTTTATGGATGCGAGATTAAAGTTCTCGAGAAACCCTGCGTAGTAGAAATGTATGCCTATTTGTTTGTTATACAGATGGATGGTACGATTTTATTTATATTAGATTAAGGTTAATATACTTGATGGGAAAATGAAATTTGTAACCCGAAATTTCTTCTAATAGTTTGGCTTTAAACCTCGTATTCTTTGATCCATTTCTTGCATTGTTTGAGTGAGATGAGGATTTACTTGTTGATGTTTGGACTTCATCTGACACGGTAGAGACACAAACAGAAGGGTTTTGTCCTTCTTTCTAAAATTTTTCACCTCATTTGTGCTTGTGCCATATTGTCACCATTCGCTTTACAACATATCGGCCCTATATATTAACTAACTGGGTGTGTGTAATATATATGTAAAGATACATTTTTAGACCAACTAAGTGTGCAAAATTGATCATTTCACCCTAACTGGTGACGTTATGTTGAGGTGTGTAAGTGTGGGTGTTTGTATGTGTGTATGTGCGTGCAGTAGATCAGTAAGATGTGAAATAAAACCTTGTTGGAATGTTTGTACAAACTGTAGAAAAATGGTCACAAGGTCACAAATGTCGCATATCAAGAAGAACATTTTTCCATGTTTTAAGCAGGCATGGTTACGAGAGGAGAGATAGCGATTGAACTTGCCTTACTCACCCCACATTCTCTTACCGAATGGTGAAGGTTGTTTTGATACAACAAGCGCAGTGGTTGCTTCGTTACACCTGCGCCGTAGTAATAGTTTCTGCTTTGCTATTTACTATTTTGTTTATATTTATATATCTGGCATAAAATACCGTGGTTAAGCAAATTACATGATCTTTAAGTTATAACCTTCCTTTATCCCAGGCACGTAATATCCTTAACTGGCTTAGGATTAACATACTAAACTGTTTCTCTTTCACAACATATTAAGCACTTAAATTCCATTGTTATTTAACTTTAAAGCTATTTCATCAACATAACAAATAGTCAGTATTATGTTGAAACTTTGAAACAGGAAACAGAATATCTTATATTAAATAAACTAATACGAAACTAAACTCATGAAACAGACGTCCCGACGAAGGATACTCGCCACTGAATGAGGCGCGTCGGATGCTGCACAGCAGTGAGCCACTCTGGCCTATTTTGGGTACTCCTCGTCATATGCATGTCTACTGCCAGTGTTTTTATAGGTAAGTAACAAAGAAAGGAAATATAGTCAATAACGCATCAGCTGTTTCCTTCGTCACATTAGTTGTTAGCAGTTTCCTGTTAAAAGGTCAAAAATTTGCGTATCAAGAAAATAATTTTCCTGGTAGATCATAGTTATTTGAAACACACACGAAGCAACACTGTTATAGCAGTCTTCTGTTGCAAGGTAACGTTTCTTCATTATTGTATATCATATGTCATAGCAAATAAGGTTTAGCACTAGAACCGTCTTACTAATTGTATGCCTTAGAGTGCAGTTGGGGACATTTACACAAAGAATGGTGAATCCCTTAAGGGAGCAGAAGAGGGTTCAACTTTCAGAACTTTTAAGACTTTTACAGCCAGAACAATTAAACTGAGCACGGAAGACCTTCACCAAAGTCATAAGAAAAAGCCAATACTGTATTGCATTTCTAGGTAAAACCATAATGTCGGAACATGGTTGGTGTTCACTAGCAAACAATTAAAAGCAGTCCAGTACAGCGAACTTGTTTACACTTACTGAAGGAGCACTATAATCCACCTGCATTCATTTCTGAATTAACTGTCTCAAATTGTTATTTCAGAATATTGTAAATAAGAATGTATGGAAGGGTGGGGAATTAGTTTGCACTTCACCACACTCCCGGTAGCCAAAGTACCTGACATCCACTGCACCCCTCCGTGCTCGTGCATTTTCACCATTGTATGACTTCAAATGTGAAAATAACTTTACTAAGAAGCAAAGAGATACATTGTAGTCCTTTTCCATTGTCATATAAGCTATAAAGTACCAGGAATTAATCTAAAAGATAGTGTAATTCTTAACCCTTCGTGAGCCGCGCGCCCTGGTAGAACACCGTTAGTCGCGTGGGGCCTAGTAGACCCTCGCTTTATTTTTGTGCTTTTATTATGCTAGCATTTATTTTTGCTTCCTCTGCTACGTATAGTAAAGTAGAGGAAGTATTGTATTCCAACCAAAAATTCTGTGTAGGGATTTCACCCGAAATATATGCTTTGAGGCCCCATGAAAAAAAAAATTGTAAAAGGTCCCTGTGTGTGTCAGTGTGTCAGTGCCTCTGTGGGTAGCACTAAATGTCGGTTAAAAACCAAACTTGGTATTTAAGTTTAATGTTTTTCAAGGATGCGACTTCCCCATCCTAGACCATCCTTTACATGGAAAATTTGTCAAAGATTTTGATTTTCTTGAAAATGGCTCTAACGATTTTGATGAAAATGACGCATGATTAAGACATTTTTGTGACAAACAAAGTGTATATCTTTGTATTTTCTGACTATGGCCCATGTAGTCCTAACTCTCCGAAACTCACATAAATAGAAAAGAATATCTTCGAAATGGTTCACTCTACAAAAAAAAAAAAAAAATATTCACATATAAATTGTGTTTTAGTACGATCTGCATTTCTTGTAGTGTAAGTTTTGGCGTATCTCTTACGGTTTACCAGTTATCCAAAAGTCATCGAAAGTAAATAGGACTTTATGGGCTATAGCCAGAAAATTCAAGATATACATTTCGTTTGTCATAAAAATATCTCAAACATATGGCATTTTAATTAAAATAATTAAAACCATTTTCAAGAAAATTAAAATTTTCCCTATAAAGGACACTTTAGTTTGGAGAATTTGCTTCAAAATCTTCGTGTCGCATCCTTGAAAGACACTAAATTTAAATGCCAACTGTTGTTGTTAGCCGACTTTTCGTTTTTGTGTTACGCTGTTCACAGATGACACACTTACACACACACACACACACACACACACACACACACACACACACACAAGGATATTTTTTAGAAAATTTCTTTTTTTGTTCTTTTTTCATTCAGGTGCTTCAAAATATATACTTCGGGTGAAATCTCGACATCGAATTTTTGGGTGGAATACAACACTTCCTCTACTTTACTAAGCGTGGTATACAAAATAAAAATTGTTTTTTTTTCTGGGATTTACACTTTTAATACTCTATCTGCATGATGCACATTAAATTTTGTGCTATGCCCCTAGAAGTTTTCCAGCATATGGTCCGTTTATGTGACTTTAACATCAGTCTTTGGTTTCAAAACCTGAAAATTTGATTAGCTTTAAACAAAAAGAAGTTAAAAGTATTTTCTATGTACATCAAAACAAAGAAGTTTATTACTTTAAAACTAATTATGTTTTCTTCCTGCTAAATTTGATTGTGTTAATTGGGCAATTAGGGTTCATAAAATAATAAATTTCTTAAGATATTTTAGTTTTTGATGTGTTTGGGATATTTAGAATATTAAGGTATTTTCACATTGTGAATAAGTTGAATAATTACCTCAAACCTCTAAAAGAAATTGTGCTGGAATTTTGTGTGGTAGTTTATAAGTTTGTAAAGTATTGTTTTCATAACCATCAAAATATAGAGAATTCAAATTTCAGTCCCATAATGAAAACTTTCAATTCACATGCATCATCTATCGTAGATTCAGATTCATATTTGTTTATTGAGAACGTTTTGCCTGGTGCCGGTACAATAGGCCCGGCTTACAGTCTACAGTTATCATTAACTTATAATTATCAATATTTACAGGTTTTAGGATTATCAAAAACCCATAGTGACCATCTTTAGGTCACCGAGAACAGTTTGTGCTTATAGTCATTGTCTTTTGAGTGCTTTTCTTTTTTTTTTTTTAATTTTATATATACATATATATACACAATTTAAATACACACATACATTCACTCCTGGGTACACCAAAACTATATCCCATCACATGCACACGCACACACACACATACACACACATATATATATATGCTTACATGGGCACACCAAAAATATGCGTCCCAGCTCACGCAGTGCGCTGTATATAATTCAGTTCACTATATACAGCTTTCCGCTGTTTTCCTCCGCGGTCAGGTTGCAGCTCCTGTATAGTTCCCGAATTAGAACGACATTACATTTAAGGTGTGACAAGCGCCACCAACTCCCACTGGCTTGGCAGGTATCTTAGCAGACTGAGTGCACTCCACGTGTATAATAAATTATACTACGTCTGGTTGGCTGGAACCAGGCATTTATCACATGTTATTGGATAAAACAGCGTCAGTTCCGTCCAATCAAGGCCGTGTATTAGGGGTGGTGACACTAGGATGTCCAAGCAGGCAGCTTAGTAAGTATAGTTTAAGCCACGGTGTCATTCTGGAGGCCCTGGGAAACGCCCAGCAGACAAGGGCGGTATCCAAGGACTCTCAGACATTTGTAAAGCCATGCTTACATCAGCCACATGTTTGTTACATTAGCTCCCCACCTACATACGAGTACATGTTGGTTCAGTTGTTCCTTATTATTTTTGGATAGGCAACACTTCACAGACCTTAGCAGCGCATGCTTTTGGAATGGACTGCTGCTAAGGTCTAAGCTCCAGTTTCCCACGAACAGCAGGCTAGATTTGCATGGCTACCAAATGGTCGACAAGCACGGTTATTCCGACCTTGTGGCTCTCACATGACATATGAAGTGTGGCATATCTACAAAAATCAGATGTGTTGCACTCACATGACCTTCTCTACTCTTGTACTAAGCATTCTTGCAAACTCTTGGAATATCTTCGCCTTAATTGAGACAAACATTTGTAGAAATTATCTTATTGCTTATTTCCTTGTAGGTACAAGGGGAATATGGGAATACAGTACGCTTTGAGGAATAGTCAAAAGTTTTACAGCCTTCAAATTCTGTACTCTTTGCACGGCGAAATAAAACAGATGGGTAGTGATATTCTATTTTACGCAAGTTTAAGTATTGCAAAACTCAAACAAATGACAAGGAATATCTCCGAAATGGTTCACTCAACAAAACCATTCATGCATCCATGCACTTCAAATTACAAGTTGTATATCTAAACATCGCAATTTATTATGCTTCCGTGCGCTGTAGTACAAATTACAATGTATATCTAGTGTACTCATACTCATTTTATTTAGTTTTGATCAATCTAGTAGGATAATGCTAATAAAAAGCATGTGCATTTACAATAACTGGAGCTAAACTTGTGGAGGAAAAATATAATTTAAAAAAATAAATGGAAGCATATAAGGTGTAAAATATAGCGCGTACTTACTAGGTCCCGCGCGATTAACGGTGTTCTAGCAGGCCGCGCACCTAACAGAGGGTTAAACAGCGACTGTTTGCCCGTCTCCAATACCACTATTAGGCAATCTTGAACCACCACCACCTCATATACCATGCACCAGAGCTAACCTCGGAGCGACAGGTCCAAACGGACATACGGAAGGCCAATACAAATCTTTGCACACTTATCTCCTGCATTAGATACAATTCCCAACTTCGACTTCCCATGGGACTTAAGTTATACAAAACATTCATCCACATAATACTAACATATGCAGTCCCCCCTATCCAAAACTACCCCTACAGAATCTTAAGTAAAGAACTCCGTATCCATACAATGGAACAGTTTATCAAAAAACACTCTGATGACTTCTACTACAGAAGCGCAAGAAACCCAAGTCCTCTCATTCAATTTCTATAATTACTGTCACAAGCGTCCATTGTTCCTGTTGACCAGAAACCTCACAAATGAAACCACGCCTGAGGAAGTCCAAGCTTTACATTGGTGAGGCTTCTTCATGAATCAAAGAATGTGCTTTGAAATTTCCCAACTGAGTAAAGCTCTTATCACAAGTTTTACATTGGTGTGGCTTCTTACCTTCATGAATAAAATAATATTTTCAAACTTTACAAGTGAAGAAAGCTCTTATCACAAGTTTTAATTTAGTGTTGCTTCTTACCTTCATGAATCAAAGAATGTCTTTTCAAACTTCCCAACCGGGTAAAGCTCTTATTGCAAGTTTTACATTGGTATGGCTTCTTACCTGCATGAATCAAAGAATGTGTTTTCAAATTTCCCAACAGAGTGAATCTCTTATCGCAAGTTTTACATTGGTATGGCTTCTTACCTGCATGAATCAAAGAATGTGTTTTCAAATTTCCCAACACAGTAAAGCTCTTATCGCAAGTTTTACATTGGTGTGGCTTCTTACCTTCATGAGTCAAATAATGTGTTTTCAAGTAGGACAATGAAGTAAAGCTCTTGTCGCAAGTTTTACATTGGTGTGGCTTCTTACCTTCATGGATGAAATAATGTTTTTTCAAATTTGACAACTGAGTAAAGCTCTTATTGCAAGTTTTACATTGGTATGGCTTCTTACCTGCATGAATCAAAGAATGTGTTTTCAAATTTCCCAACAGAGTGAATCTCTTATCGCAAGTTTTACATTGGTGTGGCTTCTTATCTTCATGGATCAAATAATGTGTTTTCAAACTTGACAACCGAAGAAAGCTCTTATCACAAGTTTTACATTGGTGTATCTTCTTACCTTCATGAATCAAAGAATGTTTTTTCAAATTTCCCAACAGAGTGAATCTCTTACCGCAAGTTTTACATTTATGTGGCTTCTTACCTTCATGAATCAAATAATGTCTTATCAGATCTGACAACGCAGTAAAGCTCTTATCGCAAGTTTTACATTGGTATGGCTTCTTACCCGAATGAATCAAAGAATGTTTGTTCAAATTTCCCAACTGAGCAAAGCTCTTATCCCAAGTTTTACATTGGTGGGGCTTCTTACCTTCATGGATCAAATAATGGTTCTTCAAATTTGACAACCGAAGAAAGCTCTTATCACAAGTTTTACATTGGTGTATCTTCTTACCTTCATGGATCAAAGAGTGTGTTTTCAAAGATCCCAACTGAGCAAAGCTCTTACCACAAGTTTTACATTGGTATGGCTTGTTACCTTCATGAGTCGAATAATGTGTTTTCAAACTTCCTAACTGGGTAAAGCTCTTACCACAAGTTTTACATTGGTGTGCCTTCTTACCATCATGAATAAAAGAACGTGTTTTCAAATCTTCCAGACAAGTCAAGGTCTGATCACTTGTTTCATATTTGTGTGGTCTTTTGCGCTTATGAATCAAAGTCCTTTGATTCAAATTTAAAGGCCTTATGCACACGTCCTTTTTCTCACTACATTTACCGGATTGTTCTGAGAGAACATGTTCTTCTGCAGATGGAATTCCTGTGTCATCGCTTTTCTGGCATTCATATTCAGGATTATCCTTCCCAGGATAGAAGCTTGTTCCTGTTCCTGAAACTTCATTGGCAATGAGTGGTGACTTACCACTGACAGCAGTGGAAGCTCCCTGTGTACATAATCTGAAATGTTGAAGGATTTACTGTTATTACCAATGTGTAATAGCTAGAGCACTACATCTGAAAACACAATGTTTACTAATAAATACATGATCAGCAATAACTGACAATTATAGTTGTGAATTCTTATGCAATGCAACTATGTTGTACTTTAATAATTGACATACCATTACATAAATACAAAAGAAAAATATTAAAGGTAATAACAGACTGATGATGTGGCCATGCAAGCAATATCTGTTACATGTACTGAGATGCATAACTAAAAGTAGCCTTGTAAGTAACATCTATGTTGATTACATTTGACAAGAAAATATATTTAAAACATAGTGTTTCAACAAGTTAGCAGGAAATCCTTTGGACTGAGGGTTTCTCATTACAAAATGTAAATGTTGTTGATAATGCTCTTCAAACTGGATTTTCTCCGTTTTTCTACAGGCTTTCGAATAATATTTATGTAATTAAATTGGAACACCATCATTAGTTTTCGGGATTGCGATACATTTGAGTAGGTGGTCTCTATTCATTACTTTATGTGGGTATTTGCGTAGTAAGCATCTTGGAGAACAGAAGATATTGATCTTGAACAGAAGGGCAGCCAGACCGTCATGCAAATATAAACTACATTAGCCGTGAAAACACACTTAACATAAAATATTGAAATCAAACCTGTCAAAAGTATTTGAGATAGTAAAAGTAGGTAGATGTTCATGTAGGTAAGAGGTGCATGATTTTCTTCAAAGATCCTGAGCTTAAACACAAAGCTTGGAATATATCTGAATTTTATTTCTGAATCATACTTCTGTTAGAGTAAGTCTTTATCACCATTTTTTTAGAATGTGTAATGTTTAAGGGCCCGTCGACAACTAGGTCATCAGGGCCAGGTTTGTACAATACAACTGGCAAGATGCGAAAATATCAAGTGCTTGAAATCTAGTCTCAAGATACTGGAAACAGAGAGAAGAGTGATTTATTATTCAATTCCAAGCATAAGATGCACAAAATAAGTTAATGTCCACTTGACTTTTCTGTTTCAAATTCAATACTTCTCCCTAAGATGTTAAGAAATTCCACCACAGTATTCATAACCACTCACAAAGTAACATTTGTATTTGTAGATACACCATGACAGTGTGATTTTTAGTGAATTAGTGATAGATTGTAATTATAACACAAAGTACAGGGGCAAGCTAAAAAGAGCTAAACATGAGGGCCAACCTAGGACTATGCACTGTTTTGTTTACGTAGTAAGTGTCCAGCCCAGCACCTGCCTGGTGATGAAGAAGCAAAACGTTACTGTATCAGTTAATGCCCACTAGATACAGTAAGGTGACTGACTCTACACATACATGGCTTAGGTTATTCTATCAGAGCAACGTTACTTCAGATGTCATGTACTGTAAACAAAATACTGCGCTCGGTCTACAGGGTGACTATGTGGCTAGCTACAAGGTGAGGAATCAATGAACTGTGCCTATCAAAGATAAAAATTGTTTCTCTGTCCTAGATGGGACTATAGCTGCTGTATATCCATAAAGCTCAAAACTGGAAAATAAAAACCTATCTAACACAATAAAGAAGGCTACTACAAAGAAGCGGAAACTACGAATTTGGGCCGGTAGCCATGGACGTGATATCACAAATAACTTAAATGTAGCTTTAGACAACTTCGAAGTGCATGGGAACATCAAACCTGGTGCAACAGAAGTAGTAAAAGACACTGTTCCAGAAAGTGAAAAATTAAAATAGTGCAGACTTCGTAGTGATATTTGGTGGTAGAAACGATGTATCGAAAGATGAAAGTGAAAAACTTAGTTCTACCTCTAAAAAAAGTGCTACCCAGATTAACTCATACAAACGTAATTATTGTTAACATACTTCATTAGCATGACTTGATAACATGTTGTGTAAACACTGCAGTTACAAGATGCAATGAAGAACTAAAGAAAGTTTTAGGTATTTTAACAGTGTTAGTACAATTGAGGCCAACAGGTAAAACAGAGTAGGTATCATACCAAGCATTGCCTGCAGTTAAGTAAATGTGGGAATAAAGAAATTATGGGGAAAATAACCAAAATTATAAGCAAAAAGGTTAGTTACATGCAAGAAATTATTGCAACTATCACAAGTTGCAATTATTGCCCTATCACAACTAGGAAAACTAAATGCAATACCTGTTGAAGTTATAAATGAAAAGCACATTGCAATCTTAGGTAATGGCAGTGAAAATGGAAAAAAAACTCCACACAGTAGTAAGAATGAATTGGCAATACTTCATCAGGATATACAGTGACTCCAAAAAGTATTGGTCTGAAAGCACAAATTATGAAAAATAAACTGTGTATTAAATAGAACGTAAATATTCTTGTCATTAGTATCATAAATATTCATTGACAATAGTACTTTAACAAATGACAAAGACAACTATAAGCAGCCGGAAGCTCTCACGTTACGACCGGAGTTAGAATTAAGGCTAGAGATTTCTTCTTGGCTTAAAAGCCGTGGTCTGCTGCAGTTTAGAGCCCCAGATATTTCGTCCTCACCTCCTATGGACATCATCGGTGGCGTGTTGTGAGACTTCTCGGCGAAGTTTCAGTTACAACAGAATCGCCTCTGGCTGGAGATGCCATATTTATATCTGGGCCACTCACAGGGGATTGGCTGGGCTTGAGCGGGAGGTGTGTTACATGGGCTGAGCTTTGAACCTCAGCCTGCCAGGCCATTCGACAGCCAGTCGTCGAAGTGGAAGCCTCTACTCTCCAGCCAGCAGCCAGCCAGCCAGCAAATCGCAAACCAGCCAGCTCTGCTAGCCGGACCCAGCTTATCCAGCGGGTAGGGACCTTCTCCAACGACCGTGCCGCCGAGAGCGCAATACTGCCTGTGCAGTCGAGCTGTAAATACAGCACCGTAGGGCGCCTCTCCTGGGAGAGGACAACCCCTACTGACGAGCCTGTACCTAGAGCAAATCCAGACTAACACAGGTAGCGGGGTAGAGCAAGGTTGTAGCCATCTACCTTAGGGTAGGTAAGGCGCATCTTGGTAACAAGGTGTCCGGCCCTCTGCTCTACACGCTTGCAGAGCACCTGCTACCTGCAGGTGAGATCAGACGAGGTTTAGTTTAGCGTGCTGCACCTTAGGGTGCAGTACTGTACCTGCCCTTTAACCTAAATTATGGAATCCAACCATACCTCTCTCGGCAAGACCCGAAACGGGCTGCCAGCCAGCCTGCAACAGCCGTTGCCAGCACTTCCACTGGTGCCATACCAAAGACCTCGTCCACCGAGGCAAGAAAGCGCTCTGCCAAGCAACGCACAAGCGGAAAAGGCAAGTGCATCAAACTAGACGCTACCAAGCGCAAACAAACCAACCAGGGCCTCCCACGCGGCGAATTTCCCCGTGTAGGCCAAATTTCGGAGTCCGACTCTGACTCTGACAGTGCCAGTGTCCGCACTGAAAACTCTTTCCATAGCGGGAGAACCTCAGTGTACTCCTGCAGATCCTCCCTCGCCATAGACGAGGCAACCAGCTCCTCTGCTCTCTCCTCTGCCGCGGAAGAGAACCCCGGCCCAGAGGATGGATTCCGTGAGGTAGTCTCACGCCGTTCCAAGCGTCTAGCCGCCTTGATCGAACTGGCTCAAGAACGGCTACGCAACCCACCCCAACCTTCCCAACCATCCAAATCTGCGAAGTGCCATGTTCCACCGATCATCGTGGACGACTTCAAAGGGTCGGTAGGCTTTTTAAAGCTGTTAATGCCGACACTTGCGAAGGATTGCACGGTGCGGCGAAACAAAAGCCGCTTCATCTTCCAGGCCAAATCGGCCAATGACCACTCCCTCATCCTCCGTTACCTTAAGGAGAGAGACATTCCCCATTTCACCTTCGGGCTGGATAGGGCACGCGACATCCACAGGGTCATCCGCGGTCTTCCCGTAGATACACCCGTGGATGATATCGTGGCAGACCTCAACCGCCAGGGTATCACCCCCAGATTGGTCAAGCAGCTGACCAAGGCCGCTCCAGATGGGCAA
This sequence comes from Tenodera sinensis, assembly GCA_030765045.1. Classification (NCBI taxonomy): domain Eukaryota; kingdom Metazoa; phylum Arthropoda; class Insecta; order Mantodea; family Mantidae; genus Tenodera; species Tenodera sinensis. The sequence goes on along the minus strand of CM060974.1, from coordinate 62,344,562 downwards.
GCACCCAGAATTCCCCTCCCCCTATTTTTAGTAGTGGTGGAGCGAGCCAACGACCCGGAGGCCAAGATTGATGGTGTAACAGCCATCTGTTACCTCCGGGTACACATCGAGCCATCCAAAGGCTCTGGCGGACCCCCCCCCCAGTGTCATAGGTGCCTAGTGTTCAACCACTCTAGCCACTTTTGTCATCGCCGCCTGCGCTGCCTCAGGTGCGGCGAGAAACATCTCAAGGAGGTCTGCCCGAAAACCAGGGAGGACGACCCCAAGTGCGCTAACTGCAACGGCGCACATATAGCATGTTATGGTGGCTGCCCAACACGGAAGGCCATCATAGCTGCTAGGAGACCACCTCAAGTGGTCCAACCACCAGTGGCAAGCAGCCATCCCCAGTCTGGCCCTGCTCCGGCAAGACCAGCAGAGGGTTTAGCGTACGCTGCAGTGACCAAAGCAGGCCGGGGTAATAATCCCAAGTCGCGTGCACAAACACAATACTCCCGAGCACAAACACAAGCTCCAGTACCCCCTACTGCCCCCCGTCCAAAAAGGGAGGGTAGGCGCCGTCACTCTCGGAGGCCACCTGCCGCCTCTGAAGCTCAGAGCGAGCGTGGAGACCCTGCGCCCACCCGTCAGCTGAGGGAGGTTGCGGCCGAAGAGATACCGACGCCGACCAACCCACCTATCACTCCAACTCCTCAACAAACCCCCACCCCTCCTACACCTCAGTTTTCAGATATGATGGCGTGGTTGCAGCAGTTGCTGCAAAACCATGGCCAGAAGCTCTGCGAACTGATGGTACGTTTCCTTTCCGCCACCGACCAAGCCGGCAAAATGGCTATAGCCATGGAGGGGCTTGCACTCCTTACCACCATTATCAGCGCGACCCGAAATGGCGAATCGGACTAGGGTAAATACCTCGTTCAGGTTCGCGTTTTGGAACGCGTGTGGTTTGGCTGGTCAGGAAAACGAGCTCCACCACTTTGCTGGCGAGCATGCACTTGATCTTATCTTGGTATCCGAAACGCATCTCCACCAAAACCTCACATCCCGACTCCAGGGCTACCACTGTCTCCGATCGGACCGCGTCGGCCGCCGTGGGGGCGGCACAGCGATCTTCGTGAAGAGAAGTGTGGTCCACAAACCCGTCCAGCTCCCTCCACTTCAAACCCTTGAGGCCACGGCTACTTGTATCCACCTCGGCGGTATTGAGGTCCTGATGGTGTCTGCATATCACCCACCCCAGAGGCAGTTCGTTATTAACGACCACCTCTCCATCCTTGCCCTACATCCCCATGTCATTCTGGCCGGGGACCTAAATGCCAAGCATCCGCGTTGGCATTGCGGCCCCCGCGCGGACAGAAGAGGCAATGACATAGTCCACATGGTCGACGCGAACCCTCAACTTAGAGTCGAGGGCCCCTGGTAACCCACCCATTATCCGCGAGGTCCAGGACGGCCATCCGTCATAGACTTCGCGGTCATCAAATATTTCCCATATCACGTGTCACTCACATCCATCAACGCACTTCATTCCGATCATAATCCAGTGTTGGCTACCGCCAACACCCGGGTTGCCAGCCAAGAGGTCCCATATCAACACCGGAACGTCGACTGGGACTGTGTCAAGAGTTGCCTAAATGGCTCCATCCCTCCCAACCCCAATATCACCGACATCCCAACCCTTGAGGCGGCGGTCTCTTCCTTCACTTCTGTGGTGAAGCGAACGGTCCACAACCTCACCGTCCACACCCCAGCTCCTCTCCACCCAGACGTCCTACCCCTAGAGCTCCTTCTACTCATCCGCCGCTCCTGGGCGGCCCGCAGACCATGTCAGAGGCACCGCACACGCCATCACCTAGCGCTTCTAAGGCGTCTACGCCACGAGGTGCGTCTCCAACTGCGCGAGCACAGAGTGCGCGCGTGGGAGGACACGATGTCTGGTTTGAACCTAGGTGACGGCAATGTGTGGCGGATTGCCAAACGACTGAGAAACCGAGGTGGATCACACACCTCCCCAATCCATGGCACCCAAGGCCTGGTCTATGAACCCCAAGCCAAAGCAAATGCGTTTGCTGAATACCTGGAGAGGACCATGCGGCCGAGAGATAACCCGCAGGACCTAGACTTCTCCGACCGTGTTCGTGGGGAGGTACGTCGATATTTCCGACGTCCTCTTGACGACGCGGATCGGCTTCCTATCGTCAAACCCAGCGAAGTCCAGGGCGTACTCCAACGTCTCGACCGCAAAAAGGCCGCGGGGCCTGACGGGATAACACCTGTCATGCTCCGCCACCTTCCCTTCAAGGCCGTGCTCTACCTGACTAAGGTCTTCAATATGTGCCTCGGCCTCAGCAACTTCCCACGTGAGTGGAGAGAGGCCCGGGTGATTTGCATATTGAAGCCAGGGAAAGACCCGGTCCATCCCGCCAACTACCGATCCATTAGTCTCCTACCCGTACTCTCGAAGGTATTCGAGAGACTAATACTCGCCCGCTTGTCCCCTATCTTAGGGGACATTCAAGCCATCCCACCCCATCAGTTTGGGTTCCGGCCTGGCCACTCAACACCCCAGCAGCTGCTGCGGGTGGTGGAGGCTGCCGCCCTGGGATACCAGGACAAGGCCTACACCGCCGCGGTATCTCTGGACGTTGAGAAGGCCTTCTCTACGACCTGGCATGCCGGTCTCCTCCGGAAACTCATCCAACTGGAGCTACCCACACGCCTCATACACCTATTACACTCCTACCTTAGACACAGATCCTTTGTGGTCTCAGTGGCGGGGAATAAATCCACATGAAGGCCAATCCGAGGCGGAGTCCCCGAAGGTTCTGTTTTATCACCCACGCTTTTCAGCGTCTTCATGGCCGACCTACCTACAGAGCCGAACGTCAACATAGCTCAATATGCTGACGACGTGTTGCTCTACACAACAAACAAACACCCTAACAGAACCTTCCTCCCAATACAGCGACACCTCCGCCTTATCCAAGAATGGTGCAGGCGTTGGCGATTGTCCATTAATCCGGAGAAAAGCCGCGCCATACTTTTTACTAAGCGCCGATTCCCCGCCAATCTCCCGACATTCACCTATCTGCGAAGAAGGATTGAATGGGTGAACTCCATCTCCTACCTGGGAGTGAAGCTCGATAAGGGCCTTACTTTTCGGGAACACATCAACGACTTGTCAGCGCGGGCCGGTGGGGCAACTGCCTCAATGTACCCCATGCTGCGGTCGGGGATGCCAATTCCCCTAAAGCTACGCCTTTTTCGGGCACTCATAATCCCACTCCTCCTATACGCCTGCGAAATCTGGGGCATGGCCGCAGATTCCCATCTCCTGCGCCTGCAGCGTATACAGAATAGAGGACTTCGGATTATCTATTCTGTATGCCGCGGATTCCCTTCGAGACTACTGCACGAAGCCTCGTCTCTTCCGTATGTGGAGGACGAAATTAGGCGCCGGGCAACCAAATTTTATGACCAAATTCCTCAACATAGGAGTGCCCTGATTAGCCCTGGTGTAAGTAATTAGCTGCCAGGGTTATTATACAGATTTTTATTTTATTTTATTTTATAGTGCCCTGATTAGGTCTCTTGGGGACTACAACCCCACAGAACGCACGCGTGTGGGACACCGGGTTCCCCGCATGGCTTGCGGGCATCCCCGGTAACGAAGGAGACATCCCTTCAACAGCGAAAGCTGAATACATCACAGTCCTCCAAGATAAGCTTGGATTCTAAATTCAAAGCGAATGAACCTCCATATTTGGACCTTTACGCCAGCAGTGCCCAACGGAAGTTGCACACTGATTAAGCAGCCGCTGAGGAGCAAAATCTTGCTGCCTCCTTATAACCTACTACCTCAAACTTCACCCGCCACCCTGCAAAACCCTACATCCCGTCATGAAGTGGTTAAGCCCTAAAAAGGGCAGGTACACGTATGGCACACCTCGGGCTGATCTCAGCCTGCCAGATAGCGTCGTCGTCGTCAGCCTGCCAGTAGCTCGTCGTCGTCGTCGATTGCTGACATTCACTTATTCGCATGGTGCTTGGCGATTGGTCCTGGATTTTCTTACCAGGGAGCAGCAGTACTTCCGCAGCGACCGTTGGTGGAGTAATACGAGTTGTGCCAGACTACAGCACAGTTAACCACGTGTACCCTTAAAGAGGCTTGATAGCAAGCTTTAGGATACACCAAACATCGACTCTGCTTTCTTGGAGGGATGTGAGCTGGTGAATCGAGAATAGGTAATCGCCCGACATTAAAACTAAAACTGACATAAAACAACGAAGAGGAAAGGCTTCCAGTCCATTCCTCGGAGCCGATAGGCTCACATAGGCGTTTCCTCTAAGGAGGGGATTCGGTCATCTGCGGACAGCCGGATGGTGACCGCAATGACACCCGACTTTAACGGGCAATTACCCGGGACTAGTTCCCAACCATCCCCACCCGAAGTGGCACAACCCGCGGCCAAGAGTCTCAAGGGTTCCAAGAGGAAGGCAACGGCCCCTCAAAGAGTACCACCAGTAACAACAACTGGAACCAGCAATCCACACCTCCCGCTGTCAGAGACAGTCCGAGGAGGACAACACTGCGCAAGACGACGGCTTCACCGTCGTTGAGCTCAGGAGGAAGCGAAGATCTTCGCTAAACAATCTGCATCCCCCACAAGGGGCCGATTAACCACCCGTAACCAAGAGGGGCACAAAGATCCCGCCAATAATAGCGAATTCTTCTCTCAACCACATTAAAGTAATGAAGCTCTTAGCGACCAAATTGGCCAAGGGCTTCCAGGCTCAGAGAAAGCCAAGGAAAGTACACACTCGTACATACACGCCCGAGGATTTCGAGAGGGCGAAGCAAGTATTAAGGGAGCAGAACATCCACTTCTACTCGCTCCAGCGTCCCAATGTGGAAAGACGCATAATTCGGGGATTCTCCTCTGAGTGTACACCAGAGGAAATAACAGAGGCACTCCTAGAAGAACATGACATAAAAATCTCAGCTGCAGCGCAGCTGAGAAGGACCATTTGGACCAAGGAGGGGTCCAAAAAAGTGCCTATACCACTATATTTGGTAGTGGTGGACAAAGTCCCAGGCCAACAAGTACAGCCCATAGACGCTGTGCGCACCTTGTTCCACACTGTGGTTAAAGTGGAACGGTACTATGGGCAAGATGGTCCAGCCCAATGCCGCAGGTGCATGGGTTTCCACCATTCCAGCCAGGCGTGTGCGGGAAAGCTCGCATGCCTGCGTTGTGCGGGGGAGCACCTCGTTGCTAACTGCGACAAAGGCACAGAAGAAAAAGAGTGTACCCATTGCCACAAAACCCATGTAAGTGTGTACAAGGGGTGTGAAGTGCGGCAAAAGCTTATTGATAACCGCCGCCGCAGTCCAAGGAATGAGGCACAAGTCCGTACAGGGATGAGCTTCGCCGCCACCCTTAGCGAGGCTGAAAAAATAGTGCAGCAGACTGAAGCTGCACAAACTGGAACTGCACAGGATGAAACTGTGCAAACTGCACCAGCCACTAGCGCGGAGGAGAGAGTAGCTTCACCTCCACGCCCCTCTCGCGGAAAGCAAGAGCTTCCCTTACTGCGGAAGTGTATGCAGACTCTGACGACAATGTCGACGTCATTCTAAAATACCAAATCCTGCTGCGAACACTAGAGCAGCTTTTCCCTAAAACCTCCCTGTAATGGCGTACCGTGTTGTGCGTAGACCATTATGCGCCGCTTTTTGAAATGCTAATGGCGTAAGGGAACAACGTCCAGGCATTCTAAAATTTGTACAATCCTACGGGATCGAGGTCCTCTTTGTTACCGAGACACACCTGCATGCTGGTATAAACTTCTCGCTGTCTAGTTACGTTGCCCATCGGTCTGATCGGGTCGGGCGACAGGGCGGTGGTACCAAAAGCATCATCATCACACACACACACACATACACCTGTTCCTCTTCCTGCCCTTCAATACGTGGACGCTACTGCCTTTAGGCTTGCCATTGGCGGTGTGGACACTCTGTTGATTGCGGCTTATGACCCTCCAGATCATCGCTTCTATGAAGCAAATACTCTCCTTAACCTACACCCAGTAGTCTGCATCGCTGGAGATCTCAACGCGAAGCATGTTCTCTGGTACAGTCGCACAAGCAACCAGAGGGGGCGCAGGCTCTACCACCCCCGTTCAGCGGAGACCCAAACCTCGTCGCGCACGGGCCGAGAGGTCCAACATTCCATCCGGCCCGCGGCAGACCTGACGTCTTAGACATAATGATCACCAAAAATATGCCTTTACATTTTGACCTCTCGGCAGTAAATGAGCTGGATTCCACAGTAGCCATGCCAGCTCTGTTAAACTCAGACTGGACACTTGAGACTGACTGGGATGCAGCAGTCCTAGAACTCAACCGTTCCGTTAACCCTCGACCACGCATCCGTGATCTCGAAGCGTTGGAAGCGGCAGCAACGGATTTTTCCCACCAGATCCTAAATGCGGTACACGCACGTACTCACCGCATTCCTACCAACACCTCAGACCCTAGAACCTTACCTAGAGAACTCCGACAGTTGATAAAGGCCAAGGTAACTGTTCGGAAGCTATGGCAGCGTTTCCGCCACCCCAGGATAGGAGCAGTATACCAGAGGTTCAAAACCCTGGTAACACGACTGCTCCGTGCGCACGGAACAGCAGCCTGGGAAAACACTCTACAAAATGTCAACTACAAGAAAAGAAAACATGGCGGATTATTAGGGCCTTGAGAAAGGACAAGACCCAATACCAGCATCCCTTGCATGGCACTCGTGGGCGAGCCTTCGAGACAAGAAAGCCACTGAGTCCGCGGACCACCTCGAGGTACAGTTCGAACCCCGGGAGGACCCACAAGACGAAGACTTTGCTGAACTTGTGGAAGCAACCGTGGATTACCTCTTTGAGGAACCACGGCGATTACACCAGGAGGTCCAACTTCCTTTAATCGCCCCGAAAGCGGCGATTTCCGAAATCCAAAGTCTAAACCCCAACAAATCCCCTGGGCATGACGGCGTCACGGCGCTCATGCTCCAACACCTACCCAAAAAGGCTGTCGTCCACTTGACCCGGATTTTCAACGCATGCCTACGTTTCCGTCACTTTCCAGTTTTCTGGACGGAGGCGAGGGTGGTCTGTATATTGAAACCGGGCAAGAATCCAGTCTTTCCTGACAACTACCGCTCCATCAGCATTCTCCCAATCGTGTCAAAAAATTTTGAGCGGTATTTCCTTACCCGCCTAATACCTCTTTTTGAGGATAAGCAACTCCCTCCGGATCACCAGTTTTCGTCGGGGTCATTCCACGACCATGCAGTTGCTGCGTGTGGCTGAGATGGATTCCCTGGGTTTCCAGGAAAACATCAAGACCTTAGCAGTTCTGCTGGACGTGGAAAAGGCATTCGCACAACTTGGGCTCCAAGGCATACTGTACAAATTAAAGCAGGCAAACATTCCTCCTCCATATCTCACAATAATTAGCAGCTTCCTTCAGGACCGCACTTTCAGGGTGAAAGTAGAAGGAAAACTGTCTACACTAAGAGACATAGCGGCAGGAGTCCCAGAGGACACTGTACTCTTCCCGCTACTCTTCGCAGCATATATGTCCGATTTCCCCACGGAACAACACACTGCGACATGCCAGTATGCGCACGACGTCCTCATCATGGCACAAAACAAGAATGTGAGATATTGCCTCCCTCCCCTTCAACAACACGACGCCGTCGGCCGTTGGAGTGAGAAGTGGAGAATGGCTATTAGTCCGGGAAAAAGCTCCGCTCTCCTCGTTGGAAAGGTCCACTGTTGGCGGCCAAAACGGTCACTTCGGCTCAAGCGGAAAAATATCCCATGGGTAACCTCCGCCAAATATTTAAGCGTTCTCCTCGACCGCGGGCTAATATACGTCCGCGCAAAGGCCAAACTTGGTCACGCTGCGCTCAGACAGCTCTACCCTATCCTCCGGTCCACCATGCTCAATCACCTAAAACTACGCATTTACCGGGCAATTATTCCGCCATTGATATTATACGGCTGCGAAACCTGGGGATCAGCGGCATTTTCTACCATACGCAAACTGCAGACAGTGCAGAATAGGACGTTAAGAACTATATATGATACCGGGCGAAGATTCCCGTCTTACATCCTTCAGAACCACTCCGTACTACCCTACATTGGACTTGGTAAGGGAGCATGCACTCCAAACTTAACTCCCACACAAATCAGCTGGTACGGGCATTAGGTCAATACGACCACAGAGCACCTCGTAGAAGGTAAAGTTACCGCCTACCCAAATACGCCCTTGGATAACGGTAATGCCACTCCTATCTTCTAACACATTCTTACCCCAACGCCCATTTCTGCCCCCTTCCTGTATCCAAAATTAGGTATACAGGAAGAAACCATTGCCCAAGACACAAAAGCTTGAAAATTACAACGTCACTTCTAATACCGCACAGATAAAGTCGCATTAGCGGCTAGGTGCTGTGCAAATAAACATACCGTACAGGAGAACCTGTACGACTTGTTCTCGAATGCTGATTGCTGAATGGTTTAAATGATTTCTCTGCATTAGTGCTTCTTTTTATGTTCAAGTATCGGATGCCAGGTTTTGTTCAATTTTAGTTTCTTCCTTGCTGTTAAAATTATTGGGGAGTTTGTAAACTTCTATGGCTTCACGTTTTAGTCTGGCATGGTAGTATGGTATAGATGAAAGAACAGTAGTCTCCTTATACTGAATTATGTGTTCGCCGTCGGCCCATATTGCATGTTCATCGACTGCTGACTTATCTGTCTGTCCCAGCCGGCAACATCTCTTGTGTTCTGTAAGTCGGATGTTGATGCTGTGTTAGGTGGTACCTATGTACACTGCACCGCAGGAACACGGAATCTGGTGAACACCGGCCGAAGTGAGCGGGTTACTGGGATCTTTGGCCGACCGAAGCAAGGTATTAAAATGTCTGGTAGGTTTGAAGATAGTTTTGATGTTGTGACACTTGAGTAGGTGTCCTATTCTATTTGTGACAGCTTTGAAATAAGGCAGAAAAGCAGTACCTTTGCTGTTGGGTGGATCCTGCTGGAGGTTGGCAGGATGAGGCCTAGGTGGGCGTATTGCTTTGCAAACTTCTTGTGCCGTGTAACCATATGAATATAAAGTCTGCTCCAGATGTTGGAGTTCCTGTTGTAACGAGTTAGGCTCAAGGATGCTGGTAGCGCGGTCAGTGAGGATCTTTATGATGGCATGGTTCTGCTTAGGATGATGGTTGGAATTTTTGTTCAGATATCAGTCAGTGTGGGTTTGTTTGCGGTAGACTGTATGTCCAAGAGTCCCGTCTTTTTTCTTGCTGACCAGAACATCTAAGAAGGCCAGTTATCCATCTTTTTCTTTCTGAATAGTGAATTGAATACGTGGATTGATGCTGTTGAGATGATGTAGGAAACTATTAAGGGCTGATTCACCATGACTCCAAACGACAAAACTGTCACCCACATAGCGATACCATACAGATGGTTTGTGAGTTGCAGAAATTAGGGACTCCATAAAGAAATTACCAAGCACTGGTCTGAATGGGTTGCCCATGGCAACTCTGTCAATCTCTTCGAAGAAAGCCTGGTTCCATTGGAAGTGGTGGTAAGCATGTGATGAAATAGAACCAGCATGTCATCTGGAAAGAGATTTTTCAGTAGTGTGATGGCATCATTTACAGGAACCATAGTGACGAGAGAGAAGACATCGAAGCAACAAGGACATCTTGAGGTTGCAGTGTGAAGGTCTGTAGTAAATTGGATAAGTACTTCGTAACAGTGTAGGTAGGGGACCCAACTCCGCTGAAAATAGGTCCAAGTGGTACTCCTGTTGTATGTATCTTGGACAGACCATAGAGTCTAGGAGTTTGAGCTTCAGATCTAGTGATGCGGCATTAATCCTCAGGTTGTATGGGCGACGTTTTTATTAAACTGTTGGTTTTTCGGAAAATACGGGCTGTAGGGTCACAAAGTTTGCAGTAAGTATGAGGCTGTAGAAGCTCTATGATCTTGTTCTGGTAATCTAGCTGGTTCAGGACAACAGTGGCATTACCTTTATCAGCAGAGCAGACAATGATATCCGTGCTTGCATTTAGTTGTTTGAGAGCTGTTCTTTCTTGGCGTGTCAGGTTACTATTTGGACGTTTCGCACGTTGAAGAATCCTGGCGGATTTCTCCTGCAGCAACTGTCAGAAGAGCGCGTATTCCAGATTCGATGTTGGAGATAATTAATCTCTTCCACCAGCAAGCTAGGTGGCAATTACGTCTTAAAGACAAATATGGCATGAAGTTTTAATGGGGTAAATACAAAGCTAATTCACGTGCTTTTCTGCCCCCAAATAAGTATTGGTCTTGTTTGTAAACATGTACTCTATGACAGTGTGCACTGCTCTCCAGGTGCACGAGGGTATGGAAACAGCCTGTTTGGTAGTATGCAGCAGATAGTACTGTGTCTTGCAGCAGGTATGTCCAAGAAATCAAAGGAAACAACCGGAGAGGAAAGGATAATAGTAGCACATTTATTTAAAAATGGAAATTCATTCAAACAGATAAGCGTAACCATTTCAAGACCTATTACTACTATTAAAAACATTGTATATAGGTTTAAGAAAACAAAAACTGAAAAATATACCAAGATGCGGACAACCTTCAAAACTATCTAGGAGAGACAACAGAGTAATAGAACAGTAATGAGAAACCCAAAAGTTAGTGCTCCAAAGATAGCAGCAGAAGTTGCAACAGAAATGGGAATAAAAGTGTCATGACACACTATCACAAATATCCTGTGCAACAGTGGTTACAATGTGGGGAAGTGCTCCTAGAAAACCTTATGTTTGCCTCAATAAGGCAAACATAAGGAAGAGGCTTACTTACGCTAAGGAACATAGAAATGACGCCTATGAACTTTGGCATAACATTGTTTTTACTGATGAGAGTCCATTTTGTATTTTCAAATCAAAAGGGCGAGTGACAATGCGGCACAAGAATACTGAGCTGAAAAGAGTCAAATCTTACCTTGAAGATTTTACCGGAGGGAAGTCCTCGTCCTGTAACAGAACAATTGAAATGTTCAGTTTCACATAATCATCTATACAGAGTCTAGAGTGCTGCACTACTGCATAATTAAGTATAAATGTATGTAATCATGCTGAGAGATTAAATTATTTAAAATATTTATTTTTGTTTCTTGTGCCTTAAACATTTTGGTTTACATGCATGTGAATATTTTCTAACACGAAAAAAACATAATGCTCTCTTACATCTAGTGTAAACTAAGTAAACCCTGAACAACAGAAGTAAATCCTTTAACATGGTAATAATCTTTCATATTTATAGGGATACCTTCGCATGCAGGTAATTAAAGAAAATTATTACACATTAATTTCTGGACAGTTGAAATACAGATATTCTGTTTTATTTACAATTGCAATCAACAGTTTCTAAAGTTTTCAGTTCTAAAATTCCAATCATATTGTAGCGCAGTTGGTAGCCTGCTTGGCTCTGGCGCGGAGGAGCCAGGTTCGACTCCCGGTACCAGCATGGGGATTTTTCCCTCACTGGGAGGCCTGGCATGGGGTGCACTCAGCCTTGTTAGGTCTGGGGGGATCAACTGAGGAGCTACTTCATGGAGAAGTAGTGGCCCCAGGTCGAGAAGGCTGCATAACTGGCTGGGAGTGCTCAACATGTTGACCACATACCACCCTGCCGTACTGCACCCACCAATGACACCTATGGTGAGCAGAGGTGGGGGACACAGGCTGGGTGGCAACCCTTGGCCTTCATGGCTGTTGTGCTGGGGCTTACTTTCTTATGATATTATATAATGGAATACATTTGGCACACATATTAATAATGATGTTCCCGTTAAGATAGAAAGGAAGGGATGGGAGAGATTTGTTTCATGATATTCAATCCATGTTCAGGGCATCACTCTAGGTCAGCGGTAAGATGCTTTAATGTGTTTAACTATGATGTGTTAATGATTAAGCTCACGTTGGTAAGCGAAGAACGCAACACTGGCATTGTAGTTACTTCTGGGCCACTATTTAATCAAAACCTAATAACACAGTTACTGCATGTGTACTAATGTTGAACTGTTGTTCAACATGGCGGAGAGTAACGTAAAATTTATGCATTGCTGTACAAATAACGGACAAATTACTGAATTTAAGGATTGTGAAGGAGATAATATAGTGATAAGTGGTGAAGACATACCTAAATATAATGGCACAAGTGAAGGTAATGTAATACTGAACAATATGGGAGAGCTGTATTCAAGAAAATTAAGTGGGAGTCGAACATGTGTTGCTTGTGAAAGTGCCGCGTCCCTACAAATAATAATTTGAAACTTAAAAAAGGAACTGAATATAGCCAATGAACAGAAGCATAGATTAAGAGAAGAAATTTGTAGCTTAAGACAGGAAATAAATATATTGGCAAATACACAGGATAATGCAGACCAGAAATATGAAAACGTGACTACTGATTGTAGCAATGAAAACGGATCAAATCACAGGACGGTTGTACAGGGAAGGAGAAAGGGGTATATTGCAAAGAAAAGAACCCAAGTCAGACAGACGCAAATGATCAATGAAATGCAGCAAAGAAATAAATATTTACCGCTGCATCAAATTTCGCCAGAACCTAACCTCCTACATAATGAAAATGACAAAACTGTGCCAGGATCTAACCTCCAACATAATGAAAATGAAGAAAAAAGTGTTTCAGAAGAATCTGAACACTCTCTTGAATATGAGGATGCCCTCATGTTGAATTGTATGAAAGAAAAACAGCGATAATTATGGGAGACTTCATGGTGCGGCATGTTGGGAAATACATAGATGCTTATTAAATTATTTTGTTGTTTAACGACGCTGTCAATTGCCAGGATCACATCAGCGTCGCCGGTGTGCCGGAATTTTGTCCCGCAGGAGTTCTTTTACATGCCAGTAAATCTACTGACATGGAGCTGTCGTTTTTAAGCACACTTAAAAACCATCGGCCTGGGCCGGGTTTGAACCCGCGACCTTGGGATCCGTAGGCCAGCGTCTAACCAACTGAGCCACCCAGACCGACACATAGATGCTGATGCAATAGTATACTGCTATTCTGGATCCAGAATTCAACATCTTGAAAAGAAGTTACAAGAAAACAGACATGACCCAGATATTGTAATATTGCACTCGTGTTTATATCCTATTGCAAAAGTGTGTTTTAGTGGAGTGTTGCACAGAAGAGACCAGGACTTACGATATGTGGATGCTGTGAACTCTACACTGGACTGGGTGTGCCAAGAAAATAACTGTATATTTGTAGATGGTAATGTGTGGATCGGGGAGCATGATATTGGGCGGGATGGCTTGCATCTAAACAGAAAGGAAACTGAGAAATTTGGCAAACTACTGAATAGGATGATACACCATATTAAACCAAAAAACTATATTTTACTTACAGCGGTAGATCAAAAGCAGGTGAGACAATAACAATAAATCAATCACTTTCAATCAATAGATGTAGTGAAACTTCTAATAAACTCAGGATCTTTCATTTAAACATTCAATATATACATTCAAAGCTACTGGCTTTAACTCAAATACTAAACGACTTAAATATGGACATTTGTGTTATAACTGAACATGGTACTAGGAATAATGATATATGTAAAATTGATAATTACCTAGTTGGTTCAAAATATTCTAGATCCACTTATCGGGGAGGGGGAGTCATTATATATGCCAGGAATGGAATAAGAGTGACTGAAGTAGATGTAAATAGTCATTGCACAGAAAAGGTCTTAGAGGCAGCTGCCATTAAAGTTGCTACAAATATAGGTAATATACTTGTGTTTGGAATTTATCGGTCACCCTCATCATGTGTCAGTGAATTTCTTTTACATCTAGATACAATGCTACATGATCATGTAGATATTGATACAAAAGTTATTATTACTGGTGATTTTAAGATTAATGTAGATCCTTGTAACCGAACATACAAAAATCTGAAGGAAATTTTCAATTGTTATAGTACTAAAGATATAATTCAGGAACCAACTAGAGTCACAAATAGTAGATCCTCTATCATAGATCATGTTGCATCTAATTGAAAAAAGATTAATTCATCTGTGTTTGAAACATACATTTCTGATCATTATGCTCAATTAGTTGACTTTTTTGTTATAAGGACAACAAAGAAATAAGAATCATAAGGAATTTAAACAAGGAAAACATAAATAATTTGACAAATAACTTAGCTGTTGAAGAATGGGGTGCCATTTTTTGTAATAGTAATAATGTTGATGATAAGTTGAGACATAATATTAGAACACCCCAAAAGAAAATCGTTCATGTGAATGTTTCTTAAAAGTTGTTGTTGTTAGCTAATGCTGGATTTCTGACAATGAAATCATTAATCCTCTTGCTCTCCAATATTTTTCACTGGTGGATGGGGCATGTTTCTTAAAAGTGTAATTCGGTTTTTGATGTTGGTATGAGATAGTTAAATGATGAAAACATGTTGATATGGTTCATTGTTACGAACAACTAAGTTTGCCCAAAGACATCATAAATATTTCCATATTTGCTTTTTAATATATAGCAATATAATATATATAAATATTAGAATTATATGTGTTCCATAATAAAAGTAGGGGAGAATGATTAGGGGATCGCTCCCCTAACGAGAAAGAACTATTTTATGGACGCATACGCGGATGGATATGAAAAAGGCGGTGTCGCGTCAAATGACGCCTAAAAACTGTTCACTCGCGTGTGTATCTTCGAGATGAAAAGACAATCATATTTAGGTAGTGTGAACATGGAACTTTCACCAAACTTTCATCAAGCATAAGTTCTACTAAGTGAAAAAGTGTAAAGGTTTTTAAGCATTTAGCATGGTGCTGGGAGAAATTGTTTAATATAAAGTAACGATGAAGTGTTAATAAATTAATACATTGTGGTAAAGAAACATTGTGTGATATTTCATTCCATCTGTTACCACGACCTAGATAGAAAACGAGTCTCATAGCACAGCACATTCCGTAATGATAATCGCAAAAACAGCACCAAATGGCTTGCCCAACGTGGAACACGAATTTAGGATGGAATGGAAATTACGGGAAATGAACTTACGCGATATACCAAGTGACGCCATATCATCGCGCCAAAAAGAAAGAAGACGCCACTAGACCATCGTTTGATATCGACATCAGAGCACCGATGAACGGATAATCAACGCGGGAAAACACCGGAGATCGTCTAGCGAAGCCAACTGCCCAGGAGACGTACATAACTGGACAAATCAACGGAAAAAAAAAAGTAGGACCAAAAATTTTTATTTTTACATCCAGTTTATTTTTATGTTACTGTGAAGCGGCAAAGTAGTGGGACTTTTAACTCTAAGTGAATTGAATAAAGAAACTAAAACGTCACGAAAAGAGATAGAAACAGGAGTGGGGGAAGGGGCAGATAGGCCTAGTTATCAAATAGAACCAGAAAGTGAGGAACAGGTAGCAATAGGAAAAGACCAAAGGTTATTAATGATCATGTTTGAAAGACTAGAACAAAGTTTAGGTCAGAGTATAGAACAAAAACTAGAACAAAATAAAAAAGAATAAGTCAGAAAATGGAACAATAGGAAAGAGATAGGTCAGAAAATGGAGGGAGTAAGACAGGACATAGAACAAAGTTTAGGTCAGAGTATAGGTCAGAAAATGGAGAAAGTGAGAAAGGACATAGAACAGAAAATGGAATTAGGAAGACAGAACTTAGAACAGAAAATGGAATTAGGAAGACAGGAGTGTAAAGAAAATATGAAAGTAATGGAAACTAATTTAAAATTAGTACATAAAAACTTAAATAAAACAAAGGAAGCCTTAGAAGCTAAGATAGAAATCATAGGAGATAGGATGGGAAAAATAGAATCAGAAATGAGAGAAAATAAGATTGTATTGGAAGGAGAAATTGGTAGATGTAGAGATGAAATAACAGAATGTAATGCAAGTGTAAACTGTAAGATTACAAATGTTGTTGTTGGCTAATGCTGGATTTCTGACAATGAAGTCATTAATTCTCTTGCTCTCCAATACTTTTCACTGAGATATTGAAGAGAGCAATAGCAGTAATAGTAACCGCTTTTTAGAGAGCACCATATTTTTATGTTTTGGCGGTCACATCGCTCTCTCACAACCCCCAGAATGTCTGGAGGACCACACCTGTCGTTGGTTTACGGGTCTCACCGACCTGACCGGGAGAATTATCAAAATAAATTCACCGACCACTTCCTCTGATCACCAATCACAGGACGTATTACATGCCATGACAGGTCAGCATGTTGGGGTTGTAAAAGCAGAAATAACTGAGGAATTAAGGAAAGAGATTGAGGTAGTAAAGAAAGACATTATTAAAGAAACTGTAGAACAAATTGTAACTCCTAAAATTAAGACTATGACTGATGTAGTACATTCGCAACCGGATGCAATAAATGATATGAAACAAAGTCACTTAGAAATAAAGAATGATTTAAAATCAATTTGTGAAGAAATGAAAAAAAAAGGAAAAGTAAGTTTGGCTAATGTAAATGATGTTGTGAATGCACTACAAAGGCAAGATGATTTAGATGTAAGTAATGTGCAAGATGAGAGTTATTTGAATAATGTACAAAATGTTGACTCACCATACAGAGAAAGAGGTTCACAATCAAACAATGACACAACACACAACACATGCTACACCAACAGCATACTACATGATATCACACCACCTACATTTGACGAGGAGAAGGGAGACGATCCAAAACTCTTTGTTAAAGAGATGGAAGAGTATTTGAAAGTGAAAAGGATACCAAATGAGCTTAGGATGGTGATAGTCAAGAAAAGCTTAAAAAACAAGGCATTAGAGTTGCTCAGGTTAACACTAGCTGGTCATGAATCGTATAGCTCATTCAGAAATCTATTCCTATCAAGGTATTGGGGCCCAGCTAAGCAAAACCATACTAGGGTAGAGCTAGCGACAGGTAGATATGATCCAACCAAAGGGTTATCGCTAGTCGGTTATTTTATGAAAGTAGTCAACAAAGGAAAGCTATTAGACCCTAACCTGTCGGAAGCAGAGCTAATTACCAGCATAACAAGACATTTCCCAGACACGGTGAGAACAGGGTTAATTGTTGCGAGGCGAGTAGATTTTGCAGATATGATAGAATTGCTGACAGCCTTCGAAACACAAAATGGTCGGCCTAATGAGCATAGGCATAGGAACGGTCACCCAAACTCACCCATCTTAAACCGGAGCACGGCTATGAACATTCAGAATGAGGGAGAAGATAGAAATACTAGGAGCACCCATGAAAGGGGGAGAGAGGCACACCATTTCCCACAACCACACAATCATGGCGAGAGGATAGAGAACACAAGACACCGGTACCACGACACAATACCAAGGGGTGAATCGAGATACAGAACATATACATATGATCGTGGAAGACCAGGAGACCGTACCCATCAAGTGAATCACATACGATTCTGTAGGGAATACTTCAACAACCAAAGACCGTCATACAATAGGGGTTCACACCAAAGGGGCAGAGACCATTGGTACACTGACAACATAAGACAACAAGAACAGGAGGAAGTAGATGAAAATGTGCCAAATAGGTCAGATGCTGCACAGAATACAGAAACAACAACCATCACCAACACTCAGGGAAATTACCACAACTAGTTCGTCCCAACCGAGTGGATGACCAACAACACAAAACCCAAGAGGTTAACAATTGACATAGATACCATGATGGCTACACAAAGAGGAAAGATGGAACTACTGTACACTGGACCACTTGTCATAACAAAACAGCTGGGTGACCACACGTATGAACTACAGAATACAAATGGCAAGTTGGTAGGAAGATACCATAAAAATAAATTAAAACCATACAAAGAAAGGACCAAATTGTCTTTGTCAACAAATATATCAGGTAGGAATAGTAGAGATGATGGAAAATAACAATTTTTAAGGTTACTTATAGAAAATTATGTTCAGATTGGAAAATACAACAAAAAAGAAAATCAACATAGTCATTGGCTATATTGACCACAAAGAGCATTGTCAACAAAGACAGATGAGGACACTGATTGTCATTAAAGAAATGAATTATACCGACGGAAAATAATGTGTTTTTGACATAAGGATGTCAGGGACAAAAATAAAAAGGAATCAATTGTGATGACAAGGATAAAATATTTCGACACAAAGATGTCGAGGGTGAATTAAGAAGAAAAATAATACAATTGCAGAATAATTATAAGTATAGAAGTTTTCTCTTATAGAGATAAGAGACAAAGAGGTGACAATTAGTGAAGTAAGAAAAACCATAGTTAGAAAAGCAATGCCCATGAATTAAGATGGATATAGCCAATGCTAAGCTCGAAGAAATGTTGAACCAAATAATAATGAATAAGAACCCAATTAAAAAAAATGGTAGCATTAGTAACATCAGAATTTAAGAACCAACTCAACGACCTGCCTATACATAATAAGCTTACAAGACAAGCCATAAATATGATCATAATCATTAGCTCAAAATTTGTATCCTGTTTTTCTCCCTTGGCGTCACTCTTTACTAGGGTGGCTGCATCTTTCGGTGACGGACGTGACGAGAATATCGGTGACCGGGTCGAGAATGGCGGAGAACGGGACGAGAACGGTGGCAGAAGGAGCGAGGTCAGCGACGGACGAGATGGCGGATGTGGCGAGGATGATGGAAACTGACTGTGGGACGGCGAGAGTATGGGCAAAACATCAAATAGCAAAGGTAAGTCTCTAGTGATTTTGCAGGTAAATTGCCGAAGCATCTTAAACAAAAAATTAGAATTCTCAAACTTAATAGACATATATGATCCAGACGTAGTAATAGGTACCGAATCTTGGCTACAGCCGGATATCACAAACGCAGAAATATTTTGAAACAACCTCACGGTAATAAGAAGAGATAGAAACGGTAGAGGGGGTGGGATATTTATTTGTGTCAAAAACATACACAATGCGGCAGAAGTGTGGCGGGATGAGGTGTACGAAATCTTAGAAGTAGAAATTTCAGGAAATTATATGAAAAATAAATGGCGGATAGTTGGTATATATAGGCCACCAAGTGACGACTTGGGCTCATTAAAATCACTTGCAAAACGGGTTCTTGAAAGTGAGGCCAGCGAGCAGGTAATCATAGGGGGTGACCTAAATCTTCCAAAAGTTAACTGGGAGGGTGAAGTGAGGGGAGGGGAATCGCAGGCTATTGTAAATGACCTAATTTGGGAAGGTGGCTTTGTTCAAACTGTAAAAACCGCAACTAGGGAGGGGGTGGTTCTAGACGTTTTCCTGGTGAAGCCGGAGGAAGCAGTGCTAGAATGTGAAGTTTCTCCTGGTATAAGTGACCATAACTGCGCAGTGGTTAAAGTAGAAGGAATTCGAGCCCAATGCCATACAGGGGAAAAGAAACGCATTTACCAATATTATAAAGGAGACATTCCAAGGCTGCAACAATTCCTAAAAGATAGATATTCCTTGTGGTCCCAAACTGGAAGTTCGGTTGAAAAAATATGGCAAAATTTTAAAAAAATCGTTGTGGAAGCGACAGATAAATATATACCCCGTAAAACACTCACAAAAAACCCTGACCCAGAATATTACAACAAAACAGTAAAACGACTAAAGAAACAAGTTAGGAGAGCATATGGGTCACGTAAAATTAGTACTAATCACGCAAATAAATTCCATGTCTTGTCAAATAAACTGTATAGTTACCATAGTGCATGAAAGGATTGTATATATGTTGTAAGGAATTGTATATTATATTGTAAGGAGTTTTATATTATATTGTAAAGAATTGTATATCATATTGTAAAGAATTGTATATCATATTGTAAATAATTGTATATTATATTGACAGCGCTGCCACCAGGCCATGCTCTAAGCAGTGAAATAAAGTATCTATCTATCTATCTATAACAAGGAACATAAGTCAAAAGCCACATAATAAACCATCATACACTTAAATTATATTTGTGTCAATGTCAAATGTACAATAACTGAGTATGTGCTGTATAAGAACTGAATATGTGTTGTATAATAACTGAACATATGTTGTATAATAACTGGATATGTTGTATAATAACTGGATATGTTGTATAACAACTGAATGTGTTGTACAATAACTGAATATGTATTGTATAATAACTGAATATGTGATGTGTAATAACTGAACATGTATTGTGTAGTAACTGAATATGTGAAATTTATAAAGACATGCTGTGTCATGCCAAAACAAAAGACAAAGACAAACAGCGAAGAAGACTGTTAAAAAAAAAAATATTGTACAAAGTGATTACATCAGAGGAGTAGGGAGAAGTATTGTATTGTGTTTCAAGATTGTAAATATAGGTAACAACTTGAAAAACAAAACAAGGGGCATGTGAGACAGAATATTAGAAGACCCCAAAAGAAAATCGTTCATGTGAATGTTTGTTAAAAGTGTAATTGGTTTTTTGATGTTGGTATGAGATAGTTAAATGATGAAAACATGTTGATAAATTTCATTGTTACAAACAACTAAGTTTGCCCAAAGACATCATAAATCTTTCCATATTTGATTTTAATATATATGTATAAATATTAGAATTATATGTGTTCCATAATAAAAGTAGGGGAGAATGACTAGGGGATCGCTCCCCTAACGAGAAAGAACTATTTTATGGATGCATACGCGGATGGATATGAAAAAGGCGGTGTCGCGTCAAATGACGCCAAAAAAACTGTTCACTCGCGTGTGTATCTTCGAGATGAAAAGACAATCATATTTAGGTAGTGTGAACATGGAACTTTCACCAAACTTTCATCAAGCATATGTTCTACTAAGTGAAAAAGTGTAAAGGTTTTAAAGCATTTAGCATGGTGGTGGGAGAAATTGTTTAATGTAAAGTAACGATGAAGTGTTAATAAATTAATACATTGTGGTAAAGAAACATTGTGTGATATTTCATTCCATCCGTTACCACGACCTAGATAGAAAACGAGTCTCATAGCACAGCACATTCCGTAATGATAATCACAAAAACAGCACCAAAGTGGAATGAATTTTACAAAATATTTACAACAAACCTTAATCTCTCATGCCCACAGAAAAGTATAGTTATAAATAACGTTAAAAAAACAAAGTTATCTCTAGAGACAAGGAAACTAAAAAAGCAAATGAAAGTCATGTATGATTTATATAAAAGTACATCAATGGAATACTGTAAAAACAAGTATAAAAATTAAAAAAGGAATACTTGTATAGCTTACAAAGTGTTAAAATTACTGCATACAGAGAAAAAATGGGTAATTCTAAGAATATTAGCAAAACAGCATGGGGTCTGATAAATGAAACTAGAAAACACTCACTTTCACACGAAAACATTAAACGAATAACAAATGGAGTAATTATTGATGATCCTGTTGTTATAAGTCAAAACTTCAATGACTTCTTTCTAAGTGTTCCCACACAGACACCAAACTTGTCAAATTATGTAAATAACAATCCCTCAGTGAGCTCCTCCCTTTTTCTTAAACCAACAACAGAAGAAGAAATAGGTAAAATAATTGATAAATTATCAAATAAACTTGGCTGTGGATGGGACGAAATTAGTCCTAGACTGTTAAAATGCTGTAAAAATGTTCTAGTAAAACCACTAACATGTCTAATTAATTATTCTCTTCAGCAGGGCAAATTTCCTGAAATACTCAAATTAGGATTAATAAGACCAATATTAAAAAAAGGGGATGAGCATCAAATTGATAACTACAGACCTATTACTCTAACTTCGGAAATAGCAAAATTATTTGAAAGAATTATACTGTTAAGATTAAATCATTATCTATATAAATTCAATGTGATAGAAAATTTTCAACATGGTTTTAGAAAAGGACGATCCACTGTCTCTGCCATTAATCAATATATCCATGAAGCAATTGAAAAACTAGAAAATAACGAGGTCAGCACTCTTTTCTTTGATTTATCTAAAGCATTTGACTGTCGACCAAAATATTTTAATAAGTAAACTAGCAAACTATGGCATAAGGGGAATACCACATGAATTAATTAGGAGTTATCTATAGAAGAAGACAGTATACAGAAATAACATAAAAAAAGGGAAACGATTTCATACAGTAAAATCAAAAGTTGAAATTGTTAAATATGGCGTGCCTCAGGGTTCGGTATTAGGTCCACTATTATTTTTTTTTTTAAATTAACGTCCTCCAACATTGTGTTATATCGGACGAATGAATGAAATGAAATGGGTGAAATGATGCTCAAATGAGCCTGAGGTCCATGGAGCTTTAAGTTACCCGACATTCGTCTTCTCAGGGTAGGGAAAACCTCGGAAAAAAAGCTTACCCCGATAGCTTACCCTAAGCGAGATTCGAACTCGCGACCTCTTGAATGTGAGGCAGACACGCTAACCATCACGCTACCGAGGCGGGCCCACTATTATTTGTAATCTATATTAATGATATTTAATGTCTGGAAAATAGCTCAGTTGTAACCTATCCAGATGACACTACAGTTGTGTGCTGGAATAAAACCGTAGAAGACTTAAACATGACGCTTAATAAAAGTACCTATACTCTGATAAATTATTTTCATTCCATAAATTTACAATGCAACATGGGAAAAACTAAGATAATACACAATAGTACTCTGAGGAACAGTTGCAATAATAACACTGAAAATAAACAACAATAGTATGGAAGAAGTGAGAACACAGAAATTTTTAGGTGTTATTGTAGATAATCGGTTGACATGGGCACAACATATTGAGTACATTTGGAATAAAATGAGTAAGTCTGTATATCTGCTGAGATACTTCAGCAAATGTAAAAACCAGAATATTTTAAAACTTATCTATTATGGATGTATCTACCCACATTTAATTTATGCTATTGAAATATGGGGGGCTGCTGCAAAAACACTTATGAATAGCGTACTTCTCTATCAAAAGAAAAGTGTTCAAATTATGTTTAATTTAAAAGCTAGGGTATCTTGCAGGGAGACATTTATTAATAAAAGAATACTCCCCATTTATTCTCTGTATGTATATAGAGTAATAATGTTAGTAATAGATAAGTATCAACCAATAAAAAATAAATCAGATACATGAATATAATACAAGAAGCAACATGAACTATCATAGAGATAATATAAATAAAAGTGTGTCTGTGAAAGATTCACTATATCAGGGTATAAAGCTATTTAATAAACTGCCGTGTGATGTTAAACCGATTGCAGAAGTATCAGAGCGACAATTTGCTAAAAAATTGAAGGAATTCTTAATAAATAGATGCTTATATTGTTTGGATGAGTTGTAAATGTTTGTATTATAAATGTATTTATTATGTATATGTATGTATTAACCGATATATCCAACAACATTTATATGTTCTATATGGATGAATAAAATAAAAATAAAATAAAAACTTTCAATATATACCTGTTAATTTAGAATTACCGCCTCCGTAGCACACTTGGTAGAGCGCTTGCCTCTGGTGCGGAGGACCCAGGTTTGATCCCCTGTGCCAGCAGGGGGATTTTATCCCCTCTGGAAGGTCTGGCACGGGGCACAGGGTGCACTCAGCCTCGTTATGTCCTGAGGGGACCAATTAAGGAGCTACTTGATGGAGAAGGAGTGGCTCCACCTCGAGATGACTACATAACTGGCCGGGATGGCTCGGGACACTGACCATGACCCACACTCCAATACTGCAGCCTACCAATGATGCCTGTAGTGGGCAGAGGTGGGGGACGCAACAGCTGGCTGGTAGGCCTTGGCCCTTCATGGGCTGTTGCACCAGGGTTTAGTGTTAGTTCATTTAGAATGATTGCTAAAATATAGTTTTTCAAAGCTGTAAGGTAGGTCAATGGCTTCCATGCCTCTGAACAGTGAGGGAAGCACATGAAAAAATTCACTTTCATATGATCTATGTACAAAACATCTGATCATTAGTTAATTATTATTTTGTTGTTTAACGACGCTGTCAATTGCCAGGATCACATGAGCGTCGCCGGTGTGCCGGAATTTCGTCCCGCAGGAGTTGCTTTACATGCTAGTAAATCTACTGACATGGAGCTGTCGTTTTTAAGCACACTTAAAAACCATCGGCCTGGGCCGGGTTTGAACCCGCGACCTTGGGATAAGTAGGCCAGCTGATCATTAGGTGACCCATCCCGCAGGTCTCACTGAAGTTGGGTATTTACTTTTGTGAAGGACAGCACGAATAAAACACGCAAAAGTAATCACTTTTTCCTCTTACTATATTGATTATGTGTGATGTGTTAGGTTAGCTTAAATTAAAGAGCTTGACAGAGAAAGAACAATGTCTCTGTGTGTGTGTGTGTAGTTAGATTAGATTAGATTGTGTTCTGCAGGTTCAATGATGGCCAGTCAGACCTTGAACATAGAACATGTCAAAAGCATTTACAATTAAATGCATAAAAAACATGCAAAACATGTATAGGTTTCATGTTTTGCTGTTAAAGTACGAGATGAAGATAATACTTCTAGTGCATTGACACTTACATAGTTATTATACATGTACAAAATCATGTTACTTGGCTTTTACAGACTGTGTCATTGCTTCAATGTTTACATTTTTGCTTGTATGAAAAAGCAGTCCAAATTTATAGCTAAGTAATACATTCTAACATGTTACACATGTACATTTAGCTTATTAGTAAACAATATTCTTACTCATGTGTTAAGTGTGTCAAATTTAAGATAAGCGACCTCAAAATATTAATTGTGCACATTAATCATAGCATACCTATTTTAATTCTTACATAGTATGTAATGTACAGAGTAGACAACATTTCAATTATGTTCATATATACAGAATATCTATTTACATCCTTACTTTTACATAAAGCGTGTCCAACATGATTGTTCAAATATACATTTTCAAAATATCAACATATTAGCACTGTTACTTAATATTGGAACTTAAATTGTAATCAACTAGTTGGCTTTTTGTAGCCTGCACGTCATTATTGTATTTTCAGCTACCCTTGTTATACTTAATTCCCTAATTGATAGCTATCGAACAATACAACTGATCTGACATTAGGCTGATTATTGATTTAAATATTCCTCTACAGAATAAAATGACTTATCACAAAGATACTCTTTGAGGGAAGCTTTAAAAACTCTGAAATTGCAAACATTTTCCTTTAGATTACTGGGGAGAGCATTAAATATTTTAATTGTTTCACAATAAACACCTTTCTGGAAGCAAGAGAGTTTGGCATTGGGACGATGTATATTTCTTTTTGCCTAGTGTCAGACGTATGAATTTCCATGTTAGTTGTAAAGCAATTCTGGTTATTAGCATAAAATTTTAAAATAGATAATATATATACGCAAGGTAAGGTTAATATACCCAGTTTCCGAAATAGATCTCTACATGACTGCCTTCTATGGGTGTTGCATATTATTCGTATAACCTTCTTTTGTATTAGGAATATGTTCTTACTATACACTGAATTTCCCCAGGACATTATTCCATATTCCATAATGGAGTTAAAATAAGCGAAATAAATTAACTTCTGTGAGTCAATCGTGTGGAAGTTAACCAGAGATCGGATGGCATAACATGCTGCATTAAGCTTAGGTGTAATGTAATTAATATGTGACTTCCAATCCAGGTGGTTGTCTACTTGGAGACCTAGAAATTTTACCTCATTAGGTTGTTCCAGTAAAATATCATTGATTCCTATTTCTATATGGGTATGTGGTGAACGATTAGTTATGACTAACAGCATCAAACACTTCTATCTCCTTATAGGATTTACAAAGTGCCATGCCTTAAGTCAGCTACAAACAGAAAGATTGAAAAGGAGAACTGACTTGCTACTGATGGCTGTTTACTTGTAATGTAATGTAACTGTTGAATCTTGGTAACAGAGTAGAAAGTGTGACAAACATTTTGTCTCAGCAAAGTGGCATCAAATCAAGCTTTTGTTTCACATTTTATAGATAAATACTGCACTATTTCCTATAGTTGATATATAACATAGCTAATACACTTTAATCAAGAGTCTCTTCCATTAAAATACCTCGCAGTTAACTGTACAATTTTTTGAGCAAAGAATAACAGTTTATTCTGCAAAGCAGAAACATGAACTGCAGGATAATTTAAATATCTATGTTTACTGCATATCTCTGAACTGCAAGTGTGGATTTCAAATTGCTGAATGTCAATTGGTTAAAGCTTCATAATCTGTTACCTTCAAGTCACTGAATATCATACAAGTTAACTTGCCATTTATTTAATTCAATGTTTCAAGTCCAGCTGATCAAAAGGGTGCTAAAAGTATCACAGAATGTCTTAGAATGAATTCAAGAGAAGCATGTAGTGATATTTTCTGATACACCAAAAGGTGTCAAATTATGTTGATTACTGAATTATCACTAATCAATCTATACCCGACCTAATCAAGTTCTGAAGTTTTGGCCCTAGCAAATCAAATAATACCATTTGTAAGCCCTTGAAGAAATGTATCAGTATCTTAATTGATGCAGTTATTGACAAATAAACAACACCATAGCTGTGCATTGTTTTCTGCAAGATTTTGCTAAAACAGACACCAGGAACATGGGAAGCATTCACCAATGAACACGGCAAAATCTGTTAACTTCAAACCTGTAAACTAGAACCAATTAGAACGTTCCTCAAGCTTGTAGATGGCACAGCGTCCAATAGGAGAGCAAAGAAATCTGGCACCCATGTGGGAAAACTGAGGATTATCACTTTTCAACATATAAGAGATGTATTCTGTATTAGTGGGACACCCTGGTTTATGTTCTACACTACACCTTGAACCTTCCAGTTAGTACGAGTTTCTTTCCAACTTGGGGAGAAGATGCCAGAAGAAGCAATCACTGGCTGCTGCTACAGCGACCAGTTTGGAAGCTGCATTGGCAATCGTCAACATCGCAGTAGCTGAAGCTCATTGCTCGGCTCCTGCACCATCCATTTCCATAGCTGGAATACTCTATACTGGTCTCAACTGAAACCGCAATGCCATCCACCAGTCTCCTGCTCATATATGAGACCTGCACCATGGTGAACACAGTGCCTTTGCAGTGGGAATATACATGCAGCTACCAATGTAAATGCTAAAACAATGCTGGCCTTCGGTCATGAAGGTAACCAGGATCTGCACCCAGTAATGTCCAACTCCATTTGTGCAGCTTGCCTTTAGGGACAAGTCACACTATGACAACTACTCTTACTTACTCTTACTTACCGGGTTGAACCTCCGAGGCCAGCTCCTGAGAAGAGCCAGCTGGACATCCTGGACACCACCCTGCCAACACTGCTGTCTTTACAGGCACACTGCAGATAGGTGTACTTCACCGCTGAGATGCCACTACTGTGGTGCACCGAATAAGACATCTACCTGCCAGCAGCACAACCTTAAACTACTATGCAGCTTCTGTGCAACTTGCTGGGGAATTAAAATTATTTTCTTGTTTAACGACGCTGTCAATTGCCAGGATCACATCAGCGTAGCCAGTGTGCCGGAATTTTGTCCCGCAGGAGTTCATTTACATGCCAGTAAATCTTCTGACATGGAGCTGTCGTTTTTAACCCTTTCACTTCTATCACATTGGTGATATACACATAGTTCCTGTGCTGATTTTTTTTGCCAACAATTTCAATGTCATATTTCTAAATAAGTTCTATATTTAAGAACAAGGTAATAACATTTCATGCAATAACCTTACCTTTTCTGGTGTATATCCACTCCATTCAGCAGAACATGTGAGGAATATTTTATCCTTTGTTTTATAATTATTTGCTTCACGCCACTGATTAGAATGTATAATGCACTGATACGAATAAGGTAGACTTCCCTTATAGTCTTTCTTACAAAGAAATTTGAAATGAACTATCACAGTTTCTTGTAGAAAACTATTACAAAATACACAAGAGTATTGTTTTGGTTTTCACCCCTTAACTCTAATAGTGAAGGAGGGTGTGGTACCTCTCAAAACAGGGAACAATGCACAATGCCGCATTACACTGGAAGCACATATACCCGGATTCCCTCCTCTTGTAGCACTGAACTTATGCCGAAGGTGATCTATAATCATTTTTAGTTTATATAATCGGTCACCCGCCAATTGTGTATTGTCGCAGAAATGAAGGGTGCGAAGTAACAACAAATACCTGTCCCGTGACATGTAATTGCGGAACTGAGGAGTTTCAATCAGAGGATCAGTAAACCAATACTCTTCCCTAGAAAGTTTTTTTACTCTTGGCATGAGCATTGTCAGTGCTAAGAACACATACATTCCATCCACATTAGTGTCATGCCACTTTTGAAGACGAGAGGATGGGGAGGGTGGAACCACATTTGTCATATACGAGTAGAAACTGTTTGTCTCCTCCACTATTTTCTGCATTACATCTACACTAAAAAAATGACAGAAATAGTCTGATGCCTCCGAAGCACTACTCAAAGTCCCAGCTGTGATTCCTGCAACACTGTCATCAAATGGATGGATTCGCGGCACATACACATCGTCTTTCCACCGAAACAAAGGAGTGTGCACTCGTGGTCTTTTACAAGAACGTGATGGACCTGTAATATCACGAACTAGTTCTTGTTCGGTTTCACGTTCACCTTCACTTCCGGATTCACTAGACGGGAAATCAAACTCTTCATCTGATTCTAAAGTTGTAAAAATATCTAAAAGTTCCATGTCGGTAAACATGTGCCCGGCACGAAATGACGCCATCTTAGCCCAACTGGCAGTGGCGTGCGGTAATTTCCCGCAGCTAACATGTGACTTGTGACAGTTTACTATAAAACCCTGCAGATGTCATACAACACCAGAGCCTGCACAGCAACTAGTGTCAGCGTATAGCCAAGAGATGGCAGAAGAAGTCAGTGTACGTGGGCCCGCTTTAATGTAAGTGACTCGAAAGTTACGGCCATTAGAAAATGGCGTGATGCCCAACCGAGTATACTCATCTTTAGCAAGTCAGCAGCAACATTTTACTACCGAGTTAACTCGCTCTTAGCAGTGAAAGGGTTAAGCACACTTAAAAACCATTGGCCTGGGCCGGGTTTGAACCCACGACCTTGGGATCCGTAGGCCAGCATCTAACCAACTGAGCCACCCAGACCGACAACTTGCTGGGGGTACGACTACTTCACTAAATAAGCTTGCTCTCCGATGTGTTCACACTGTCACGACACATTGTCATAGCCAAGGCCCACGGTCGACACGTGCCAGCAGAAATCCAACTGCACACCAGGTTGTGCTGACAACTGCCGGTGACATTCATACCATACCTGAGCCTGTGATCCTGCAGAAGCTTGAGGCGATATTTCTGTGTAGGCCCTCCAGAATAGTTTAATATAAAATTATAGAGGCGGCAAAAAGGCCTCCTAAACTTACAAATAATAATTATTGTCAGTAAAGTGCAGATTCAATTGTGTTCTTTCCATGGCTTGAGCAGGCGTCACACAGAAAAGACAAAGCCAGCGTAAAATTTAATAATTTATTTATGTAAAGTGTTATTTTAGACAAACATTTCTGTTGCAAAAGATCACAGAATAACAATGCATAGAACAAGTTTATAATCAGTGAAGCGGCTTAAAAAAATAGGAAGACGAATATGAGCTTACAAAAATATATAGTCCGTGCCTGTAAAGTCTGAACCCTGTAGCATGATGTAAGAAAAGGACACCAAGCCATGAAACTGTGTAATTTGTGTGCTTATATAATGAAATAACAAAACAAACATTTATCGTGGATCTAGAGAATAATCATTTTAATTCATTGTTGACCTGTACCACACCCTGGATACGAATAGCACGTAAAAAGAATTATTCAGGCTCGCTGCTAATCTAGCTCAGATAAAACAAATTAACCCACCCCATACCTCACAGTAGACGGTACCCCGCTATTATAAACATTACAAAAATGGCACTTATATGAGGCTAATGGACAAATATTTTAAATAATTGTCATGGGTATTGTGGAACCCCCAGTTCCTTTATTATTATAAACGTTACAAAATGGTGCCTCAACGTTAGGCTCGGATTGGGTCAATGCGACACGAAGATCGAAGAAATGAGGAGACCCAAGGACTACGGAAATAGTGAGAAGAGTGAAGAAAGAAGAAACGAGGAAAGCATAGGACAATGGAAGTCGTAAGAAGAGAGAAGAAATTACTGAAGTTCAACGTTTAACAAGTAAGACCGTTATAATTATATGCGAAATTAAAAAAAAGTAGCTAAATTTTGTATAACAGATTTAATGATATTAAGAAATAGAAAAGTGGTAGGAAAGATAGAGAATGTTAAAGAATTAGGCGATAGCAGAGAGGGAGAAAAGAGTGAAATATCAGTGGAAAAGGGTTGTATGACAGAATTAGGATTGAGAGAATGTCTGCAGCAGTTAAATAAACAGATGATGGAGATGAAAAATCAAATGGTAGAATTAAAAACTGAAATAAAGCTAGACTTAAAAAAATGTCATGATAAAATTAAAAAACGAAATGAAGTTATTAAATTATGAACTATCCAAAAAATGGGATAGTGGTATGTTAGAATTAAAGAATGTAATGAAGTTAGAATTAAAAACTGAAATGAAATTAGACTTATCTCAAAAGGAGGATAGTAATGAAATTAGTAGTCAAAGTACTGTTGAGACTATGGATGCTGAAATGCAATCACAGCATGAGGAGTCCAATAAGTTCAATGGTGAAACAGAAGTTAATATGCAAGAAATGCAAGTTGTAATTGTATTGCAGGCAAATAATGTTAATTAAAATCAAGTTGCAAATGGACATAGAAATGTGACAGAGACTGACTTACATGACCATGGTAGTAACATTGACCTCCAGAAAAGTGATCTGACTAAACCTTTATCATATACAAAACCAAAGTCAGCCTTATAATATGAACTACTTGTTACGTGACTTAGCCCCATCATCTTTTGATGAGGAAGTTAGCAAAAATAAACAATATCAACATGAGAGAATAAGGTTAGAAAATCAAAATAACAAAAATGTACAGCACTTGCAAAGGAAAAATAGGAGAGGTGATGCATACAGACATAATTATTAATAATTTATTTGTCTAAAATGTTATTTTGAACGAACATTTCTATTGTGAAAGATCGCAGAATAACATCACATAGAACAAGTGTATAATCAGTGGAGCAGCTTATAAAAATAGGAAGAAGAATATGAATTTAATTTAAATGGTGAGTCAACTAATAACACCAAACAACACTTACATTGTAATTTTCCGGAATGCGTTTCGGAAGTTAACTTTCCTCCATTATCAACGGGACAATAACTGGGTATCCATGATATTTCATGGTGGGGATGGCGATGCTTCTTCTGTTTCTTCTGATAACGGTTCAAGGAACTTGCTGAAAATATCTTTCTGGGGAATGTCGTAATTAAATCCTTTCACTCCCCAGAAACATATTTTCAGCATGTTCCTTGAACCGTTACCAGAAGAAACATCAGAAGAAGCATTGCCATCTGTATGATGAAACACCATGGAAACTCAGTTATTGTCCAGTTGATAATGAAGGAAAGTTAACCTCCGAAACGCGTTTCGGAAAATTATAATGTGTTGTTTAGTGTTATTAATTGACTCACCTTTTAAATTAAATTGATTATAACAACACTGTTTTCAAACTTCTATAAAACGAAGATAGATGAATATGAGCTTACGAAAACAATAGTCCATGCCTGTGGAAGTGTGAACCCTGTAGCTGATGTAACAAAAGGACGCCAAGCCATAAAACTGTGTAATTTGTGTGCTGATACATTGAAATAATAAACAAACATTTAACGTGAATCTAGAGAATAATCATTTCAATTAATTGTTGACCCGTACTGCGCCCTGGTTACGAATAGCACATGAAAAGAGTTACTTCAGGCTTGCAGCTGATCTAGCTCTGCTAAAACAAATTACACCACACCATACCACACAGTAGACGGTATCCCACTATTATAAACGCTACAAGCTAGAGGATGCACAGGCTGACATAGTCAAGCTCTCCACCAAGATTGCTGCACTCGAGGAGGGAGTGAGTCAACTCAGCCTCGATCTTGCTATCCACTACACAAAGTTCAGGGTATTCCCAAAAATACTGGACTTTGAGCGCCTAGCCACACATGAAGAAATATATACGTGACTGGATGAACATATCTCCATCCGAAGGCTTGTCGCGCAGGTGGTGGCAGCTCTTCAGATGCTCCTAGACGAACTGCTACCTATACAGCCTCACCCCACTTGAGGTGCACTTCTGAAGCTCTGGCTGCTCACTACTGTGGACGTTGGCAGTTTGACTAAACCCTAACCCGACTCTGTTCAAATCCTCACCATGAATTCCTAAGGGCGTAATCAGGTCTTCGGTCATGATTGTGCCCTAGCACCCTTCATTCATATGGCTTTGGTACCCTGTGGCCAACCAATATCCCTGTACTACCAATCTGGGGGTCCAATAGCAGTACTGCCTCACTTTCCTTCGCCTGTCCTTTCTACATCTATGTCGTTTGTTTCTAGTTGACGTTTCTAGTTAAGTAGTGCCATAGCGGTGAAGCCTACAGTACAATGGAAGTCCATAAATGGGTTTCTCCCCGACTTAAAAAAAAGGAAGAAAACTAACAGTATACCAACAGTTTCCGATGCCTAGAGTACATGCAGCTATGATTATAGGAATATGGCATCCAAAGATTTGTGAACTTAAGACAGAATGCATAGTAATAGGGATACAGTGAACAGTGAGTGGGATAATTGTAGTGACGAGTGAATGGTAGATCATACTAACTTACATAAGTGCAAAAAAGTACTATCTTAAAATGCCAGACGGTAGATAACTTTGATATGCTGTAGAAATTCATGGAAGACTAAGATAATCCGAGGTGACAAACTTGCAGAAAACACAGCAGTGAGGAAGTGGTCTTAGAGCTAAAAGATTCCTGTGTATTATTTCAGTGCACCTTGTCACACCATTTTTCCCACTTCCCACCACTGCTCTCAGCAATACCTGTAACATTCCTATGAAGCTGGATGCTGACCACAAGAGCTGAACAGACTCAGAGATGTGCTACCTGGTCAACACAGAAGTAATCTTGGAGCCAGGCAGCCTAAACCAAAGGAGTACCGATACTCATCAAGTGTAAGGTAAAAGATGTTCCAAACATCAGTCAGGGATTTTAAAACGTGCAGCAGGGGACCCTGAGGTGGCAATACAAGTAATCGCTTTAAGCATCATAATTTGCAACTATATCTCCATTACTTTCAAGTCTTTATACATCCTATCTGACAACACACATTACACATTCACTAACTGCTTCAAAGGCTCACTAATTTTGCATTACATAAGTCAAATGTATTATTGGCCATACAAAAAGCTTAATTGCAGTGGAATTCTACAAAACTTACCTCGACATCATCACCTGTGTCTGAAGTATCTGTTTCTGGCCACAGAGGTTCTTCTTTAATTTCTATTTTGTTATCCATTTCATGAGCACTGTTGAGTTTCCCTAACTTTGTTTCACGACCCTCTGAAAGAAGTTCTCCTTCGCTCTGTGAACCAAAGTCTGAAACCGGAGTCTGTTCATCAATTACCACTTTCCTATCGATCTCGCAGTTGTCACTGCACATAAGAGCTTCAGATTTGATCCGTTTTACAAGATGTTTGGTAAAAGGTGCCTCTGATTTAATTTCTGTTTTGATTGGCACATGAGAATGATCATCCAGAAGCACAGCATCACTGTCTCTCCTCATTGTAACAACCTTGCAAAAGAATTCTGTCTCATTCTGAGGGGCTACATTATCTGGAAGAGATTTCTCTTCTTTGATTTCTAGTTTCGTATCCATTTCAAAATTGTTGCTGGAGCTAATGTTGCTGTTTTTAATTTCAGGAACAAGTCTGTGGACAAAGAGAGATACATAAACCTTAAAAAATGTATAATTTTAAATATTAGCTTCTTTGAATCCATCAACCAATAAAAGGTGGAATCAGGACTAAAAAATTAAATGTCATAGCAGGGATTTGAACCATGGATCTTCTGGTTATCAAGCGGCTGCATTAACCACTAAGTTACCATGGCTAACTTGCCAGTATGACATTAAATTCCCCAGCCAATTTGTACTTTCCTGGTAGACCACAAGGTAATCTGACATCAGAGATAAATACCCCAAGGACAATTTACAAGGACGGAAGATCTGTGGTTCAAATCGCGGCTATAGCATTGAATTTTTCAGTCCTGATCTTACACATTGCCCACACACGGTTTTTGTGTTTAAACACCAGCAGTAATTTTGCTAGGATAAATAAATAATAATTAGCATCTAGAGGTTACTTAAACATAAAGTACTTACAATTTATAAGTTATCCTTGGCATATTTATCTCTGATGTGAGATTTCCTTGTGGTTTACCAGGAAAGTATGAATTGGCTGGG
Source organism: Tenodera sinensis (assembly GCA_030765045.1). NCBI lineage: Eukaryota > Metazoa > Arthropoda > Insecta > Mantodea > Mantidae > Tenodera > Tenodera sinensis. Next base: position 62,309,987 of record CM060974.1, on the reverse strand, counting down.
GAATTTAATGTCATACCGGCAAGATGGGCATGGTAACTTAGTGGTTAAAGCAACCGCTCAATAAGTGGAAGAACCATGGTTCAAATCCCAGCTATAGCGTTGGATTTTTCAGCTCTGATTCTACCTCTCAAACATTGCCCACGCAAGGCATATGTGTTTAAAAACACTAGCAGTATGTGTGTTGGCATAAATAATAATTACCATCAACTAATGTTCAAGCAGCACTGTTCATTGGCCAATTAACATAACTCTTGGAAGGACCTGAGGAATTCAATGTCACGTCCTGGATTGCAACCAAAGATGTTTGAGCCTTTATACCAATACTATTATCACTCAGCTATCCTGTTGAGATATCTGTATGAGCACTAAACTTTGCATCTATTTCCAGTATCATGGATAAGTTTACCTTAAAATCACCTCGAATGTTGGCAACTCTTTGGGTCGTTTTGTGTTTTAATAATTAATTTGTCCTTCCACAATAGACATGTGTAGCAAATAAGGTGAAGCATTAAGCACAATATAGGTAATTATAAAGCACCTGCAACCATACAGGACACCTTTGAGGTACTATACTTCTGTATTTGAAACAATCTTGTTAGTTCATTGTGATACTTAATTGAGAAGGTTTAATTCTTGAATATCCATCTTGCCATATCGAATCAAAAAATAGGAACATTGACGGAGAGCAACATACTCCATGATTCGAGTCCCGGTAGTGGATATAATTTTTCAAGTCAAATGTAACTTGCCAACTTACTCACCACACATGACTAATCATAAATATTAACTGTCACCAGCACAAACCTATATATATTTTGAATAACATGGTGGCTAGTGGATGCAGTAAAATTATCAAAATTGTATGCACTCCTTTACAAAAGAAAGGTGAGAAAATATTAATATACCACATGTCCTCTTTTGAATTTCCACTAGTTCTCATTTCAAATCATTTACTTGCCAGACTTAGTTTCTTTTAGTGAGTGTTTCCTCAACCAAAGTTAAAAATACTGTAACTCAGAGTTTACAGACCTTTAATTGAAGTTTTAAGTGTTAAGAACCATGCATTTCATCACACTATTATAATGAATTGTTAGTTAACTCTCGTTTACATCAAAGGAAGGCAGCTACAAATTTTTATTGCTTCCGAAAATGCCCCAAGGTTCTTTTGTTTATCCATATCAGTGCTCTCTGTCTAAGCAACTCGTTAGGTCCATGCCATGTGATTTTCCCCAATTGTTTGAGGCTGTAATCATAATGTCAGTTGAAAAGTTTACATGCCAAGTAATTAATGGTGCACCACTAAAAACTGATTACTTATGGAACTCATCAATAAGCATAGAATTGTTATCTAGCAAAGAACTCAGGAATTATTGTGCCGTAGCCAATGCCTTTAAGACATACTTTCTTACTGTAATGAAAAGCAAAAGAAACAGTTCGAACCCAAACTGTAATGCATTTAAATTCTAAAAATACATGGCTGAATCAATCTGTAATTTGTAATGGACTCCACAATTCACAGAGAGATAGGAAATTTGATTATCTTGTTAAAAAGCGAAACCTCTCATCGTTAGGATGAGATAGGCACCGTATGGTTAAAATACTGTCTACTGGAGTCCAGTAAGCCTCTTAGACATACATGAAATCATTTTTACCTGTCAGGGATAGTTCAACAAAAAATGAAAAACAATCATTAAGACTTTATACAAAAAAGCAGACAAGATTCTGACTTTCAATTATAGGCCTACCTTATTCTTAACAACCTTTTTCTAATGTAATGGAAATTGAGTTATACGATATATGGATTAAACATTCTTGCATTATCCCAGCTTGGATTTACAAACAGAATATGCTGCATACACGCTAATTTCTGAAGTGATAGCAGCCTTGTGTAAATGGTCACTCCGATAGTATAATGCACGAAAAAGTAAACAAATACCTCAGAGCAATTCATATTCAAATACCAAAAATCCTGCAAGACTATCTAAACGCAAAAGAGAATACAACAAAAATAAGTATCAATATGAAGTCTCTCAGTACCTGTACTATAATCAACGACGCAAGGTGGTTAGGAATATCATGAAAAATCAAAATGGTATCCAGTGTAACATTCCAACATCTTCTATTTACCAACATTTTCAAAATATTTTTGAACAGGAGAATGAACTAACTCCCTTACCAGAGATAGCAGTGGTATGTACAGAGAATGATATAGAAATAAAGGAAGCAGAAAGTAATGCTGCTCTTAGCCAGATGAAAGTGGATACGTCTCCGGGTCCTGATCGAATCATTGTAAAAGTTTTAAAAGAATTTAAAACCACTAAACTGTTGTGTCTTCTAGCTAATGCGATGCTGAAATTTGGAAAATGTCCTGAAGTATTTAAGGCTGCAAGAACAGTTCTAATATTCAAAAAAGGAAACCCTGATGAACTAACTAATTGGCGCCCAATATCAATTTTTTCTGTAATCAGACGTGTTATTGAAAAAGTAATTGACAGAAAACTGAGATTATTTATCGATTTTTGCGCTTATCAATGTGACTTTGTTGTGCTCCCTGGCTGTCATATAAATACATAAATCATCAATGGATGTCTGACAAACTGTAAAGCTAACAAGAAGGATGGCTGCATTGTTTTCCTTGACATCTCCAAGGCTTATGATAGCATAGGTCATGAACATATCAAGAGATGCCTGATGTGCACCAATATGCCAAACAACTTGAGAGCATTAGTTCTGAATCTCATTCAGGGTAATAGCATTGCAGTAGAATATGGCATAAACAAAACATTGCCTATTTTTCTACAAAAAGGAGTTGCCCAGGGTTCACCCATCTCTCTTACATTGTTTAATTTAGCGATTGATGACAAAATTAAAGATGTAACGTACCATGAGATTGCAAAATTGCATGGATTTCAACTTAGCTCTGAAGTAAAAAATGTATCGGCCATGGCTTTTGCTGATGATATTGTTTTCTTAGCAAAGGACGAAACATCTGCTCAGTCACTTTTAGACTTAACTACCAGCAACTTGGCTGCAATTGGTTTGCATATCAATCCATTAAAATGCAATGTCATAAATGTCAAACATGGTAAACTTAGTGAAACTTCTAAAATAAAATTTGGCTCAAATGTTTTAGAGCCAATCAAAGAAAATGGAAACATAAAATATTTGGGTGTAAATTTCACGAATGAAATCTAGTTGGATAAGAATAAGATACTTAAACGTTTGGAAAAAGATTTGAATTCACTTTCTTATTCCAACTTGCTCAAAGCAGATCAAAAATTAAATATCATTAATCAATATATTTGGCCTGGATTAGTTTATTCCCTTCAAAGTACACCACTGAATAAGATTCCATCCTCCTTTTTAGAAGATATTGATAAATTAATAAGAACATCCGTCAAAGAAATAGTTGGGCTACCACATGATTGCCCCAATGATATGATATACGCTCCACGTAATCTTCGAGGAATAGGACTAATTAGAGCTGGATGGGAGGCTTATATACAACATTTCAATATAGCTCAGAAGCTTTCACAGATACAAGACGATCATCTACGCTTGTGTCAAGATACTCAAAGAGAAGAAAGAAGCCCTTTCCAATTTGAACATTGACATTAATGATGAAATCATGTCAAAATCAGGACGATGGCTTCGAAAACAATTACAACTTAAATCGTTTGATGCATGGTGTCAGCTACCTCACAAGGGAAAGGGGATTGAGACATATAAAGAGAATCCCAGAGCCAATTCGTGGATGAGCAACAGAAAAATCCTGTCATGTTCTGAATGGACTAATGCCATCAAAATGTCATGTAACACGTCAGCAGTAAGATCTGTGCCTGGAAGAAATCAGCAAACAACACTATGTCGGCACTCAAATTGTAAACAAGTGGAAACCCTTGGGCGTATCAGGATATTGCCCAAAGGGAGAATTACTTCGCAACACTCGTCACCACCGTGTGCGTTCATCAATTTCTACAGCCCTTCATAGAGCCAATTGGGAGGTCTATGAAGAGGTCCATTGCCTATCTGAGGATGGTAGCCATCGAAGAGCAGATATCGTAGCCATCAAGAGGGATGCAGGAAAGGGTCTCATTCTTGATCCAACAGTAAGAATGGAGCAACATTTACAGCAGGCGACACAGGTGAACGAGGAAAAGGAAGCCATCTACCAACCATGCATTCCTCACCTTAGTGAGAGATATAATGTACCTGAAAATGCATGGGAGGTAAAAGGACTACTCTTTGGTGCCCGCGGAACATGTTTTAAATTCACAAGTACCTGCCTCAAAGCACTGGGTGTGCAATGGTCCAAAATTGTAAATATATGTTTACATGTCCTAAAAGACTCTTTATATATTTTAAATAATCACTTGTATTCAATGTGTTAACTGTTATTTTCTTGTTATAATTTTTTAATGTTTTGGATATTTTGAATATTAATTTTAATCATTCTTTTTCTTCTTCTTAAAATTGACTTTGTCATATATCTCTGTATTCTGGATCTTTATGGTCACCTGCAATGTCAGGCAGATGTCACAATTTTTGTTTGTGAAATATATATATATATAGGGACCATATGGAATTATCTTCTGAGGTAATTCAGCACAGAGCAAACAGGTGTTTATATGACATTAAGGGACCACACACATTATTTGCGATGATGGGTTCCAACATTCCTGTAGGTCATTATTTCAAACCCACAAGATTCTTACTCTCACTGATGAATTATCCCTCTTGAGCTATATTATAGGTAATTATGGAAACTTCACAATAAATCTGCCACAGTAGGAGGCATGCAGGCACTTTGCATATACCAGCAAATACCTTAAAACTGTTCCAAAAAGAATGTTACTATCTCCAATAAAAATGCATAAAAGCCATCCAATAATACCTAAAACTATTAGGCAATCCTAATCCAGGTAAAAATCTCAAGAAAACTCATTCACCATATACTATGGAGGAACTCCCTAGTATCTCGTTCAACAGGTAAACATACACTATATAAGACAGATTGCATGAGATGGTGATTTACAGCTACTACGTTGAAAACACCTTGGCTATCCAGTTTTGACCACGTCAAGTAGGATAAAACCAACATTTCAATCATCCTGTTGCAGTCGTCCTCAAAGGCAAACTGCACCACATGCTGCAGCTTGTCAGCTTTTATATAGGCAGGCAAAGGTGAACTCTGATTGGCCAGAATTCCTGTGCACTGCTTCGTCACTAATGCAGAAGCAGCGCAGTATGGCACAGATATACTGTTCTATAGTGCCATCCTCAGATAAAATGTACGATGGAACTGGAGAAAAATGGAGAACTTGCTTTTATGGAAGTGCTGCTTATTAGATCTGAAAATGGCACATTGGGGCATTCAGTCTATAACAAAGCAACACACACTAATCGCTAACAATATGCCGAATCTCATCACCACTCCACAATTAAAAAGGGAATTTTGAAAACTTTGGCCTTGCAAGCAAAAAGAACTTGCGATACTTCCAGTCTAGGACAAGAGAGAAGGAAAGTTTGTGAGGCCCTAATAGTTACAAAAAGTGGAATGTATATCGAGCCCAGACAATGGCAGGATATAAACAGGAAGACCAAGTAAAACAGATAAATGAAAATTGGCAGTATTTTCATATGCAGGAGTGATAGAACAAATAGGAAACTTATCAAACCCAGCAAATAAACTGGCATACAAGGCAGCCACTAAAGTATAAGCTTCACTGGTAAATGTAAATGACAAAGTACTACCACTTAATAAACTGAGTGTTTATGAAATGCCCTGCAGCTGTGGCAAATCATGTACACGTGAGATGGGTCGCACAGTGAAAGAAAGATTACAGGAGCGCCTGTGTCAATTCAAAAAAAATGACAGAGAAATCAGCTGTTGAACTGCATGCTCAGGAAGCTAATTGTTTGGTTTGGTTTAAGGGCGCTCAACTTCTAGGTCATCAGCGCCCTTAAAAGATTTATGGCAATAGCCAGATATAAATTTCACTCAAAAAATAAAAATACTAGCAACAAGAAAGGTTCACAAAGGTAAAAATCAGTGGCAATAGCCAGATATGAAACAAGGTGATAAATATGTCCAAAAGCAGAAACAGATAATTAAAAAATTTAAATCCTCAAATTTATATTGCACTCCGCTAAAAAATTAAAAACTCTATCAACCGCTGTTTTGTCGTCCGCTAGGACCTCTGCAAGTCTGGCAGGCAGCTGCAGAGAATCCCGAAGGTGCGCTAGAGAGCAACACTCTAGCAGCACGTGGCGAACCGACAGAACGTTGTCACACAGCGGACATAGAGGCGCAGGGTCCCTTTTAAATAAGTAACCGTGCGAAAAATTGCAGTGCCCTATTCTTAATCGAGCCAAACTAACCTCCTCGCGACGAGATGTGCGACAGGAAGTTACCCAGTTTATCGGAAGTTCTTTCACTTCTCTAAGCTTATTACCGCGAGGAGCTGACCACTCGTCGTGCCAGGACGACAGCACCGCTCTCCGCACTTCAAGCCTGAAGTCTTCCGAAGTAACACGTGAGATGGTAATACTAGGTTCTGTAGTAGCCGTCTTTGCTGCTAAATCTGCCATTTCATTCCCAGGCAAACCTACGTGACCAGGAATCCATGCACACACCACATCAACACCAGAAGCGTGTAAAACATGGAGGGCATCCTGGATACGTTGTACAATAGGGTGGGGGTTGTACAACTGACAAAGGCTCTGCAGTGCACTAAGGGAATCGCTCAAAATCAGGCAGTCACCTAATTTACGACGGCGAACATACAAAACGGCTCGATAAATTGCATAAAGCTCTGCAGTAAAAATGGAAGTGCTATTTGGAAAACCGAATGTATATGGTTCGGTTCCATAAACATAAGCACATCCAACAGCGTTTGTGTTCTTTGATCCATCGGTGTAAATATATCGACGGTCAGAGTAGCCTGACAAAAATTCTAAGAAACACGTGCGGATACTTGAAATAGGCATCGTGGACTTCTGGTGTATGGTCATCCCAAGATCTACATGGGGCGTACCAGATAGCCAAGGGGGGTAAAGTCTCTCGCCCTTGGCGAACATCACAGGCAGTTCCACTCCAAGCTTCACTAGGAGCTCTTGGAAACGGAACCCCGCAGGCTTTAGACTAAGGGAGCTATTTCTATATCGTTCTCTTAGCGTGGTGGTGAAAAAAGAAGCGAATGTTGGGTGCTTAAGCATACATCTAAGCGCATAACGATAATTTGCCAAGAGAATCTCACGCCGATATTGCAGAGGAGGTTCCGCGGACTCGGCGTAAAGGCTCACCACTGGGCTTGTTGGAAAAGCTCCTGTTGCAATGCGTATGCCCCTATTAATGACCACGTCTAATCTTCTCAGCACAGATGGTCGTGCTGACGAATAAACAATACACCCATAGTCTAGCTTGGATCGGACCAATGCGCAATATATTCGCAACAAAATTGTTCGATCCGCTCCCCACGATTTGCCATTCAGTACTCGCATAATATTTAGGGAACGGTCACATCTCGCTCTTAGCTGTGCAATATGCGACGACCAACTAAGCTTCCTGTCCAAGATCAAACCCAGGAAGCGCGTCTCTTCTGCGAAGGGAAGTGAATCTGGACCAAATCGGAGCGAAGGTGATAATCGTCTCCTACGGCGCCAGAAATTAACGCAGATTGTCTTCTCAGTTGAGAAACGGAAGCCGTTTCTCACGCTCCATTCTCTAAGGTTGTCCAAACATTGCTGCAGGCGCCGTTGTAAGAACGCCGTGCGCTGAGAAGTGCAATAGACAGCGAAGTCGTCTACGAATAGGCATGACGAAACTCCAGGTGGAACAAATTTCCAGATGGAGTTAATTGCTATAGCAAAGAGCGTGACACTTAGCAACGAACCCTGAGGTACTCCCTCCTCCTCAACAAAAGAATTAGAAAAAACCGAGCCGACCCTTACTCGGAAAAAGCGGTCCTTCATAAACTCCTGAATGAAAAGTGGTAGGCGTCCACGTATGTTCCAGGCATACAGGGAACGTAGAATCCCTGCTCGCCAGCACGTATCATAAGCCTTCTCAAGATCGAAAAATATGCCAACGGTTTGACAGTTCTTCATAAAGCCGTCCATTATCTGTGTCGATATTGACACAAGATGGTCAACAGTTGAACGGCGTCGTCGAAAACCACACTGGATGTTAGTCAGTAGGTTACGACTTTCTAACCACCAGACCAATCGTCCATTGATCATGCGTTCCATCACCTTGCAAACGCAACTGGTGAGGGAAATAGGACGATAGCTGGAGGGAAGATGACGGTCCTTTCCAGCCTTCAAGATGGGAATAACGGTGGCCTCCCGCCAATTTTCTGGGAGTATACTGTCAACCCAAACACGATTATAGACCTCGAGCAGGAATGCCTTACCTTCAGGAGAGAGCCGTTGTAACATTTGTACATGAATACCGTCCGGTCCTGGTGCTGAACATCGCGAAGATTTCAGGAAATACTCCAGCTCTGCCATGGTGAAAAGGCGATTGTAATCTTCTACGTTTCTAGAACGAAACGAGAAGCCTTGAGATTCCACCTGAGTTTTAATTGGAAGGAACTCAGGGGAGTAGTTTTCCGAGCTAGACACTTGTGCGAAAGCACTGCCAAAGGTATTGGCCACTTCAAATGAATCAACAACAGCTCCTGTGGCTGTTTTTAGTCCCGTTATTGGTATTTGGGTCGTTTTAGCTGCAACACGCCTTAATCTATCCCACACAACCGAGGAAGGTGTGTGTCGGTTAAATGAAGCTACAAATTTGCTCCATGATGACTTTTTGCTATCCTTAATGACTTGTCTGGACCTGGCGCGCATTTTCTTGTATTCGATTAGGTTTTCCAAAGTAGGGTGACGTTGGAAAACCCTAAGTGCACGCCTTCGAGCACGAATGGCATTCCGACATTCTTCCGTCCACCAGGGGACGGGAAATCGACGGGGGTGTGTAGTCGACCGCGGAATCGATTGTTCAGCAGCAGAGAGAATCGTCTCCGTGAGATGCTGCGCCAAATCATTCACTGAGTCGTGCTCGTTGTACGTAAAGACAGCAAACTGGGTGTAAAGGTTCCAGTTGGCATTGTCCAAACGCCATCTGGGCATACGTGTGGAATATGCATGTTGCGTCAAGAGACTAATAAGACATGGGAAGTGGTCACTAGAGTGTAAATCAGAGATGACATTCCATTGTAAGGAGACTGCCAACTGAGGTGAACAAACTGCAAGGTCAAGATGCGAAAAACTATTGTGAGAGTCCGAAATGAAGGTAGGCTCTCCAGTGTTGAGGAGAGCTAGGTTGTGACTGTCCAAAAAATCGGAAATGATTGTACCTCTCGCACAAGCGCGACTTGAACCCCAAAGTGGGTGGTGCGCATTGAAGTCTCCCACCAACAGAAACGGTGTTGGCAACTGGGAAACTAGATCTTCTAAATCAATGTGCGAGAAGTCATGGGACGGAGGCAGATATATATTACAGATGGTGAAATGGATGTTTGGCAGTATAATCCTTATTGCAACTGATTGGATATCAGACTGTATTGGTACAGATTGCATATATATGTCATCTCTCACAAGTATCATAGCGCCGCCATGTGCCGGAACACCCTCTTCTGGTATAACATCACACCGTACTGGGGTGTATCGCCTTAGATGGAAAGCGTCTCGAGGACGCAGCTTAGTCTCTTGCAAACATGCGACCAGAGGTTCGTTTTCTTTGAGCAAGAGCTCAAGTTCTGGCCTTTGAGTTCGAATGCCACGTACGTTCCATTGTAGGATAGTCATATTGCGTTGTGTATGGGATAGGTAATTCCAAGCTAACTCTTCATTACTTTGGAGCAGGCGGTAGTCGAACTAATTTAGCCCTTTTCTCTCTTGGGCTGACGTTCTTTTCGGACGCTTTTTCGCGCCTCTTTTCCACTGGGGGTCTCCCAGTGTGGGCAGATTGGTCCAAATCCATGTCCTCTGCCGAGGACGTGCGTCTTCCCATAGCAAACTTGGGTTCGAGTGTCTCGAACCGGTTGCTAATGGGGACCGGCGAAGATGAAAGACGCCGGTCTGAGTCCACCCCTGAAGATTCCCCAGAAGAGGATCTTCCAGGGGATCTCCTTGGACTCTTATATCCCTTTGATGTACTGGGATGAGTCTTATCTTCCTTGAGGAAATCGTTCTTTGTGTAGTTCTTTTTAAACTTTATCGGCGAGGCATTGTAAATAACAGGTTTGCTAGTCTTCTGTGTCGAGTTTGGCATTTTCGTTGGTGATCGAACAGTTGAATTTTTTTCACCAACAGATTTTGTACACATTGATACAGATGTGCGCGCTGATGTTGAAGGCTTTGGTATAGAGCTGCGGGCAACAAGTGTTTTTTCAGAAATTGTTGCCCCATTGAAATCGCTAGTCTGAGTTGCGATCTCTCTGCTCGCTACCGCTTTAGCTGCAACTGAGCTGTAGGTTCCGGGTCTGGGTACAGAGGGTTGGCGTAGACGCAAGAGCTTCCGGGCTTCTGAGAAGGGAACCTTCTCTTTAACCCGTATCTCTTGGATCGCTCTTTCCTCTACAAAGCGGGGGCAGTCTCGGGAACTAGATGGATGTTCACCTCTGCAGTTCACACATGTAGGAGCTGTAGTACATGCACCATCGTGGAATTCATCTCCACATTGAGGGCATGTAGCTAGTCCCTTACAAAGCTCACTTGTATGTCCAAAGCGCTGGCACTTAAAACACCTGAGTGGGTTCGGGATGAACGGCCTAACTTCGATGGATTCATACCCTGCCTTAATCCTTTGCGGGAGATCTACCCGATCAAAGGTCAGGAACAGGGTATTAGTTGGCTTTAACTCACCACCTTCTTTACGTTGAACCCGGTAAACGTGTATCACGCCTTGCTCCGTCAGATTCTCTTGAATCTCCTCATTGGATAATCCTTCCAATGCACGGGTGTTTATCACACCGCGCGAGGAGTTCAAGGATCTGTGCATCTCGACGCGTACTGGATAACTTGCTAGCATATTCGCTTTCAATATCTTAGCTGCCTGGGTAGCTGAATGTGCTTCAACCAGGAGCGTGCCATTTCGAGATCTAGTGCATGACTTGACTGGACCAGCAATGTTATCTAAACCCTTTTGTATAGTAAATGGGTTCACCGACAAAAATTTCTTATCTCCCTCAGTTCGAGATATAACTAAGTAGCGAGGACCACTCGACTCTGCTACTTCCTTTACACAGACTTTACTTTGTTTGGTTTTGTTATGAGTTTTCGTACTCATGGCGATGTTATCCTCCACCATTGTAAATGTCTCCGATGGCATGCTCACATCCTGGGCGCCACCCCGGCTTAGGTGAGAGTCCTGGCCTGGACCTTGCTCACCCTAGGGTCTCACCTCCCAATGTATAGACAGAGGGACCCAATCGCCTTCAGGAGTGCATCAGCTCATGCAATGGCCCCTCCCCGGGACTGACCTTTATCAGCGGATACGCACACAGATCCTACATGATAACCAGGGGCTGGGACTTACGCGATTACCCAGTCATCCCTTGCGTCCCCCCATCCTCCAACCCGCGCGTAGGTTATCCATCAGACTGTGTACAGGGAGGTATCAGGAGGGAGGTCAAACACAAATGTGGACCAAAGTTGATTGGGCGTTTGTGCTCTCTCACCTCTTGGAGGAACCCAATCGAGAGTATGGCTTGGGGCCCCGGGTACGCCAAACCCGTACCTACCGCAGTAGGAGCCCCTGGGGGAGTTTGATTTCGGAGTCCTCTTCTCCTAGATGAGTCGTCGACCAAGACTAACGAGCCTCATCTACCCGTTTGGAATGTTCTTTGCTTCCCCTCACCACTTGCCTACCAGAGGTCAAAAAGACACTTAGTAGGCCGTCTGGATCGGGTACTGAGCCCCTCCGCCACGACAAGGCGGCACTCCTTCGGAGGGGCTCAGGAAGCTAAACATACAGTGTTTGCTCAAACCAAGGTAGTAAAAATGGAAAACAGAGTGAATGAGTAGGATTTAAGGGCCTGTCGACAACTAGGTCATTCTGGCCTCAGGGAAAATAGATGGTAACCTAGAAAGAGCCATTAGATATTGCCTGTCCACATAACTTTAATAATGGGGGATATATACTAATAAACTCTAGTTGACGACCATTGTGAAAGCAGAAAGAAAAGTAAAGAACACTATGACATTGTACCGCATTGCGGTGATTCTGCAATAGTGATGTAGCAGTACAGAGGAATTGTGGCCAATCAGAGTTCACTTTGACCTACTGCAGTGCGGAGAATCACCTGGCCACACAAAGTTCACCTCGACCTTCCTGCCTGTATAAAAGGCTCCAATATGTGGTGACAACTCGCGAAGGATGGCTAAGGGAAAGATGAAGAATCAACGCAGCAAGACACTGGTCACTACAGGGAACTTTACTCCTGAGCCAGCCGATACGAGCACCACAACTACCGTCTTCCACCCTAGAAGACAGCGCCACATTTCCCACCAGATCTACAGCTAGTGCCCTGGGGGCAGCAGTGGCAGTGCCACGCTGGAGGCCCCTCCACAGCGACTCAACAGTCCTTCGGTCAACCTTCTGCCGCCGTCTATGCCTGCTGTGCCTCCCGCAAGACACAGCACTGTTATTTACAGTGTTCCACGAGACTTGCCATCACACTACGTCCTCTCCGCAGCTCAACATGTGTGGCCTTTAGTAATGAGGGCCAATCAACTAATTACATGCCATGGATCATCTAGTATCATCAGGCTGGTCCTTGTCAACTTACAGGACTATGAAGCTGCTTTGAGTGCAGAACTGCCCCTGTTAGGCGATGTTTGCAGGTTGATGTCAGCAGAATTGACCATCAAGTACGCTTTGGCTGCTGCTGTGGATATGGACAAGACTCCATCAATTGTGTCGCTCCACCTCGATTCTACTATTGTGGCACCTCAAGTTTCACCAGTGAGTGCAGAGCTCACGATCTAAGAAGACGCAGCCAGTACTGTGCCTCCTGTAATGGTTTCAGCCACTTCTCACACCAGGCACAGCGCCAACTATACCCAAGGAACTGGCACACCCCCGCACCAGCTCCAGCTAACACAGCTCCACACCCAGTACAGCACCAGCTACCACAGTCACAATTCCACAAGACTACAGAAGCTCCACTACCAACACCTGAGAAGACGCCATGCAGGACCTCCACTCTGAGGTCCTGAACATTGGTTCTTGCCTGGTATCCCTGAAAGAAGCCAACATATCTCATACAAGGAATGTCACATCTATTCACAGCCACAATGGAACCTCTACAGAACCGCGCTGCCACCATAGCCAACACTATGGCAACCTCCCAGAATGACAGCTGAGCTAGATCAGACACGTTTGCACCTATAATTCTCTAAAAGCTGAAGATTTACAGGCAAAGCTCCTGAACATCACTGTGAAGATCGTCACCCTGGAGGAGGAGCTGTCAAACTCCAGGACCAAGCTGTCCGAACACACAGAGGATGCAATACCTCATGCCAACTAAGCTTCATCTAGCTGGAACTGGGAGAGCACTCGAAACCAAGCGAGATGAACACCTCCTGTTGCTCTGAAGGCTCATCAAGGAAGAGGTGGAAGCTCTTCAGATGATGCTGAAGGAGCGACCCGCAAAAGATACAATGTCCACATATTACGGGCACATTACAGCACCTCTGATACCACACAGCCATGGACGACAGGGGCAACAGTAACCCAAATGACTTCCATGAACCTACACCCATTACTTTCTTTCATTACCCCTCCGAATTCCCAAGGTTGTATTCTGGACCTCGGTCATGTTTACGTTCTTACACTTACTTTTACCTGGCTTGGCCCCAGTGGCCGGACAAGAGATACCTTCTTGAAACTGCAGGTACATTAGTGGCACTGCTATACCTACCTCCCTGAATTCTCTCTGGTAGGGGTTTTTAGTGAGTAGTACCTCCAGGTGAAGCTCACACAGGCAGCTGTGCCATCCCAGTACAATTGTGACTGGTCTATGAATGAATTTTTCCGCCACTTACAAATGCATACACAAGAAGCTACAGAAGAACACTCATAAACACAGCACAAAAAATGAAGACAATACAAGAAACACAAAAAGATAAAAATCTTCCCTCATTACACTGATACACATATACGACAAATAACAACAGGAGCAGGAAAAACTTCAAGAACACTTATAACACTTTCAAAACATTTAAACACACAATAGACATAAACACACACATACACCAAACACACAAAAACATGTAAACATAACAAATATGCAGGTGAAGTGCACCAGAAAATAAACAAAAAAGCATTATTCAGCAACTAAATCAGTGCTCTTCTTGGGTGGAATCCTGTCTATGGAGCGATGGATGTGAAACATGGGGAACTGACACACAAAAACAAAAGCACATATCACTACACAACACTACACGGCCTCAACAAAAATAAAAAATATACCGGAAGGATCCCTCAAACAACAAATTAAAAAACATACACTAGGCTGAAGAGGGATTTCCCTAAACAGCCTGGGCATGTTGTAAACATGCCCAAATTAACATTTTTACATTAAATTGAAAAAAAAATGTATGTGGCGCAACTTGCCTTTAAAGAAGATCACGACAGGATGGTAAAAATGTTGGTTTTACTTAAGCTGATGTGGCAAAAACTGGAAAGTCAACATAGCTTTTGTAATAATGATGATGATAATAATAGGAAGAAGAAAAGCCCAATATATACATATTGTAAAACAGCAATTAGCTGCGCCATATAACAACAAACATTGTCACTATGTGATTGAGTATTACAACAAGTTATAACAATTTAGTATGCTTCTAAATTTGTGAGAAATCACATTTTACAATTCTTTTAACTTGCTGCATCTTTAGGAATAGGTGACAGGACATACATGGTTGTAGTTCCTATTGACTTTTCTATGTCATCCTTCTGTGTTGTAATGTTTAACGCCCGCTTTTACTACTACGGCACCGCAGGCGATGACACTGATGATACATGGAATGAAGATGGAGCACCGGTGGAATGAGATGGCGGGAGAAACCGGAGCACCCGGAGAAAACCCGCCCTGACGCCGCTTCGTCCACCACGAATACCACATGCTGGTCCCTGGGAACGAACCCGGGCTGCCTAGGTGGTAGGCGAGTGCACTAACCGCTCGGCCACGGCGCCGCCATGTCATCCTTCTGCATAGCAACTGGTGGAACCATGATGCAACATGCAACATGAGATGTCACATGTCTTAAGAATGTCCCAGAATATCCTGTTCACTCGGGCAGTGGCATACCAAATATGGTAAAATCTGCCATTAAAATTGCAAGACCCTCATAGAACACTAGAGTCGATATAACCAAGCAATCAGAGTTCGCTCGAGGTAGTCAGTTTCAGGAATTGCTGTGTTCTGCACCAGACCGCTTAGGTGGTGGTCCCCATCCGTCTGGGCTTAGACATCCTCTGTACTTCATCAACGGCAACTTGACATCACCCATAATTGTATGCCTATTCAACCCTAGAGTGTAAGTATAAACAATAATTGACAGCACCCCCTTTGTTGTAAACCAACACTGCTTACTGTTGTTTTAATATTAATAACAAATATTTGTGAAGTGTGAAGTTAAGAAGATACTGAAACTGCATTTTTATATATGGACATTCTTGAACTGCTGTGGTTCTCAGCATCCCATTCTATATTGTGCATGAGACACACTTAATTTTGCTTAGAGGCATCTTTTGACAGGCTTGTGACTCTTTTACATGCCATAAATGTACACATGGGGCCAACAATTTACTTTCCATCCAAAGGAAGCTGTGATAAGCGTTCTTAAGCCATACTTTCCTCCAATCTAAAAACTGAACCGAACTAAACCAGAACTTTAAACTTTTCTCTTGAGAGTCATATGATCATAAATGAGTGCCTTGGTTATTATGGAAGTGCATTCCTTTGGCCAAGAATCTAACTAACTGAAGACTTAATCTCTTCCAATTTGTTTGCCACTAGACTTTTAAGTTTTCCACCTCTCTAGGTGGTAGTCAGTTCTTCAGTTCTATGCAGTTTACATTGGCCGAACTGAAGTGAGGTTATAGTAGCAGTATTGGTTTGTTTACTTTGCAAGTTGGACATAATGAATGGAAAATGAAAGTTTTCAAGCAGTAAAGAGAAAAGAATTACTGATTATTTTTGCAAGAACGAACTTATACACAATCTGCAGCATGCAGAGTATACAACTATAGAATAAAACCAGAGACTTTGAAAGGAGTCAGCCAAGGGCTTATGAAATTCAAGTATTTAAGTAAATAAGATTTACTCTTTCTCAATAACCTTTAATAACGTTCAGTTTGTTTCTGCTCTGGAAAACAAAAAACAAAAGCATGCAAGAATTCTGGAATAAGTACAGCACAAGAGAGTATACTCCATCCAGCCTTATATCCCTACCTAGTATCCCTCTGCGTTAACCTGGTATTGGTATCAGCTGCAGCAAACAAATGCCACGTGGACTCATGCTTCGTGTTTATGATGCAACACAAAGATATTCACTCAGGAGTTTTAGGAATGGAACTGCTATTGCATTGCATTCGAGCAGTCTTTACATCGTGAAAACTCACAGATATTTAAGGTACCATATTTTTTGGTGTGCTTTGGTTTCAGCATATTGTGGGATAGTTGCTGACTTTTGTTTACATCAAGTGTGGATCTAAGGATGGAGCATATAAACTGATCATATAGGTGATAATCTAACTACACTTGATCGACTGGTTAAGATTTTATATTTGTTAAAAACGCTATTTCATCAGAAATACTCTATAGGTGCAAAGTTAATAGTTTAAAAACAAGATGATGCCTTGCTACATTCTTTGGGACTACCCACCAATCTTTTTAAGTAACCTGATTTATACAGCTTTATTTCATGCATGTACAGGATGTCCCAAAATTAGGCCAACAAACTTTGGGAACGCAAACCCATTGCCATTAACACAAGACCATTTAAAATTTTCTCTCAACAAAGTGAGGGAAAACACAGAAATATTTAAAGAAAAGAGCAGTCTGAACCGTGACATAGGCAAACCACTCAACATGATATGGAAGACCCTATTAGCAGGTCAACTTCCTATTGGAGCAGAAGGAACCAATAGGATTATGAGTAGGACAGGACGAGGCCAATTAGAGTTGGCAGCTTCTAATTGGATGGATTTTATTGCAGTTGCCCAGTGAAGAAGCCGAACAAAGTTTTGCAATGAAACGTTGGCGTAATTTATAATTTCCTAAAAAAGCCAACAAGATTTGGCCCATAACAGAAACAAGAAAAAGTAATATAAGCAACAGTCACAAATAAAATAGAATACAAAGCTTGAAAAAGTACATACATTTATAACTACATATACAACTATAACTACAAATCCTGAGTATTAATTACTGTTAATTGCATGTATTACTACAAGTTGTGCACTACGTGTGCACAATAAGAGATGGGAAGTGTTTTAGCTTATATGCAATCCGTACATTCGCTCTATCCTTGTGGCTTAAGAGTCCTCAATATTTTGAGTACACTTTGCGGCTTAGGGCCCTCAGTATATTTTGCTATAGTTGTGGTTAATTACACATATACCTTGGGCAACAAAGAAATTATGGGTGATTCTTTAGAATAGTGGCCAAGAAATGTGAGAACTAATGTGGGAACATCTCTTGATAGAAAGCCTTGATAGAAACAGTGAAAGCTGTGCATATGATTTAGATCTTCTGCCTAACAAAAAACGCTTCACCATAAGTAACTTACAAATTCAGACAACAGGCCCTTCTACACTGACAATTAAGATTAAAATATACTACTGCCTTCTAACGAATATCACCACACATTACTAAGAAAACTACGTGAAAACAAAACTAAACGCCAGCACGACAGCCCATGAAGGGCCAAGGCCTACCGCCCAGCCGGGGCGTCCCCCACCTCTGCCCACTACAGGCGTCACTGGTGAGGTGCAGTACTTGTTACGTATTACACGTTAAAACTAAATGAAGTGCAGTTTTAGTTCGTTATGATGAAAACTTATAACATTAAACATAATATATTTCTCAGCTTCTAAACAACAAATCTTTATTTGCAGTACTTAGGAACAAACAACAAAACATGGCTTCTCTTTTGCAAAGAGAATACAATCTAACATGCAACATTCTCCCACCTTGCAATTTTGGAACTTCAAAAAACTGCAACACGAGAGGCTCATTCATAAAATCATGCAGGGCACTTCACTAATCTCCCACTACGAGTAGACAATATGTCTCTGCACTGTGAGGTCTCATTGAGATCTTCCCCCTGTTCTGAAGAATCAGTCTTCGGTGTAGTCTCCTCAGATAATTGTGTAGAACACTCTAAGGGAACCAAACGTTGAACAGGATGCATTATAATTCCATTCTTTGTTCGAACCCTTACAACACGAGTTCGGCCATGCTTTCCAGGGAGGAGTTCAATTACTCCGAGTGGTCACTCAAGTCTCTTCAGGTTGTCTGCTTTGACTTATACATCTCCTTTCTTCACGTGATCATGCTGGTTCCGCTTGAGCAGTAACTGTCCAAGGTACTCTCTACGGAATTGCTGATGCAGTGCATTTCTTAACTGCAGACAATATGCTGCCCTTCTTTGAAGTTGGTCTTTGTCTATCTGATCAAGATCTGCTACATTTATTTCTTGAACCTCCTGTAAAAACATGGCGGGCATGATAGGCCTTAGGTCCTGAGGATCTTCAGTTTCTACAGTCAGAGGGCGGCTGTTAACAAGAGATTCACACTCACATAGCATAGACAGTAATTCTTCAATAGACAGGCACGATTTCCCAAGGACCTTACGTAAGGCATCTTTCACAAGTCCAATCAATCTCTCCCACCACCTACCCTACCAGGATGCTGTGGGTGGATTAAACTTCCATGTGATACGTTGGATGTTGCTATACGGTTCTATTTTATGCCAGTCAAGTTTAAGCATCATATTATGGGCACCTCTAAAATTTGTTCCATTATCACAGATTGTTGAAGGCCTTCCTTGGCGTGAAACAAATCTTCATAAACCTTGAAGAAATGAATCTGTAGATAATGGCGTAAGCAGTTCCAAATGTATAGCACGATAAACTGCGCATGTGGACAGGCAAATCCATATCTTCTGACCATCCTTCACAAATAATGGGCCGGTTAAGTCAATGCCAACAATTTCAAAAACCTTTACATCTCTCATATTATCTTTTGGTAAAGGTGGCATACTGACCTTCAGTCGTTCTCTCTTGTACCTCCTGCAGATGACACATCTTCGTACTGTTGACATCACAATCCTTCTTCCATTTAGGATCCAAAATTTCTCTCTGAGAATACCCAACAGAGTCTGTGGTCCTGTATGACCATGTCCAACATGAACATCATAAATCAGTCGCTGAACTACAGGACTGTCTGCAGGTAAGACAGCAGGTTGTCGGAATTCTGGGATGTCATCTCTCTCAATTATTCTTGTCTTCACTCACAGAGTGCCATGTTCATCCAGGAATGGCACCACTGATGTAAGTTTCTGATCCTCAATTCCATGGAAATGTCTTGAATCAACTTAATCGCTGTTTTTTCACTCTCTTCCATCTCTGAACATGTAAGTTCTCCTCGCTTTGGACTTGCAGTTTGAAATGATTCTTTTAATCCATCCAATGAGTGTGACTATATTCTCAAATCGAAAAAAATATTTGTAGTACCAGCCTGAGTCCTGTGAATTTTCCGATACCAAGAGAACTGTAGCAGATTTTCTTCTTCATTTACGCCACAACAGTCTCTAGGCCACTCACCTATGGGACGGTATAGCCAGGATGGCCCCTCTCACCATTTTGACGCCAGGAGTTCTGCTGTTGTACATCCCCGGGTAGGCAGGTCAGCAGGATTCAGCGCACCTGGTACGTGTCTCCAAGATTCCTTTTGTGTCAGTTGTCTAATCTCTCTAACTCTGTTCTCAACAAACACTAACCAAAGAACTTCTCGTTTTATCCATGCCAATACTGTTGTCGAATTGGTCCACAAATAAACATCTTCAACATTCATATCATTTTTTACAGATGACAAATTGTATTAATTGTTGCTGCCATTAATTCAAGATGCGGAATAGTAGGTCGAGGCAGTGGAGCTACCCTCAATTTCGCTTGGAGGAGTTGAACACAAACTCCTGTCTCAGTGCATGCCTGCAGAAATATCACTGTTGCGTAGGCATCTCGACTGGATCACAAAAGGAATGCAGGCTGCAATTCAGATGTTTCCCTGGAAGCCTCCTAGGAATCTGTAATCTACTGATTTTTGCCAGTGCAGTGAGCCATCTTTCAAACTTAGTTGGGATTACCTTACGTATTTCAGCATCCCAGGAATATTTATGCAGTACTTGGAGCAGTAGCTTAGGCAATAATATAACCGGAATTGCAAATCCAATTGAATCTTAAACCTTGTGTACAACTGACAGTATCACTCTTTTCGTTATTTTCTCCAGTGACAGTTCCTTTAGGTGATCACAGTTTAAACTCCTTATCCTCTCCTACATCCAGATGTATAAGTCTTAGCACCTTCACTTGCTCTGCTATAAGACGAGGTACAGGAGTACAAATAATATGCTGACCAAGGGCAGTTAATTCTAACTGATTAGAGTTATCTAGATTCTGAAGGACAACCTTAAATACTTTGTGTTCTACTGCCGATTCGGTCCGACCTCCAAAAACAGAATGATTCAAAGTGATCTGAGTTGCTTACTCTTGCCACTAAATCTTCTGAGATATATGAATGTTGAGCTGCCGAATCCAGAAGAGCACGCACAACTTCCACCTTATACCCAAAAACTATTTTAACTCTGATTGTCTGGAGCTGCACACAAGAATAATTAATACAAAAATTAGTAGCCGCCTTCGATTGTGATTCTGCCTGTCTTTCTTCCGGTAATTTCTTTTCGGAGATATCACACATGATTAGATAGTGCTGTTCTGTACAGACATTACATGAGAGACCCATTGACATCTTCTAGTGGTGTGTCCAATCTTGAGACATTTGAAACAGGCACCCTTCTTTAACAACTTATTCTTTTCTTTTTTCTTTTAGCCTGTGGACACCCCAACGATAAATAGTTCTCTTCATCACAGAAAACACAGGTACCTAATACTCCTAGAGCTGCCACTAAGCCCTGAGCAGTAGGAGTTGGACATTTCTTAAATGATTTTACATTCTTTATTGTATCAATTACACTAGCGTTACTAATCCTCCTCATAAGTTGCATTTTCCACTTCAGATTCCAAAAATTCTAAAACATTTTTCAGCTTATCCTGTTACCCATATTCTCGCATACTTTCTTCTTTTCTTTCCCACTAGAGGGCACAATAATGCAGCCCAGTTGTCTGCCGTTAATCCCATTGTTTCTAAAGACCTGATATTAACCTCAATCTTGTCATACAAAACTGAAAGCGGTGACTTTTCTGTCACTAGATTAATTATATCCCTCACATAAATTTCGATTAGCAAGTCTACGTCCATAGCACTCTTCTAATAGTTATACAGCTTTAAAATAATTCTCGGCAGTCAGGGGAAATCCATTTACTCTGGTGTCATAGATTCTCTTAAATACAGAATTTTTTCTATATCTTGCAATTCACTACTTTTATTAATTCTCTTAAACTGTGCCCAGAATGGTAGCCATTGCTTAATATCTCCAGAGAATTTGACAGACGACAACTTTGGCCATTTCGTGAGCAATCTGCTGAATAGGGACGTATCTGACCTCACAGAAGAAGCAGCACACTGCACTTCAGCTGTTATAGACTTTTCATACTCACATTTAGCTATTACCTACTTGTGGCGGTATGCTTCTATTTCTTCAAACTCAGCAGCTTCATCTTCACTTTCAACTTTGCAGACACTGCAAGCGTCACGGATTCGTTCGTCAAGTGCGAATAATCTATCAGCTTTGTCTTCAAGGATCTTGAAACATATCAAAATATCTTCATACACTATATTTACTTCCTTGATCTTGCTCTGAAATGTATTATAAGCTCCAGAAAACGAACGGCATATTTGTGTTCTTTCTCTTTTTAACAAGGTCACTTACGCCACTTTATTACGGCTGTCTATATTTTGTGTCTTCTTTTCATTAACCAGAACAACTGCACAATCCGTCCTGTTGCGGTCGCCAGATGATACGTATTGCACATTAGAAAAACTAACTGAAGTGCAGTTTTACTTCATTATGATGAAAACTTCCAATATTAAACACAAAATAATTCTCGGCTTCTAAAAAAAAATTTTTATTTGCAGTTTTTAGCAACAAACAACAAAACATTGCTTCTCTTTTGCAAAGAGAATACAATATAACATGCAACAGTACTGGAGGGTGGGACCTGGCCAGCGCCCCGAGCCCTCCTGACCAGCTGTGCAGTCTTCTCAACCTGATGCCGCTACTTCTCCATCAAGTAGCTCCTCAATTGGACCCCTGGGACCTAACGAGGCTGAGTGCACCCCGTGCCAGACCTCCCAGAGGGGATAAAATCTCCATGCTGGTACCGAGGATTGAACCAGGGTCCTCTGCGCCAGAGGCAAGCGTGCTACCAACTGCAGTACACAGGCGATCTGAGAAAACAAAACTATGGAATACTTTCTACCACATAAGTAACTTTATTTTTCCTATAAGTGACAAAACTTCCTGTTTCGTCACACACCCATGTATCACCACTTTGGTAACACTGTGGGTGTTTTCAGCTTATGCATGTTTCTTTGGGTGGCAACACTGCAGCCCCATAGGGCACACTTCAGCCGCTATTATACAGTTAAGCCGGAATGATGCATATGCACATTACTATAGCACGTTTCCATTGAGAATTCAAAATAATTTGAGTCCTCAGTCCAGAATGAATATTGCATGGAAACGTGGACTCAGATCAAACTGAATCCTTAGATCCAATCCTTTTACAAGTGGGATTGGATTGAAATGTTGTTGCACGTAGACACCTACCAGATTCAAACCAATCTGAATCCACCAAAGATGATAACTTCTACTGTACTTGTAACATGCTGCACACTCGTCATTTTGTTTTCTTAATGAAAGTCATGTAATAAAACAAAAACCGAGCCACGTTTGTTTCTATAAGCTCACAATATATTCTTCTCAAAGACATTCACTAACCTCAAAACCTTATTAAAATAAGCAGAAAACCTGTTTTACAGGTTCCCCACCATAAATCAAGTGCCCTACATAAGAGCTTGAATTATATATGCCTGAGCCTTGCACATCCAAATTAATCTCATTCCAAATTGAATTTAACACGTAAATGTGGATTGTATTAGGAATGGTACTGGACTAAAATAAATTTCAATTCACCATGGAAACTTAGTAACAGTGGTTCTGGGATCATACTCTATATGGAATCTCAAATCAACTTTCAGTCCCTAGTAGTTTCATTGGGTCACTATGTCCTGAGCTGGTGTTGGTAATTGAGGAATTGGATGGCCCCTGTAGCTCACTTCACAATTCCCCTCCTTGCAACCTCCCACCACAACTCAGTACACCAACACCCCTCCCTTCTTGCAACCTCACACTGTGATCACCCTCTTGAATGACAGTTTCCCTCACTATCTTCATTCTTCAACATACAATTCATATAATTTCTTATGATTTAATATGATTTTACATAATTACATATTCTGTTTCTGTTAATGCAGTTATAAACTTAACGTACCTCACTGTTACAAACTCTGAAGTACTGGAGAACAACTCTAGAAAGGAAAAGTTTAAAGTGAATCATTGCTGCCCATCTCAAACTTCTGCAACTTATTTTTTAATGTAACACATGTGTTATGTGGGGTAATTATTTACAAAATTGGCCACTTGAGAAAACGAATGTAATATAGTGCCACAGATGCAGTTTTTATTGCTGATTATGATTTTGAAAGTTTTATTTGGCAGTCAAGCTTCATTTTTGATTTATGAACAAATTACGTATGTACGATGCAGCAGCTTTATTTCGCTTACACGGAGGATACTTAGTCAATAACTCTTTACAAACAAGTATAATGTGTTAAAATGATTTATGAATGTATTTAAAATGAAATTCCTGCATAAACACTATGTTTTTGAAGAGAAGTTTGATTTTGTGGATAGCTGAAGGCGCTGAAACCGTTGTAATGCAAGAACGTAAAGTTTGTATTCAGAGACTACCGCATCGTATGTTTCAGACGTAGACATTATTGTGTGGTTACCGAAGAGAGTGAAGTGTAAGCCACTGTTGATGATTACTGTTTGAATGTACAGAAAATATTTGTGGGTATCTAATGCTGATGAGTTAATAATGAAATCACTCTATTTGCTTCCCAATATTTTGATGCTAGAGTTCCAAAAGCCATATGGTGTTTAAAAATTTTTCAGTGTTGTACAGAAAATACTGAGTTGGCTTAATATAATGTTTACGGCTTTCGTACTTTGCTTAACTTTTCTGATGCTTGATGAATTTTATTGTTACCGTTGTGTAACGGTATTGTGTGCAGTTGCGCTTACAAATTGATTTATGAGTTATTTAATTAATAGCTGAACCACTGGCAGGGTCCTGTGTTGTCCAAATTCTGCTTGTGTTAGGCTAGGTTAGTGTGTCTATATCAGCAGGATGAGAGGGACCTGTATTATCCAAATTCTGCTCGTATTAGGTTAGTCTGTCTATATTAGTGGGGTGACAGGGTCCTGTGTTATCGACATTTTGCTCGTGTTATATTAGGTTAGTGTGTCTATATGAGTGGGGTGACAGGGTCCTGTGTTATCGACATTTTGTTTACGTTATATTAGGTTATTGTGTCTATACGAGTGGGGTGACAGGGTCCTGTGTTATCAACATTTTGCTCATGTTATATTAGGTTAGTGTGTCCATATGAGCGGGGTGACAGGCTCCTGTGTTATCAAAATTCTGCTGTTAGATTAGATTAGTGTGTCTATATGAGCAGGGTGACAGGTCCTGTTTTATCTACATTTTCGTTGTGTTATATTAGGTTAGGGTGTCCATATGAGCGGGGCGACAGAGACCTGTATTATCCAAATTCTGCTCGTATTAGGTTAGTCTGTCTATATGAGTGGGGTGACAAGGTCCTCTGTTATCAACATTTTGCTCGTGTTATATTAGGTTAGTGTGTCTATATGAGCGGGGTGATAGGGTCCTGTGTTATCACAATTCTGCGATTAGATTAGGGTGCCTATATGAGCAGGGTGACAGGTCCTGTTTTATCGGCATGTTGCTCGTGTTAGGTTACGTTGGTATGTCTATATGAACAGGGTGACAGGGTCCTTGTTATTGACATTTTGCTCCTGTTACATTAGGTTAGTGTGTCTATATGAGCGGGATGAAAGGGTCCTGTGTTACCCACATTTTGCCCGTGTTGTATTAGATTAGGTTAGTGTATCCATATGAGCAGGGTGACAGGGTCCTGTGCTATCAACATTTTGCTTGTGTTGTGTTTGATTAAGTTAGTGCGCCTATATGAGCGGGCTGACAGGGTCATGTGGTACCAACATTTTGCTTCTGTTAGGTTATTGTGTCTATATGAGCGGGATGACAGGATCCTGTTATCAAAATTTTGCTCACGTTAGTTCAGGTTAGTGTGTCTATATGAATGGTATGACAGGTCCCATGTTATCGAAATTTTGTCCGGTTTAAGTTAGGTTGCATGTGTATATAAATTGATGTTAAGCTTAAAATATTGTGCTAGTAGTGGGCAGAGATGTACATGAGCTACATTTTGTTCCGAAAATAATGATTCTGCAGCCTTTGTTAAAATTGAAAGCATTTTTAGCTATACTGATGTGAAAGTCTTACCTTTTATAAGTGATGCAGAGGGTAGAGTTTTCCAACTGCTTGGAAGAATGCATGCAGTCTGTTGCGGTGGTCTTCATATGCTCTTCGCCAGGTAATTGATAGAATTTTATAGAACACCATGGTTTATCAAAAATGGCCACATTGTTTGGATGTCAGACACGGTTCAAATGAATTTCACTGTAGTAATGGTGCACCCGTTGCAGTAGTTGAACCCATCCCCTTGCAAGGGCTCGGTTCTATTTTACACACACAACTGGTGTGTGTTACCCTGCGGTCTTACCTCTCATGCCTAATGAAGCATGTGTTGACCGACCTTTGAACTTGTGACATTTGATGACTTCAAAAATATGGAGGGTTGGGAAAGGCAGGGTAAATATGCTTTCAGGGTTTGAGCTGCTTCTCTAAGTAGAAAGAAAGTAGTATTACGATTTCGCAAGCTTAAATTTCCTGAATAAGGGAAAGGAAGTGATAATTTAGTGTGATTTTCCTATTTTGTAGTAGTTGCTATGTTGATTATTAAATGTGTGGTTTGATATCAAGCTTTCATAGTGCAATGGGTAAAGTGCTGAATTACACAGTTCCAGTCTGCGAGTTCGAGTCTTCTGAAATTCAGGTAAGTGTAAATTAGTGTATGTGCATGTGGAATAGTATCAGATAGATGTATAAGAGTAATGAGTGACAGGATATGTAGAGGAACGAAGATTTGAGGAAGAAAACATGGGAAAATAGAAGAAGGTTCAAATTCGTTTTTGTTAATGGCAGTCCCCACCCAAATCCCCTTGTTCCCTCACTTATCCCGTTGTGCAAAACCAGTCTAAGTCGCGGCAGAGATCATTAGAGGCCCAAGTTGCAAATATTTACCGTATGTGGTTCACAACTACAATATCCTTCAATTCAATTTTCTTTTACACAACCACAGTGCCAGACACAGAAATTACTTGTATAGGCCATGTAACACCTTGTATATTTATCAGAAAGGTCTCTGCTACTCCGCAATACAAATATATAATGGTCTTCCTTTAGCTTTAAAATTGCTGTGTAACCCAAAATATTGTTCAAGATTTAAAAAGGAATTGAGAAAGTTCTTGCTCGCGCATCCTATTTACAGCATAAAGGAATGCTATAATGTACTTTCTTTACCCTACTAGTATTAGCCCTATATAGTGATTGTGTTTAGGTGTTGGAAAAAAAGATAAAAAAAAAATAATAAATAAAACTGCATGGTTGTATGAAGTGTTTGTTCTTGAGCCTGGCTCATTCTAGAATCAAAAGAACAAGATGCAATACAATAATGTATTAGATAATGAAATTTGCATTTGTTTTACCTCTCTCGCTTTGTAGTAAAAATGCGTAACTCCACAATAATATTATAATATGCAAAGTATATGATATGGTGTGAGATATGTATTATACCTCAACATATACAATTTAAAACGTTTAAATTAGGATCTTTTCGGCGTACGCGAACATCTTACCCGTATATCTACTACCCAAGTACACATCGTAACCAGCGTGGTCGAAAGAAAGTAATGTTGCAAAGTTTAGTTTTATTTAGTTAATAAAAGTATGTAATATTACTGATATTACCTTAGCAATTTTCCTGCAGTCAACGTTACCACTTGGGAATCCTATTAATACTGCACCTGCCTTACTTCTGAGGTTTTGTTTAGCAGCAAACTCTCGCAATGAAGCTACGCTATTTGCAGAATACTACGCCACACCACACTCCACAGAATCTGTAACTGCAGTGCACCTCATATGCGGTGATGTATGGAAGAACCGTTCGTATGAACAGTTGCAAGGTAACTAGAGAACAGTTGCAAAGAAAGAAATAATATATGGATCATGGCAATGAATCGTTGTTTTAAAAAATCCGCAGAAATAGCAAGAAGCGTTATCAATAACTACAATGTGTTCTATGATGTGCATTATCCTACCTTCGGATATTGTTTAGAAACGTTTACGCGATGAGTTGGTCAGAATTCCGGCAAAGTTCCACTCGGCAGTGTAAAAGGCAGAAGGTAAGTTGGGACTTAGAATCTGGCTGGCAAGTGGAAAGTGAACGTTTCTAAACATGAGCCCACAAACCCTTTTCAGATACGTGTGTGTGAGGTGGGAGGGAGAATTAAACAGTTATGTAAACCTCTTAATTTTAACTCTGAGTTAAAAGACTATAGATAGTGGTAAAGAGAATACGAGGGTTATTGTTTAGTTTAGGTGACGCGAGCACTTGGTCAGAATTTCGGCTAAGTCCAACTCGGCAGTGTGTACGAATGGTCACGAAAGTTGCCGAAGTTGCTGTGAATACAAGAAAATTTAATATTAGAGTAAACGAAAACACATTTATATGCGGATGTGATGCTCAAAATACACTTTGTTTCTTTCAGTGATATTTATTGGAAAACAGGATTCGTGGAGTAGAGACATAGTGACAAATTTTGGGGCATATTAATGTGTTCATAAGCAAACAGGTTACATAGTAAGTATTTATACAGCCCACTTTGTCTTAATGCATTAGGTAATGGTAATTTCGTAACAATATTTAGTCATAGGTACATATCATGATAATTAGGAACACAATCAGTAGATAGGAAAAAAAAAAACATTTACTTTCTGTAATTATTGATTGTTATGCTTACGAGTATATGGACAATGGAGTCTTAAGTGCTTCTTATATAACTTGCGACAACGTATTTAGAATTTTCTCTTACACCGTCTCATTTCCACTCATTTATTTCTCATAGGTTGGCTACGCTGCATTCCACGACCGTCAATAAAATTGTGATGCAGTATTGTATTGTATTATATCTTGTTCTTTGGATCCTAGAATGAGCTAGGCTCAAGGATATAGAACACGTCATACAACCATGCAATTTCATACAATTTTTTTTCCCAACGCCTAAACACAATCATTATAATAGGGTTAAACTAGTGGTTGAAAGAACCTATGGTATAGTATTCCTTTATGCTGTAAATAGAATGTGCTAGCAAAATCTTTCTCAATTCCTTTTTAAATCTTAAACAATCTCTTTGGTTACACAGTAATTTTAAAGCTAAAGGAAGACCACTATATATTTGTATGGTGGAGTAGCAGGGACCTTTCTGATAAATGTACATGGAGTTACATGGCCTGTGTAAGTCATTTCTGTGTCTAGTGCTGTGGCTATGTACAAGAGAATTGAATTTAAAGGTATTGTAGTTATCAACCACATAACACATAAGTGAAAAAATGTATTGACTTGTGAGTATTAGAATACCCATCTTCTTAAACAAGGGTCTGCATGAATGACGGGCTCCAGCACCCCTTAAAATTCGTATTGCTCTCTTCTGTAGGACGAAGGTCCTCCCATTTGTGCCGAATTACCCCAGAAAATAATACCGTAGCTCATGATGGAATGGAAGTAAGCAAAGTATAATGCTCTCAGAGCATTTTGATGTAGCAAGTCATAAATGGACCTCAAGGCAAAACAAGCTGAGCTGAGTTTAGGACATAAATTGAGTGTATGCTTTTTCCAGCTTATTTGCTCATCTATTTCTAGCCCTAGAAACTTTGTACAATCTACTTTGTGTATGGTCAAGCTGTGATAAGTAATATTCAACTCTGGAATAATTTTATTCTTTATTCTAAATTGAATGTATGATGTTTTGTCATAATTTAGAAGTAATTTGTTGGCTTCGAACCAAATGTTCAACTCCCTAAATGCAGTTACAATTATGTTTAAGAGTTCTTCTGATGACTTCTGAGATATGAGTACACTAGTGTCATCTGCATAAAGTATTATTTTGGAATGTTCATTGAGATTAAAAGGTAAATCATTTATGAAAACAAGAAAGAGCAATGGACCGAATATTGAGCCTTGCGGAACTCTGAGTTTAATTATACCTGGATCTGATTCTTTATTGTTGACAATAGTTTTTTGCGTTCTATTTGTTAAATAGGACCTAAACCAAGTAATCGAGATGTTATCCAGGCCATAAAAGTGTAATTTCTCCAGCATCAGCTCATGATTAATACTACCAAAGGCATTAGCCAGATCACAGAAAATACCTATGATGAAGTTCTTGTTATTCATTGCATTTAATATTTCATTGGTAAGTCTATATGTGGCATTGTTGGTAGACAACCCCTTCCTAAAGCCAAACTGATATGATGTTAGAATGCTATTTTGATCAAGATGTTTCATAATACAATTATACATTGCTTTTTCAAAAATCTTTGACAGTGAGGTAAGCAGTGAGATTGGTCTGTAATTAGAGGGCAGTTGTCTATCACCCTTTTTAAACAATGGCTTAACTGTTGCTAGCTTTAATTTCTCTGGAAATATTCCTGACAATAACGAACAATTACAGATGTGGCTCAGTGGCTTACTTATCTCACTCGAGCAACATTTTAACAGCCTAGTACTTTATTCCATCTCACCCATGTGAGGTTTTACTCTTCAGAGACTTAATAATTTTTTCAATTGTTGTAGGCATTATTCTGAATGTATTTTGAATATTGATATTTATATTCTGTAGTAAATTTAGTGCTGTTATATTTTGATCACTTTTAGTGTAGCCCATTTTAGATAAGTTTGCTTCGACGGCATTCAGGAAGTATGCATTGAATGGATTTGCAATTTCGTGTGGATTTGTTAACTCTACATTGTCCATCAATATTGAGAGGATATCATTAGCCCTTTTGGCTCTACCTGTTTCAGTTTTAATGAGACTCCATGTAGTTTTGATTTTGTTTTTTGACTTTTCTATGACTTGTGAGAAATACTGCTTCTTTGCTGCCTTTATAACTCTATCAAGTATTCTACAGTAGTCTTTATAGTACATTCCGAGTTGATGATTATTACTGATTCGATAATTTAAGTAAAGTTCCCTTTTAGTATTGCATGACTTCCTTATTCCACTGGTTATCCACTCTTTAGTTTTTAGTCTCTGTGCCATAAATCTTTTTTTGGTAGGAAAGTTTGCTTCCTATGCCTCCATTAAAACACGTAGAAAAGTATTACATTTTACATTTACAGGATTACTATAGTATACAAATTCCCAGTTTTTAGTTTTAAGATGTCGAACAAAATTATTAATGTGTTCATCGTTTATTACTTGGATTTTAGTGAAGGTATTTATTTGCTTGTCAACTTTAACTTTAGCAATTGAGTCATAAATTATGAGCAATTGTGCATCATGATCTGAGAGCCCATTTATGATACGTATGACTTCATATTGTGGAATCTTTGCTTTATCTAAGAATATGTTGTCAATGATTGTTGCCGAATTGTTAAAAATTCTTGTTGGGAAATCTACTATGTAACTTAGATTGAACGAGTATAATAAAGATGTTAGTTTGTCCTTGGTGGTATCATCATTACTCATATTTACATTAAAATCACCACAAACTATAAGCTTAATGTTACTACTATAGAGTGCTGTAATTAATTTTTCCAAGTTATTTAGGAAGTAGTTGAGATTACCTGTAGGTGATCTGTATATAGTTCATATAATAAAAACCTCCTTATTAATAACTAGTTGGGTGGCACAGCATTCTAGGTCTTGCTCTTTACAGTACAATGTGACATGTCTGCTACTGCACCTCAAATGTTTCCTTACAAAGGTACTTACACCACCACCATGCATGTTATTCCTGCAGAAATATGAACAGAGTTTAAAATCATCTATATTTATACATTTTAGTTCTGCCTCTGTCATGTGGTGCCCAGTCAAACAAATTACTGACACATTGTACCTGTCAGAGCTCTGAGTGGAAATCTTCACTTCATCTATCTTATGTTTTAGGCCTCTTATGTTTTGATGAAATAATTGAGTTTTAGGATTTACTTGTGGTATAACAGAAGAGAAATCCGAGCTGGTTTTATTTAATATTGCGATTTGCTGTAATTGAGGTAAAGTCCTCTTTGATTTTATCCTAAAAAACGAGGTCTAGCATTTACAATGACAGGGACAGATCTAAGAATGTTGGATGTGGTGCTACATCTAACATCCTCCGCAATAAGACTCGCAAGAGCCTTCTTGCCTTGGTAGTTTAGATGCAGCCCATGCCTGGTGAAGTGTCCTCGCCTCAGGCTGAAAGAAGGCACAACATTAAGATTAATATTCTCTACACTGTATCTCCAAAGCTTGTTCCGCAGTTCAGCAATGCTAGGCCTCAGCGAGGGCTTATCGCACCTGGAAAATGGTTCAACAAAATTAATATTTGTGTGAGAGCCCTCCCTGATGATGTGGTGGAGATCTTTCTTCAGTGAATAATTAGGTATTGCATCCAAACTGTTACCAATACCCCCCAGAATTACAACATTATCTTTCTTACTGAAATGTTTACTCAAACCCTTCAGATCTGCAGTGACATTGTCAAGTTGAGCACTCGGTTTGCATATACACTGCACTTGATACTCGTTACCAAGAGCCTCTCCCAATAGAATGCCCATTTGTCTGTCATGGCTGCTACCTAGGACAAGAACTCGATGTTTATTAGTATGATTGCTGCTATCATCTTGCTTCTCAGGCTCCTCCATACTGGATTCTAAAACAGAGAATCTATTATGAATAGGGATAGGGTGGCATTTTGGTACTCCGTGAAGCTTTGGGGATCTCTTCTCTTTCCGCACTACCTCCGTAAATTTCTCAGTTTCGGCATTGGCATTGTCTTTGGGTAGCTTTGCTTCCAGGAGCTTCTTAAGATCTTCCTGCAACACTTCAATTAGACATTTTAGAGTTTTTATTTCTTCATGTTTTATACAAAGCAACAAAACCATTTTCCATCTGGAATGTTCCTCTTATCCATGCAGACACATGCAAAATGAAACCACACATCGCATGTATCACACTGGATTGCTTCAACTACTCGCTTGTTGCAGTTTCCACAAGTGCTGTCTTTTCCCATACTGATGACCTGAAATCAGACTCAGAAAGCAGGATGCCAGTATAGTTCGTTCCTAAAGAGGTTTATCCCAATATGCTAATACAAATTAGCTAACTTAACCGTTACACAAGGATAAAAACAGCTGTTTCTTGTATGCAATATGGCGTCCGATAAGCAGTTCAATAACACAAACTATTATTCGCTAGTTTTCACACTCCAACATCAAAGTAATACACACTAACACTATCTCAAATTAATTATATGTAGTAGTAATAAAATATCAGTAAACCAACATAGAAACAATACTTTTTACACTGAAATGTGAGGGAATTTTGACTATCTGACTCACAAAGGCACTGCTAACGTTTCCAACCTCCAAACACAAACTGGAGTGGTTAAGATTGTGTATGTCCTGAAACACTTCATGTCACTTATCGCATACATGTAGTAATATACGTAATTAATAATAATTCATTCCAATGATGTGGTAGTTATACTGGACATTCTATAGTTTGCCGGCTGGACTTCACTTTGACCTCTGCAACATCATTGAAAACACGCTGGTTCTCTTAAAACTGCTTATATGTACCTAACCTAACTTCTGAAACATCACTAAAAACATGCTGATTCTCTTTGAACAGCTTATAGTATATACCTAGCCTAACTTCAGATATAAGTTGTTTTATCATAAAATAGTAGTAAAATAAGCATCAGCTTTGTTAAAACTGCTTATAAAGTCCTAGCTTAACCCAATGTAATCTTGGTAAACTCTGTGGAAGAACATCTACATATTTACTGTGCTAGATGAGTACACCAGGATTATCTGAACTCCCTAAATACTTAAGAAGGTATTGTGTCTCCATCTGTGTTATTAGGGTGAGTGTTTGAAGCATGTTGATGTGACGAATTGAACCAGCATAATATTGAATATTCGTTATACTTGTATATTGTGTTAAACATATTTGCGCTTGAAATAATGCAATAACACTGCTTATGGTTGTGTATCGCAGACGATACTCATCTTTGCTTACTGTCCACATGTAGTGTTATATTGCACAACTTGTAGTAATACATGTAATTCACATTAATTCACACTCAGGATATGGTAATTACAGTTATATACACAGTTATGGATGTATATGCTTGAAACAAAGCTATATGATGGAGGTCACTTAGAAGGGAGGGTGCATAGCCCCAATGACTAATGATGCAATATCATGTTCTTAAACCACTCCTTAGTAACTCAGGGTCATTTTCCACCTACTCGGGACATCATGATGTAAGTATCTCTGACGAAACCGCTTTTTGGCATACACAATATTTGGATTGTGGCATAAGAAAAACACTTAGCATTGCTTATTGCACACCTGCAGCATTATATTGCACTCATTTATTGCCTAACTTATAACAATACACGTAATTACCAGTAAATGACACTCAGGATATTGTTTTTAAACATATATACATCAGTAATATGCACTGAAGTCCCTGCACAAGATGACAGCTATGGATAACACGTATTCCACCTGACACATCATGGGAGTATTCTCATCTTCATCTCTGCCTTCTACTGCCTTGCAGTTGCCAATATTGGCACTCCAAATGCAACTAAATAGCGCTATGAGTGTGTCAAACATCTAAAACCGAAACAACACAATTGTTAACGTCCTCCAACTTAATGTCATATCAGACGGTGAATGAGTGAAATGGGTGAAATGATACTCAAATGCACCTCAGGTCTATAGAGCTTTTAAGTTACCCGACATTCATCTTCTCAAGATAAGGAAAAAGCTTGGATAAAACCTTATCTGGATAACTTACCCAAAGCAAGATTCAAGCAACACAATGATCCCCATATTAGTGTGTGTATAAATGAGTATGATGACAGAATAGTGTAATGTTATGATCTAATAATTATTTCAGGCGCTTGATCATAAAAAATTTTTGTCATTCATATCTACAAGAAATAGAAACAAATGCCAAAGATAAAAAATGGATTACACTACTTTCCAATCCAGATATAATCCCCCAGAGACCAAGGAAAATAGCTGTTGCAGCCTTCCGACTATTGACAAATCATGACTGCTTGGCAAGTCATCTCTACAGAATAGGTATCTCAGCCTCACCAATATGTGTCCTATGTAATGATCCAGCAGAAATGAACGAAGACCACTTGAAGACCTGTGAAGCATTAAGATCAGAAGAAACTACAGTTCAAAAGTATTGGAAAGCACGAATGCTAATGGCTTCATTGCCAGATGCAAGGCACTAGAAAACAACAACAACAACATAATTATTTCAGGTTATGTGTTAAATTAATTAGCCAAGGGTTCTTTCATCACAAAGTGAAGGGACTCTCATGTGTACTAACATATGCCGACATACTTAGTACTAATTTTATTTCTCATAGGTTGGCATCTCTATTTTACGTGGCCCTGCATTCTTGTGGTGTTCTTTCTCTGATAATCAATTTCCAAGCAACAGTGAATTGTGCTGAGAGACTGTGTTGGAACATATTTCTTGATTACTGTAAGTAAATTTAAGTGATGTACATTCATCTGATTTAATCATAAGCTTCCTGTGATGTTTAGCTTTTGACAATGTGTGAAAAGTAAACAATAGTGTCCATCTCTTTACAGATTAACAGTTATATTTGCCTAATAGACAGACTTTTATTGTAATATTGAATTATGAAGCCATAGTGTTGCAAATTTAGTTTATTCTTTATTATGTAGGGAAACAAGGTGAATAACAATGTGTTAAGAAAAATAGTCAGGTTGATGGTTGTGCGAGGTGTTAGCTTCTCCACTCAAAATTTGATTGCTTGTACTCCCCATGAGATCAAGCTGGACTAAAATGTTCATTTTCTGCCACACATTTGCATATTTTGAAAGAACAAAGGAATGGATATCTTTTCAGGGTTATACTGTATAATAGCAGTCAGGGCATGATGTAAACTGTTGGGACATTATCAAACGTTGAATTAGATACTCACTGGAAATACCAACAATGCCTAACTAAAGTGGCAATACATGAATATGTGATGAAACATGAAGAAATAATATACGGGAATATTAGGAATAATAATTTAAATAACTCTGGTTCATATAATTCCATATTTTAGTTTCTTGTAGTTCTTTAGAAATGTTGGTACAGTTCTGTAGAAAGCAGTAGTTGTTTCAGTCACTCCTTGATGGAAAAGGGCTTTTACATGATCAAATTGCATAAGCTTTCAAGGCCAGTGTCATAAAATACAAAATGAATATCAGGGCTTGTGGGCCGTGGTCTAGTGGAAAATCTCTTTCCATACATTTCGTTCAAAGTTGCATTCCTCAGTGGTGTGACCATAGTACTCTGCTAGTCTTGGCGACGACTGATACTGAGCCATTTGGTTTCACAGGTTTTATATGCTTAGCATGTGTGGCCATATGATGGTTGGTCTGGTCTTTGTTTATTGGATTGACTGCTGCGTGGGATGGGTTAAAGTGGGGGCTGCTTCCATTGACTATGATTGATATCGAGCTGCCATTTACTGTGACTGAGCCGATGTTTGTGTATGATCCTGAACTTTTCTCCTCCAGTCAGGTTTTTTGCATGCTGTGTATAATGCTGGATGCCAAGCTTTATTTGAGCACTTAGTTTCCTCCTTCGTATTGACGTTATCTTTATGTTTGAAAATCTCTATGGCTTCGCGACTTAACCAGGCATAATAATGAACTGTGGAAGGCAGGATAGCTGTGTCTGATAATGTGTTCCCCTGGCACTAGTAATGCGTGTTCTGATACCTCACTTTACCATTTGTCCCAAACAGCAACTCTCTTTACCAATGTGATCGGTAATACCTTTGATGTGTGGCAGATATACTTTATTCTTCTCTTTAGGGTCAATTTCTTTTGGTGTAGACCGGGGTTTCCTTCTGGGACACAAGGCATGTTTAACTTCCTGGCTGGTGTAACCATTGGCCTGCAAAACACTATTAATGTGAAAAAGTTCCAGGGGACTAGTTGTAGTTGGCAGATGCAGTTGGTATGGTCTACTTGTGTTTTATTGACAGCTGTCTTCTGGCCAGGATGGTGGTTGGAGATTTTGTGCAGATATTGGTCTATGTGTGTAGGTTTGTGGTAGACTGTGTGAGAGAGAGTACCATCAGGCTTCCTGGCTCCGAGTATGTCCAAAAATGGAAGTTGTCCATTGTTCTTCATTTCTATTATGTACTATATGCGTGAATGAATAGAGTTGATATGACGTAGGAAATATGTCAAGGTCCCTTGTCCGTGGTTACAGGCGGCAAACACGTCATCTACTTAGTGAAGCCAGCATATGGGTTTTTATGATTTAAAGCTGTGCTGGCGACGAACATATTCAAGTTGTTCTCGGGCTTCGAGCCAGGTGTAGTGATGAAGAGCCATCAACGTTTCGGGAGTGTACATCTCTCGCATCATCAGGATGATGAGTGACTAGCAAGAGTTTTTTTTTTTTTGTGGTGGGGAGAAAGGCTACTTACGCCCTAACCGCATGCATGCATGCAAGTGTAAGACTACTACCCTGGCTTCGAACCCGGGCAGCCTACTCACTAAAAAACCCCACCGGAAGTCTTGAGGTCAAGGCCTCTATGCTGCAGTACCACATAAAGCACCTGCGCATTCTGTGGTGAGAGATGGAAGTTGCCTGCCAGTGGCAGTAACAGCGAGTATTACTGATGTGCCGGAGGGCAAACATGACATAAGCCCTGAGTGCCCCCTGGTAGTAAATAATGGTGATGTGTATGATAGTTGATGGTGTTCTTTTTGTGTTTCAGCCATTTGGCATCGTTAGGTGTAGATGGATGTGAGGGATGAGTGAATGAGCATGTTTTGTTTTTAAACTCCACCCGAAGGTTTCGTTTCTTGTCCTTTGTGTAACCTTTTTTTTTTTTTTGAAAATTTATATTGGGTCCTATAATCTATGCTAGTAGTATTTTAAGAAATGCTTATATAACTAGGTGCAGTTATGGTGATATTTATAAGATTTACAACTTGTAGAGCTAACTTCTACTGTGTCATTTAATCTTAGTTACTAGGGTGTGATTAAGCCGGAGGCTTCGTCATTAATCGTGTGCCTGATCTTGCCTGGTTGTATAAGTGCACACATGGCGGGCTGTCTGCCTGAAGTGCAGGAGCGAGCCTGTGCCACTACCGGGGAGGCCCTCGTCTCCCGGGGTCCGCCTTGGCTAGGTAGCACAAGGACTTGTGAGGGCTTGAGTGTAAGTGTATGTTTTTATAGTGTTGTGTGTTTGTTGTGTGCTCCCCTTCATCCCCTAACCAGTAATTTCATGGTGCTAAATTATTCAGGTATTCCTGTATGTTGAGTTCAGGTTCGCCTATGCTTATAGTGCGATCGAACAATGATAGAGGGCGGAGGTGTTTGTCGCGAGTTATGTGATACTCCCCGAGCATTCGTATTTGCTCGTTGTGGTTCTTATTCTTTTTGGCGTATAGGTTGCATGCCAGGTGTTTAATAAACTGCTCGATTGTGCACATTTTTAGCTCTTCATGTAACTGGTACACTTGTAGCAGGGTCACTGAGGGGTTATCCTCCCTATGGGAGGCGCCCTCTGACTCTTGCCATACCGGGATAGAATCCCTTACTGGCATGAAATGGTGTGTTAAAAAGATGGTGGTTCAGCGGTGGGATTTTTGTCTAAGATTTTTTTTTTTTTTGGTTATACTGATGTTATTGGGGATGATGAGAGTCTATGCAGTAGTCAAGGATTTGTCAGTATTAGTCTGGGGCGTTTATAAGTTTCGCCGGGGTCTAAGTCGTACTCCCCAAGTCCGCGTATGAGCTGATTGAAGCTGTTGGGAAGTTGTGCATAGAACTTGTTTGCAAGGTCCTTGATGCGCTCAATGAGTGTCGGGAATGACAAGTCAGTGTGGATATTTTCATTGGGGATGTACCACTCGGTTGCTACTGATGTCCTGAGGTATCTATTTTGTAGTACCTGTAGCTGGTAGAGGTAGGTCTTCGCTGTAGCGCCCCAGACTTGGCAGGCGTAGGTTAATGCAGGCCTGATAACTTGCTTGTAGATGAGGATCTTGTTCCTCAAGGACATGGGGGGCTTTTTGTTGTACAGTGGATACAACAAAGCCATTCTCCTATTCACTTTATTAGCTAGAGCTGAGATATGCGCTTTCCATGTTAGACGCATATCTAGGAGTACTCCCAGATATGTTGCTTCCATGGACCATGATACTCTTTCGCCGGCCAGACGAAGATCATCAACGTCCTGGGGGTGGTGTCTGGAGAAGGTGACGGCTTTGGATTTATTGGCGTTGATTTTGAGCCGCCATGCAGCAAACCATGCTGTCAGCATATTGGCATATCGTTGTAGTCTCTGTACTGCAATACCATGATTTGATGATGCTGTGGTAATTGCAGTGTCGTCGGCAAAGAGATACAGGTTGCAGCCCTGGAGAGTTGGGAGAGTGCTTATATATATTAAAAATAGCAGGGGGCCCAGGACACTGCCTTGGGGTACTCCTGCATTGATGAAAAATGTGTGAGATTTTATATTTTCTTTTGTCACAACAAAGGTTCTGTTTGTCAGGAAGCTGTGTATAAGATGGACCAGATATTTCGGGGTGTCGTAATTAATAAGCCGATGGATTAGGCCTTCATGCCATACAGAATCAAAGGCACGGGAGATGTCCAAAAAGAGGGCTGCAACATAATGCCGGTTATTAAAGCCAGTTACCACCTGGTCCACGAGTCGAAGCAATTGATGGGTGGTGGAATGATTGCGCCGAAATCCAAATTGCTCGGGGCAAAGGATGTTGTGTCTGTCGAGCATATTCTGTAGGCGGTGCTGTATGACCTTCTCAAACAGCTTGCTGATGGCTGGCAGTAAGCTGATTGGTCTGTAGTTGCCTGGGTCTTTGGCATCTTTTCCCGGCTTAGGCAGTGTGATGATATGCGCATGTTTCCATGCAGCCGGGAAGTGTGCAAGACGAAGCAAGCTGTTAAACAGGTGGGCGAGTAGAGCCATCCATTCTTCTGGGAGTACTTTGAAGGCTGCATAGGGGAGGGTATCGTTTCCCGCAGCTTTGTATGGCCGGACAGAGGCTACAATGTTCTTAAGTTCCTCTACAGTGGTGAGGCTTACTTCTTCATTGTCAGGAGGTGTTGCTAAGAAGTTTTGAACCATGGCCTGGACTTCTTCAGCAATTTCAGCGTCGAGAGGTTCCGCTGGATGGAATGTTGAGGCTAGGTGTTCAGCCATCATATCGACCTTCTCCCTAGTGGACTGGGCAAGTCTTCTGCCATCAGTAAGAGGTGGGTCAGAAGTGGGAATTCGGAGTATGGCCTTTGCCATTCTCCAGAGGGAAGAATCTTCCGTGTCTAGAGTGCTCAGGCGTCGTTCCCATTCTTCATTGCTGTGGTCATTTAGTTCCATTTTCAGAATGGACTGTAGTCTGTTCCACTCTTTTTTGTCCACGGGGCTGCGCGTGAGTTGGAATTTGCGGCGAGGCCTATTCTTCGCCGAGATGAGCTGACGAAGCTCGCGAGGGAGAGGTTTTTGGCCAATTGAAAATTTGCAGCGAGAAGGGGTAGCCTCTGTCATGGCTGTAGCCATAGCTGATGTGATGGTAGACGCAAGATGATCTGCATCCATTATGCTGTCGCACGGTTGGAAGATGGCTGGTTGTTCGGCCATTAGTGCACTGTACTTGGTCCAGTTTGTCCTCCGGGGGTTTATGGTTCTTGCAGGGACTTTGTGTGATGGCCGGTCTCTGAAGAGTAGAATGACCGGATAGTGGTCCGATGAGAGTTCAGGGACCGAGAAGATTTTTGGGTGATGCTGGATGTTTTGGAGAATGGCGATGTCAAGCCAGTCAGGTGGTCGACGGTCACCATGGGAGATGGTTGGGGAAGCTGGAGCAAGTGCGACAAGGCCTCTTCTTTCGAGGTAACTTTCCAGTACCTTGCCTCTGTGGTTTCTGATGGTAGAGTTCCAGTATGGGCTCTTGGCGTTGTAATCGCCCATGGCTATGGTGGTCGAGCCTTGTAGGAATACGGCATCCAGGTCTCTTTCGCTGATGCGTCTACTTGGTGGAATGTAGACGGAGTAGAGGTTAAGTGGACCTCTGTTGGTTGCCACTTGTATACCTGTGCCTTCCAAGCCATCAGTGGTTGTAAGGTTAAGGCGATGGTGCTGGATGTTGCGGCTAACATATATGGCCGTGCCACCGTATCCGTCGTCTCGGTTGCTCCTGTGGCAGATCATGCCAGGAATCGTGGCTTTTAGGTTCTGCGACAGGTGGGTCTCTTGGACCATCAGAACGTTGATCTTATTTACTGCAACGAAGTTTTTGACTTCTTGCAGCTTGCCACGTATGCCGTTAGCGTTCCAAGAGCAGATCTTGATGCCGAGGACGTTGGTTAGTACTTCACTCCTGTCTGCCATACTGGGACATGAAGGTGAAGACGGTGTACACCAGTACGGTTTCGGAGGCTATAGAAGTTGGCCGCTGCGCAAGGGCCTCAGCGAGAACGGTGGCGAATTCCGCTTGCAAGTGTAAGGGAATCTTGGCCATCAATTTGAGGAAACCTTCATCAGGGATAAGAGAGTTGTTCTGCGTCGTTTGCAGTGTTGGTGGGTACGCCAATAGTCGCTTCTGCGCAGGTTGACGAGGTGGCAGTGGCTTAAGTTGAGTGGCCACAGATGACTTTCCACGGTTGGTCGTGGGAACAACTTCAGTTAAGTTGGCAGTATTGGATGCGCTACAAGGAGCAGGCTGTTGTGATGGAGCTGGTAGTGATGCTGGCATCTGCACTGGAGTAGGTACTGCTGGTGTAGCAGTATGTGTTGAAGATGCACTGAGGGCTGCAGCATAGTTCTGGTGTTGAACTCGCTCAAGAGGCCCCAGCCCTGGGAAACGGGCACCTCTGAATGCTTCTTTGGGAAGACCCAAAGGGTTCCTACTTACTGGAGCAGCGTCAAAATGGGTACGCTGTCCATTTTTGTTTAGGTGCATCTCGATTCTGGCCTCTTGCCAGACAGGACACTTTGCATACCTGCAGGAGTGTTCTCCCCCACAGTTGAAGCAAGTTGGCTTGGCACCCTGCACACTAGGTAGCTGGCAGTCGCTTCTTTTGTGGCCTGACTCACCACAGAAGGAGCATATCGTTCTTAATCGGCAGCCTGCTGCGCTGTGTTGATATTGTTGACAGTTGGTACACTGCAATGGTTTAGCAGGCGGGCGATATGGTTCAACCCTTATAAGGGCGTTGAACATCTTCGTCTCCTTATATATGTTCTGGGCGTTGGCCTCCTTTTTAAGTGCCACACGAAAATGAGGTAGGAACTGCGGTGGTTGACGTCTGTTGGAGCGTAGTTGTCCTACTCGCTCAACAGGGTATCCCAGTTCTTTAAGGTGTGCTGTGACCTCTGCCTCTGTGACATACATGGGCAGGTCTTTCAATGTTACGTATAGTAACTTCTCGTCGGGCAGTAAGGTGGTCAAGTACTGCACCGAACCGTCGCTCAGTACTTTCCGGATTTTACGATGGTCATCCGGAGTGTTTGGTATAAACGCTACAGTCCCACTCATGTTTCGGACTGTGAACGCCACGTCGGGGTGAGTACTGTTGAGGTGGTTTGATATATCCCGAGCCTTCATCGGGTCTCGAAGGAAGATTGGGGTTGCCTTCTGGGACTTCCCTGGTGCGGTGGTTGGTGTAGGATTTCCCTGTACACTGTCAGAGGTATCCATGTCGGGCTCATCTACTGTGGGAGCCTGTGACGTGGTTGCATTTTGGCTGGTGGTGGCCAGTGGCTGAAATCTATTACTAGATTTTGTGAATACCTTTGAAGAGGGTTCCAAGTTCCTCTTCCTTTTAGAGGTAACAGTTTGCCACTCTTGTTCCTGTGGACTGGCCCTGTTGTGCGATTCCAGATAGGTGTTGATTGCTTCAACACGTAATCTATGTGCCAACAGGGTCTTGTAGAGCGTGGTAAGTTCTTCTCTTGGGACGGCGTTGTTTGGTAAGACTTGCAGGATATGGTGCTCTGCCTGGGCAATGTAGCAAGTTCTTGCCTTTTTTTCACTAGTGAGTACGCTGTGTAATTCTGGCACGAGAGGTATTTGTGGATTTACCACTAGCGCTTTGTCTAGGAAAAGCTGGAAGTTCCCACCCTCGAGGTAGTACAGAGTGGGGTTTGATTCAGATGCTGTGCTTGTAGGCCCTTGGTTAGTGTTGGGTAACGGTGCGGTTACATAACTGCAAGTTGCAGGAACATCAGTAGCACTTGAAGCAGTCTCAGTCATTTTAGTAAAGTCAAGTTAATTTAGTTGGGTGAGCGCTGGATGGCGCAGATAGCAGAGGACCAGGACCAAAAGGCGCCTTATCAGTCTAAGACTGATGGCTAAGGCCTTGCTATCCTACTCACCGGTGAATTAGTCACCTAAACACGTGCTTAAGAAGCACAAAATGGTCTCTTGGAAGAGGTGAAATTGGTGCAGAAGATAATGCACCAATCAAGTGCACGAATGCAACAGCCAATCACTTGGCTGCGGTGAACAGGTATTCTCAGCAGCAAACTCGCGATGCAATACATCCACTGACGAGCAAACGTAAAACAGGTCCACTCACCATGAAGTTCACGGGCCAACTGGTACCAAGAGTGAAGGGACCAGTATATGTACTGTCCGCTAGTACGTACCAAGTAGAAAACGCCCAGCCTAGTGTGGAGTTCGTTCAACACTCTGTTGGAATCTGTGTTTCCTGAGCTGGTCCATTTCCAACTTTAAGGCTGGTTTCCAGGAGGGACTAAACTGCAATCCAGCAACCCAGTTCAGTGTGCTCTTCTCGGAGGAGATGGACAGAGTCTCCTTAACCCTCCGTTCCCAGAAACTGCTACATTTTGCCACAATGGTCATTTCTTTGAAGTTAGCTCTGTGATCTTTTTCAAAGCAGTGCTCCGCCAGCCCTGACTTGTCAGGCTGCATTAAGCGTATGGACCGTTCATGCTCCTTGACTCTGGTGGAAATGGTCCTGCTGGTTTGCCCTATGTATGG
Source organism: Tenodera sinensis (assembly GCA_030765045.1). Taxonomy (NCBI): domain Eukaryota; kingdom Metazoa; phylum Arthropoda; class Insecta; order Mantodea; family Mantidae; genus Tenodera; species Tenodera sinensis. The sequence goes on along the minus strand of CM060974.1, from coordinate 62,266,189 downwards.
CATCCCGCATTCACAGAGGATACGGTATACCCCTGGTACCTTAAGGTCCAGTTTGTCATTTACCAGTCTCACAAAGGTGGTTTGTGGATGGTTCTGATATTGTATTTGGTAAGAATTCTACTGATTCTGCCGGATAGATTGCCAATATATGGGATGCAGGCAGTGGCGGTCGGCTTGTCTGGTGTTTGCTGAGATTGTGGCTTTTCTCTCTTGGCCTTGGAGACTGCGGCTTCATTATTATCTACGGAGTAGCCCTTTTGGTGGAAAGTGTACTTCAGTTGCTGTAGCTTGCGGGGATCGGAGACAGACACAGCTGTGAGGGCAAGAGGGTTGAGAACTCTGAGCTGTTGTGATTTATGATGGAAACTGCGAGCATTCAAATAGAGGTCAGTGTGTGTTGGTTTGCGGTACAGTGCATGTCCCACAGTACCGTTGTTGTTTCTGGAGAGCAGAATGTCCAAAAATGGCAGAATTCTGCCCTTCTCCACTTCCATGGTGAGCTGAATTTGGGGTCGGAGGCTGTTGAGGTATGCGAGGAAGCTCGGCAAAGTGTCTAGTCCATTTGGCCATATAACGAATGTGTCGTCATTGTAACCGTAGAAATGAGATGGCTTAAGTAGGGCTGTGGCCAGTATTTCATGTTCCAGGTGTTCCATTAGAAATTTGCTGTTGCTGGTGACAATGCAGAGCCCATTGCCACACCGTCTACTTGTTCATAGAATCTACCACCAAATTGGCAGTTCTTTCTAGCAGCTATTTTCGAGACTCTCACCAATGGATTGGGATAAGGTGGACCTCTCTACCTTTGCACAAGGTCATGCCATGCTTCTCCAGAGCACCAAGGAACAGACAAGGAAAACTTGGTGCATTTCAAGGAGGCCATTCCTCCTCTATCACCCATCCGGATCATAGTGAACCTCACGAAGTTGGATTTAGATGAAGCCACTACCTCCGTGCTGTCCAAAGGCCTAAACTTTGTGGCAACACAGAGAATTCTTCCAGTGGCTGATATTGTCAGCAGGGTAGAATCCGCTATACAGGAGCTCATGGTAGATAGTGCAGAGGAAATACGTATGACGGTAACTGCTGCCATCATGCGAAACTCGCTACCGAAGCTGAATATCAACTGAGAAGAAAGCTTTGCGCTTAAGAGACTGCGGAATGACGAGAACTTAATCGTCCTACTGGCGGATAAGGGGAATGCAACTGTGGTTCTCCTCACAGCCCAGCACATAGAGAAAATGTAGCAGCTCTTAGACGATCCAACCTACAGAATCCTCGGGAAGGATCCTACTACCTCCATTGAGCGACAGACCACTCAACTAATTAGAAGATCCAGCCTTTCTCCAGAAACCAAGCACTTTATATCATCCTCGGTATCCAGACCTCCTAGAATGTAGGGGCTCCCCAAGATCCACAAAATGGACTTCCCATTATGCCCCATTGTTGACGCCACGGGCAGCCCTACATACCGGCTGGCATGCCACCTAGCGGATCTCTTGCAACCTCTCGTAGGGGATTGCCTACACCATGTGACGAACTCCACTCAGTTCATACAGTCCTTGGACAACATCACTACTGGTCCTTCTGATCTTCTCGTCAGCTTCATCATGGTATCTCTTTTTACAAGGGTACCGCTACAAGAAACCATCATTGAACTCTTCCAGCACACTCTGACGTCCACTTTCTTCCTGTTTGGTGGCAGATTTTATGAACAAGTAGACGGTGTGGCAATGGGCTCTCCATTGTCACCAGCAATAGCAAATTTCTACATGGAACACCTGGAACACGAAATACTTGCCACAGCCCCACTCAAGCCATCTCATTTCTACTGTTTACATTGACGACACATTCGTTATATGGCCACATGGACTAGACACTTTGATGGGCTTCCTCACACACTTCAACAGCCTCCAACCCCAAATTCAGTTCACCATGGAAGTGGAGAAGGATGGAACTCTGCCAGTTTTGGACATTCTGGTCTTCAGAAACAACAGTACTCTGGGGCATGCAGTGTACCACAAACCAACACACACTGACCTCTATTTGTATGCTCGCAGTTTCCATCATAAATCACAATGGATCAGAGTTCTCAACACTGGCCCACAGAGCTGTGTCTGTCTCCAATCCCAGTCATCTAAAGCAAGAGCTACAGCATCCGAGGCACACTTTCCGCCAAAATGGCTACTCTGTAGACGATATTGAAGCCTCAATCTTCCAAGGCCAAGAGAGGAAAACCACAATCTCAGCAAACACCAGACAAGCCGACGGCCTGCATCCCATATACTGGCAATCTATCCGGCAGAATCAGTAGAATCTCGCAAAACACAAAATCAGGACCATCCACAAGCTGCCTTTGAAGATCAAACACTTTGTGAGACTGGTAAAGGGCAAGCTGGACCTTACTGTACCAGGGCTATACCGTATCCCCTGTGAATGCGGGATGCCGTACATAGGGCAAACCGGCAGGACCATTTCCACCAGAGTCTAGCAGCACAAACCATGCATACGCTTAATGCAGCCTGACAAGTCAGGGCTGGCGGAGCACTGCTTTGAAAAAGACCAAAGAGCTACCTTCAAAGAAATGACCATTGTGGCAAAATGTAGCAGTTTCTGGGAACAGAGGGTTAAGGAGACTCTGTCCATCTCCTCCGAGAAGAGCACACTGAACCGGGTTGCTGGATTGCAGTTTAGTCCCTCCTGGAAACCAGCCTTAAAGTTGGAAATCGACCGGCTCAGAAAAAAAAAGGATTCCAACGGAGCGTTGAACCAAGTCCACATTAGGCTGGGTGTTCTCTACTCGGTACGTACTAGCGGACAGTACATATACTGGTCACTTCACTCTTGCTAGTCATTCATCATCCTGATGATAGGAGAGATGTACACTCCCAAAACGTCGATGGCTCTTCATCACTGCACCTGGCTAGTAGCTCGAGAACATCTTGAATACATGGGTTTTTGTTTAGCAGAATCCAAAGCAGTGGCCTCAAAATGTTGCATGTAATAGTTAGCAATAACTGGACTCACAAGACTGCACATAGCCACCCCATCATTCTGTTCTGGCTGAATAAGTTTGATGTCCTCAGGGAATACTTGTAGTAGAAGAATGCAGTTTCCTGGATGGGTGCCATTGTGAACAGAGGAGTAACATCAACACTTAAAAGAAGTTCACTGGGGTGCATGGTCAAGGATTTCAGTTTTTTAACAAAATGTGCAGAGTGCCTGATGTAATAGTTAGTGGCTGTGGCTGCCAGGTGTTTCGCTAATTAGTTGATGGGATTGCAGTATGGGGTGGAGTAGTACTTCCGGTTTGTGAACCGTTGGTAGTCCATGTAGTCTAGGAGATTGGGCTTCTGTGCTTGTGAGTTATCATTGTTTTCCACAGTACTAGTGCCAGGGCAACACGTTATACACTATTAGAAACAGCCATCCTGTCTTGCATGGTGCATTATTTCACCTGGTTAAGCTGCGAGGCAATAGATATTTTCAAACATAAAGGCAACTTCAATGGGAAGGAAGAAACAAAGCACTTATATAAAGCTTGACATCCAGCATTATACAAAGCATGCAAAAAAAGTGGAGACAAATATAAGATCATGCACCATCAATAGCCTCAGCCACAGTAAATGCCAGCCCATCGACAACATAGACAATGGAAACAGCCCCGACTTTGGCCCATTCCACACAGCAGCTGAACCAATAAACAAAGTCCAGACCAACCGTCATAAACCCACACATGCGAAGTGTATAAAACCTGTGAAAGCAAAAAAAAAAAAAAAAGCTCTGTATCAGTTGTTGCCGAGACTAGCACAGTACTATGGTCACACCACTGAGAATGTTCAACGCAGCTTCAAACAAAATGTCTGGGAGGAGATTATCCACTAGACCATGGCCCACAAGCCTGGATAGTCATTTTCTGCTCTAACGTGAGTTCATTAGTTAATTGTGATGGTGCATTCTTTGCAAGACAGGATATTATTCATGTATATAAAGCTTTCGCTCTTTCTGTCAAGGTTAGGTTGTTATTCAAGAAATTTCTTCTTCCATAAAAAGTAGTAGGCCATAGGACCTGTTGCGAAGCTAACTAGAACAGTTCTATCCACCTTCATCATTGTTACCCTATGTCTGTTCGTCTGTTGGACTTGTACAATAATGCTTGCCTAGCGATGTTCCCTTCAAGAGTTGCTCCCACATTAATTCTATTGCATTTGTTATATTTGATGATATTTTGATATGGAAGAGTTGGCACTATTTTGAAGTGGTGGAGATTTCATCAGCAGCTGCCTAGGCCACACTGTTTCTAGTGGTAGAAGAAGCCACACCACTATTATACAGTATAACCATTATACTTACATATTCAGTTAAAGATGTACATGCCTGAAATAATGTAGTATCACAGTTTATATTTGAGTATCATGGCTCAGACTGCAGCATTACTTAAGTTATCACACACATTTAACATTATATTGCACTTGTTTATTATATAATTTGTAATATATATATAATTCACTGGAATTTATAGTTATGCATATCTTTAAATGAGCAACTCTTGTATACATATGTTCCACATATCTTGGGCACAACACTATCGATTTGGATCAAATTTTGTATTCAGATAAGGTTTTGCTTTGTAAGATTATCTACACAGGATGTCTTTCCTGAAAAAATGTGATTTTACACAAAAAAGCTTCTTTGTTCTCTCATCTAACAATAATATACGCTATTTTCTTAATGTTTGGAATAAAAATGTTATGCATAACATTCATGTTGTTTTGTCCACACACTTTTAGGTAAAACAATAACATCGCTCTCTGTAGTAATTTTTTATAAAAGATTTTCCAGAAAAAAATGCAATTTTTTACAAAAAATAAATTTTTTCCCGCATCTACAAATAAATCATAAAATTCATCAAAGTTCTAAGGCTTTCACGGCCGGTGTCAATACTAGATGCAATATTAACCGGGCTTGTGGGCCATGGTCTATTGGGTTCCTTCTTCTTCCCAAACGTTTCGTCTGCGACTACGCCAGACATCTTTAACCTCGCCGCCACTGAAGATGTCTGCCGTAGTCGCAGACGAAACGTTTGGGAAGAAGAAGGAACCCAATAGACCACGGCCCACAAGCCCGGTTAATATTGCATCTAATAAATCATAAAATTTTCCGTGTGTTTGGAATAGAAATGCTACGTATTACACTGACACTTTTCTGTACTCACCTTTAGGTAATGTATTCACATCTCTGTCTCTTCTACACACAATTCCTATTGTCTGTATACCTCCAGAAAGGATGTTTGTATATATGTAACCATTAATCTCGGAAAGTACTTGACTGATCACCACAACATTTGGCATGTATATGTACTTTTCATAGAGGTTTTTATGATATTCATTTTACTATATCAATGCCACATATTACATTCAGACGGTTTTCTCTATTTGCTCTTCTTTTATGAGAGTCATGCTTCTTTCTCTACTTGCCCTTCAAAATACAATTCATACAATTTTCTATAAGTGTAAAACAGAAATGTAACGTATTACATTCACACTATTTTCTCCATTCACTTTTTTTTTTTACATAACAATCCACATATTACATGCCCTTCGACATATAATTCATCCAACTATATATATGGACGTTGGTGCATATGAGGTTCATAATCAACTCCTAAACCAGTGGAGCAATCACCATGAAAATTGATACATTTAAGGATTTTTTTATGGAGAACGTTTTTATGCAATCCATTTTACTACACAACGTATTACATTCACATGATTTTCTCTACCACTTTTTCTTCTACATAACACATTCACATGTTCTTCTCTACTGCCACTTCTTCAAAAAATTCATACATTTTTCTGTACGTTTGGAATATAATGCAAAGTATAACATTCACACAGCTTTTTCTGCTCAATCTTTCTTTTACAAAATACAATAATACTTCTTTCTCTATTCCCTCTTCCTCAAACAGTTTATACAATTATTTCTATATGTTTGGAATAGGAATGTAGCATATTACATTCATATAATTTTCTCGGCTCAGTTTTCTTTTACTAAATGCAATCACATTTCTTTCTGTACTTCCTCTTCAACGAACAACTTTCACAATGCTATATATGATTGAAATAGAAATATGTATTTCATACATACGTCTTTGTCTACTTTTCTTCCTGCAGTTTTGTTGTTTATCAGGGCTTATGCATAGTATTATTCCGAAGTTTTATAAAAATAAAGAAATAGAACTAAAATTGCCAGAATTAGTGTCAGGAGTGTGGCGCAAAACAGCAATATGGAGCAGTTGATGAAACAAGTGTTAGTCAAGCTAGATATAACAGGAAACAAAATGAATTCTGGAATGAAAAAGATGAAAACAGGAATGTTAAATATGATAGAGCTCTTTGAGAGCATAAATAAGCAACTAGGTGGGGTTAATGAAGACATGTAGGAACTCAGCGGAAAGATGATGGACCTTGGCCAATGTGTTAATGCCCTGCAAGTTAAAGTCCACAGCAATACTAAAGAACTGAACTCCATGGTGGAACAAATGCTGAACAAAAGATTCATACTAGGTCAGTGTTTATAGGGGAGGCCGATGATCAGCAGTGGACCTCTTATGGCTGAAATGATGACGATGCTTATGACATATTTATATGTGTCTCCCTATATCTCATGTACCTCAGAAGTGACTAACGATTGCACCGAAAATTTACATTTAGTTTGTTTTAAGTCCTAGGAGGTGTTAGTCATACATAACAGTGTGGGTAATCTGTAGGTAAGTTAACAATTTGCTTTTCAAATTTATATAAATAAGTAGAGCAATAACAATAATAACCTAATTAGTCCCTTTAAGGGCAAAGGGCTCCTGCTAGAGGGTAGCTCTGTTTCACTAACGCAGTGTGCTACTCTGCGTTAGTTGTGTCTAATGTTTCTATGTCTGATTTGGGTTGATTTCACATCACTTTGAGTCAACTTGGGATGTTATTTGTAGGTTGGCACTGTGTTCATTAGGCCTCCCCCCCCCCACCAAAAAAAGACCACACAGCAAAGCTCAGTTCACCAGGTACTGCTTGAAACAGCGCTATTATAAGTAAGGTCGCTCAACTCCAAAAGGACCAACGCTGACTTGCTAGAAAAGGACCAACAACAGTTATTTTGACTGGTTCCATTTAAAATCTGCTTTTACCTTTTCATTGTGAATTTAATATATTTCAGAGTATTTTGTGCATGAAACAGTACATTTACTCACATTTTAAAGGAGTGCCATGCTGACAAACACAGGAACAAATATATTCAATTGCATAACTTTTTTTAGCGCTTTGAACTATCTTCTAAACATTGGTAATATTGCACTGAAGTATTAGTATACATCAGTCACACAATCAGTTCAATGTTTTGTGTTTAGTTACTTCCACCAATTGGTTAAAACACTTCATACACGTGTGCTGAGCATTTCCTGAACAGGGACCAAATAGATACTTCTTATGCTTCATGCATGTGTTGTTGATGTTACTAGGACCTTTGCAGCCTACAATTGGACACATACTTGCCTTACCTTGTCTGTGAACCTAACAGTGGCATGTGTTGATGCTTTCCTCGATAGTATGAGGGTGGTTTGAAAGCTCTCGGAATCACCACAAAAGGTAAGCGCTCGCACAATCGTGTTGTTCACATGATATTCATTTGATTGTTGCCTGTAAATACATGCAACAAAAGTGGTCTTGGAAGAAACCTCTGGCAGTGAAGTTGGCTGTATTGTTGTTCCTAATTAGTGATTTGTGAAGATGGAAAAAATCGAGATTCGAACAGGGATTAAGTAATTTGTAAAGAAAGGTATGAAATCAAAGGAGAGTCATGCTGATTTCCAGAATACACTGCGGGACTCTGCTCCTTCATATTCAACAGTTGTCAAGTGGACAAACAAATTTAAATTTGGTCGGGAGAGGTTAGATGATAATCTATGTAGTAGTTGCTCAAGATGCGTCACTACTCCAGAAATCATTGCAAAAGTGCAAAAAATGGCAATGGAGGATCTGCAATTGAAAGTGTGAGAAATTGCACAAACTTGTAAGATATCCTGTGAAAGGGTATATTACATTTTAACTGAGAATTAGATATGAAAAAAAGTGCAAAATGAATCAAATCACATAAAAATGAAAATATTGGACCAATGCTTGACTCCGTGTACGAGGAACAAACAAAACGTTCTGCACCGGTCTGTGACCACACATGAAACTTGGGTCCATTACTATACCCCAGACACAAAACAACAGTCAAAGCAGTGGAAACATGCTGATTCTCCAGCACCAAAGGAAGCAAAGACACTTCTTTTTGCTGGAAAGTTCATGGCTGCAGTGTTCTAGGATGTGAAGGGGATTCTGTTTGTGGATTATCTCCCCACATGGCAAACAATTACTGGAGAATACTGTGCTAACCTTTTGGACCAATGACAACAGAAGGTTTGCAAAAATAAAAGGCCAGGTTTAGCAAGGAAGAAAATCATCTTCCATCAAGACAATGCACACCCACACACATGTGCTGTTATCATGACAAAATTACACAAACTGAGGTATGAATTGTTGCTACACCCACCTTATTCACCTGATATGGCTCTGTTAGACTTCCACCCCTTGATGGCTGGAGTTGACAACTATTTTGCAGGCTTGAAGGAATCTCATTTCTGAGATGAGAGCAAGCCATTAGAACATCGCTGGGCCAAGTACATTGATCTACAAGGAGACTACATTGAGATATAAAGAAGTTCCAGTGACAAAATTTTAAAACCACCGTCGTATATGTTCAGACAAGAGTTCTGCTAACTTTCAAAGAAGTTCTTGTCTGGTTACCTTTTCTCCTCTGACATTCTCATACAGGATCCAAGTGCTGATTCCCGCTAGGTCCAGCACAGTGAAGAAAACATTGTTGTGTGCTTCCTTTTCACCTGAACAGAAGTAAAAATGTTATCGCAAGTAACTTCATCTTGAAGTGAAAGGTTGCATCAGTTGTGTGACAAGGTGCTCTGGTACTGACATGTTAGCTGGCTGCTCAGTATGTTTTCCCAAATAAGAAAACCATTCACCATAAATTTGGTTTCAGGCTGCAGCAAGCCAGAACTTGAAACAAAACTTACCTGGTTTGTTACTCATATATTGAGTGAAGCAATATGGAGCCTTGAATAGATACAGCTGCTCATCTGTAGTAATAATTGCACCTGGTTGTAGCTCAATATGCAGTTGTGCACAAATGGACTCCAGATTGCTGCAAAGTCTCTTGTTGTGTGTATGTTTATCATAAAATCTCATGACCCTACTGATCACAATCTACTTGTTCCTTCACATTACCTGAGAGGAGAATTGTGGTTCCATACTGTGATTATAGAAATTTCAAGGGGAAGTTCTTCCCTCCATGTTATCTATGGGCATACATCCGTATGGCTATAGTTACTTCAGGTTGGTCTTTTATGTTCCGGAGAATGTTAACATCTATCAACACTTGCCATACTCTGGCATATTTTCCAAGCTGTATAAGTTTCTTTGCATGATCTGTGGTACTTGGCCCCTCTGCCAGTGCATTGTGACACTGACATCTTCTAGGTATATTTTCGGATTCAATTCTGTAGCATCAACAGCAGATTCATTATTTCCCACAGCTGGAAAAATTTTTTCCTGTAGAGCTTGACATCCTCAATAGAATCTCTCTCTTGCATGGGGCAGGGACATGTGCTACTTGGGACAATTTGGCAACAGTGCTGTCATCTGCCTGTTCGTCTAGAGGTTCTTCATTTGTTATATTATCACCAACGTCCAATTTGAAATCTTTCACCATTACTAATGAAGTTAAATTACATACAGAAGCCAACTAAGGCATACAATCATAAAAGTTCCTTGTCTCATGCTTATCACAAGACATGTATGCAAAATAAGAAAATGTTTTTCTGAGAGGGGGAATAAGAACTGAAAGAATTCAGTGTCACAGCAGGGATTTGAGCCACAGACCCTCTGCTTACCAGGCAGATGCTCTTATCTGCCTGGTAAGTGGAGGGTCTGTGGTTCATATCCCAGCTGTGGTATTGAATTTTTCAGCTCTGATTCTACATTTCAAACATCTCCAAGATGGCTTGTGTGTTTAAAAGCATCAAGAAGTAAGTTTGTTGACAGAAATAGATAATAGATTTCTATAGTTAAGAGCTACTTATACAGGGATAACCAACCAAAAATAAACTGATAAGTCAACCTTAAATCCTGCCTCAGGTGGGAAAATAAAATAGAAACTTAACACAAGTAGTTATATGAATAGTTATTTGAGTAATTGTACAGGACCACAACCCGAAGTGAAGAGTAACAATTATTAGCCATAGCACCTTCATAGGTGATGACTCTTTGTTTTGTGTGAATGAAACTGTGCTGTGCTCTTGTTGATCATCTAGTGAATTTTATGATCTATAATACAAAATCGAAGTTGACAAGCATTTATGCAAAGAAATAGCATAAGATCAGTAAAATGAGTATGTTAATTTTGTAATGCTCAGTGTTAAGATTATCAAAACGTGCTTGGAATAAAATGATTTAAAGTGTGTTCTACTATTTATGATTCCAATAACCATAACTAAGGATGCTATGGAACTTTGTATGTTGAAAATGTTATTCTTAACATATTATACCACATTACCAATTTTACTATGTACTACTTTATGTTGTCTGTTGAAATGTAATGTAGTTACATTTTATCTGGAAGCACACTCGTGGATGTTGCTAATAATGTTCCTTTTTCCACAGACTTGCTACTGAAGTTTAAGAACTGAACTGTTCAAATACAGTAACAATAGTAAAATGGATGTCAAAGAGGAATTTTGTTTCCCGGACTTATGTTCAGAGAATGAGGGCGATACCAAAAATCTTGTAAAGACAGTTAAAATTGAAACTATTACAAGTAGCAGTGATATCAAATCAGAGGTTGAAGATTCTACATGTTCAGAGAGTGGAATACACCATCTAATGAGATTAAATGAAACCATCAAAGAAAGTGAAATTGAAACCGAGATAGATATTAAAGAAGAGAATTGGTGGCTGAGAAGGGCAGATCCATATACTAATGATGGTACTAAGGTATGTTCTACAGAAAAAAGTGCATCAATTTTATTTTCTTTCTTTTCTTATTTCCTTAAATGTGCAGCACTTATAAATATCAGTTTATTTTGTAGAAAGAAGTATCTTCCGGGCTGTTATGCCGTGGTCTGCTGGAGATCTGTCTTCCAGACGTTTCGTCTACAACTGCGGTAGACATCCTCAATGGCGTTGTCGAAGTCTCCTCGTGGAAGGTATCACTGCGACTGATGCGTCGACTGTCTGTGGGGCTCCATTTATACGCGTATCCTTGCATCTACCATACATTACCATGCCCGACTACAGCGAGAGGCTATTGAAATTTACAAGCACCCTAACAACTTTAATAAGAAGGAAGAGGCCTTAAGATTAAGCAGCAACTGGCATCCGGTCATAGAACATCATAAGAAGCAGGATAGCAAGGTAAGCCAATCAGAAGAGACCAGCAGCATAAGAGAGATAGAACCCCCTCCACCAGCCACCACGCCTCTGGACGCCCCGGGCCAATCAGCGCACGTTGCGCATGGTATAAATGGAGCCCCACAGACAGTCGACGCATCAGTCGCAGTGATACCTTCCACGAGGAGACTTCGACAACGCCAATGAGGATGTCTACCGCAGTTGTACACGAAACGTCTGGAAGACAGATCTCCAGCAGACCACGGCGTAACAGCCCGGAAGATACTTCTTTCTACAATTTAGACGCCGGCCGTGAAAGCCTACGTAGCTTTATCAGTTTATTTTGTCTCAAAAATAAAGAAAGTATAGCACTCCTATCAGTAACTGCAAAAAAAAACCCAAAATCTTTCAACTATTCTGCCTTCTCTTTGAAATCTTAACATTAATGACATTGTGCATGAATTATCGGTCGTTTCATCAGCCTGAATGGAGAGAAATTCTTCGGAGCTAATTTCATTGATGATATTTTCCCGGCATACTGTCAGAATGGCATCTAAAAGTTCATTTTGGATGGTCTTCGACGTTCCTTTGAATACTGTCGAGTGTTCTAAATGGTCCTTTAAAACACTGTCCAGGGCTGCAGTATAATTAATGAGACCTCTGAAAACACCTGGATTATCAGACTCCTCTGTCTCGTCATGACCACGCAAGCCTAATTCAAATTCCCCACAGAATTGAATTGCGTCGATTATGTGCGATAGAATGTACCTATTCTTTTCAACGAGCTCATTGTGTTTACGTATAGATGTTCTGTATGCATCATCAAGCTGTGCTCTGATATTCAGGTTCCCCAAGACTGCTAAATTTGTTTCATTATTTAAATGACTTTTAGACATTCCATGTCTTTTACACTTTTCAGACAAATGTTTGAGGTCTTTAATACCACTTTTGGTCCAGATTTCGTCACCACCGAACAAAAGACATGGAAAACAAAACAACGCATTTTTTTCTGAACACCCGCAGCTCCATTCCCACTTTTCATAAAATGATTTGTTGAATTTTCTATTGTACGTTCTATGTTTATCCTTATTTTCTCATAGGAATACTTAAAACTAGATTAACTCATACCTGAGAAAACTACTTAACCAACAGACTCACGTAAACTAAAGAAATACAAGCCTGATGCTTTTAAATTAGCTTGAAAACCGAAAACCTTCCTGTTACGTGCTGCTATGTATACCACAGAAGTGTGCAAAATGAGAACTAGTTCCACTAGAATAGATGTCTCTGCTCTACTGCTAGCATTCATCTATTGGAGTGTCATCTAGTGACCAAAATCCTAACTTTTACTAGGAAAGTGTCTTGTTCACACCAACGTCACACGAATTATGTGACCCGGCGTAGTGTCATTCTCGCGTTTCTCCCCCCACCCGGTACCCAGAAGCGCACGAAGATGGCAAGCTGCAATTGGCCAGCAGTAAGCTGAAGAAGTCACACTGAGAATGTGACCCCAGCCATGTTGCCAAGTTTCAATACAACTGGTACAACCAAAGAATATACAAACTAGTAATCAATGGGTGTAACTGGCATGCTTTTAAGGAAGCACTAATTTTGAATAAATTACTGATTTTAACGTGAAATTTAATTCTGATTTTAAAGGAGGGGCACATGACCATGTGCCCTTAAGGTAGAACCGCGCCTGCACCTGACTCATTTATTACATACTTTTGTGTCTCCCCAGTTCTCTTCTAAAGTGTGTGAGGGCCCTTGGAGCAACAAAGGTATATTCACACAACTTAAAAGGGTTTCACTCTAAGTTCAAATGAGATGCAAACAAAACCATGTGTCAAGGAGCTGGCTGGTGTGGCAGCTAAAACCTTTGGTGCTTAGCTTGTCTTCCTCTACATAAAACAATTCAGTTCAAATGTAACATTCTATAGTTATTCTTATACAGATAAATTAAAAACAGGTATTATTGTAACAGCTCAATTTAAGAAACACAAGGTATCATTGAAATTCACTTACAAATAACTGGACCATTATACCAGAGGGTTTATTGCGCTATGTGCAGGGGCTGTTGTTTGTTTCTGGATAAGCATTTAACGTTCTTGTGTTACATGTACAGGTATTAGAAAATATTTATTTTAAGAAAGTCATTGCTGAGAATCCTCCATGACTGTGGAGAAATATACGTCAATGTTAATAAATGCATTCTACAAATTCTTTCTAGATAAAACAGACACACTTGAAACACTAACAATAATAACTTGACCTGGGGTTAATGACTTAAATTTGTCTTTTAGGATTTGTGCTATAGTCCAAGTTATACCATATCTGACATAACCTCACCCACCATTACCAAGCCTACTGTACATAACAAATATGGTAGTTAATAGTTGCAGAAGATTGATATAATTTTATTCACCACACAACTGAGTGGAATTTCTAGTTTAAAAGCTTTGAACTTTCTGGCTGAACTGTGTTCAAAATAACTGTTGAATTCAAAGATTTGAATACATAATTAGTATAATTAAAGAAATTGAAGCTATTAACAGTGGAGCAACAAGATTCTAAAGTAAAAACAAATTAGTAAACTAAAAACTTCCCTTATCTTAGTAATATTGCAAGTTGTTGGTGCAAAGCTGACTAAAGTTTCGAGTTGACTCCAATTCATTCTCTATAGCTTTGAGAATGAGTTGGAGTCAACTCGAAACTTTAGTCAGCTTTGCACCAACAACTTGCAATATTACTAAGATAAGTGACGTTTTTAGTTTCTAATTTGTTTTTACTTTAGAACATAATTAGTAATTAAAACAATTAATGTAATACTTATTTTAAGCTGTTTAAGAACAAAATCTTTGGATACCCGCAGTATAAAATGAGTGAAGTGTTTTAATGGAGAAATGTTATTTATCATCATTGCATGGTTGTTATGTCAAGTAATTTCTTCTCTGTTGATTCTATAAGAAGAGCTCATTTTATTATTTATTTATGCCAACAGACTTACTGTTGGTGTTTTTAAACACACAAGCCGTGTGTGGGCAAAGTTTAAGAGGTAGAACTGGAACTTAAAAATTCAATGCCATAACTGGGATTTGAACCACAGACCTTCCCAGCGTCCGCCCGGCAAGCGGAAGGTCTGTGGTTCAAATCCCAGTTATGGCATTGAATTTTTAAGTTCCAGTTCTACCTCTTAGAGCTCATTTTGTTTCTGTTCCTCATTTTGCAGATAAGAGTCAGGGTTAAAGCAGATCATGTGTTTTACAAGTGAATTATTATGTTATAGGATGAAGCAGATGAAGATGTTTATTCCACAAAACCACCAAGGTAAGTCATCAGGTTGAGTCTTTGTACAAGAGACTTCTTATTTCTATTAAATGTTCCTCATATTCCCTTTTAGTGTTAGGTATAGAACTATTTTTCATTCCTGATGATTATTGTGAAATAGAGACACATTGTGTTATTCGCTGTTAGAGTTGGAGGTGTTCTCTGAGCATAATGAGCGGCGTTTGGATATTTATGATATGTCATAATTTTTGTGTATGGTTGTTTTCCATAGAAAGTATAAGCAAAGCACGATTTTATCAATGGTGATTAAAATTATGCAATTTCACTCCCTCCACCACTGCTAGATGTGCCACAAGCAGCTGCTTTGGTTGCTACTATTCGTCATCCCCTTTATCTTCTAGGGTTATTATTATTAGTTCATTAGATTTTAGGTTTATTAACTCTTATCTCATCAGCAAGGATCTTTTCTATCTCAGTTGTCCTTTCTCAGGGTTTGAACAATTCAAATCTGCTGCCATTATGGGCTATTCATCAGCAGTCTGCCTTACCTTAAATACCCTTGGCATCCAACACGTCCCCATTACGAATCCTGCCCGCCTCGGTAGTGTGATGGTGAGCGTGTCTGCCTCATGTTCAAGAGGTCGCGAGTTCGAATCTTGCTTAGGGTAAGTTATCCGGGTAAGGTTTCTTTCCGAGCTTTTCCCTACCCTGAGAAGAAGAATGTCGGGTAACTTAAAGCTCCATGGACCTCGGGCTTATTTGAGCTTCATTTCACCCATTTCTTTTCGTTCATTCGTCCGATATGACACAATGTTGGAGGACGTTAATTAAAAAAAAAAATTGTGAATCCTTTAACACCGACTGGCTTGTCAGTGAGTGCCTCTCTATTGTATTGTGCCACACCTGCACCAACAAATACATCTTCAGCCATGCAGATGATAGCTCCCAAACTTCAATTAGCACTAGCGATCTGGCCATTAGACATAGTTCCCGACCTAAACATAGTGCAGATAGTCACACCTCTTCTAAGAAATCCAGGTCTCTCTCAGTGAGACACAGGAGATCTCCCAACTTCCAGACATCAAAGCAGTCACAAGAGCATGGGACTTATGCTATCATTGGTCCAAGGTCGGCCAAAGTATAAAAGAAAATCAAGAGGGTCCATTAATTTCTTTTATACCATGAAAACAGTCCAGTGAAATGTTATCAAGCGCCAGCATATGATCTGGGCATACTCTATTTAGTTTCTCAGCGATTGCCTTCAATTATCTGTCTATAAGATATCCATTTGCAGCCTAATCACAGTTTATACCTTCGTAATGTTTCAGCAAGTTTCAGCATTCAGCATTTAGCTGCAGCTGATTGGCGAGTATGCGGTGGTGTTGTTCCTGTGGTGGCGTATAATATCTGTGCTGCCTGCATACCACTTAACACACCGCTGCAATGTATGGCAGTATGTGTACAGTTGCTGGTCCGTAGGTTTTCTATTTGCAGTATCTGTCTGCCAGTGACCATTGTTGTAGAAGAGAACAATCTTCAGGCTCTTTTGGCACAGATACTGAAATTAATTAAAGAACTGAAGCCATTGGCACTCAACTTTTTTTTTATTAACATGGTGAATGAATGAAGATGGCTGAAATGAAGTTCAAATGTACTTGAGGTCCCTAGAGCTTTAAGTTATCTGACATTCATCTCAGGATAGGAGAAAACCTCGAAAGAAACCTTCTCCGGATAACTAACCTTAAGCGAGATTCAAACTTGTGACCTTTTGAATATTAGGCAGACACGTTACCACCATACTACAGAGGCATGCTAAACAGTGCAACAAAATAGTATTTAGAGACTAATTTTCACTTCTGGTGAGCTGTGAATATTCAAAAGGCAGACCGAAGTTTGCTGAAACATAACTCACATCTTCAGTGTTACTTTGTTTATTATTTAACTGTGAGGCCCATAGTATCAACCAAAAATTGTTGTTGTTGTTGTTGTTTTCTAGTGCCTTGCATCTGGCAATGAAGCCATTAGCATTCGCGCTTTCCAATACTTTTGAACTGTAGTTTCTTCTGATCTTAATGCTTCACAGGTCTTCAAGTGGTCTTCGTTCATTTCTGCTGGATCGTTACACAGGACACATATTGGTGAGGCTGAGATACCTTCAACCAAAAATTGTAATCGTTCTCAAATGGCACCAGTTTTTAAGTTTGGTGGTTTCATCTCCATACACAACCCCCAGTTTGAATGGAGGAGTGTACTGCACCACTGGACGTAGCTGAGAGATCACAGATCATCCTCCCATACATACACTCACACATATGTACATACTGAAATCCTGAAAACAGCTGTTTTAGAAACAATCCATTGCTGTTACCCAGAAGATGAATGGCTTCACATTTATACAGATTGATCCCTAACTGATAGAAAAGGATAAGCACATACTGCAAGCTTTTTACCTTTTTCATTTCCCTAGACCCTCTGGAGCACTAGAAGGCCTAAGAACTTCTCTGATCTAATTGTGCCGCATAAACACCTTCCAAAAGCTGTAATTTTAAGCAACTGAAGATCAGTAATTCAGGCAATAGACTATCCATTCCCATCAAACAACAAAATATTAGATTATGCACATTTAAGATTTCACAAATCATTCCGGAGTTAAAGCAGTCCGCCAATCGGATCTCCGGGTGGGGACATCTTTAGGCAAATTTCATCACAACAATTCCAATACTTTAAGAATTCTACAATGGAATGCAGGAGGCATGTCCCAGTCTAAAAAACAAGAACTAATGGAAATATTAAGAGACCAAGATATAGATGTCTTCACAGTACAAGAAGCCAATATATCAGAAGAACAGGAAATATACTTTGAAATGGATCAGTACACTACACATATACTTCCAAAAGCTCGTCAAATAGCAAGTGGTATTCTTACAGGAATTAAAAGAAATATGAAAGCTACTATTCAAATCCAAAAAACAATGGAAGAACAAGATAAATCAGAAATAGTTAAAATTGAAGTATGGAAAAGTAACTACCACTATAGAATTTACACTATCTACAACCCTCCAGACAATACACTAGATCTAAATTCTCTTCCCATAGAACCCAAAAGTATTTTAATAGGTGATTTTAATGCACACTGCCCTAGCTGGGAATACAGATATATAAATTCAGCAGGAAGAGTCGTAGAAGACCTATTAAACTCATCAACAATGGAATTAATATTTAATCCAAGTGATCCACCCATTTATCTTCATTATAATGGTTCGGGTACAAATCCTGACCTTCTGATGATGTCATCTGACATAATTGACAATACAAAAAGAGAAATAATAGAAGACCCAGGTTCAGGCCACAGAATCACCATAAACTCCATAAGAAGTCTAATAAATAAAAGTAAGAAACCAAAAATTAAAACTTCTTGGAATTTTAAAAAAGCAGATTGGTCCAGTTTCCAAAATGAGATAGAAGGGAAGTGTAATATACTGTTAGAATCAGAGTTCAAGTCAACAGATGAAATGAATAAAAAAATTTGTGAAATATTATTGACAGTAGCAAAAACACATATCCCCAAAGGAAAGTTAAAGAAATATAGCTACTTTTGGTCTTCATCTTTATCTAAGTTAAAACACGTAAGAAATATAGCAAGAGTCAAAGCCGAAAGAACCAAGTGTCCAGAAGATGTACAACACTGGAGAAGAAAAGCAGCCATTTGTAAGAAAAAATTAATACAGCAAAGAGGGCCAGTTTCACAAATTTTGTAGAACATATGGACTATAGGAAAGATGGAAATAAAATATACAAATTCCTTAATAAAACAAAATTATCAAAAAATACAACTGAACCATTAAAACATAACAAAAGCTTAACTACAGATAGGGAAATAGCAGAATCCCTTAACAAGTTTTATGCTCAGTCACAAAGAATACCCCAAGCATATAAAAAACAAGTTAAAGCTATCCAAAAAACTATCAGAGAAACTAATAACCCAAAAGATATACGAAATTATATTTTTATTCAGGATTTTAACGAAACAGAACCGCATTTAGCAAAAGAACAATTACACAACAAAAAATCTCCAGGACCTGACAAGATCCACCTAGAGTTTATTAAACACCTTGGCAGGAAAGGAAAAGAAATTGTACTTAAACTGTATAACACGTGTTGGAGAATGACTGTGCCTTCTGACTGGAAAAAAGCCATTATCATCACGATTTTAAAGAAAAACAAACCCTCAAACAATGTTAATAGTTTCAGGCCAATATCTTTGACCAGTGTTATTGCAAAAGTGATGGAAAGAATGGTGGCATATAGACTTAACTGGTTCCTAGAATATTGCAACTTAATTAATAGTTCACAGACTGGCTTCAGACAGAATCATAGTGCAAGTGAAAATGTACTCCTACTAAGCCAAGACATCAAGGAAGCTTTCAATAGAAAGGAGGATACCTTGGCAGTATTCATTGATTTTAAATCAGCATATGACTCAGTCTGGAGAAATAAATTAGTTGATAAGTTGCAATCAATAGGTGTGAAAAGTAACATGCTTAAGTGGATAACTCAGTTTATTTCACAAAGATTTTGTGCCACAAAATATAATACATACGTTTCCAAATATAAACAAACACACCAAGGACTTCCACAAGGTGCTGTTCTGAGCACAACACTCTTTAACATATATATAAATGACCTACCATGAATAGTAAAAACCTTAGAAACCAAAATTGCTTTATTTGCTGACGATGTAATCATTTGGACTCCAGGCTCTTCAAAAAAACCTGAATTAATTAAAGACAGAATAGAGACAACCCTAAACAAAGTACATGAATGGGGCTCTCAAAACCTCATGACTATCAATGTGGAAAAAACAAATTATGAATTATTTACACTAAAACACAAACCAGTTAATATTAACATACATTATAATGGTAAACCACTCAAAGCAGTTGATGATGCCAAATACTTAGGCATCACTTTCGACAGAAAGCTAAGTTGGAAAAAAACATATAACAAACATCTCAGAAAAGGTTGAAAAGAAACTGCAAATCGTGAAACGGTTAGCTGGTGCTAAATGGGGCTGCTCAAGGAGAGTCCTTAACACAACATACAAAATGTACGTTAAACCAAACATCTTGTACTGTTCTGAAGCTTTAATAACAGCAGGAAATACTAACATCAATAAACTTGAACAAATACAAAATCAGGCTCTTCGCCTAATCATTGGAGCAGTTAAATCCACAACTGTTGATGCCATGCTTGCCTTAACACGGACCCCATCAATAACAACAAAAATAGAAGAACAAGCATTGCTCCAACACAAGAAAATGTTACGACTGCCAAACTCTAAATGGACAGAAGAGAACCTCCCCCCTTCAATCGTCGGTCTGGGTGGCTCAGTTGGTTAGACGCTGGCTTACTGATCCCAAGGTCGTGGGTTCAAACCCGGCCCAGGCCGATGGTTTTTAAGTATGCTTAAAAACAACATCTCCTATCAGAAAATTTACTGGCATGTAAAAGAACTCCTGCGGGACAAAATTCCGGCACACCGGCGATGCTGATGTGATCCTGGCAATTGACAGCGACGTTAAACAACAAAATAATTTTTTTTAATTTAACCCCCTTCAATCCTTAAAACTCATAGTAGTTTCCTAGAAAAGGTAACACTGATTAAATCCAAATTGAACATTCCTAACACCAGAGAAAATCTACTTATAAGAGAAAATCTACTTATAAGAGAAAATCCATTGGAATTATTGCAACCTACCTTCAGTTTGGAATTAATAGAGGAAATAAGTAAATCAGACACACCAAAAGAAATACAAAAACTTCTAGCTCTGGAAACAATCAATACTAGATATCCCACAGAAGAATGGCTGCACATATATACTGATGGATCCTCCATGGAAAACCTTACTGGAGCTGGAGTTACGTGTTCACATTTTTCCTTTTACCATTCTGTTGGCAGAGACACAACAAATTATGATGGAGAAATAGAGGCTATATACATTGCTCTCCGAGAATTATTAAATCTTCCTTTAAATAAATTTAACAAGGCAGTAATTCTTTCAGATTCTAAAGCTGCAATTCAGGAAATATGTTCAAATACTACAAAGAAGTCAACAAAAATTAGAGAATGCAACAAAATGTAAACACAACTTCAAAAGGTTAATAAGACTGCTCATCTCCAGTGGATTCCAGCACACTGTGGAGTCGTGGGGAATGAAGCTGCAGACTCACTTGCAAAGAAAGGCACAACAATAAAACAAAAGTCTAAATTCAATTTCTCATATTCCACAATAAAACGCTTGATCATTAAAAAACTTTCTCATTCATACCTGCAAGAAATAGAAACAAATGCCAAAGATAAAAAACGGATTACACTGGTTTCCAACCCAGATATAATCCCCCAGAGACCAAGGAAAACAGCGGTTGCAGCCTTCCGACTACTGACAAATCACGACTGCTTAGCAAGTCATCTCTACAGAATAGGTATCTCAGCTTCACCAATATGTGTCCTGTGTAACGATTCAGCAGAAATGAATGAAGACCACTTGAAGGCCTGTGAAGCATTAAGATCAGAAGAAGCTACAGTTCAAAAGTATTGGAAAGGATGAATGCTAATGTCTTCATTGCCCGATGCAAGGCACTAGGAAACAACAACAACAGATTTCACAAATCCAAATGAAAATCAATTTGTTTCCAATGGATTCTGGTCCATTGTTGTCTTATTGGAAATGAAATAGCTGACTTCCTGGCCAAGAAAGGAACAAATATGAAACAATTGAAGTCGACAAAAGTTTTTTATAGAACATCAAAACTATATATAAATTCAGAAATCCATACAGATTAGCAACCTAATCATCATGGAAAAAAATAATACAAATAAATCATGTAGAGCACTTGAAAAATACTAACACCATACCAGAATCTCCAAGAAGCTCAGCAGTGGCCCATTTTTGCTTAATGACTGGAGATGACTGTGGCTGCCCACCTTTTCAAGATCAACATCCTGAATTCTCCAAGATGCATACCATGCAATGACTCACAGAAGTAATGAACAGATACCATCTACTCCAATGTACCGCAATCTCAAAAACTGATGTCAGTGTTCCAGTTCAACTATGTAAATATTATAGAGAAGCCTGTAGAAAAATGGAGCACATCCAATTAGAAAAGCATTAGTAACAGCATATGCACACTTCGATTATCATGGTCGCCATAATTACTGACACTAGCTAACATTTTTTCCTATCAGACTACATAATATCGAAGGTAAAACAAATTTGTTGAATTTATTGAATACGAGAGCATATACATCTTGGGCTCCCTGGCACTTCTGTCATTGGACAGCCCTCTGAGGTTCTCTACATATGACGTGTACTATTTATTATTCAGCTACAATTTATTAGCCTTACTCAAACCCCTCTTTTGTCTTTCATCTTTTATTGCACATATTTTCACCAAAATCTCTTATAGTTTCCTTTTCATAAACCCATTACTATTTGAAATAATCCATTCCAATAAAAAATTTAAGTTTCCCCCTCTTTTTCTTAGTCAGTCTGGACGGCTCAGTTGGTTAGATGCTGGCCTACTGTTCCCAAGGTCGTGGGTTCAAACCTGGTCCAGGTCGATGGTTTTTAAGTGTGCTTAGAAACGACAGCTCCATGTCTGTAGATTTACTGGCACGTAAAAGAACTCCTGCGGGACAAAATTCGGGGACACCGGCAATGCTGATGTGATCCTGGCAATTGTCATTAAACAACAAAATAATTTTTAATTTTTTCCCTCTTTTTCTCATGTTTCATGGTCGTTTACTAGTAATTTCTTACACCTCATGAACCCTGAACACATTTCATTTAATTACTTTCTCTCCATGTCACGTGGTGTTGATCACCATTTTCCTCTCTCTCTCTTTTGACTTCCTATATTTAACACATGTTCATTATCCACTTATTTAATTTAACTACAGCAAGGAACTTCAGGATACACTTAAACAGATAGAATGATAGCAGCGATTAAAAGTATAAATTAAATAAGAAATTTATGAGAAATGTGATTAAAAACTGCAGTCAAATTATTCCATTAGAAGGTCCTACCATTTATAGCATATGGTTTAGAATTAGTATGGGAATACATCACAACGTACCAACTTGAGAAAATAGAGAACATAAAAGCTACTTTCCTAAAAAGAGTGCTGGGCAATTCGAAACACAAGATCTAGATTGACGTACATGCTAACTGGAGAAAGCTTCCTCATTCCCTTCCAACTAATTCTAAGGGCTACTAGAAGCTACAATGAAGCACTTAGAAAACTAGAGCAGAAAAGGGAGGAAATATGAAAAGGGTTCTATTACACAGAGGCCATGATAAAAGAACTGAAAAGAAGCTAACTACCAGCTGCGACACCTAGTGACAAGAATGGCAGTCCATGAGTTTCATTTTCAAGTGTGCAGCCAAAGGAAAGTACATGACCCAAACGAGAAATGCATGTGCATGTTATGCAATAACAGCTGTGAGAGGTATCACCTACTGAATTGCAGAAACAGGACAAAGTCTATAATGAAATATGCCAGAGAAGAATAACTGTCATGCACGAATGTGGAAACTCTCTCTCTCATCAATGAATACACCATTAGGAACAATAATTTACACTCATAATATGGTACTTACACATATGTGTCTGTAACATCCACTTAATACAGGGGAAGACAGGTATTGCTGCTGTGACGTCAGCTCACTCAGCTCACATGCCTGCAACGACAGCCAGTTACATGTGTGATGTCACAGCGTGGAGGAGGATAGGCGTGTGCGACATTGCAATTTTAATGCTGACTGTTTCAATTACGGAATGGTCACAGATTATAAATAATTAGATTTTGGCTTTATGCCATATAAATGAATTCTAGTTTATGTGAGTAGTCATGTTATAACGCTAATAGAACAGAAATTGTAACTATTTTGCCTGAGCTAGAGGAGAGCTATGCAGAAAAATTAAGTGGACATTTTCCGACATTTGCCGTTTCGCTTTTCTTTAATTAGTTTGTCAATGTTAGGGCGTATTGTATGGCACATTTGTAACCGAAGACTGCACGTTAGATTGTGATCTGACAATATGCTTCCGGATTTTGACTTAGAAAGTTTCATAACAGAAAAGACTTGTTTGTACACATACGTAGAACCAAACATACATAATATTCATGCAACAAGGGCATACCACCTCAGAAATTTGCTTTGAGGAACATTCTTATAGAAATCAGCCAAGTCTTCCTCGTGTTTATACTTGTCCTTCAGCAAATCGTTGCACAGTCAACTAATCAATTTAATTTGCTACCTGCTAGAAACAATGTTAACCACCAATGAATACGGGTTCGCAAAAATCTGAAACGTAGTTGACAATGTTTCTACATCTTGAAGCCTGGTCTCAAACTAGTGTGAACCACAGGGAACTGAACACAAACACAAAACCACTATACAACGTCAACAAAAGCACAAAATAAAAACAAAATTCGCACTAACGCCGTTAAGATCCCTCAAACAACAAATAAAACCCGTCACACTAGGCTGAAGAAGGATCCCTCTAAATAGCCCAAGCATGTTGTAAACATCCCCAAATAACATTTTTCATATTCATTCAGTTTTGTGCAAGTAGCGCCACTGATCTGTGCAGCACAGCAATACACCGCTCTTGCCTGACGTCACACGAACGTACAAGCTGGCTCTTCATTTAAATATGTCACATGGCCCGAAGTTGTCTTCCCCTGACTTAATAGATGCAAGGTGTACAATTTTAACAAACAAAAGAGATGGTGGGAACGCAGCGCATCTCCAATCTAAGCAAGTTCAAAACAAGGTTCTTTGGGTTGTTCAGGGAGATCAGCGAGGCAATATCATGTTCTAAAACAACATTACTGTACTCAAGCTATTTTTGCATGTACTCAACATTAGCTAACATAAGTATTTGTGAAGAAAATGGGATTTTTAACAAATATACATTTGTAGGTTGTCGTCCAATAAATGCTTTTATAGTGGGTACATTTTATCAAATCAAGTAGTAACAATGAAAAGTACCTAATAAAAATAAATCAAGAGAGTACACGCGTAACAGTATGGTTTCACAGATTCAATATTACAAATGTGCCTGTGTCTCACTCTGACCTCTGGGACATCACTAAAAGCACACTAGTTTTCTTAAAACTGCTTATATACACCTAACCTAAATTCAGATATAACTTGTTTTATGATTAGAGTAGTAAATAAAATCATAATCGTTTTTAAAACTGCTTATATAGATTTAACCTAACCTAACATAACCTTGGTAAGCTCTGCGGAAGAACATATACATATTTATTGTGCTAATGTGCTTTTCAAATGGAAGGGGTTTGTCCTTGAGCACCTTTAGGCTGGCAACCAATCGGAATCCTGCTGCTGTGTTATGATATTGCTTTCCCCTTAAGTGGGGCTGGTGTGAGAGAGAGAGGGAAATATGCAACGGGTGGGGTAATGAACTTGCAATGCTGTGCATGCAAATGTATCTCATTGGCTGCAGATCGGGGCTCTTCCCATTTAAAATGCACAGTAGATCATTACACCGTTTTGTTTTTTCTTTTCGAGTGGAAGAAAAATCCATATATGAAGACCCACTGTGCTTGGAGGCACAGTGGAGACTGTAGGCTTTACCCAA
Source organism: Tenodera sinensis (assembly GCA_030765045.1). Lineage (NCBI taxonomy): Eukaryota > Metazoa > Arthropoda > Insecta > Mantodea > Mantidae > Tenodera > Tenodera sinensis. The sequence goes on along the minus strand of CM060974.1, from coordinate 62,240,731 downwards.
AGGCACTACCCACTAAAAACCTCCACCAGAGAGAATTCAGGAAAGGAGGTCCATCAGTACCGCTATGGCAGATATATTGGCTGGCCAAAGGGGCCTAAGCCAGGTGAAAGTTGGGTGCCAGGACGCAAACCAGACCGAGGCCCTGATTGCGCGCTTAGGAATTGATATGTCGGTTAAGTTGTGTCTCTGGACAGAGACAATGTCGTGCCCTTTGGTGTGCTAATGCAGTCCTAGAATAAGGAACAAAGTCAGTAGTTACTGGTTTGCTAATGCACAAATTTGTGTAGTTCTCTCAAACCTAGTGAGGTCCATAGTCGCTTAATAGAAATCAATAAATTAATGCGTGAATGTTTGTTTGGGCTTGGATGTTTGCCACATCATGTGTACTGTTTTTTATTTTTTTAAATTATTTATTTTGTGTTTGATTTATGTAATACTATTTACAGAGTACATTTCTTGGCAGGAGTTGCCAAGTCATCTTAAACCTAATGTTTTGTGTGTTCATGTCTGTAGTATCGCTATTGGTCAGTATCAAATGTCCGCCTAAACCACCTGCCCAATCAGGGTGTGGCTGTGCTCAGACAACGCCCGGAAAGGGAGACTGCTTTGACGGCTATGAGCAAGGACTTCAAGGGCCACTACTCAGGTTAAAAGATAGAAATGGAGTGACCATAGTTTAGTTGTGAAAGTGTGAAGAAGTTTATCTGTGTATAATTGCATATAGGTTTTCTTTGATGTTAATCTCTGGTTCCCCCAGGCCAGTGAGGTCTTTTGTGCATGTCTCCTTCGTGACTATACGCACCTAACTTGCGAATGAGGTGACTGTGGTTTTTTCTTTTGTGGCATATAAATTTGCACTTTACAGTTTAATGCATTGTTCAATCGAGTGTAGCTTTAACTCGTGTATTAGAAAGGACAGAGCTACTGGTGGGATCTTAGCCATTATCCTGTTTTAGAGCATTTATAGTTTATCTAAATGGCCTTCTGCAGCATATTCCCAGATGGGTCGCATATGTTAGAATTGGTCTTGTCAAGGTTTTATATAAAGTAAGGCCCATATTTAGCTTAACTCACTGTTATGATTTACCATTGGGTAGAGTTTATGTCGTTGCACATTCACTTTTGCTCTAATGGTGTTTACATGCTTTCTGCAGGTAAGACCTTGGTCCACAGTAACACCTATGTAGGTGGCTTGGTCTTTCCATTCAATTCACTTGCCTCTGTATGCCAGAGGTGGCTGTGAGTGCCTGGTGTGTCTATGCTGTATGCGTTTAGTGAAAATTCTTGTTTGGCATTTATTAGTGTTTATTTTAATGCTCCACTTTGTAAACCATGGTTCCAGCTCACTTAGAGCATTCAGCAGGTGCTGGTGGATGATCCACGGTTGTGTGGATTGTGTTAAGAGTGATGTATTGTGAGCATATAATGTATTTTTATATTCACGTGAATTCTGGCATATCATTTTTATATGCATTAAATAGTGTTGGTTCCAGTAAACTTCCTTGTGGGACTCCTGTCCGAATGGGCCTTAGAGAGGAGGAGTGGTCCTCCACTATTACCCAGAAGTGATGTGTGCTTATGTAATCTTTGATTAAAGCAATTGTTGTTGTTTTCTAGTGCCTTGCATCTGGCAATGAAGCCATTAGCATATTAAAGCAATTGTTGAGTCAGTAAAATTGTAAGTGCGATACATCATCAAAAGTTTGCTCACTATCTAAAAATATGGTGTCAGTCGATTTGTGTTACACCCTTTTTTAAATTGCACAGTTAGTTGCAGTAGTTAAAGTGTCATGGAGTGTTGCAATCTAAATGTGAACTGTTCTGAAATTAGTATGTTGTGTTTTACCATATTGGAGTTTCTAAAGTAAGAACAAATTAGAAACTAACAACTTCACTTATCTTAGTAATGTTGCAGAAACCAAAAATAATGGATGCCTTCCCTTCCTGGACTTAAAAATTAAAAGACTTAACAATAAATTGAATTTTGGTAATTATAAAAAATCTACTCACACTAATAATTACATAAAAAATAAAAGTTTTAATCCTTTTGCACATAAATTTGCTGTTTTCAGTAATTTAATTTATAGGTTAATAAATATACCCCTTAATAGAGAAGAATTTGACACAGAATATAAACACATTATTAACAGCAGTAATTAATGGTTTTAATACAGATTTTATACATAAAAAGATAGAAAAATTTAAGTATCAAAAAGCTGTTAAAGAGGTTTCTACCCTCAAAAAAATAAAAGAGAATTGTATTTTTAAAAAGTTTGCTTACCATCCATGGGCCAATAAAAAATTTGTAAAGATTTTTAAAGAATATGAAATAAATTTGGTCCCTCAAAATAAATTTAATATACATATTTCTTTAACTAACACAAAATTTACTAAATTTTTCTAAAAACGATAAAATAACCTAATTATAAAAACTCTGGCATTTATCAATTTAGCTGTTTGGATTGTGATAAGATTTATATTGGTAAAACTAAATGTCATTTAGAAACCAGAATAAAAGAGCATTTTAGAAATATTAAATATAAACAAACTGAGAAATCAGCAGTGGCAGATCATTTTTGGTCATTTAATCATGAAATTAATGCAGAAGTTAAATTGTTAAAACAATTAAGTGTACCTATAGATTTAATGGTTTGGGAAAAAATATTTCTTTTAAAAAACAGGAACCGTGTTATGAACTGTGAATTACCTCCTATAGATAGTATTTATAGATTTTTGCTTACAGAGATTGGTAATTAAAATGAGCATCCGTATCTATGTTTTTTGTTTTCAGAGATTAGTGATTAAGATGAACATCTGTAGCTTTGGTAACAAATTTGTTTGTATAGCTTTGAGAATGAGTTGGAGCTAACTCGAAACTTGAATCAGCTTTGCAACAAGAACTTGCAACATTACTAAGATAAGTGAAGTTTTTAGTTTCTAGTTTGTTCTTACTTTAGAATCTTGTTGCTTCATTGTTAATAGCTTCAATTTCCGTAATTATATTGGACTTTACTATTCTGAGCATTATTTTCCTAAATACCTTTCCCAATGTGTTTAATAGGCTAATGGGCCTGTAGTTAACAGGTAAGGAGCGATTTTTCTAAGGGTTTGGAAGTATGACAATATTTGCTGTCTTCCATTTGGTGGAAATCCACCTTTATCAATAGAGTAGTTGAACATTTGTACTAGGAGCAGATGTACTGCTGGTAGATGATTTTTAAGCACCCCATTTGGTATTTTATTGGGCCCCAGGGCCTTCCCATTGGTCAGATGTCTGATAATCCAACCTATCTCGCCAACATTAGTTTTGTACATTTTGTGTGTTGGAGTAGTCTGTTTCATTCACTCCATGTTCAGTATTTCATATTTCCTCTTCGTTTGCCTGTCCCACTGTAGACTTGGTTTGAATACTTCTTCTAGTGTTGAGGCGACGACCTTAGCTTTTGCCTGAGGCAGATTTATAAGCTATTGTTTTTGTGCTTGCTAGGCATTTTCCTATTTGCCAAACCCAATTTAATTGGGAATTGAGATTCTCTTAAGTTTGATTCCATTCATTTCCCTTATATTCCGTAGTTCGGGTGGTTGTGTCGTTCCTAGCTTTCAGGTAATCCTGTCGTTGAATTTGATTCCTGGTCCTTTGCCATTTGCGGTGTATCCAATTGTGGTTTTACTGCAATAGTTTAATGTCATTCAGATATCGGGCATTTAATTGCTGGCCTCTACCTAAGTGGTACATAATTTGTTGTCACAAGTTTAATTGCAAGCTCTAATTTTTCTATTGCTTCATCAAGGTTTTGTGGAGAATTTATCTGAATAGTTTTTGACTGTGTTCCTGAAATCATCCTAATTAACTGATTTATAGTTTAACGTAGGTGCTTATGGTTTAAACCTAACAGGCAACGTAACTTACGTTAGCACTGGAAGATGATCTGACATTAGTTTATGTACTACAGTCAGTATTAAATGGTATGTTGTTCATAACCACGATGTCTAATAAATCCGGTGAATGGTTTTTAGCGTGAACGAGGTGTCTGAGTTCTTCTGGCCCTATCATGAGAAAGTGTTGTTTATATTCAGAAATTTTGTTCCTTGTGTATTTGGATTTAAACTGCGCCATAGATGATGCCTACAGTTAAGGTCTCCAGCTGCTATGTCTAAACACATAATTTTATTGACGTCTTCTGTGTGAATATCACCCAGGCATTATAAATGACTGCTAGCATAAATGCAGCATGGAACATGTTGATTTTTACCATAGTTGCTTCTAAACGATTAAGCCTCAGGACATGAACTTGATGGTGACTATTGGAGGATTGCATAACTATTGTCATCCTCCCACCCTGACAGTCACGATCTGTCCTATAAATTGTATATCCAGGAAGTGTAAGTCTGTGTTGCCTTAATGAGTTTCATTTAACAGTACATTTTGGATTGAGTGAGTTTTCAGAAAGTCTGCCAAATCTTTCTTTCTGCGCACTCCTTAGCAGCTCCAAAGAATTATATTAATTTGGTCTGTTTCAGCCATAGCAATGTGTGCGAAGAGCTGTCAGCATTTCAGATAGGAAGTGTATCAGTATTAGTGGGTCCTGTTCCTGGAAGGTGTGGCTCCTGAACATTCTAAGTTGTTCCTCTGTACGTTCCAGGGGAACAGAGTGCTTGGGTAACCTCATGGCATGCATGAGTTTGCTTGCATTCTCGCCATTTGCTTTGTGTGGTCTGGGGGCCTGCTTATGGGGGTTGAGCAACCTTTGGGCAGTAGGGTCAGGCCCTCCAACCTTTTGTGAGTGTATGTTTCATGTGTTTGTATGTGTGTGTCATTTATGGTGGAGGATGTGGGGTCGCTCTTTCCTTGCTGGGCCCTTCTCGGTGGCTAGCTGTGGGTCCTCAGCCACCAGGGCCTTGGCTACAGGGGCAGGTTGGGTTCTACTTTACCTATTCATTATGAGCCACCCTGTATGGTGTATTACTGCACTAGTGGCAGCCTATGAATAGCGATTTGTCCTGCTTATATTATGAGGAGATCTGCGAGGCTGTGCGCAGTATGTTGGCAAGGTCTTTGTGACTGCTGCTTGGTATATGGTACAACTGCACCAGGCTGCACCATGGCCCCTATGGTCGCATAACCCAGAGTACCGCTCTGCTGGCAGAGCAATGCATGTACCTGAGGGTTGTGGGTCTGAACATAGGCACATACACACCTGGAGACCTGCACCATCTCTGTGTCACAGCTGCTGGCATCGTGTACATTGCTTTGGTTCAGGAACAGTTCTGTATCTCTATATCCTAACCCTAAAATGTGCCAGGTATTTGAAGGCTAGTAATTTCTGCTGTTGTTAATGGGAGCCTGCTACCACTATGAGGTACATAGGCAGTGGGGTGTGATGCCAGTTGTGTTTGTGCATTTGAATGGCCCTAAGTGCTAGTTAGGTCAGGTTTTTAGTTTGCCCCCGGTGATTTAGCTGTATGGTCCTTTAATGACGAACCTGTTTTTTCCTGGGGATGAGGGGGAAGACAGAACTGTACATCTACCTGAGATATTCTACCAAAACCTGCTAGTCAATCAGAATGGACAGCTTGATTGCAAAATTACCGGAGTTCCTTGCTGTTGACATTGGGTATGTGTGAGTCAGTTTACAGGACTTGTCAGTCACATGTTAGGAAGTATTTGCGTTGGGCCTGGCTCTTGTGTATGAAAATCGTTTCAAGGTCTGCCCTCTTTTCTATAAGTGTATCTGTAGGAGGTGGTGTGGAGCTGGTAATCTCTGTGTTGGTGATGTGTGTGTGTGTCCAGAACAGTTTGCACCTTGTCATGGCTGCCTTTGGTGAGTCAGGACAGGTTGGAAGAGGCTCATTGATATTTGGAGAAGCTTTGGTGGGTGTTTTGGGATTTGAGGTACAGGGTTTTTTGGAATAGGATTTGGTGGGTTTTCTTCTCAGCATCATGATGGTCTTGGTCATGGTGCGTCCATTAAAGTTTCCTGTCATTGCGTATAAGCATATGGAAATAAGTGTGTAAAAGAGTTTGTGTTGGGTTAGGAGTGTGTGAGTAATGGGGTGACTCTAAGGGGGTGCGTGTTGTAAGTAGTTTGAAGAGATAACAGTGGGGGTTGTCTTAAAACTAGATAGCAGAAAAAGGAAAAAGGAAGAGTAAAGTACAGTTAGCGAGTGCTAAGAAACACGAGGAAAAGGGAGCTGGACCTCAGAGAGGTGCTTAAGGTAATATTACAATTACTCGCTCTGGCCTTATTCCCCTACTCGTCTATACTATAATATTGTCATAGCACCAGCACTTAGCTGAGCTTTGGTATTAACACCATAGCAATGCTCAAACTGTTGGTCTGAGAGGTTAGACCTGACCGGCGAGGTGATATGCTGCATTGTAGCAGGTCAAGGTGAACTCTTATGGGCCAAAGTTCCTCTGCACAGCTATGTCACCAATGCAGAGTCACTGCAATTTGGAACAGATGTCATAGTGTTCTTTACTTTTCTGTTTGTTTTCCCAATGGCTGTGAACCAGAATTTACTAATATACATCTCACCATTATTAAAGTTTTATGGACAGCAGCAATTTCTAATGCTTCTTTAATCTTTCTTGGTCACTGCCTATTTTCCCTTATTTAAACACTAATGTATGTTTTGTTTCATGAGCATGCAGTGCAACAGCCAATTTCTCTATGTTGTTTTGTTTACATTGACATGGGTGCTCCTGTAATTGTATTTTCACTGTGCGACACTTCTCACTATGCATGATTTGTCACAGCAGGGCGCTTCATAAACACCCCGTTTATTAAGTGGTGGTATTTTGTGATTGTCACCATTAAATCATATACTTCAGTGGTTGCCTTGTATGCCACCTTACTATCAGCTTCGTGCAATAATTTTCCTATTTCATTTGTCTCTCTGACATATAGAAGTACTGCCAATTTTAGTTTGTTTGTTTTCCTTGGCCTTTCTGTTTAGATTCTGCCATTGGCCAAGCTCAATATATATCCCACTTTTTGTAACTATTAGGGCCTCACAAAAATTCCTTCTCTCTTGTGCTAGACTGGAGGTGTCAGAAGCTCTTTTTGTTTGCGAGGCCAAAGTTTTCAAAATTCCCCTTTTAGTTGCGGAGTGATGATGAAATTCTGCATGCACATAGGAGTTAGTGTGCGTTTTCCAATGGACCAAATGTTTTGATGTGCCATTTTCACTTCTAATAATAACCAGCACATCCAAAAAAGGAGGTTCTCCATTTTTCTCCAGTTCCATTGTAAATTTTATCTAAGGATGGCACTCAACAGGATGACATCTGTACTGCATTGCTGTGACTCTACATTAGTGACATCAATGTAGGGGAATTCTGACCAATCAGAGTTCACATCACCCCGCCCCAATGCAGAGAATCACCTGAAAAATCAGGGCTTACCTCCTCCTGTCTGTATAAAAGCTGACAAGCTGCAGCATGCGGTGCAGTTAGCCTTTGAAGACGACTACAACAGGATATTTGAAACGGTGGTTTTATCCAACTTGTTACAGTAAAAACTGCGTATCCAAGGTATTTTCCACAATAGTAACTATAAATCACCATCACATGCAATCTATCTATGTCGTGTATGTTTGTCTGTTGAACAAGACATTAAAGACTTCCTCTATACTGTATGGTGAATGAGTATATAAGAATGAGTTTATAATCTTGAGATCTTTATGTGGATTACGATTGCCTAATTCTTTTAGGTATTTATGCATTTTTATTGGAGAATAGTAACTTTATTTTTGGAACAGCTTTAATGTATGTGCTGTTTTTGCAAATTGCCTGCATGCCTCATACTGTGGCAAATTTTTTGTGAAATTACCATTATTACCTGCAATATAGCTCAAGAGTGATAATTCATTAATGGGAGTAAAAATCTTGTGGGTTTAAAGTAATGACCTACAAGAACATGTTGTTAGCTAATGCTGGATTTCTGACAATGAAGCCATTAATCCTCTTGCTCTCCAATATTTTTCACTGATGGATGGGGCACTAGAAGTGGCCGGGCATATTTGAAGGTGGTCTCGGTCCAATTCCTCTTGCAGATCACATAGAGGACAGAGTGGTGAAGAATATATCCCAATTCTGTTTAAATGTTTTGCCAGACAATTATGTTGTGTAATCAACCTGAAGCTTGCAACTGCTGTTTTTTGAGGATACTCAGGAATTACTGTGAGAATGTTTGGTATTCTTTTATTTTTTATAGTAATACTTTGCAATAATTTTTTTGAATTCAGAGTGGACTCATCTTTTAGCTGCATAAAATGGTAGATTAACTGTAGATTTCTGCACATTGCCAGTACCCTTTTTTGCAAGAAAATCAGCTTTCTCATTACCACTCAGTTCACAGTGAGCTGGTATCCATTGGAAGACTAGGTGTTTTTGAAGTGCAGTTAGATGTGTAAGGATTTTCCAACATTCTATAAATGTTTGGTTTTAGGTGACAGCTTGGAAGTAATTGCTATAATTGCTGCCCTGGAATCTGAGAGAATAACTGCTTGATGAAAATGTGAAGTTATATATAAAAGATTTTGTAGGGCCATTCGAATTGCTTCAATTTCTCCATCAAAGTTGGTAGTTCATAACTTAAAGATTTGTAATAGGAAAAGAGGTGACATGTGATTCCAGACCCTGCTCCATCTCGGTTTGATATCAATGATCCATCAGTGTAAATATGAGCCATTCGTTTTCTGGAAATCTAGTATGGATTGTCTCTAATGCCAATAATTTTAGAACGCTAGTTGGGGTCTCACTTTTCTGAGCTTCTTCTGTCAGATGTAAATAATATGTGATGTGTAATGTTTGTGTCGGATTGACTTTAGATATGAAATTTTCCTTTGAATAACGAAGGTATACATTCTTCCTGATGTCTTGAATTTTGGAAAGAAAGCTCCCCTGAGTCTTTAGTTAATGTGTAAAATTTCTCTTGTTTTATGTATTGATTGGGAGACTGATCAACTTTTCATGTTGAATAAGAGCCGCTTTTTCTATTTCATATTCAATGGGGTATTGTTTGGTTAGTATTTCCATAGCTGGTATTGGTGTGGTTTTGATAGCACCTGTAATTAGTCTCAGACTTTGGTTTTGAAAGATTTGAATTTTTTTTGTATTTGCTGTTACAAGAACTTCGCTGCAGTAAGTACATAATGGCTTTATATATACATTGTATTTGGTGTTAAGAGTTGCTCTGGAACATCCCCACTTCATTCCCGTTAGACGTTTTAACAGTGAAAGGCGCCTCTCTGCTCTTTGTATTACATTTTCTATTTGTTTGGTCCATGTAAGTTTGGTATCAAATGTAACTCCTAAATACTTTGCTTCCTTTGTTTTTGGTAATTGTTGACCCTCAAAATTTAGTTTTATTTTTAGTGGTTTTTTTCTTAGTGAAAAGATTTGGTAGTTTGATTTTATTGTATTAACAGTCATTAAATTTTCTTTGGTCCACTTTTGTAGGTTGTTTAAGGATTGTTGCATGGTTTTTTCTAGTTCTGTACTTTTGTTTTTTGGTTTTGAAGTCCACATTACTAAGTCATCAGCAAATAGTGCACACTTCACACCTGATTCTTGTGTTTGTTGTAGTAGATCGTTAATAAATATATTAAAAAGTGTACTGCTAAGCACCGCACCTTGTGGTAAGCCACGGTGTACTTGTTTGTATTTAGATATATTTCTTCTATATCTGGTAGCAATAAAGCGCTGTGTTAAGAAATGACATAGCCATGAAGACATTGCACCTTGTATCCCTATTTTTTTTTTACTTTCTTTAGCAGTTTTGTTCTGCATGTAGAATCATGTGCACTTTGGAAATCAATAAAAACTGATACATTATCTTCTTTTCTATTGAAGGAGTCTTTGATTTCTTGACTGAGAAGTAAAACTTGTTCATTTGTAGAGTGGAACTCTGAATCCAGCTTGACATGGGGAAATTAAATTTTGTGATTCTAAAAACCAATTTAACCTATTTGACACCATTCTTTCCATCACTTTTGCTATTATGCTAGTAAGAGCTATTGGTCTATAATTTTTTATTTCTGATGCTGTTTTATCTTCCTTCAAGAGTGGGACAGTTATTGCTTTTCACCAGGATAGGTTGTAGAGTTTTAGTAGTTGTTGTTTTGCTGTTTTTCCAAGGTTTTTTATGAACTCTGGATGTATGTGATCTGGTCCAGGAGACTTTTTGTTTATTAGATTATTAATTGCAATGTTCAGTCCTTGCATATTAAAATTTTGAAAAAAGATATTGTATTGAGTGTTAGGATTTCAAATCTTTCTTTAATTGTTTACGTTCCTTTTTATTATTTCTTGTTACTTTATGTGAATTAGAATAATATTTATTGAATGTTTGGGCTATGGCTGCATCATTTGTTAATATTTTATTGTTGTGTATGATAGGTGTGCTGTTGCTTTCTTTCCTGTCCTTGATATTTTTTATGAACTTATGGGCTTTGTTGCCATCTGTCCTATAATCTATTTTTTCCAAGAAATTATTAAAGTGATTCTTTTTAGCTGTATTAATTTCTTTCTTTAGTAAGGCACATTTTTTTCACCAAATTTGTGTATCTGATATGTCATTTGTTTGTTCAGCTGTATTTCTAGCTATATCCCTTTGCTTTTTCAGTTCTTCTAACTGGGGGTTCCAAAAGGGTTTGAAACTTTTTATTCTTCCACGAGGAATATGTTTATTTGCAGTTTCTAGGATGATTTTACAGACATTTTTGTTCATATGATCTGGTTGGTTATGCAGCTGTGAGTTTGTTTGTTCTTTAAATTTATGTTCCAGTTCAGTTTTATATTTGATCCAATCTGCTTTTTTGAACTTCCAATACAGATTTGTGTGATTTTGACTCTTATTTGTATTACCTAGTTTTATATCAGCAATTACTGCTCTGTGACGAGAACTTGGGTCTTCTATAACTTGTTTTTTAATTTTTGGAACAATATCTGTTGTATACTAGATGCAATAATATTAACCGGGCTTGTGGGCCGTGGTCTATTGGGTTCCTTCTTCTTCCCAAACGTTTCGTCTGCGACTACGGCAGACATCTTCAGTGGCGGCGAGGTCGAAGTTTCCTAGTGGAGATCTTAGCACAGACTGTGCTGGTCACCACCAGAGGTGCGGTATTTATGTCGGCTGCTGGAGGGGAAGTACGATGTGATAGGTCCGGGTGGCCAGTGGGCTGGACTCGTACCAGTGGAGTACTACAAGGAGCTGGCGTCTGATTGGCTGGAGAGGGGTTCCGGATTTTTGTTTTTGTTAACGCTGTTTGCCATATTCTGTTGAGTTTAAGTCCTTCTTCTTTGCGATTGATATTATTTTTGTGCTTGTGTATTTCAATGGCTTCACGGAATAAGCGAGAATAGTAGTGGGATGTAGATGCCAGAATATCTGTGTTACCATATTGGATGATGTGTTCCCCTTCTTCGAGTATGGCATGTTCAGCAATTGCTGATTTTTCAGTTTGACCCAAGCGACAATTTCTTCTGTGTTCTTCAATGCGGGTTTTTATACTACGTTGTGTGGTTCCGATGTACACCTTGCCACACGAACAAGGTATTCTATATACTCCTGCGGTGGATAGAGGATCCCTGGGGTCTTTGGCGGAACGGAGCATGTTACAAATCTGTTTAGTGGGCTTGTAGAGGGTGTCAATGTTGTGGCGTTTAAGTAGTTTGCCTATGCGGTCTGTGACTGATCTGATGTACGGTAAAAAGGCCTTGCCCTTCCTATTGTTTGCGGCTGTTTCAGTGATGTTGGGACCTTTACTAGGATGTAATGCTCTCTTAATTTCTCATATTGCGTAGCCATTAGAGTGGAGCGCTGACTCTAAGTGTTGAAATTCCTGGCGTAGAACTTGTGGTTCGCAAATGCGTGTAGCTCGGTCTGCCAGAGTTTTAATCATAGCACGCTTTTGTTTCGGATGGTGGTTGAAGTTCTTGTGAAGGTAGCGGTCTGTATGGGTCGGTTTACGGTACACCTTGTGGCCTAGTGTGCCATTCTGTTTTCTGTTTACCATGACATCCAAAAAGGGCAATTTGCCGTCTTGTTCCTTCTCCATGGTGAATTGAATTTGTTTGATGCTGTTGAGGTGATCCAGAAATTCTGTCAGGGCTGATTCTCCGTGACTCCAAATGACGAACGTGTCGTCCACGTAACGCCACCAGCACGAAGGTTTAAGCGGTGCTGAATCCAAGGCAGTAGCTTCGAAAAATTCCATGTAAAAATTCGCAATAACCGGACTGAGAGGACTTCCCATTGCTACACCGTCTGTCTGTTCATAGTATTCGTGGTTCCACTGGAAATACGTAGTCGTGAGGACGTGGTGGAAAAGCGTCGTAATGTCTTCTGGAAAAATCTCCTTAAGCTGTGTTATGGCTTCATTGACTGGAACCATGGTGAACAGAGATGTTATGTCGAAACTGACAAGTAAGTCTTTGGGTTGTAAGCTGATGGTCTTGAGTTTCTGAATGAAATGGGCGGAGTCTTTTATGTATGTGTCAGTGTTGCCGATGTGAGGTTGGAGCATCTTTTCGAGGTATTTCGCAACTGCGTACGTAGGTGAGTCAATGGCGCTTACAATCGGCCTAAGGTGTGTGCCAGGCTTGTGAATCTTCGGAAGTCCATAAAGTCTGGGAGGTAAAGCTTCACTCCTCTTTAGTTTCAGCTGATCACTGGGTGGAATGGACGAAGACTTAATCAGTTGATTGGTTTTCCGAAGAACGCGACCTGTTGGATCCCTGGAGAGCTTCTTGTAGGTGGTCGGATCTAGGAGCTCAGTCACCTTGTGTTCGTAGTCACGTTGGTTCATCACCACCGTGGCGTTTCCTTTGTCCGCCTGCAGTACTATAATCTCCTTGTTTGAGTTAAGATTTTTAAGAGCTTTTCGTTCTTGAAGAGAAAGATTGCACCTCTGGTGGTGACCAGCACAGTCGGTGCTGAGATCTCCACTAGGAAACTTCGACCTCGCCGCCACTGAAGATGTCTGCCGTAGTCGCAGACGAAACGTTTGGGAAGAAGAAGGAACCCAATAGACCACGGCCCACAAGCCCGGTTAATATTATTGCATCTAGTATTGACACCGGCCGTGAAAGCCTTAGAACTTTGATAATATCTGTTGTAGCTAACAAGAGGTCTGGGTTACTGCCTGCTCCAGAGTAATGTATGAAGGTTTTGGGATCTTCTTTATCATAAATCAGTTCAAAGGTTGTGGTATTCAAAAATTCTTCCACTATCTGCCCTGTAGAATCCACTTTTTCATAACCCCATCTTTTGGAATGGGCATTGAAATCCCCAATTATGATTGTTTTATTTAATTGTTCAATAAGTGAGAAATCTGGTTCATTCCTGGGAGGATTGTAAATACTGTTCAAATGCTTTAGTGACAGAATATCTTAAATGCTGATGTGACATTTCCGATATAATCACACTAGTGTCATCTGAACAGAGCACAGCTCTGGACTCTCTACTAGCATTAAATGGAAAGTAATTCACGAATATTAAAAATTGAAAAGGGCTGAACGTAGTACCTTGGGGTCACCTTTAGTAGCAACACCTGGTTCAGAATCATAACCATTTATGCTGGTTTTCTGCATTCACTTTGATATGTAATATCTGAACCAATTTATAGAGATCTCATTGAAGCCTTAATATTTTAACTCCTCTGCGAGAGGTTGTGATCTATGCTGTAAAATACTTTTGCTAGATCCCAATATATTCCTAATGGTAGTTCTGCTTACACAAGGCTGCTAGTGCCTCAGAAATAAGCATATATGCTCCATTTTCGGTTGACATTCTATTTGTAAATCTAAACTGGGATAATGGAGGAATGTTGTTTAATCCATCTATGGTATAACCCTAGCTCCATTACTTTAGGAAACAGCTGTTAGGAATAAGATGGACGTATAATTGGATGTCAGGGTGTTGTCTGCTTTCTTGTATAAAGCCTTGACAATTGTTTTTAATTTTTTTCTGGCAATGTTGCTGATAAATGGGAATACTTATGTGACTAAGAGGCTTATCCAACTGCAGTAGGCAATATTTTAACCATTTGGTACCTATTTCATCCTAACAATAGGTAGTTTTGCTTTTTATGGTAAGGCTAGAGTGAAATTTGGATCATAATGCCTATAATTTTATAAGTTTATTTTTCAACATTTTTATAGCTTAGGGTGTGTAGAAATAGATGGCATGCTATTTTTATCATTTGTACACCTTTAGGTTATGTGACAATTTAAAGAGTCACATGCAGGTGGTCATTGATGTTTAAATGCCCTGTAAGAGTACACTGAAGATTCTAATTTCTGTAATAATTAAGTTATCGCAATGAAAATTAAACCACATAATGAAAACATTAGTCTAAACTAGTATCTAGATTTTCATACTTTTATACTAAATACTTCATTGGTTATTAGTTATTTTGTGTGAGAATATTGTAAAAATTACTCACTATAACATGTTCTATGTGACAAAATGTGTACATTTTTAAGTCTGAATTTCTATTTCTGACTAGTCCACTGTACTATAAAAAAAAACATTCTTATTTTTTGAGAGTATTCTTTTAGCATAATATAATTTTCAAAACCAGAATTTATAGGAAAAGAGGAATGTGAAGTTGCTTATACACATATTATGGACCTCACCTGCAATTTTCACTGAAATAAATGAAATACTGTGATATTTGTATACTAGTATACAACTTGTACAGTATACTTGTATACTGTACTATAAAGGAGAACACCCATTGTAGCAAGACAACACACATATGAAGACTCCCTTCAAAAGAGGTTATCCAGGAAATGGTGCTATAGTACATTTGTGTAGCTTCTGATGAGCTGCTATAAAGATGTACTCCAGGAGAAACACAGAATGCAACTGAAATAATGAATTGCAGATAAAGAGCACTGAGCAGAGAGGTAGTCGTCGACTTCAATGGAGTACCAGTTCTGATAAGTGTGATAAAAGGATATCCTGCAGGAAGCTGAAAAATGATAAACTTGCTGCACAGCATAAGAACTAACAGACAGTGTCCCATGTATGCAGAAGGAGAATTTTAGCTCCCTGCACAGGCTAAAAATATAAGAAGAAAACCAATTGCATTAAAACTCATTTTCTGAGACAAACTTTTTTATCACATTTTTCAGCACACAAAATGTTCCATGCATTCCAGTTTTTCATTTAACTTAGTGAAACTTAAAAGTTAAATCCACAACATGTAATTAAGGAACTTCACATTCGCTTGTTCCTTTAAGTGCTCATGTTTGGTAAATTATATATAATAAAATGTGAAATGGTTGTTATTATCAAACCCTTTTCAGATAACATGAAAAAAAATATAAAACAAATATTAAATGAATGTTCTCAAAAATAAGAATGTGGGTCTTTTTATAATAATGTGTATTATCCAAAAATAGAATGTCTGTTTTAAAAATTCAAGCCTTTGTTGTGTAGAATATTTTATATAGCAAGTAATTTTTAGAATATTTTCACACAAAATATTTCATAACTAGCAAAGTATGTGATATACTAGCATGAAAATCTGTATGTTAGTTTAGAATAATCTCATTATGTGGTTAAATTTTTACAGTGGTAGGATGATTATTAAAGAAGTTTGAATTTTCAGTGTAGCCTTGCCTTAACAAGGTAGTAATGTTTCCTATCTCTCTGGGAATTGTGGAGTCCATTTCAAAGTCACAATTCAGTTAGCAATGCCTATTTTTAGAATTGTAAATGCTTTACAGTTTTGATCAGATCTGTTTCTCTTGCCTTTTGCTACATTATGAAAATGTGTTAAAGATAATAGCTTTAGCACAGCGATTCCTCAGTTCTTTGTTAGATAATAACTATACTTGGTGATGAGTTCCATAAGTAATGATGTTTTAGTGGTTCAGCATTAATTCCTTGACATGTACATTTTGCAAATTACAATTTGTGTTTTATCTCTGACTATGCGCCAAGTTACTGCTGCTTCACTTTTTTAATAAAAAAGATAAGTGATCGTAGTGCTTGACAGCCAAGGTCAAGACGTCTTGTTGCTTTGCCAAGTAGTAATCACTAATTTCTGTGTTTATTATTAACTGATGAATTTCAGTATTTTATCCATTTGATATTTGAGTAGCAATATTTACTACAGCTTTCTTAAAATAATTTATGAGCAGTTGTATCATATTTTGTTTATTTACATTTTGTGTTACAAAGTTGGTATTTATTAGCTATAATAGTTATATTTACTTGTTTCCTTCATTAGAAATTTAATATTATTTCTAATGTGTTAATATCTTGATTTACCTTGCTACTTAGGTTTCTATATATGCATTTTATTACAACTTTTCGTTTAACTGGTTCGGTCATGAACACTTTCAAAAGTTCATTATTTACTAAAACCTCAAAGGTATTAACATTCTTGTACTCTACGTGGTTCTTTACAAATATGCAAACTCCTGCATTATTTTTTTTCTTTTCTACAATAAAAACTACATGGTGAATACCCTTTTAATTTATAATACTGGATTTCACACTCTCTTAGCCAGTGTTCTGTGAATGTAATAATATCCACATCATTTAATTTGCTATTTACAAGTATCTCCAGGTTAATTCTTATTTTCTACACTTTGTATGGTGACTCCAAAAGGTATTGGTGTGATCATAAATTTCAAATTTGAAGGCATAGAATAAGGAGTAAACATATTACTGAGTGCAGACAATTGTACTGTTTGAATGTGAATACACATATGTAATTTATACTATACAAAACGTAAACTTTCTTCAGTTCAAAATAAAGAGTAAACCGAAATGAAAATGTTTTGTTTGCAACTATGACAAATAAGTATAGGCTTCCCTAGCAGCTCTGTTGCTTCTGCAAAAAATTTCTTCCACTCAGTAGGGCCCTTTTCAAATCATTCCTGTTAGATATTTCATGTTTTGTTGTATTTTCATCCACTGTTTGCCACTAATTCTGTATTGGATTTACATCCAGAGACTGAGGTGGTGTCTATATCCAACATGGAGTGTTGTACCACAAACACAGCCTGATTTTTGTGGTCATGTGCTTGGAGTCGTCCTGATTGAAAATGCATTTTCCAGGAAGGTTCACTTTTGCCACACTTTGAGGAATATGAGACATTAAAATGTTAATATAGATTCTGTAATCCATTGTACCATCAATAAAATACAAATCTCTTAAACGTTTACCACTCATACAACCCCATAACATCAGAGAATTGCCCCCATGTTTTACACTAGCTGTGAGATTCCTTTCATCTAGCTCAGTATTCTTCTGCCACACTGTCACTTGCACTTTTGATTTCAAAATACAAAATGGACTTTATTTGTTATTTCAGTGTTATTCCAAACTGCAAGGTGTCATTTCTAGGTTCCTTAGCGTAGGTCAGCCTCTTGCTGCTGTTCACCTTATTGATGTAAGGTTATCTAGGAGTGCTTCCCCCATTCTAACCACTGTTGTAAAGGATATTTGTGATAGTGTGTCATGACACTTGTATTCCCATTTCTGTTGCAACTTCTACTGCTATCCTTGTAGCACTAAGTTTTGAGTTTCTCATTACTTTTCTATTGCTCTTTTGTCTCCCTGAGATAGTTTTGAAGGGCAGCTGCATCTTGCTATGTTCTTCAATTTTTGTTTTCTTAAACCTATATACAATGTTTTTAATAGTAGTAATAGGTCTTAAAGTGGTTTCACTGATCTCTTTGAATGACTTTCCATTTTTAAATAAATGTGCTACTATTCTTCTTTCCTCTTCAGTTGTTTCCTTAGATTTCTTGGACATACCTGCTGCAAGATACAGTGCTGCCTGCTGCATACTACCAAGCATGCTGTTCCATATCCTCGTGCACCTGGGGCACAGTGCACACTGTCATGCAATACATGTTTACAAACAAGACCAATACTTTAATTGGGGGCACAAAAGTAATTGAATTAGCTCTGTATTCACCCCATTAAAACACCATGGCATATTTGTCTTGGCATGTGTTCAAGTACTATTGTGAATGAATATTTATAACACTAATGCAAAGAATATTTACGTTCTATTGAATACACAGTTTATTCTTTATGATTTGTGCTTTCAGCCTAATACTCTTTGGAGTCACAGTATATTCTGATGAACTATTACCAATTCATTCTTACTACTATATGGAGTTTTTCCATTTTTACTGCCATTGCCTAAAATTGCAAAATGCTGTTCATTTATAGCTTCAACAGGTATTGCGTTTAGTTTTCCTAGTTTTGATAGGGTATTACAATAATTTCTTGCATTTAACTATCCTATTGTTTATTTCCCCCTTAATTTCTTTATTCCCACATTTGCTTAAGTGCAGGCCATGCTTGGTATTATACCTACTCTCTGTTTAACCTATTGGCATCAATTGTACTAACATTGTTAATATAATTAAAACTTTTAGTTCTTCGTTGCATCTTGTAACTGCACTGTTTACACAAGATGTTATCAAGTCATGCCAATGAAGTATGTTGACAATAATTACGTTTGTATGAGTTAATCTGGACAGTACGTTTTTGGAAGTAGAACTAACTTTTTCACTTTCATCTTTGGAGACATCGTTTCTGCCACAGAATATCACTATAAAGTCACTTTCTTGAACAGTATCTTTTACTAATTCTCTTGCACCAGATTTGATGTTCCCATGCACTTCGATGTTGTCTAAAGTTACATTTAAGTTCTCTGTGATATCACGTCCATGGCTTTCGGCTTAAATTCGTAGTTTCCCCTTCTTTGTTGTATTAGATAGCTTTTTATTTTCCACTTTTGAGCTTTGTGAATATCCGGCAACTATATTCTCATATAAGACAGAAACAGTACTTACTTTCAATAGGCCCAGTTCATTGATTCTTCACCTTGTAGCTAGTCATATAGTCACATTGTAAAACGAGTGCAGTATTCTGTTTACTGTACATGACATCTGAAGTATCATTGCTCTGATAGAATAACCAAAGCCTTGTATGTGTACAGTCAGCCACTTTACTGTATCTTGTGGGCATTAACTGATACAGTAACGTATTTGCTTCTTCATCACCATGCAGATGCTGGGCTGGACACTTGCTATGTGAAGAAAACAATGCATACTCCTAGGCTGGCCCTCATGTGTGGCTCTTTTTATCTTGCCCCTGTACTTTGTATTATAATTACGATCTATCAGTAATACTATAAAATATCACACTATCATAGCTTATTTACAAATACAAATGTTACTTTGTGAGTAGTTATGAATATTTTGGTGTAACTTCTTAACATCTTAAGGAGAAATATTGAATTTGAAACAGAAAAGTCAAGTGGATATCAACCTCTTTTGTTCATATTAAGCATGGAATTGAATAATAAATCACTCTTCTCTCTGTTTCCAGCATTTTGAGACTAGATTTCTTTAACACTTGATATTTTCACATCTGGCCAGTCATCATTTTGTACACACCTTGCCCTAATGACCTAGTTGTCGACGGGCCCTTAAACATGACACATTCTAAAAAATTAGTGATAAAGATTTACTCTAACAGAAATCGCTCAGAAGTATGATTCAGAAATGAAGTTCCAAGCTTTGTGTTTAATTTCAGGATCTTTGAAGAAAATCATGCACCTCTAGCCTACATGAACATCTACTTCTACTATCTCAACTACTTTTGGCAGGTTTGATTCCAATATTCTATGTTATGTTTTCACGACTAATGCAGTTCATATTTGCATGACTGTCTGGCTGTCCACGTGTTCAAGATCAATATGTTCAATTCTTCAAGATGCTTACTATGCAATGACCCACAGATAGTAATGAACAGAGACCACCTACTCCAATGTATCGCATTCCCAAAACTAATGATAGTGTTTCAATTTAACTATATAAATATTATTCAAAAGCCTGTACAAAAATGGAGAAAATCCAGTTTGAAGAGCATTAGCAACAACATATTTATATTTGGTAATGAGAAACCTTCAGTCCAAAGGATTGCCTGCTAACATGTTGAGACAGAATGTTAAAAATACATTTTCGTGTCAAATGTAATCAACATAGATGTTGCTTTCAAGGCTACTTTTAGTTATAAATCTGAGTACATGTAAGAAACACTGCTTGTATGGCCACATACATCATCTGTTATTACCATTAATATATTTAATTTCTATTTATGTAATGGTATGTCGATTGTTAAAGTTAATTCGGTTTTAATGAACAACATAGTTGCATTGCATAACAATTTACAACTATAGTTGTCAGTTATTGCTGGTCATGTATCCATTGTTAGTAACCAGATTGTGTTTTCAGATTTACTGCTCTAATTATTGCACATTGGTAATAACAGGAAATCTTCCAACATTTCAGATTATGTACACAAGGAGCTTCCACTACTGTCAGTGGTAAGTCACCACTGATTGCTGATGAACTTTCAGGAACAGGAACAAGCTTCTATCCTGGGAAGGATAATCCTGAATATGAATGTCAGAAAAGTGATGACACAGGAATTCCAACTGCAGAAGAACATGTTCTCTCAGAACAAGCTGATAAATGTAGTGAGAAAAAGGATGTGTACATAAGGCCTTTAAATTTGAATCAAAAGACTTCGATTCATAAGCGCAAAAGACCACCCAAATATGAAACAAGTGATCAGAGCTTTACTTGGCTGCAAGATTTGAAAACACGTTCTTTTATTCATGATGGTGAGAAGGTACACCAATGTAAAACTTGTGGTAAGAGCTTTACACGTTTGGAAAATTTGAAAGTACATTCTTTGATTCATGATGGTATGAAGCCATACCAATGTAAAACTTGCAATAAGAGCTTTACCCAGTTGGGAAGTTTGAAGACACATTATTTGATTCATGAAGGTAAGAAGCCGCACCGATGTAAAATTTGCGATAAGAGCTTTACTCATTTGGGAAATTTGAAAGTACATTCTTTGATTCATGAAGGTAAGAAGCCATACCAATGTAAAACTTGCGATAAGAGTTTTACTCATCTGTCAAATTTGAAAAAACATTCTTTGATTCATAAAGGTAAGAAGCCATACCAATGTAAAACTTGCGATAAGAGCTTCACTCAGTTGGGAAATTTAAAAAGACATTCTTTGATTCATGAAGGTAAGAAGCCATACCAATGTAAAACTTGCAATAAGAGCTTTACCCGGTTGGAAAGTTTGAAAACACATTATTTGATTCATGAAGGTAAGAAGCCGCACCAATGTAAAACTTGCGATAAGAGCTTTACTCATTTGGGAAATTTGAAAGTACAGTCTTTGATTCATGAAGGTAAGAAGCCACACCAATGTAAATCTTGTGATAAGAGCTTTACTGATTTGGGAAATTTCAAAGTACATTCATTGATTCACGAAGGTAAGAAGCCATACCAATGTAAAACTTGTGATAAGAGTTTTACTCATCTGTCAAATTTGAAAAGACATTCTTTGATTCATGAAGGTAAGGAGCCATACCAATGTAAAACTTGCAATAAGAGTTTTAGTGCCTTGTCACAGTTGAAAAGGCATTATTTAATTCTTGGGTGTAAGAAGTAGTGTTGGATGAAACACATTAGTTCACTGGAACTAGTTCCTGTCTGGAGTCTGAGATGTGTCGAGGAAGCATTTTCAGTTCCACCCTGACAAGGTGCTCCTTGCCTCTTTTTGTTAAAGTATTATCTATGTGTGGTGTGGGAGTAGCACGCTTGCCTCTCATTCAAGAGGTCCTGTGTTTGAATCTCGATTAATGTACATTACATGGGTAAGGTTTCTAAAAAGAGAATGTTGGGTAAATGTTGTTTTCTAGTGCCTTGCATCTGGCAATGAAGCCATTAGCATTCCAAGAGGTCCTGTGTTTGAATCTCGATTAATGTACATTACATGGGTAAGGTTTCTAAAAAGAGAATGTTGGGTAAATGTTGTTTTCTAGTGCCTTGCATCTGGCAATGAAGCCATTAGCATTCGTGCTTTCCAATACTTTTGAACTGTAGTTTCTTCTGATCTTAATGCTTGACAGGTCTTCAAGTGGTCTTCGTTCATTTCTGCTGGATCGTTACACAGGACACATATTGGTGAGGCTGAGATACCCAAACCTGTTGGGTAAATGTAAGCTCTATGGATCCTGGGCTCATCTAAGAATAATTTCACCCATCTCATTCCTTCATATGCGGTTAAATGTCATACATATTTATTAAACTTTTTCTTCGTTAGAGGGGATTTATGTACAAATTCATCAGAAGTAGAAATTTCTCTGAAGGTATTCAAAGATAAAAGTGCTCTTGACCTTATGACCTGAAAATAATTGGTACTTGTTTGCTCCATGTCAGCATTTTGTATAATTAATTTTATAACTCAGTTTTACTTAATACTTCACTTTCTTCCAGAAACAATCACCCTTTGTAATGTCACTGCCAGAATGGCATCAGCTGGGGTAAAATTTGTAATTTCCTGGGTAATTCTACTATCCCTGAAGATGGAGAAAAAACCTAGTTAAGTGCTCTAGGTATAAAAAATATAGTGAAATGTGGTCTCACTGATTTGAGAAATTAGAAATCTAAGTGCAAACTTACTTTTGTACCCATTATATATGGAGCAGTAAACAACTTCAATTGTAATTGACATATTTTCAGGAAGTGCCAAAAAGAATAAATACTTTGTCTGATATACTCAGTTTTCACTTTCATTTATATGTCGGGTTGAATTTTCACTCTAACTCACATATTTGGCTGGTAGTTAACTTACTTCACTGTCACTTTGGTTATGAGAACTAGTTCTACTATTACTTTACTTTGTTCCACGATATTAACCTGTCTTTTAATGGATGGACCACTTCCGACCTGCTCTGATGCCGATCACCTGGTCATTCTCCAACATGCATCAATCCGTCTGACCACTTCCAGATGGTTTCCTCTCTGGGGAGTCAAACCAGGGTGTGAAATCATTAAAAGTTGGTAGAGGAAAAGCATTTTAGTATTGTATGTTTCAATGTTTGTCTGGTTATATAAACCACCCCCCTGAGACCTATTAGTGGGGGAAATTCTCGATGCAAAATCACTGGTGCAGTGAAAATTTACCCATCTCTGCTGGGATTTCGCTCATTGAGTCAAACCCAAGATATCTTCAATCTCATGCTGTAACAGAACCTACTGCACTTCACCATTATCACAAATTAACTTCCAGAATGATAGTTTTTGTAGCATTCCTTAATTCAGTATACCATTCACTTATGTACTGACTCACTTACTTTGACAGACTGCAACATGCAAGATGCATTGCAAAATTAAATAATGGGTTATCTTATTATCTATATTAGAACTACTTAAAATCTGGCCTAACTGGTGAATTCCACTCCATTCCTTAGGTTGGCACTCACAGTATCCTACACATATCACTTTCTGTTGTCCTCAAGCCGTAATTCGGCTATAAAAGAAACTGTAAACAGAAAGGTCTGACTTAAAGCTATATCTTCCTTATGTGACCTTCAAACAAGAATCATTATAATCCCAGAACACCAAACTGCTAGTAAAGGAGCGCTAGTCCAGAATAGCGGAAGGATTCATTTACACTCCCAAAGGAGGACACATTTTGTTTTAAATGACTGACTCCTTTGATCTGTCACTAATTTTGAATGTCTGAATTGACAGCAATTTTTTTTCTGTAATGAATCAATCAAGTACCATTTATTTGGTTTAATAATGCACACTTTTTGTCTTACAAGGAAACCTTACAGGATTGATATAACCTTATTACAGAAAGAATCTAAATATCAATGTAATATATGTGTTTTCCATGAAATAAAACTTGTAATAACATAAAACATTTCCATAATAAGTGTTTTTTTAACAGGTGTAGTGACTTGTGTTCCATTTCACAAGTTGTATGTAATGTTACATTCATTAAATTAGCTTATATATACATTCCTTCTACACATTTTTTATCCTGGCATCTGATTCCTGTATTACCTGCTTTGAAATTCATCAGTGGTACAATTAGCAAGGAATGTAAAACAGCTTTTTCTGTGTATTGTTAATTATCCACATGTTATGAGAGCTTTCTAAGAACTTCTCTTTCTGTTCTTAGTTTTACACTCCCACTTCCATATTGAAATATAACATGGATGTATCAGCTAATCAATATTCATTAAAGCTTGCAATTCTTGCTTTTTCTACCCATTTTTTGCTTGTTTGTTTTTGTTTTTCGTTTTCCATTGCAATAGCTCGTTACCAGAAACCAATATTTAATACTGATCTTCCATTTGTTGTAATTAAGCTCACCTTAAGTTTTATTTATGCCTAAGCAAAGATATATTGTGAATAAATTAATGTGGATATAAGAATGAGACATGGTTTGTCAATGGTAGAGAAAGTTATGTAAATACAACTGGACTTCTCTAAATGCTCACGAGAATACTTTTTAGTCTAGTGGTTTCAAAATGCACCAAGGCAATATTTTTTAAATAAAACTTTAGTTTAGTTTAGTAATAACTGTTTAAGAGAGGGAGCTGTACAGCACAATTAGGTATGAACAGGGCCCTCGCAAACTGTTTGTAAATTAATATAGAGGTCACGTTCATGAGGTCGCGAGTTCGAATCTCGTTTAGGGTAAGTTAACCCGGGTAAGGTTTTTTCCGAGGTTTTCCCTACCCTGAAAAGACGAATGTTGAGTAACTTAAAGCTCCATGGACCTCGGGCTCATTTGAGGATCATTTCACCCATTTCATTTCATTCATTCGTCCGATATGACACAATGTTAGAGGACGTTAATTTAAAAAAAAATATAGAGGTCACAATATCCATTTAGACATTATCAGTATAACATGAATCTATGAATGTTAAAGAGTGGACACATGAGAAAATGATATAGGTACTTTCCTGTTATTGTGTGTCCTGTTCTGGATCTTGAAGCGAAACCTGAACACTCCTTGGAATGCTGTGTGTATATAAATATCATAATTTATATAACATATATTTACATAATTTGATTCTTTCTTTCAGGAGTTGTTGCAAGTTTCGTTCCGTTTACTGATGTTAACCATGTGTTCTTTTGTGATTGAGTTGTTAACCAATCTCATTGCCATTGGTATAGTTCTCTGTTTTGAAAGTGCTATATTGTAATGTTGCAGCAGTATTGACAATTTCATATGCTATCTCAATGTCTGATATTTCAGTGTCCAGGAATCCCTTGTAGTTGTATTTCTTTTCCCTTTTGTATTAAGTCTAACAATGTCTTTTTGTACTGGTGATGTTCGGTAAGAGTATGTTGGCTTATATTTACTTATACTACATATTGCAGCTAGAGAGTTAGTGAAAATGCAAACTTGGTTGCTGTCTCCTTGTGAGATATATTGGAGAGTTCCATCATAGCTAGTAATTTTTTGTTGAGGCTAGAGTAGGATGTGCATGGTAATTAGTATTCATCTTTGCTATCTGGTACAGTATCCTCCTGGCATATCATTTCCAAGGTTAAGGGATCCGTCAGTATGATTGTAAAGGTATTCCTCATAATTGTTGGCAATTTGTTCCCAAGCACTTAATTGCAGTATGTATTCTGGTTTCTTAGTGTACGCACATGGTAACTTAATATTAGATTTTGGAGTGGACCATTTCCATGGAGGTATTTCATTCAGCTGTTATTACTTAGGGTTTCAGGGGAGGAGGTTGTGAATGATTTTAGTCTAGACTGTGTTATGTTGTTCTTTCCATGTTTGGTTGGAAATTTATGTCAGGCAGCTACATGTAGTCTTGTGTATTGAATCCAAATTCGTTTTTGTATATAAAGATGAATAGGCATTAGATTAAGTTCTATTTCTATGGCACTTATTGGAGTAGCTTTTGATACTCCCAGGCACAACCGCAAGGCTACATCCTGAATGACTTGAATCTTTTGTAAGTGCATACTTGCTGCACTGTCCCATATTTCACAGTTATATGTTACCGTTGCCTAATGTAGGCAATTTAAGACAATCTTAATGTAATGTCAGCCTCTCATATTTTACTAGCTAATCGTTTGTTACATTATGTAACAATGGTTTGGATGTGCTGTATATTACGTTTCTTTATAAGTTTAATGTGTTGTGAAAACAGATTTGTGCAGTGTTATATCAAACAGCTTTTAAGTCCATCGTCACTGATATTGTCACTTCCATTTTGTCAACCCGAAATGTACTTCCTGAATAACATGTAATAAAGCATCAACTGGGCCACTTGAAGGTGTCATGCCATACTGGTAAGGACTAAGAAGATTGTGCTTTTCATGTCTCCATGACAGTCTTCTCTTAACCATTTTTTTAAGCAGTTTGGATAGACAAGATGTTCATGAAATGGGTGTATGTGATTTGCATTGTTTGTTTTGGGGGATTTAAGTATTGGCATTATATTAGGCTGTTTTCCAGAGGTCACATTACTAATACCAGTTCCTCTTAGCACTTTGTGAAGACATGTAAAGGAGACATTTCCCTTTCTACCTGAGGAGGTCCCTAGGATTTTTCTTTACCGTATTGTCTGTATAGTGTGGGTGTAGCACAGCCTGTTACTCGAGAGATCCCGTGTTTGAATCTCAGGGTACCACACCTGATTTTCCCTTTTCGTAAAAAGAGAATGTTGGCTAAGCTCTATACCCTGGACTCATCTAAGCATAATTTCACCCGTCTCATTACTTGATATGATGTAGGTAAGGTCAAACATATTTGTTGATCTTGTTTTTCTTCAGAGAGATCTACATAGACTCCTTATACAAACTAGCAATTCTGCCATCGGTATAAAGCATTGGTTCTGTTGGATGAGTTCAAGGTAGAAACAGTGCTTGTTAACTCCTTTTAAGCAATCTGTATAATTAGCTTTATGAACCATTTCTTAGTTTTTTTTTTTTTTTTTTTTTTTTTTTTTTTTACTTTTAGAAATAATCATCAAATATACTGACATACTCACTGACTCACTCCATATTAACTTGCTATGTAAAATTAATTTATGGTTAACACACATTTCTTTGTTTTAAAATTAGGCCCAAGCACAGCATTTTGTTCCCTCCCTTAGTTTCCACTCACATACCTGCATGTACAGTATCCACTTATTTTCTGCTGTCTTTAATCCATATTTCTGCTGTAATACATGGGTAGACATAAGCTTACTACTGAGGAACATTGTAAATTCCTGTAGTATAAATTTTGTGTGAAACAAGTTTTCATGCTTCATAATACATAATATTTTGTGTTTTTAAAAGGTTTATTGTCTGCATGCTCCATTGCATAAGTTGTATGGAATACATGCATTAAATTAGCTTCCATAAATACATATACATTATCTTAGCATCTGTTTCATGTATTAACGGCCTTGAAATCCATCAAGTGCCATTTGTAATTTATCAAACAAAAGCAGAAAACATTTTTGTCATAAAAATGAGTTTTGTAATAAATGTTTAGGTGAAGAAGCTTTAGACTGTAATTGGTGTACAGAGGGTTACAGCTAGAGTTCACTTATTTATTGTGTTAGACGTTACGCAGTCCTACTATCCATTGTGAAATATGAATATTGTATAACTTAGGTTTTGTTAATCATTTGAAATCAAAATGATAATATTAGAAATAAATGGAAATACAAAGTATCACTACTTGCATGAATATGTGAAACACCTTCATCTCGTTTTGTTTGTTCATACTTGAATTACAATTATAGAGAAGTTATAACAATGGACTTCAACTACAATTACAAAAACACCATACAGAAGCTGTTCTTTTGCGGCTTGAATTCAGAACTGATAATGAACATTTCTTTATTTGCAGAGGCAGTGGTGGAAAAATTAACAGATGTGGAATTTTGTGTTTTCATAGTTATGAAATAAAGGTTGCCTTATTTTAATTTTCTTGGGAATTTGGTCTCTATTTTGCTATTCAAAAGGCAGTACCAGCCGCGCATGCATGTTATTCTACACATGGCATGGATTACACTCTTCCCAATATGAAATATAATTTTGTTATATAATTATAATGTGGATACATAAGTTACAGAATTCTGAAATGGTAATATTTACTCCAGAAACAATCTAATGTCATTTATATCACTTCTATTAGCTTTATTTGGACGCTGCAGGATATGATAATCTGTCCTTATGGACTACATGTAGTAAATTCATAAAATGGCATTTCCAATTTCTAGTGTCAACAATGTCTGTTGTGCTTTAACTTCAATATGGGTAAGAATGAACTCAGGTCATTGTGGCCCACAGTGAAACCACTAGGAACTCAAATTGGTATATTTAACACTGGATTGGGCTTAGCATTCAGCTAAGTTTGCAATCAATAAGACTTTTTGATATTGCAGTTTGTCTTAAAAATGAATGTTAAAAGGACTAATGCTAACTGGATTACATGAGGAATGTTAAGATCAGGAAAAAGTTCCAATTTTGAAATAAATATTTTATGGAAAATGGTATAAGCCAAGAATTAGTGGCATCTTTTCAGGATTTGCACAGTATATTATAAAACTAGTAGTAAATGCAAAGCATACTTAAATATAACTCATTACATGATGCTGCAAATAAATCTGAAGCTATTTGGCATATAAAAGGTGAAACTGGTAGATGGAATGAATTCCACAATATTGAAGTAACAAGGTGCAATGGTAAACTTGCTTCAAAAACAAATGCTATCTTAATTTAATTCAAATTCTTTATTGCTTTTATACTTGACTTTACAAGCTTTAATCATAGTCACTTTATAAGAAATCATATACAACACATAAGTTTGCATTATTAAGTTGCACATAAAAACAGGAATCTCCTTAACAATGATAATTCCTCAAGTCTATATGGCGGTCTATTTACAAGATATTGCCTTAACTTTATTTTAAATGTACTATTCTGTGGATCTGTGTTCTCTTGGAGGTTTATTATACAGGGTTGCTCCTATGTTTAAGGAGTCTTCTTCTTTGTGTGATTATCGTCCCGTTATGTGGGACTTACATCCCCTAGGATTTACAAGCCAGTGCCTAGAGTCAGACAACACAGGAACCTATGGACCGGACAGAGTGACGACCTGGAAGCGGGTGTTCAGCCAAGCACCAGGTATGTTAGTGAGAAAGAGATGATATGAAATGCAGGTAAGGTGGATGAATGGAAAGGTGATTATGGAGGAATTGGTTGAATGAGTGGCGGGGGAAATTGGAGAACCCAGAGAAAACCAGCCCAGACGCTGCTTTGTCCACCTTAAATACCACATGTGGGTTCCTGAGATTGAACCCGGGCTGCCTAGGGGGTAGGCAAGCGGTCTAACCCTTCAGCCACCATGCCCCCTTGTTTAAGGGATCTTTATCACTAAAGTTCCTAGTATGAGCACACTATATATAGAAGGCAAATTGATGTGTATATATATCAGTTTGCCTTCTCGTATTATATACATGTACATCATAATTTCCAGCAAGACTATTTGAGTTATGTAGTAACTTATTTCTCTGTATACATACAAGCATATGACTGTAAGTGTATTATCTTGTATAAACAATTCTTTGCAATAATCTACAGTCATTTGGTATTATTCTCATGCATTTCTTTTGTGAAATCAGTTGACTATTTCTCTCTTTGTTCAATTTGTTTACAATTCAATAGTGTTTAAATGTCTAACACTATAATCCACTATAACACGATATCATTTTCCATATTTCTTTAAGTTACTATATTTCCATGGACCCATAGCGTCAAACACTATGGTTACCAAGCTATTGGGTCCTATTTACTCCTTTTCTTTCAAACATCTACATTTTCTTCCTACTCCTTATTTCTAATTTTCCTTAGTCATCTATTTCTAACTACAGCTAAATACTGTCCTGTTTCCAATACATTGTTTCTTGATTTTATGCTCAATTACTTTTAAACTAAAATTTTTTTAAGGTAACAGTTCAATTCTTCTTTTCTACTTTTCCTCTCCAATTCTTAGTTTCCTTACATTCTATCAATAAATCGCACAAGTTACTTGTTTTCATATTACACATTGTACATTTTCCTTGTCCTTTCCTCTCCCCTAATCCTTTTAACCTTATCACCCATGCAAAGCATTCTCTCACTACTTTGTCACAAATATCGACATACTTTTCTCTTTCCCAATTCATTTTCCTCTCTCTCTCTATAAGCACATAAGGAGGTTTTGGAATTTAAACCACCCATCAGATCCTACCTTTCTATATCTTCAATCCGCATTTTAACTCTTTTCCAGAAACCTTTCTCTACTCTGACTGTCCCTTCAAATATCCCCATATCCTATTTCACTCAGAATTTCTTTAACGTTCTTGTACCAAGTGTCTTCTTTAATACATTTTTGCTGCATTTCTAAACACTGCTTCAAAATATTATTAGTTTCCAATTATTTTATTTTGAACCAATATTTCAATACGTTTTCCATAATCTTAGCTTCACTACCATATCTTCCTAACACCATTTGTGCAACCCCATTTGGTGCTGCTCTTGGTAAGCCCAAAATTAGTTTACAAAAACTGCTATGTATGCTGTTTACGTTATCTCATCCTTCCTGTAAACCCCAAATTTCATCTGAATATAACATTTTCACCTTGACTACTGCTCCATAAATTCTCTCCATCCATTTTATTTGTATCCCTGGTATTTTATCTACACATGCTCTAATAGCTTTCCTTGCCTGTTTCCCTTTAGCTACTACTGTTTTCTTTTGGTCGACCCATCTACCATTACCATTTTTCCTTACTCCTAGATAAATCTTTTAACCACCTCGATTTCATTCCCTTGCCAACTACTTTTCTAAACTAAGCTAAGCCCCGACACTACAGCCCATGATGAGCTGGTCAGCGTCCCGATTCCTCCCGGCCAGTTATGCGGTCTTCACGACCTGGGACCGTTACCTTTCCATCAACTAGCTCCTCAATTGGTCACCCCTGAACCAACGAGGCTGAGTGCACCCCATGCCAGACCTCCCAGAGTGGATAAAATCTCCGTGCCAGTGGCAAGTACGCTACCGGTTCATGAGTTCATGTCATGATGGTTCAATGTCAGAGCGCGAGTGTCAGATGGTTCAGATCAGAGGAGAGAGTCGACAACTAGCAGGCAGAGCCTGCACGTTCCTAAAGTAAGCGGCAGTTCTGAGCGCGAGTGTGTCTGAGCGCGGCAACCGGCCCGCCAACAACCGGCCAACATCCGCGGCCAGCGCCGTAGCGAGCCACTACACTTTGCCCGAAGTAAACCCGGGAGGAATCAAAGTGTAGTGCTTAACGCAACTGTGCCGGTGCACTGACAGTGCAAGCAGTATTATTCCCGTGTTACACCCGGGAGGGTAGTGGTCAACTTTTCCAGTGTTACACCCGGGAGGATAGTGGTCAACTTTTTCCCGTGTTACACCCGGGAGGATTAATCTGTTGAAGTTTAGTGTTTTTTATTTATTTTTTTTTCTCTGTGACAAGTTCAGTGTTTCAATGTTTTTATTTATTTATGTACAGTGACAGTGACACCTTTTTTAGTGTATATATTAGTGTATTAAGTCCGCGTGGGGCACGCTTAGCGTCCCCCGCGCATATTAGGAATGGCGTCCGCCGCAACACAACCAACCCCTCCGACGGCCGGCAACGAACTGGACGAGAGTCTTAGACTTATTTTATTGAAGAAAAAACATTTGCCTGGTGCCGGTACAGAAGGGCCCGGCTTACAGGCTAAAATTAACATTAATTAAAATTTACAATATTTACATTGGTGTTCATGTTAGCTTTTATATCTTCAAAAACCCATACAGTGAGCAGCTTTAGCCCACCGGGAACTGTTTTTGGGCGTATTCTCAGTCTTTTGTTTGTCCGTGTTTCATAGTTTTCTGTTTTTTAAATTTATATACACGGATACATACACACACTCACTCCTGGGCATACCACACATATGTCCCATCACACGCACACACACACACGCTCGTATATACATATTTACACACACTGCACTATATACACTTCACTGTGTACAGTTTTCCGCAGTTTCCCTGTGCGGACCAGGTTGCAGCTCCTGTGGCCTTTCCGAGGCGCAGACCTCTTCCGGAGTGTGTGGCCTAGGGCCTGGGTTGCATGGGTGCGCATCAGTCGGCGAGCCATGCAATGTCTAGAACATTTTAATTCTAACATGCTTACGATGCTTTGGCTCGCCCTTGCCACTATTGGCAATCACGTCATTTTGGTGTGATGCGCGCCCACGCAACAATGGCTCTTTATGCTATGGCCTCGGGAATGGAAGGGATCTGGGTTTCCTGGTGAAGGGTTCGGTTAGTGGTGAGGATGGGAGCAGAGAGGATTCTCCGGAGGGAGAGGTTTTGGAGGGTTTGGATAGTCTTCAGGGCGGTTTTTGAGGCGTTTGCCCAGGCCACGCACGCGTATAGAACCACCGAAAGGATGAAAGCCTTATACAGGACGAGTTTGGACTTCAATTGCAGCTGTTTGCTGCGAAAGATGGATGCGCATAACTTTAGCCGCTGTCTGCCTTTGTTGGCGCTATTTTTTATGTGGGTGGACCAGCACATTGTGCGGTCCAAGGTAACCCCTAGGTATTTAACTTGCCGACGGCAATGCAATACCTGACCACCGACCGTTAGGTCCATTGCCAAAGTGTGATGCCGCTTAGAGAAATGAATCAGCTGGCATTTGTTGGGGTTAATTTTGATTTTCTAGTCATGTTGCCATGAAAGGAAGTTGTTAACATAACGTTGCATTTCTGCAAGGCCGAAACGAGGATTTCTGTGGTGGTTGTATATTGCAGTGTCGTCGGCGTACATGGCGACCTTACATCTGGCGTCCACTGGGAAATCGTTGGTGAATAATATGTACAAAAAGGGTGACATGAATGCCCCTTGTGGGACGCCAGCCCGCATCACTCTCTCCCGTGAGGAGGAGCGGCCCACTTGGAGGTAAAACTTCCGTTTTTCTAAAAAATTGTGCAGCAAGTATAGATAATTTTGAAGAGCCGGGAAATTGTGGTGCAGTTTGTAAATAAGGTCATGGTGCCAGCACCGGTTGAATGCGGCTTCTACGTCCAGAAATAGCGCCAACGTTGAAGCCACATTGTTAAATTGCTCTGTTACGTCATCAGTTAGTCTGATTATCTGTAAATCAGTAGAATGTCCTTTTTGAAAACCAAACTGTGAATTTGAGAGTTCATGAGGTTCCGAAACTTGTTTTTGAAGTCGAAAAAGTATAAGCTTTTCAAGCAATTTACCAATAGTAGACAAAAGACTAATGGGGCGGTAGTTTCGCGGTTGCCTGGTGCTTTTCCCTTGCTTTGGGAGCATAATTACATTGACTCGTTTCCAGGCAGAAGGGAAATAGCCATGCTGCAGACAGGCGTTAAATATTTTAGTCAGTTGCACCAGGGCTTTTCTCGGGAGATGCTTAAATTCTTCATTAGTCACTTTGTCTGGGCCGGCAGCTTTCCCATTAGGTAATTTTCTAATGAGCTTGTAAACTTCCTGCGGTGTTATGATGGGTAGTTGTTGCTCTTGCTTCTGCGCCACCCAGGTTTGTACCAATGTCTGTACCTCCCGTTCTATATCGCGGTTGGTAACTGGGTTTTCGCTGAATCTATCTTCAAGACAGTCAGCGAAGAACTCGGCTTTCTCCTCTTCGGAGAAGTGCAGGCCGCCATGAGTGTGCAGCACCTCAGTTGCGGAGTTGACGTTCGTGGAGACTTTAAATGTCTTTAATAATTTCTACAAGGAAGAGTCCGAATGGGTGGTACTCAGCATTTTGCTTTCCCACTGTTCAGTTTTGTTGAGTTTAATTTGATGCCGAATGATGTTGCCTAGCCATTTTGCTAGCACTTTATATTCGCGTCGCCTCCGCGCAATGAGTTGCTCTACCTCGGGGTACGTGCAAAAACCGGGTGGTCTTGTGGTGTAAGTGGTAGCGCTTCTCTTGGCCGTGTGTAGCGAGGCAGTGAAGTTTTCAATGGCGACATCTATGTCTGCCTCGCTATAGTATGACAGCCTGGGTTGCGCCATCCTGTGCATTTCCGTGGTGAACTTATTCCAGTCAGTCTCAGCCCTCCTTCGAAGCCCACCCTTTATATCGAAATGCACGGGAAGGTGGTCAGAGTCCAGGCTGTGATACACTGTAAAGTTAATTGAAGGTGTCGCATTTTTTATTAGTACGAAGTCCAAAACTTCGGGGTCAAAGTGCCCCGATCTGTGCCAAAATGTAGGATCTGGGGGAAGGTGTACCTCTAAGTCGTCATTATCTCTTGTAAGTTCAACCAGGAGATATCCAGCCGCGTTTTCCCGGCGTGAAAGCCACCACGGGTGCCGAGCGTTGAAATTTCCTGCAATTATAACGTGCTCCTCTAAAGCGAGGATTTGTTCGAGGTCACGTGTGAAACTAAAGGAGTTGGGGGGCCGATAAAGCGCTACCAGCATCACCGTTTGATTATTTACACCTGTTTTAAGTGCTGTACACTCTAACGCTGCCATTACAGGTAGCGTAACAGAAGCATGAGCAACAGTGTTTCTGAGCAAAATAGCAGTCCCT
This sequence comes from Tenodera sinensis, assembly GCA_030765045.1. Lineage (NCBI taxonomy): Eukaryota > Metazoa > Arthropoda > Insecta > Mantodea > Mantidae > Tenodera > Tenodera sinensis. The sequence goes on along the minus strand of CM060974.1, from coordinate 62,206,253 downwards.
CCCCCCTGTCTGCCAATTCTGTCGTTCCGAAAGATTTGATACCCCTGCAGCTTAAAAGTGTGCTCTTGATGTAATTTTGTTTCGCAAATGAATGCGACGTCAATTTTGTTACGCCGCAGGTAGTTTTGAAGTTCGTGTTGGTTCCTTTGGATGCCATCTGCATTCCACAGGAGTGCGCGAGTTAAAGTTATGCCTCCCCTTGTAGTAGCCATTTACTCGAAGAGAGTGGTTACCAAGCATATGATGGCTTCCAGCTTCTCCGTGGTGCTGTTGCAGCTTTTTAATCTTGCGATTATGGGCCGCAACTTTGGTAATAGTACTGGGAGGCTGAAAATTTCTTTCAAACCTCCCAGGTCACTGGTGGGTGCCTCTGAGGACTGGTGTTGTGGAGGGGGACCATTCGGTGGTTGGTCAGGTGCATTTATCCCTCCGGCGGCTCCTGCAAAGGAGGTGCCTTTTTTGACCAGGGCCGGGTTGAGGATAGGGCGTGGCCCTGGTTGAGTACCAGGAGAGTTCCTGGCTGCTGCGGCCAGTTGACGGCGATGACGTTCCATTTTGAATGTCTCGCAGCCCCGTAGCTGGCAGGATGCGCCTCCTCACAGTTCGCACAGTGGGGTACATCGTCCTCCTTGGCCTTCTTAGGGCAGTCAGCTAGGCGGTGGAGGTCACCGCAAAGGACACACCGGGAGGTCATGTGACACATTTTGAAAGTATGGCCTAATTGTTGACAGTTATAACATTGTGTAATATTTTGGAAAGTTTTGGCTCGCTAGCACCACTACTTATAGACTTGGCCACCCCGGCTGGAGCGCCACTAGTCCAGCCCACTCCAGCATCACTGGCCGCCGGGTCGACAATGGAAACAGACCAGGCTACGACAATGGAGGAAGAGCGTAGGGCAAAATCTCTACAGAAGCTACAGAAAGAAGTCGACGACATTAAGTCAGAAATCAACAATACAAATATTCTTACAAACATGGATGCCGACTCTGACAAATTCTACAAGTTTACACAGGACCTCGCGTTCTGCTACAAAGACTACGCAGTGAAGAAAAGAGAGCTGGTAAGGACGAAAGAGGGGTGGAAGACTGCCTCATACAGAAATAAAGCGTACCCGTGACAATGGCCGGGAGTGTGATTCGGACAGTGAACGCCCCGGCCAACACGCAGCGAACAAGAGGCTACCGAAGCAGTCCACAGCGCCACATCCCCTCACCCTGAAGAACTCTTTTTCAGCACTACAAACAGCAGAACGCGAGGTCACAGAGGACCTTTCACTGCCAACAATTACACAAGACCCCTATCCACAACTTCCCAAACCTAAACCAAAAAACATAATCCAGCATAAACCGCCACAAAGACCCGCCCCCCTCCCCCCTCAAACCCAGTCCCCTCCACTTCAGCAGCCACACCAACAGCCCCGACGACCACTGCAACACAAGAGAACCAAAAGCCGCCAAGGATCATAATACCCGATACCAAACAAGCAGTGAAGGTCCTCCAAATACTCCCAACCAGACTACAGAACGGCACATACAAAATTCAAACGACGAGGGACTGCCTGAAGCTCTTCCTCCAGAGGAAGCAGGACGCCATTCCAACCATGCAGCTCCTGACGAACGCCGGTGTAGAAAGCTACAGCTTCACGCCGAGAAATGACCAGCCCCTTCGTTATGTGATTAAACGCCTGCCTGCAGATCTGCACGTAGACTACATAAAGGAGGATCTGGAGCAGAAAGGTTACACCGGCGTTCAGATACGACAAATGGTGTCCTGCGGCAGGCCTCTTCCAAATTATCAGGTAAACCTTGATAGAACTACCGGAAATCAGAAACTTATACAGGAAAGAGAAGTGTCCCATATGATGGTCACCGTGGAGGTCTTAAAAACCTTCCAAAATATCACACAATGCTATAACAGTCAACAACTAGGCCATACTTTCAAAATGTGTCACATGACCCTCCGGTGTGTCCTTTGCGGTGACCTCCACCGCCTAGCTGACTGCCCTAAAAAGGCGAAGGAGGACGCTGTACCCCACTGTGCGAACTGTGGGGAGGCGCATCCTGCCAGCTACAGCGGGTGCGGGACATTTAAAATGGAACGTCATCGCCGTCAACTGGCCGCCGCAGCCAGGAACTCTCCTGGTACTCAACCAGGGCCACGCCCCATCCTCAACCCGGCCCTGGTCAAAAAAGGCATCTCTTTTGCAGCAGCCGCCGGAGGGGTAAATACAACTGAGCAACCACCGAATAGTCCCCCTCCACAACCCCAGCCCTCAGAGGCACCCACCAGTGACCTGGGAGGTTTGAAAGAAATTTTCAGCCTCCCAGTACTATTACCAAAGTCGCGGCCCATAATCGCAAGATTAAAAAGCTGCAACAGTACCATGGAGAAGCTGGAAGCCATCATATGCTTGGTAATCACTCTCTTCGAGTAAATGGCAACTTCAAGGGGAGGCATAACTTTAACTCGCGCACTCCTGTGGAATGCAGATGGCATCCACAGGAAGCAACACGAACTTCAAAACTACCTGCGGCGTAACAAAATTGATGTCGCATTCTTTTGCGAAACAAAATTACAGCAAGAGCACACTTTTAAGCTGCAGGGGTATCAAATCTTTCGGAACGACAGATTTGGCAGACAGGGGGGAGGGACTGCTATTTTGCTCAGAAACACTGTTGCTCATGCTTCTGTTACGCTACCTGTAATGGCAGCGTTAGAGTGTACAGCACTTAAAGTACGTGTAAATAATCAAACGGTGAAGCTGGTAGCGATTTATCGGCCCCCCAACTCCTTAGGTTTCATACGTGACCTCGAACAAATCCTCGCTTTAGAGGAGCACGTTATAATTGCAGGAGATTTCAACGCTCGGCACCCGTGGTGGTTTTCACGCCGGACAAACGTGGCTGGAAATTTCCTGGTTGAACTTATAACAGATAATGACGACTTAGAGGTACACCTTCCCCCAGATCCTACATTTTGGCACAGATCGGGGCACTTTGACCCCGAAATTTTGGACTTCGTACTAACAAAAAATGCGACACCTTTAATTAACTTTACAGTGTATCACAGCCTGGACTCTGACCACCTTCCCGTGCATTTCGATATACAGGGTGGGCTTTGAAGGAGGGCTGAGACCGACTGGAATAAGTTCACCACGGGAATGCACAGGATGGCGCAACCCAGGCTGTCATACCATAGCGAGGCAGACATAGATGTCGCCATTGGAAACTTCACTGCCTCGCTACACACGGCCAAGAGAAGCGCTACCTCTTACACCTCAAGACCACCCGGTTTTTGCACGTACCCCGAGGTAGAGCAACTCATTGCGCGGAGACGACGCTTGACAAGGCTGTGGCGGTACACCCGTCAGCCTGAATATAAAGCGCTAGCATAATGGCTACGCAACATCATTCGGCATCAAATTAAGATCAACAAAACTGAACAGTGGGAAAACAAATTGCTGAGTACCACCCATTCGGACTCTTCCTTGTGGAAATTATTAAAGGCATTTAAAGTCTCCACGAACGTCAACTCCGCAACTGAGGCGCTGCACACTCATGGTGACCTGCATTTCTCCGAAGAGGAGAAAGCCGAGGTCTTCGCTGATTGTCTTGAAGATAGATTCAGCGAAAACCCAGTTACCAACCGCGATATAGAACGGGAGGTACAGACATGGGTACAAACCTGGGTGGCGCAGAAGCAAGAGCAACACCTACCCCTAATAACACCGCAGGAAGTTTACAAGCTCATTAGGAAATTACATAATGGGAAAGCTGCCGGCCCAGACAAAGTGACTAATGAGGAACTTAAGCATCTCCCGAGAAAAGCCCTGGTGAAACTGACTAAAATATTTAACGCCTGTCTGCAGCAAGGCTATTTCCCCTCGACCTGAAAACCAGCCAAGGTAATTATGCTCCCAAAGCAAGGGAAACGCATCAGGCAACCGTAAAACTACCACCCCATTAGTCTTCTGTCTACTATTGGTAAATTGCTTGAAATACTTGTACTTTTTCCACTTCAAAAACAAGTTTCGGAATCTCATGAACTCTCAAATTCACAGTTTGGTTTTCGAAAAGGACATTCTACTGATTTACAGCTTCTCAGACTAACTGATGACGTAACAGAGCAATTTAACAATGGGGCTTCAACGTTGTCGCTATTTCTGGACGTAGAAGCCGCAGTCGACCGGTGCTGGCACAATGGCCTTCTTTACAAACTGCACCACAATTTCCCGGCTCTTCAAAATTATCTATATTTGCTGCACAATTTCTTATAAAAACGGAAGTTTTACGTCCAAGTGGGCCGCTCCTCCTCACGGGAGAGAGTGATGCGGGCTGGCGTCCCACAAGGGGCAATCATGTCACCCTTTTTGTACATATTATTCACCAACGATTTCCCAGTGGACGCCAGATGTAAGGTCGCCATGTACGCCGACGACATTGCAATATACAACCAGCATAGAAATCCCCGTTTTGGCCTTGAGAAATGCAACGTTATGTTAACAACTTCCTTTCATGGCAACATGACTGGAAAATCAAAATTAATCCCAACAAATGCCAGCTGATTCATTTCTCTAAGCGGCATCACACTTTGGCAATGGACCTAACGGTCGGTGGTCGGGTATTGCATTGCCGTCGGCAAGTTCACCCACATACAAAATAGCGCCAACAAAGGCAGACAGCGGCTAAACTTATGCGCATCCATCTTTCGCAGCAAACAGCTGCAATTGAAGTCCAAACTCGTCCTGTATAAAGCTTTCATCCTTTCGGTGGTTCTATACGCGTGTGTGGCAAACGCCTCAAAAACCGCCCTGAAGACTATCCAAACCCTCCAAAACCTCTCCCTCCGGAGAATCCTCTCTGCTCCCATCCTCACCACTAACCGAACCCTTCACCAGGAAACCCAGATCTCTTCCATTCCCGAGGCCATAACAAAAAGAGCCATTGTTGCGTGGGCGCACATCAGGTATCACCAAAATGACGTGATTGCCAATATTGGCAAGGGCGAGCCAAAGCATCGTAAGCATGCTAGAATTAAAATGTTTTAGACATTGCATGGCTCGCCAACTGATGCGCACCCATGCAACCCAGGCCCTAGGCCACACACTCCGAAAGAGGCCTGTACCTAGGAAACGCCCCAGGAGCTGCAACCTGGTCCGCACAGGAAAACTGCGGAAAAGCTGTAAATAAGTGAAGTGTATATAGTTTAGTGTGTGTAAATATGTATATACGAGTGTGTGTGTGTGTGTGTGTGTGTGTGTGTGTGTGTGTGTGTGTGTGAGTGATGGGACATATTTGTGATATGCCCAGGAGTGAGTGAGCGTGTGGATCAGTGTACATAAACAAACAAAAAACGATCAAAAAAGGACGACCAAAAACACTGAAAATACACCATAAAACTGTTCTCGGTGAGCTAAAGCTGCTCACCGTGTGGGTTTTTCTTGTGAAAAAGCAAACCAGAGTGCCCATTCGAAACTGTAAATTGTAAATAATGTAAATTTGAGCCTGTAAGCCGGGCCCCTTTGTACCGGCACCAGGCAAATATATTAGTTAATAAAATAAGTTGAAGTACGCTACCAACTGCGCTACGGAGGCGGTCCAACTCCATTTTTCAGCCTTCGTTAACTTAGTGCCTTTTTAAAATACCATTACTTTTGTTTTGTTAGTGTTTACTCTGAAACTTCATTTATTACAAAATTCCTGTATAGCTCCCATAAGTTTATATACTCCTATATTTGTTATAGATCCTGCAACCACGTGATTAGCAAATAGTAAACCTGGTATTTCTTTATTATTTATTTATGCCAACAAACTTACTGTTGGTGCTTTTAAACACACAAGGTATTTCTTTGTTACCAATTATTGAAAGGTGTCCATTTTCATACTTAATTACTGGGGAGCGAACACGAATCCTCCGCGCCAGAGGCAAGGCTTTATAATGTAATGTATTTGTTATTGCAGGAATGTTTTGTTTCCTGATGACCACGAAGTTGAGCACCCTTAAACCTACAACCCCCGCCCCCATGAATGTTCCCCACCATCTGTGTGGGTTAGATTTTTGTCAATTGAAAAGAGCAATTTTTCAGGAAATGGGAACTTTTGACATGTGTTTACCATGAAATATTTCTTTATTGCCCTTAAAGTTAGTTCAGTAGTTGTAATAATTTTCATATCTTCCTGTAACTTGCGATAAAGTTCCTTTCCCTTGTATTTTAACACCGTGTTTGCTTAGTGTGAATTTAATTACAACACTAAACTAATCACCATTGTATCTTATGTTACGCATGTGTATACCAGAACTTTTGCTTTCTTTTTCAACGTTATTGAGGTCAGTGCCATAGCTAAGAGCCTTAATAATAAAAGAAGTATATAATGTTAACACTTTTGAAGTTTTATATTTAAAAGAGCGGTGTGGACATTTGGAAGCTATTAACATACGAGATACCTACTAATGAATATGTTATTCAGTTTGAGTCGACCGATACAGTTTTAGTTCCACTTGACTTCACTTCTATCTGAATGCATTTCGAAGAACATCGTCTTCATTATCAATGCTTTCTTGACTAGCATTTGAAGAATCTTTAAATGAAATTTTACTTGAGTATGAATACACTAAATTTAACATATTTACACCCCTCCGAAGGAGTGTCGCCTTGACGTGGCGGAGGGGCTCAGTACCTGAACCAGACGGCCTACTAAGTGTCATTTTGACTACTGGTAGGCAAGAGGTGAGGGGAAGCAAAGAACATTCCAAACGGGTAGATGAGGCTCGGTAGTCTTGGTCGACGACTCATCTAGGAGAAGAGGACTCCGAAATCAAACTCCCCAGGGGCACCTACTACGGTGGAGACGGGTTCTGCGTACCCGGGGCCCCGAGCCATACTCTCGATTGGGTTCCTCTAAGAGGTGAGAGGGCACCTGCTAAACGCCCAATCAACTTTGGTCCACTTTTGTGTTTGACCTCCCACCTGATACCTCCCTGTACACAGTCTGACGAATAACCTACGCGCGGGTTGTAGGAGGATGGGGTGACGCAAGGGGTGACTGGGTAATCGCGTAAGTCCCAGCCCCTGGTTATCATGTAGGATCTGTGTGCGTATCCGCTGATAAAGGTCAGTCCCGGGGAGGGGCCATTGCATGAGCTGATGCGCTCCTGAAGGCGATTGGGTCCCTCTGTCTATACATTGGGAGGAGAGACCCTAGAGTGAGCAAAGTCCAGGCCAGGACTCTCACCTAAGCCGGGGTGGCGCCCAGGATGTGAGCATGCCATCGGAGACATTTGCAATGGAGGAGGATATCATCGTTATGAGTTCAAATAAAACTCAAATAAGAAAACATAACAAAGTTTGTGTAAAGGAAGTAGCAGAGTCGAGTGGTCCCCGCTACTTAGTAATATCTCGAACTGAGGGAGACAAGAAATTTTTATCGGTGAGCCCATTTACCATTCAAAAGGGTTTGGATGACATTGCTGGTCCAGTCAAGTCATGCACTAGATCTCGCAATGGCACGCTCCTGGTTGAAGCACATTCAGCTACCCAGGCAGCTAAGATACTGAAAGCGAATATGCTAGCAAGTTATCCAGTACGTGTTGAGATGCACAGAACCTTGAACGCCTCGCGCGGCGTGATAAACACCCGTGCATTGGAAGGATTATCCAATGACGAGATTCAAGAGAATCTGACCGAACAATGCGTCATACACGTTTATCGGGTTCAACGTAGAGAAGGTGGTGAGTCAAAGCCAACTAATACCCTGTTCCTGACCTTTGATCGGGTAGATCTCCCGCAAAGGATTAAGGCAGGGTATGAATCCATCGAAGTTAGGCCGTCCATCCCGAACCCACTCAGATGTTTCAAGTGCCAGCGCTTTGGACATACAAGCGAGCTTTGTAAGGGACTAGCTACATGCCCTCAATGTGGAGATGAATTCCACGATGGTGCATGCACTGCAGCTCCTTCATGTGTGAACTGCAGAGGTGAACATCCATCTAGTTCCCGAGACTGCCCCCGCTTTGTAGACGAGAGAGCGATCCAAGAGATACGGGTTAAAGAGAAGGTGCCCTTCTCAGAAGCCCGGAAGCTCTTGTGTATACGCCAACCCTCTGTTCCAAGGTCCGGGACCTATAGCTTAGTTGCAGCTAAACCGGTACCGAGCAGAGAGATCGCAACGCAGACCAGCGATTTCAATGGGACAACAATTTCTGAAAAGACACTTGTAGCCCGTAGCTCTATTCCAAAGCCTTCAACATCAGCGCGTACATCTGTGTCTACAAAATCCGCAAGTGCGAAAACATCAGCGTCACATCACCATCAAAAGCATCAAGATCAGCACAAAAAACTAGCAAGCCCGTAAGATATGAAGCCTCACCGATCAAGTTTAAAAAGAGTTATACAAGCACCCAATCCCAGTACATCGAAGCAATGTAAGAGCCCACGAACATCTCCTCGAAGATCTCGAATATCCTCTTCTGGGGAATCTTCAGGGGTGGACTCTACCGGCGTCTTTCATCTTCGCCGGTCTCCGTGTCGAATCGGTTCGAAGCTCTCGAACCGAAATTCAGTATAGGAACACGGACGTCCTCGGCAGAGGACATGGAGCTGGAATCTGCCCACACTGGGAGACCCCCAGTGGAAAAGAGACGCGAAAAAGCGTCTGATAAAACTGTAAGCCCAAGAGAGAAGAAAAGGGCAAAATTAATTCGACAACCGCCTACTCCAAAGTAATGAAGAGTTACCTTGGAATTACCTATCCCATACACATTGCAATATGGCTATCCTACAATGGAACATCCGTGGCATAAGAAGTCAACGTTCAGAACTTGAGCTTTTGCTCAAAGAAAACGAACCTGTGGTCGTATGTTTGCAAGAGACTAAGCTGCGTCCTCAAGACGCCTTCCATCTAAGGCGATACACCCCAGTACGGTGTGACGTCACACCAGAAGAGGGTGTTCCGGCACATGGCGGCGCTATGATGCCTGTCAGAGATGACGTGTATATGCAAACTCTACCATTGCACTCTGATATACAATCAGTTGCGGTACGGATCAAACTGCCAAACATCCATTTGACCATCTGTAATCTATATTTGCCTCCGTCCCATAACTTTTCGCACATTGATTTAGAAGATCTTGTTTCCCAGTTGCCAACACCGTTTCTGTTGGTGGGAGACTTCAATGCGCACCACCCACTTTGAGGTTCAAGTCGCGCTTGTGCGAGAGGTACACTCATTGCCGATTTCTTCGACAGTCACAACCTAGATCTCCTCAACACTGGAGAGCCTACATTCATTTCTGACTCTTACAATAGTTTCTCGCACCTTGATCTTGCAGTTTGTTCACCTCAGTTGGCAGTCTCCTTACAATGGAATTTCATCTCTGATTTACACTCTAGTGACCACTTCCCATGTCTTATTAGTCCCTTGACGCAAGATACATGTTCCACACGTATGCCCAGATGGCGTTTGGGCCATGCCAACTGGAACTTTTACACTCAGTTGGCTGTCTTTACGTACAACGAGCACAACTCAGTAAACGATTTAGCGCAGCATCTTACAGAGACGATTCTCTCTGCTGCTGCACAATCTATTCCGCGGTCGACTTCACGCCCCCGTCGATTTCCCGTCCCCTGGTGGACGGAAGAATGTCGGAATGCCATTCGTGCTCCAAAGGCGTGCTCTTAGGTTTTTCCAACGTCACCCTACGTTGGATAACCTGATTGAATATAAGAAAATGCGCGTCAGGTCCAGACAAGTAATTATGGATACCAAAAAATCATCTTGGACCAAATTTGTAGCTTCGTTTAACCGACACACACCTTCCTCGGTTGTGTGGGATTGGTTAAGGCTTGTTGTTGGACAATCGACCCATACACCAATAGCGGGACTGAGAACAGCCACAGGAGCTTTTGTTGATCTATTCGAAGGTGCGAATACGTTTGGCAGTGCTTTCGCTCAAGTGTCAAGCTCGGAAAACTACTCTCCTGAGCTCCTTCCAATTAAAACTCAGGTGGAATGTCAAGGCTTCGCGTTTAGGTCTAGAAAGGTAGAAGAATACAATCGCCTTTTCACCATGGCGGAGCTAGAACACTCTCTTAAATCTTCGCGATTATCAGCACCAGGACCGGACGGTATTCATGTACAACTGTTACAGCAGTTCTCTCCTGAAAGTAAGGCATTCCTGCTCGAGGTTTATAATCGTGTTTGGGTTGACAGTATAATCCCAGAAAATTGGCGGGAGGCCACCGTTATTCCCATCTTGAAGGCTGGAAGGGACCGTCATCTTCCGTCCAGCTATCGTTATACTTCCCTCACCAGTTGCGTTTGCAAGGTGATGGAACGCATGATCAATGGACGATTGGTCTGGTGGTTAGAAAGTCGTAACCTACTGACTAACATCCAGTGTGGTTTTCGACGACGCCGTTCAACTTGACCATCTTGTGTCTATATCGACACAGATAATGGACGGCTTTATGAAGAGCTGTCAAACCGTTGGCATATTTTTCGATCTCGAGAAGGCTTATGATACGTGCTGGCGAGCAGGCATTCTACGTTCGCATGTATGCCTGGAACATAAGTGGACGCCTACCACTGTTCATTCAGGAGTTTATGAAGGACCGCTTTTTCCAAGTTAGGATCGGCTCAGTTTTTTCTAATTCTTTTGTTGAGGAGGAGGGAGTACCTCAGGGTTCGGTGCTAAGTGTCACGCTCTTTGCTATAGCAATTAACTCCATCTGGAAATGTGTTCCACCTGGAATTTCGTCATGCCTATTCGTAGACGACTTTGCTACCTATTGAACTTCTCAACGCACGGCGTTTTTACAAAGGCGCCTGCAGCAATGTTTGGACAACCTTAGAGAATGGAGCGTGAAAAACGGCTTCCGTTTCTCAACCGAGAAGTCAATCTGCGTTAATTTCTGGCGTCGTAGCAGACGATTACCACCTTCGCTCCGTTTCGGCCGAGATTTACTTCCCTTCGCAGAAGAGACGCGCTTACTGGGTTTGGTGTTGGACAGGAAGCTTAGTTGGTCGTCACATATTGCACAGCTAAGAGCACGATGTGGCCGTTCCCTAAATATCATGCGCCTACTGAATGGCAAATCGTGGGGAGCGGATCGGACAATTTTGTTGCGAATCTATCGCGCACTCGTCCGATCCAAGCTAGACCATGGGTGTATTGTTTATTCGTCAGCACGACCATCTGTGCTGAGAAGATTAGACGCCGTCCTCAATAGGGGCATCCGCATTGGAATAGGAGCTTTTCCAACAAGCCCAGCCGCAGAACCTCCTCTGCAATGTCGGCGTGAGATTCTCTTTGCAAATTATGGTTGTGTGCTTAGATGTATGCCTAAGCACCCAACGTTCGCTTCTTTTTTCACCACCACGCTAAGAGAACGGTATAGGAATAGCACCCTTAGTCCTAAGCCTGCGGGATTTCGTTTCCAAGATCTTCTACTGAAGGTTGGAGTGGAACTGCCTAGGATGTTCGCCAAGGGCGAGAGGTTTTACCCCCCTTGTCCATCAGGCACGCCCCATGTAGATCTTGGAATGAGCGTACACCAGAAATCCACGATGTCTATTTCAAGTATCGGCACGTGTTTTTTAGAATTTTTGTCAGGCTACACTGACCGTCGATATTTTTACACAGATGGGTCCAAGAGCACCAACGGTGTTGGATGTGCTTACGTTTATGGAACCGCACCACATACATTCGGTTTTCCAAATAGCACTTCCATTTTTACTGCACAGCTTTATGCAATTTACCGAGCCGTTTTATACGAACGCCGTCGTAAATTAGGTGACTGCCTGATTTTGAGCGATTCCCTTAGTGCACTGCAGAGCCTTTGTCAGTTGTACAACCCCCACCCTATTGTACAACTTATCTAGGAATCCCTCCATGTTTTACACGCTTCTAGTGTTGACGTGGTGTGTGCATGGATTCCTGGTCACGCAGGTTTGCCGGGGAATGAAATGGCAGATTTGGGAGCAAAGACAGCAACTACGGAACCCAGTATTACCATCTCACATGTTTCTTCGGAAAACTTTAGGCTTGAAGTGCGGAGAGCGGTGTTGTCGTCCTGGCACGAGGAGTGGTCAGCTCTCCGGGGTAATAAGCTTAGAGAAGTGAAAGAACTTCCGATAAACTGGGTAACTTCCTGTGGCACATCTCGCCGCGAGGAGGTTAGTTTGGCTCGATTATAAGCCGTACGGAATAAGAAGGCACATGAGGCGGAGCTAGAAGAAGGTGTGTGAGAGCAAGTTTACAATCCTAGAGAGCTGACGTTGCCCAGCTCGGTAACGCGCTGTCAAGCGCAATGTTTGCTTTTCACTTCTCTCTTTGCGCTCATCAAATCCAGTAGCGGCTCATTATTACAAAGAAGTCCATTGCAAAGAGCTAGAAATGTTGAAGCTGACTGTCCAAGAAGCAACATTTTAGGTGGCCTGTAGCCCAAGATATGAGTTATTGAAGAAACGCGGCGCTCAGCGATAGCAAATGACACTTGTCTTGCATCATGATTGTTTATTTATCGTCTCAAATATCTTTCTTCTCAAGAGGTGAGATGTCTGCAGAAAAGGAATTTAGTTTATTCTTATGAGAGTTCCAAGTCTGGCGTATATGTACAGTGTTACCTGTGTCTTATAATTACTGTAACTCGTTTTGTTGCTAAGAAATATGGCATTAACAAAACCTGGCATAAAAGGCTTATAGACGAGTAAATCGAAAGGGAAAGTATTGCATTCAGATGCGCGGGCTATTATTTTCAGTGTTTACACTTTTTTAAAAGAATTATCCTCAGAAGAAGTGTGTGCGAACATTGTATTTAAACAGAGCCGGGCGCTAACAGCTAAAGCATGCAATGTAAGTGGACATTCAGTGTCGCGTGTAGTACAACAAGGTAAAATAACCACTTCTGAATCCGGGCGGTCCTCGTTTATATCCCCCGGAAGACACCAAAAGACAGAAAAACAGATTTCGAATCTGGGCAATTTTCAGAAAAATGTACTGCTGAATCTATATAAAGAAGAGGGTTTCAAAGCTTGGTGCGTATATGTTAAGTCATTCCTGGATTACGTGTTTTAAACCAAAAATGTAAGCTATTTTATGACAAATTCTCTTTGCGATACAATGTTCACACTTTTTAATCAACACTGCATGTTGATGTTTCTCACTGAGCTATAAAATAAGTTTGCTAAAAATGGTCTTCACGCAGCTGGTTTAAAAACATATTTTGTTCAATGGTGGGTTTCCGTTTTTGCTATATGTAATATAATATAAACTTTGATGAGATGTTAGCCTAACACACTTGCCTTATATTAATAACCGCATTGCAAATTCTGGTTGACACATTTTGGGGAAACTATTTCCGGAGCTTCGCTATGATAACTTACAAATTGCATCATAAGGAACATTTCTAAGTTTTGAAATGTTTAAAATACACAACCGAGAAGCCCACATTGGAATATTACCCGTAAAAGGTGGCTTGAAATTGTGCTTAGGTATTTGTTAATTCTGTAGATTTTTACTTAGAATACCTAATATAGAAACTGATTAACATATATGCAGAAACTCTGTATGGACACTTAGAAAAATTGAGAAAAATATGAGAAATAATTATCAGAAAATGCCTCAAATTGCGCAACTACGACCTCCGTTAAGATTTACTGTATTTTATCACATAAAGCCCCCCCCCCCTTCGCATATTTCCCACCCCTATGATTTTTCATGACTAAAAATTATTTACTTATTAAACATCGGGTAATTCCCTCTCCTGGTTCCTTCGTATTGGAGCAGCCTTCAAATGACTTGATAATGGACAACAATCCACGCAGCGGTGCCTGTCAAGGACAATAATGAACGCAGTGCTTGCCACAAAAATACTCGTATAGCCATTGTCACAGCGTATCATAAAATTGCAGACGTGTTCCTAAGTCAGTTTGTTACAAGTCGTCATTGTTAAGAAGAGTTTTAAAAAAATTGTATTTGTGCCATTAATGGTTCTGACGACATACTGTGGAATAGTGAACATGAAGATGTGTTATCTGAGCCAGATATAAATGAAAATAGTGATAATAGTTACGAAAGTGAGACCGCAGAACAGTCAGAGAAAAGAAACAATGAAACAATACATTGTAGCCCCAATGAAACCGTGTTATGTATCCAGTTCATTCACAAACTACTGTATACCTATATAACTTTTACATAATAGTACATGGTTTCCCTTCCTTTCTGAATTCCTAGAAGCACCACTCGTATAATTTCCTCCCCAGTGTCTGCAAGCAATTTTTTCGAGAAGAAAAAGGCGGGGGGGGGGGGTGAAATTACGCGATAAAATACGGTAGCCAAGCCGTCCAATTTTCAACTTGAAAGATATGAACTCCGTTGAAACATTAGATTGAAAATGAAAATTATCTGCTTAGATGAGGAATTTATATTTGAAGCAAATTAAAGGATTAGAGAGCATATTGTCTTATTTTAAAGAGACAGAAATTGTTCTGACAGGTTTCAAATGTGCACCTTGCAATCCTACACCATCTTCGCTGCTGTATACCGCTAATGCTCACGTGCATATCTCCCCTCTCTCTCTTTCGTAAAGCGACATGATCCGGCAGCAGCGCTCCATAGATGAGAGGGCATTGGAGCTACTCATGTGCCTTCTTATTTCGTGCTCCCTATAAGAATAGGGCACTGCAATTTTTCGCATGGTTACCTATTTAAAAGGGACCCTGCTCCTCTATGTCCGCTGTGTGACAGCCTTTTGTCAGTACGCCACGTGCTGCTAGAGTGTTGCTCTCTAGCGCATCTTCGGAATTCTCTGCAGCTGCCTGCCAGACCTGCAGAGATGTTAGCGGGCGACAAAAGCGCGGTTGATCGAGTTTTTGAGTTTTTAGACAAGTGCAATATGAATTTGAAAATTTAAAATTTTAGTTATCTGTTTATATTTTTTGATGTATTTATCACCTTGTTTGATATCTGGCTACTGCCAGTGGTTTTTACTTTTATATATGTATTTCTTGACCGCCTCCGTAGCGCAGTTGGTAGCGCGCTTGCCTCTGGCGCAGAGGACCCGGGTTCGATCCCCGATACCAGCATGGGGATTTTATCCCCTCTGGGAGGTCTGGTACGGGGTGCACTCAGCCTCGTTAGATCCCGGGGGGACCAATTGAGGAGCTACTTGATGGAGAGGTAGCGGCCCCAGGTCTAGAAGACCGCATAACTGGCCGGGAGGGCTCGGGGCGCTAACCACGTCCCACCCTCCAGTAATGCACCTCACCAATGACGTCTGTAGTGGGCAGAGTTGGGGGACGCAGCGGCTGGGCGGTACGCCTTGGCCCTTCATGGGCTGTCGCACCGGGGTTTAGTTTATATGTATTTGTTGTTGCTAGTATTTTTATTTTTGAGTGAAATTTATATCAGGCTATTACCATGAACCTTTTAAGGGCACTGATGACCTTGCAATTGAGCGCCCTTAAATCAAACCCAACCCAAATCATCGAATACCTAATCCTTTACTCAGAATATCGTCGAATAAGCCTTCCTGGACTCAGAAGATCGTCAAATACATCATGCTGGACTCAGAAGATCGTCAAATAGGCCTTCCTGGATTCAGATGATGGTCTAATACGTCCTCCTGGACAGCAGAGATCGTCGGATACGTTCTCCTGGACTCAGAAGATCGTCGAATACGACTCACTGGACTCAAAAGATAGTCGAAAAGGCCTTCCTGGGCTCAGAAGGTCGTCAAATACGTCATCCTGGACTCAGAAGATCGTGAAATAGCCCTTCCTGGCCTAAACGATCCTCTAATACGTATTCCTGGACGAACATGATCGCCCAATACGTCCTCCTGGACGGCGTAGATCGTCGAATATGTCTTCCTTGACTCTGAAGATCGTAGAATACATCTTCTTGGACTCAGAAGATCGTCCAATACGCCTTTCTGAACTCAGAGGATCGTCGAATACGTCTTCCTGGACTCACAAGATCGTCGAATACCTCTTCCTGCACTCAGAAGATCGTCGAATAGGCCTTCCTAGACTCAGAAGATCGTCAAATACGTCATGCTGGACTCAGAAGATCGTCGAATACGACATCTTGTACTCAGACGATCGTCGAATATGCCTTCTTGAACTCAGAAGGTCGTCGAATATGTCATCCTGCACTCAGAAGATCGTAGAATACGTCTTCCTGGACTCAGAAGATCATCGAATACGTCTTCCTGGACTCAGAAGATCATCGAAGTCGTCTTCTTGGACCGCGAAGATCGTCGAATACGAATTCCTGGACTCAGAAGATCGCTGAATACGCCCTCATGGACTCAGTAGATCGTAGAATACGTATTCCTAGACTCAGAAGATCGTAGAATACGTCATTGTGCACTATGAAGATCGTCGAATACGTCTTCCTGGACCGCGAAGATCGTCGAACACCTCCTCCTGGATTCAGAACATTGTCAAATATGGTTTCTTGGACTCAGAAAATCGTCGAATAGGTCATCCTGTACTCAGAAGATCGTTGAATATGGCATCCTGTACTCAGGAGATCGTGGAATAGGGCTTCCTGGACTAAGATGACCGCCCAATACGTCTTCCCGGACGGTGTAGGTCGTCGAATATGTCTTCCTTGGCTTTGAAGATCGTAGAATACATCTTCTTGGACTCAGAAGATTGTCCAATACGCCTTTCTGAACTCAGAGGATCGTCGAATACGTCTTCCTGGACTCACAAGATCGTCGAATACCTCTTCCTGCACTCAGAAGGTCGTCAAATAGCCCTTCTTGAACTCAGAAGATAGTCAAATACTTCATGCTGGACTCAGAAGATCGTCGAATACGACATCTTGTACTCAGAAGATCGTCGAATATGCCTTCTTGAACTCAGAAGGTCGTCGAATATGTCATCCTGCACTCAGAAGATCGTGGAATACTACTTACTGGACTCAAAAGATCGTCAAATACGCACTCATGCACTCAGAAGATCGTCGAATACGTCTTCCTGGACTCAGAAGATCATCGAATACGTCTTCTTGGACCGCGAAGATCGTCGAATACGAATTCCTGGACTCAGAAGATCGCTGAATACGCCCTCATTGACTCAGTAGATCGTAGAATACGTATTCCTAGACTCAGAAGATCGTCGAATACGTCTTCCTGGACCGCGAAGATCGTCGAATACCTCCTCCTGGATTCAGAACATTGTCAAATATGGTTTCTTGGGCTCAGAAAATCGTTGAATAGGTCATCCTGTACACAGAAGATCGTTGAATAGGCCCTCCTGGGCTCAGAAGATTGTCGAATATGTCATCCTGTACTCAGGAGATCGTGGAATAGGTCTTCCTGGACTAAGATGACCGCCCCATACGTCTTCCCGGACGGTGTAGGTCGTTGAATATGTCTTCCTTGACTCAAAAGATAGTAGAATACTACTTGTTGGATTCAGAAGATCGTCGTATACGCCTTTCTGAACTAAGAGGGTCGTAGAATACGTCCTCCTGGAGTCAGAAGATAGTTGAATACGTCTTCCTGGACTCAGAAGATCATCAAATACGTCTTCCTGGACTGCGAAGGTCGTCGAATACGTCTTTCTGGACTGCCAAAGTCGTCGAATACGTCGTCCAGGGCTGAGAAGATAGTCAAATACGTCTTCTTGGAATGCGGATGGTCGTCGAACACGTCTTCCTGGACTCAGAAGATCGTCGAATACGTCATCCTGGATTCAGAAGATCGTCAAATAGGCGTTCCGGAACTCAGATGATCGTCTAATACGTCTTCCTGGACTGCGAAGATCGTCGAGGACATCTTCGTGAACTCCGAAGATTGTCGAATACGCGCTCCTGAACTCAGAAACCTCTCGAATAGGCCCTCATGGACTCACAGGCTCGTCGAATACGTCTTCGTGGACTCAGAAGAATGTCGAATACTCTTCCTGGACTTAGAAGATCGTCGAATACGTCTTTTTAGACTCATAAGATCGTCGAATACGTCTTCTTCGACTGCGAAGATCGTTCAATACGTCATCCTGGACTCAAAAGATCGTCAAATAGGCCTTCCTGGACTCAGATGATCGTGTAATTCGCCTTCTTCGATGATGCAGATCGTCGAATACGTCTTTCTGGACTTAGACGAATGTCGAATACTCCTCCTGCACTTAGCAGACCGTCGAATACGTCATCCAAAGCTCAGAAGATCGTCGAATACGTCATCGTGTGCTCAGGAGATCGTGGAATAGGTCTTCCTGGACTAAGATGACCGCCCAATACGTCTTCCTGGACGGTGTAGGTCGTTGAATATGTCTTCCTTGACTCAGAAGATAGTAGAATACCACTTGTTGGACTCAGATCGCCGTATACGCCTTTCTGAACTCAGAGGATCGTAGAATACGTCCTCCTGGAGTCAGAAGATCGTTGAATACCTCTTGCTGGACTCAGAAAATCGTCAAATACGTCTTCCTCGACTGCGAAGGTCGTCGAATACGTCTTTCTGGACTGCCAAAGTCGTCGAATACGTCTTCCAGGGCTCACAAGATAGTCAAATACGTCTTCTTGGAATGCGGATGGTTGTCGAACACGTCTTCCTGGACTCAGAAAACCGTAGAATACGTCATCCTGGATTCAGAAAATCGTCAAGTAGGCCTTCCGGAACTCAGATGATCGTCTAATCGTCTTCCTGGACTGCGAAGATCGTCGAGGACATCTTCGTGGACTCCGAAGATCGTCAAATGCGCGCTCCTGAACTCAGAAGCTTCTCGAATAGGCCCGCATGGACTCACAGGCTCGTCGAATACGTTTTCCTGGACTCAGAAGAATGTCGAATACTCTTTCTGGACTTAGAAGATCGTCTTTTTAGACTCACAAGATCGTCGAATACGTCTTCTTCGACTGCGAAGATAGTTTAATATGTCATCCTGGACTCAAAAGATCGTCAAGTAGCCCTTCCTGGACTCAGATGGTCGTCTAATTCGTCTTCGTCGACGGTGTAGATCGTCGAATGCGTCTTCCTGGACTCAGAAGAATGTCAAATACTCCTCCTGCACTTAGCAGACCGTCCAATACGTCATCCAAAACTCAGAAGATCGTCGAATACGTCATCGTGTACTCAGAAGATGAACGAATAGGCCTTCCTGGACTCAGAAGATCGTCGAATATGTCATCCTGTACTCAGAAAATCGTGGAATAAGCCTTCGTGGACTCTGACGATCGTCCAATACGTCTTCCTGGACTCACAAGGTCGTAGAATACCACTTATTGGACTCAGAAGATCGTCGAATACGCCTTCCTGGACTCAGAAGATCGTCAAATATGAACTCATGGGCTCAGAAGATTGTCAAATACGTCTTCCTGGACTCAGGAGATCGATCATTGAATACCTCGTCTTGGACTGTGAAGATCGTAGGACACGAATACCTGGACTCAGGAGATCACTGAATACGCCCTCATGGACTCAGATGATCGTACAATGCGTAATGCTAGACACAGAAGATAGTTGTATACGTCATCCTGCGGTGCAAAGATCGTGGAATACGTCTATCTGGACTGCGAAGATCGACGAATACGTCTTCCTGGACTCAGATAATCGTCGAATACGCTTTCCAGGACTCAGAAGGTCGTCGAATATGTCATCGTGTACTCAGAAGATCGTGGAATAAGCCTTTCTGGACACAGAAGAAGGTCCAATACGTCTTCCTGAGCTCAGAAGAATGTAGAATACCACTTACTGAACTCAGAAGATCGTCAAATACGAACTCATAAACTCATAAGATCTTCCAATACGTTTTCCTGGACTCAGAACATCGTCGAATACGTTTTCTTGTACTGAGGAGATCCTTGAATACGTCATCCTGCACTCAGAAGATCGTCAAATACGTCATCCTGGACTCAGCAGATCGTGGAATAGGCGTTGCTGCACTCAGATGATCGTTTAATACGTCTTCCTGTTCTGCGAAGATCGTCGAATACGTCTTCCTGGTCTGCAAAGTTCATTGAATACAGTGTACTGGGCCCAAAAGGTCGTGAAATAGGTCATCTTGTACTCAGCAGATCGTGGAATAGGCCGTTGACTCAGATGGCCCTCTAATACGTCTTTGTGGACAGCGTAGACGTTGAATACGTCTTCCTGGACTTGGAATATCGTCGAATACGTCTCGCTGCACTCAGGAAATCGTCAAATACGTTCTCCTGGACTGCGAAATATGTCTAATACGTCTTCTTGGACTGCGAAAGTGGTCGAATACGTTTTTCTCGGCTCAGAAGATCATCGAATACGTGTTCATAGACTGCGAAAGTCGTCGGAAACGTCCTCCTGGACTCACAAGATCGTCAAATACGTATTTCTAGGTTCAGGAGAATGTCAAACACGCCTTCCTGGACTAAGAACATCGTGGAATAGGCCTTCGTCGACTTAGATGATCGTCCAATACGTAACTCTGGACGGCGAAGATTGGCGAATACGTCTTCCTGCACTCAGAAGATACTTGAATACTGCTCGCTGGGCTCAGAAGATTGTCGAATATGTCTTCTTGGACTGCGAAGCTCGCCGAATACCTCTCCTACACTCAGAAGATCGTGGAATGCGTCCTCCAGGACTTAGAAGAATGTCGAGTACTCTTTCTGGCCTCAGAAGATCGTCGAATACGTCAGCCTGTACGCATAAGATCATCGAATAAGCCGTCCTGGGCTCAGAAAATCGTCGAATATGTCATCGTGTACTAAGAAGATCGAGGAACAGGTCTTCCTTGACTAAAAACATCGTCAAATACATAATCCTACACTCAGCAGATCGTCAAATACGTCCTCCTGTACTGCCAAGATGGTCGACTACGTCATCGTGGACTTAGAACATCGTCCAATACGTCTTCTTAGACTCAGAAGATCGTCGAATACGTCTTCCTGTACTCGGAAAATAGTCAAATAGACCTTTCTGGACTTAGAAGATCGCCAAATACGTCATCTTGGAGTCAGAAGATCGTGGAATAGGCCTTGCTGGACTCAGATGATCCTCTAATACTTCTTCCTGTTCTACGAAGATCGTCGAATACGTCTTCCTGGACTGCAAAGTTCATTGAATACAGCATACTGTGCCCAAAAGATCGTGAAATAGGTCATCTTGTACTCAGCAGATCGTGGAATAGGCCTTTGTTGACTCAGATGGCTTTCTAATACATCTTCTTGGACAGCGTAGATCGTTGAATACGTCCTCCTGGACTCAGAAGATCGTCGAATACGACTTACTGGACTGATTAGATCGTCGAATACGCCTTCCTGGACTTAAACGATCGTCGAATACGCCTTCCTGGACTCAGAAGATCATCAAATACGCCTTCCTGGCCTCCGACGCTCGTCGAATACGCCCTCATTGACTCAGAGGATCGTCTAATACGTCTTCCTCTTCTGCGAAGATCGTCGAGTGCGTCTTCCTTGTGTGCAAAGACCGTTGAATACGGTTACTGGGCCCAAAAGATCGTCAAATAGGTCATTCAGGGGTCAGAAGATCGTGGATTGGGCCTTCCTGGACACAATTGATCGTCTAATACGTCTTTCTGTTCTACGCAGATCGTCGAGTACGTCTTCCTGGACTGCAAAGATCGTTGAATATGGCTTACTGGGCCCACAAGAACGTCGAATGCGTCTTCCTGGACTTAGGAGATCGTCGAATTTGACATCCTGGACCCAGAAGATCGTCGTATACGCCTTCCTGAATTCACAAAATCATCGAGTACATCTTCCTGGACTCAGAAGATCGTCGAATACTTCTTCCTTGACTCAGAAGGTCGTCGGATACGTCTTCCTGAACTGCGAAGAATGTTGAGTACGTCTTCCTGGACACAGAGGATCGTCAAATACGAGTAGTTGGACTCAGATGATCGTGGAATACCCCCTCATGGACTTAGAAGATCGTCGAATACGTTTTGCTGAACTCAGGAAATCGTCGAATACGTTTTTCTGAACTGCGAAAGACGTCGAATGTCTCCTGGACAGCGAAGGTGTTCGAATATCTTGGCTCAGAAGATCGTCGAATACGTGTTCTTGGACTGCGAAAGTCGTCGAAAACGTCTTCCTGGACTCAGAAGATCGTCAAATAGGTCATCCGGGTCTCAGAAGATCGTCAAATACGTATTTCTAGGTTCAGGAGATTGTCAAACACGCTTTCCTGGACTCAGAACATCGTGAAATGAGCCTTCGTCGACTTAGATGATCGTCCAATACGTAATTCTGGACGGCGTTAATTGGCGAATACGTCTTCCTGCACTCAGAAGATAGTTGAATGCGGTTCGCTGGGCTCAGAAGATTGTCGAATATGTCTTCATGGACTGCGAAGGTCATCGAATACCTCTCCCTACACACAGAAGATCGTGGAATTCGTCCTCCAGGACTCAGAAGAATGTCGAGTACTCTTTCTGGCCCCAGAAGATCATCGACTATGTCATCCACAACTCAGAAGATCGTCGAATACGTGAGCCTGTACGCATAAGATCATCGAATAGGTCTTCTTGGACTCAGGAGGTCATCAAATATGTCATGCTGGACTCAGAAGATCGCCGAATACGCCTTCCTGGACTCAGAAGATCGTCAAAACGAACTCATGGACTCAGAAGATCTACGTATTCCTGGACTCAGAAGATCATTAAATTCGTCCTGTTGGACTGCGATGATCGTCGGATACGAATTTCTGGACTCACGAGATCACTGAATACGCACTTATGGGCTCAGAAAATCGTAGATGTGTATTTCTAGACTCAGAAAATAGTAGTATGCGACATCGTGCGCTGCGAATATCGTCGAATACTTCTTCCTGAACTGCGAAAATTGACGAATACGTCTTCCTGGACTCAGATAATCATCGATTACGTTTTCCTGGACTCAGAAGATCGTTTAATAAGCCTCTCTGGACTGAGATGAATGTCCAATACGTCTTTCTGGACTAGAAGAATGTAGAATGCCACTTACTGGACTCAAAAGATCGTCGAATACGAACTCTTGGACTCAGAAGATCGTCGAATACGTCCTCCTGTACTGCCAAGATCGTCGATTACGTCATCGTGCACTTAGAACATCGTCCAATACGTCTTCTTGGAGTCAGAAGATCGTGAAATAGGCCTTCCTGGTGCCAGATGGTCGTCTAATACGTCATTGTGTTCGGCGTAGATCATCGAATACGTCTTCCTGGGCTCAGAAGATCGTCCAGTAACCCTTAGTGGACTCAGAAGATAGTCGAATGAGCTTTCCTAGATTCAGAAGATCGTCAAATACGTCATCCTGGAATCAGGAGATCCTGGAATAAGCCTTGCTGGACTTAGATGATCGGCTAATCCGTCTTCTCGTTCTGCGAAAATCGTCGAATACGTCTTCCTGGACTGCAAAGATCGTTGAATACGGCTTACTGGGCCCAAAAGATTGTCAAATATCTCATCCTGGAGTCAGAAGATCGCGGAATAGGCCTCTCTCGACTTAGATGATCGTCCAATACGTCCTTCTGGACGGCGTAGATCGACAAATACATCTTCGTATTCTCAGAAGATAGTCGAACATACCTTCCTGGACTCAGATGATCGTCTAATACTTCTTGTTCTGCGAAGATCGTCAAGTACGTCTTCCTGGATTGCAAAGTTTTTTGAATACAGCATACTGGGCCCAAAAGATCGTGAAATAGGTCATCTTGTACTCACCAGATCGAGGAATTGGCCTTCCTTGACTCAGATAGCTTTCTAATACGTCTTCCTGGACAGCGTAGATCGTTGAATACGCCTTCCTGGACTCAAAAGATCGTCGAATACGACCTACCGGACTGATTAGATCGTCCAATACGCCCTCCTGGACTTAAACGATCGTCGAATACACTTTCCTGGAATCAAAAGATCGTTAAATACGCCTTCCTGGGCTCCAACGCTCGTCGAATACGCCCTCATTGACTCAGAGGATCGTCTAATAGGTCTTCCTGTTCTGCGAAGATCGTCGAGTAGGTCTTCCTTGTGTGCAAAGACCGTTGAATACGGTTACTGGGCCCAAAAGAACGTCGAATACGTCTTCCTGGACTCAGGAGATCGTCGTATACGCCGTCCTGAATTCACTAAATCATTGAGTACATCTTCCTGGACTCGGAAGATCGTCGAATACTTCTTCCTTGACTCAGAAGGTCGTTGGATACGTCTTCCTGAACTGCGAGGAATGTTGAGTACGTCTTCCTGGACACACAGGATCGTCAAATACGAATAGTTGGACTCAGATGATCGTGGAATGCGCCCTCAAGGACTTAGAAGATCGTCGAATACGTCTTGCTGGACTCAGAAAATCGCCGAATACGTTTTCCTGGACTGCGAAAGACGTCGAATACGTCTTCCTGGACAGCGAAGGTGGTCGAATACGTCTTTCTGGGCTCAGAAGATCGTCGAATACGTGTTCTTGGACTGCGAAAGTCGTCGAAAACGTCTTTCTGGACTCAGAAGATCGTCAAATAGGTCATCCGGGTCTCAGAAGATCGTCAAGAACGTATTTCTAGGTACAGGAGAATGTTAAACACGCTTTCCTGGACTCAGAACATCGTGGAATAGGCCTTCGTCGACTTAGATGATCGTCCAATACGTAATTCTGGACGGCGTAGATTGGCGAATGCGTCTTCTTACACTGAGAAGATAGTTGAATACGGCTCGCTGGACTCAGAAGATTGTCGAATACGTCTTCTTGGACTGCGAAGGTCGTCGAATACTTCTTCCTTGACTCAGAAGATCGTGAAATGTGTCATCCTAAACTCAGAAGCTCGTCGAATACGTCTTTCATGACTCAGAAGAATGTCGAATACTCTTGCTGGACTCAGAAGATCGTCGAATACGACATCCTGTGCTCAGAAGATCATCGAATAGGACTTCTTGGAATCAGAAGATCGTCAAATATGTCATGCTGTACTCAGAAGATCGTGGAATAAGTTCTCCTGGACTCAGAAGATTGTCCAATACATCTTCCTAGACTCAGAAGATCGTATAATATCACTTACTGGACTCAGAAGATCGTCGAATACGCCTTCCTGGACACAGAAGATCGTCAAATACGAACTCATGGGCTCAGAAGGTCATCGAATAGGTCTTCTTGGACTCAGAAGATCATTGAATACCTTGTCTTGGACTGCGAAGATCGTCGGATACGAATACCTCGACTCAAAACATCACTGAATACGCCCTCATGGCCTCAGAAGCTCGTACAAAGCGTATTGCTAGACTCAGACGATAGTAGTATACCTCATCCTGCGTGGCGAAGTTCGGGGAATACGTCTTCCTGGACTCAGAACGTCGTCGAATATGTCATCGTGTACTCAGAAGATCGTGGAACAAGCCTTTCTGGAAACAGAAGAAGGTGCAATGCGCCTTCCTGAACTTAGAAGAATGTAGAATACCACTTACTGGACTCAGAAGGTCGTCGAATACGAACTCATGGACTCAGAAGATCGTCTAATACGTCTTTCTGGACGGCATAGATCGTCGATTACGTCTTCGTGGACCCAGAAGATCGTCGTATACGCTTACTAAACTCAGTACATCGTCAAAAAGGTCTTCCTGGACTAAGAAGATCGTCAACTGCCACTTACTGGACTTAGAAGATTGTCGAATACGGCTTCACGGACTCAGAAGATCATTGAATACCTCGTCTTGGACTGTGAAGATCGTCGGATACGAATACCTGGACTCAGCAGATACTCAATACCTCGTCTTGGACTGCGAAGATCGTCGGATACGAATACCTGGACTCAGGAGATCACTGAATACGCCCTCAAGGACTCAGAAGCTCGTACAAAGCGTATTCCTAGACTCAGAAGATAGTAGTATACGTCATCCTGCGCTGCGAAGATCGTGGAATACGTCTTCCTGGACTGGAAGATCGACGAATATGTCTTCCTACACCTTCGTGGACTCCAAATATCGCCAAATGCGAACTTATTGACTCAGAACATCGTGGAAGACGTCTACCTGAACTCGAGATCACCCAGTATGTTAATTAATATATGATTATCAGTTTACTTTGTAAGCAAACCCAACATGTAGTATTACATATTGTAGTGGAACATGTAGAACAATAAAGAATATTAAAAAAAAAGAAAAAGACCCATACGTCTTCTTGAATTCCGAGGATAGTCGACTACGCTTTCCTGGACTCAGAAGACAGCTGAATACGCCCTGAAGGACTCACAAGATCGTAGAATACGGAATCCTAGACTAAGAAGATCGTAGAAAACGGCATCCTCCGCTGCGAAGATCGTCCAATACGTCTTCCCGGACTACGAAGATCGTCAAATAGGTCTTCCAGGACTCAGAACATCGTCCAATACGTCTTCTTGCACTCAGAAAATAGTCGAATAGGCCTTAATGGACTTAGAAGATTGTCAAATACGTCATCTTGGAGTCAGAGGATCGTGGAATAGGCCTTACTGGACTCAGATGATCGTCTAGTACATTTTTCTATTCTGCGAAGATCGTCGAGTACGTCTTCCTGGACTGCAAAGATCGTTGAATACGGCTTACTGGGCCCAAAAGATCGTCAAATATGTCATCCTAGACCCAGAAGATCGTGGAATTGGCCTTTCTGGACTTAGATGATCGTTCAGTACGTAATCCTGGATGGCGTAGATCGACGAATACATCTTCCTATTATCAGAAGATCGTCAAATAAGCCTTCCTGGACTCCGACGCTCACCGAATACACCCTCATTGACTCAGAGCATCGTCGAATAGGCCTTCGTGGACTCAGGCGATCGTCTAATACGTTTTTCTGTTCTGCGAAGGTCGTCGAGTACGTCTTTCTGGCCTGCAAAGACCATTGATTACTGGGCCCAAAAGATCGTCAAATACGTGATTCTGGACTCCGAAGATCGTGGAATAGGCCTCCGTGGACTCAGATGATCGTCTACTACGTCTTCCTGTTCTGCGGAGATCGTCGAGTACGTCTTCCCGTAATGCAAGGATCGCTGAATACGGCTTACTGGGCCCAAAAGATCGTCGAATACGTCTTCATGGACTCAGGAGAACGTGGAATTGGTCTTCCTGGACTCAGAAAATCTTCATATACGCCTTACTGAATTCATAAAATCATCGAATACATCTTTGTGGACTCAGACGATCGTCAAATACTTTTTCCTTGTCTCAGAAGATCTTCGGATACGTCTTCCTGGACTGCGAAGAATGTCGAGTACGTCTTCCTGGACACAGAGAATCGTCAAATACGACTAGTTGGACTCAGATGATCGTGGAATACGCCCTTTTGGACTCAGAAGATCTTCGAATTTATATTGCTGAACTCAGGAAGTCGTCGAATACGATTTCCTCGACCAGGAAGGTCGTCGAATACGTCTTCCTGGACTGCGAAGGTCGTCCAATACGTCTTTCTGGGCTCAGAAAAGATCGTCGAATACGTGTTCTTGAACTGCGAAGGTCGTCAAACTCGTCTCTCTGAACTCAGAAGATCGTCAAATACGTATTCCTAGGTTCAGGAGAATGACGAATACACCTTCCTGGACTCAGAAGATCGTGGAATCGGCCTTCGTCGACTTAGATGGTCGTCCAATACGTCATCCTGGACAGCGTAGATTGGCGAATACGTCTTCCTACACTGAGAAGATAGTTGAATACGTCTCGCTGGACTCAGAAGATTGCCGAATACGTCTTCTTGGACTGCGAAGATCGTCGAATAGCTCTCCCTAGACTCAGAAGATAGTGGAATGCGTCCTCCTGGAATCTGAACCTCGTCGAATACGTCTTTGAGGACTCAGAAGAATGTCGAATACTCTTGCTGGACTCAGAAGGTCGTTGAATACGACATCCTGTACTCAGAAGATCATCGAATAGGACTTGTTGGACTCAGAAGGTCGTCTAATACGTCATGCTGGACTCAGAACATCACCGAATACAACATCCTGTACAGATCGTCCAATGGGCCTTCCTGGACTCAGAAGATCGTGGAATATGTCCTCCTGGACTCAGAAAGTTGTCCATTAAGCCTTCCTGGAGACACAAGATCGTCAAATACGAACTCATGGGCACAGAAGGTCGTCGAATACGTCTTCTTGGACTCAGAAGCTCATTAAATACCTTGTCTTGGACTGCGAAGATCGTCGGAAATCTATACCCTGACTCAAAAGATCACTGCATACGCCCTCATGGACTCAGAAGCTCGTACAAAGCGTATTGCTAGACTCAGACGATAGTAGTATACGCTATCCTGCGCGGCGAAGATCGTGGAATACTGTAGGATTTGAAGCTTTCACGGCGAACGTTAGTGATAAGAGCTTCACGGGTGATCAGCCGTGTTAAACTTAAAAAGGTCGAGCTTTCGGCCATTATACTCTCCATGGCCATCTTCAGGACTAAAATGATGGAAAATTCCAGAGGGTCCAGAGGCAGTTCGGGTCGAACTGGGGGACAGTGATTGCCCCCCGCCCGAGTGTCTCGTCCGCAGTACCGAGCCGTTGTACGGCTTAACCTGCGCAATGAGTTGGATGTTCTCTCTACGGGGATTTTTGTCATCTGGGAACATTATAGGTACAGGAAAACGGGTGGATGGGATTTATCCACGAGCTGGCAGTGCGCGGCTTCTGGTTGGCTGGCCAATCAGGTGACGCGCTCATTCCCACCAGGGTTCTGGCCATCAGTCACTCACTGAGAGGTGAGCTGAAAAGGTAATTTACTCTGTTTTGGATACAGATTGAACTGTCGCTTTTCCCATCTTTGAGATTATACCGCCGGACTTAGTATGTCCTTTGGTAGTCTTTTGGATGATAGTCGGCGCGGCTGGTTCTGGTCATATTGGCCCAGAGTATTTACCAGAGGGTTAGGGTGATTTTGGAGTTTGTTGTACATTGTGCGAGCGCGGGTTTTAATCACGTCGACAATGTACGGGATGCTGGAATGTTCATGGAGGACATGGGCAGGAAATCTCCAGCCGGTATCATAGATCATCCTTAACGCCCGATTCTGCAACGTCTGGAGTCTGATGAAGGTGGACTTTGCCACCACTCCCCAGATCTCGCATCCGTACAGAACCAGAGGTGGAATGATCGCACGATACAGCTGGAGCTTCAGGCGTAGGGGCATGGTTTTGGAACTGAGGATTGGGTATAGCTGCCGGAGAGCAGCATGACCTTGTAGTACTTTGCCCCTGACGTGATGTCTATACGTCAGCCGCCGGTCCAGCGTGACTCCGACTTACTTCGCCGTAGTGACCCAGGGGATCCGACGGCACCGCAACACGAGGTCCCGCGGGAGCCGGTTGACTTTCGTACTCGCCAGGAGAATCGCAGAGCTTTTCTCCGGGTTTATAGACATACGCCAGTTCTCGCACCATCTACTGATGGCACGGAGATGGGCTTGTACTTGGTGGTAACTGTAGCGCGGGTTCTTGTTAGTAGCGAAGATCAGTAGATCGTCCGCATACTGACAGATGTGTGTGTTTGGGTGCGTGGGGAGATCGGCCATGTAAGCTGCGAAGAGTGCCGGTGACAGTACACTGCCCTGGGGGACTCCTGCGCCAATGGGCCTCTCTCTGGAGAATGATCCCTCCACCTTCACCCGGAAGCTACGCTCCTGTAGGAAACTAGCCACAAAGTAAATATATGGAGGGGGGATTTCGTGCTGTATGAGCTTGTAGACAAGCCCCTCGTGCCAAGTGGTAGAAAATGCCTTTTCCACATCAAGCAACACTGCCACCGTTTTAGCCCTATCCTGGTAAGCCAGGGAAGCTTTTTCGGCTACATGCAGTAGTTGCTCGGTCGTGGAGTGGCCAGAACGAAAACCAAACTGATGTTCAGGAAGGAGACCTTTTTCCTCCAATAGGGGTTCCAAGGCGGGACAGGAACAGTTTCTCGAATACTTTCGAGATAACTGGTAGGAGGCTGATGGAGCGGTAACTAGATGGGAAGACCGGATTTTTGCCCGGCTTCAACACGCATACCACACGCGCCTGTTTCCAGACAGCTGGAAAATGACGCATGCTGAGGCATGCGTTGTAAATCCCCGTCAAGTGCATCACGGCTCTAGGGGGAAGGTGCTGGAGCATTTCCGCTGTTACACGGTCCTGTCCAGGGGATTTTCGGGCTCTTAGGGATTTTATGGTGTTAGTTACCTCGCGAGGGGTAACTATCGGGATGTGGAACACCTCGTGGTCCGCGGGTCCGACTTCTAAGAAGTCTTCTACCGCCTGTTCCACGAGGTCAGTATGGTCATCGTTCTGTGGATCTTCCCTGGGCTGGAATTGAGTTTCCAGATAGTCTGCTAGTGCCTCAGTTTCTCCCTCGGTTCGAACACAAGTCTTCCCCGAGGGCTATGCACAGGATGCTGGTGTACAGTTTTATCTTTCCGCAAGCCTCGGACGATGCGCCACGGTTTCCTCTCCTGGAGGTTTACGTGACGCAACGTGTTTTCCCAAGCTGCTTGCCTATGTTTTCTTAGGAGTCGTCTCACCAGGGATTTGAACCTCTGGTGTATTACTCCTATCCTAGGATGTCGGAATCTCTGCCATAGCCTTCTGACAGCATTCTTAGCTTGTATGAGGCGTTTAAGTGGTACAGGGATAGATGTCGGGTTTGGTGCTTCGGTAGGAATGCGGTGTGTGTGAGCACGCACCGCATTTAGGACTGAGGTTGCAAACCCCGCGGCTGCCTCCTCGAGAGCCTCGAGCGAGTCTATTCGAGGATTTGCCTCCACGGAGTTTTGAAGGGCAAGGACGGCCGCGTCCCAGTCGACTTCTTCCACCCAGTCCGGTACTCCCAGCGCAGTGAGATTAACGTCTGAGTCGACCACAACAGGGTTATGATCGGAATCCAGAGCGTTAATCACAGAGAGGTCCAAGTGAAATGGAATGTTTTTGGTGATTACGAAATCAATGATGTCCGCGGCGCCGCGTGCCGGGTAGTGAGTTGGACCTCTCGGCCCGTGCGCGTGAAGGGCGGGGTTCCCGCTAATGAGACGGTACAATCCCCGGCCCTTAACGTTCTGGGTGCGGCTGTGCCAGCTTGGGTGTTTTGCGTTGAAGTCGCCTGCAATACAAACCCTGTGGTGTAGGTTCAGGAGAGCCGTAATGTCCGCTTCATGGAAACGGCCATCCGGCGGGTCATATACCGCCACAAGCACCAGGTCGTTCCCGCCCAAGGATAACCTTATGGCGGTTGCTTCCAAGTGTTGTAGCGGAGGAATGGTAACAGGAGTATAGGTGAGATGGTTCTTTATGAATATGGCAGTACCACCGCCCTGTCGGCCGACCCGATCAGACCGATGAGCGGCGTAACTTGGCAGGGTAAACTGTACACCGGCGTGCAAGTGCGTTTCACAGACCATCAGGATAACAATTCCGTGACTGTCTACGAACTCTAACAGGCCAGGTCTCTGGTCTCTAACTCCATTTGCGTTCCAGAACGCAGCTCGAAATGAGCGCACAGTTCTATGCGCCATTAAGAGCTCGCGGAGTTAGAATACAGTTCCTTGGCAGTTTGAAGCACCATGAGGTGCTTCTTCACAGCGGAAATCTCGGGGTTATCGATGACTGCCCTGCAGCGCCGTAATATCGGGAGGGAACGCTGAACTAGGTCGGCGAACCAGGTTGACAGCTGAATGAACTCAGCCATGTCCTCGGAAGCGAATGCGTCTCCTAAGGGTTGTTGCTGGTTGTTTTGTCGGGGTATTACTGCCTCGTTTTTGGCTGTGCCAGTCCGGGAGGGCGGGCCAGCTTCTGATTCCTGATTGGAGGATCCACCATGTGTTGCGGGTGCTGGTGGAGGGGGAAGTTTTGCAACAGTTTTGTTGCTGTCTTTCTCCCCTGCAGTTGAGGCCTGTTTCTTCCGCTGTTTCTTCCCCTTCTTAGGGGGACATTTCTCCTTTGGAGCGGTGCTGGCGGTTGGTGCAGTCTCCTTGACAACAACCTCTTGCACGACGCTTTCCGGGACTGGCGCTACATTCGGGACAACCTGGCTTGTAGGGGACTCCTCCGTAGCCTCAGCCTGCGCGAGAGCACTTTCGTGTCTTGCCAGGGCGTTGGCAAGCGAAACCCCTTTTCTGACCTCTGGTGCAGCTTTGCCTCCAGAGGCTCCAGAGGCAGTTCGAGTCGAGCGGCTGCAATTTTATTTGCCCCGTTCGAGTGTCATGTCCGCAGTACCTAGCCGTTATACGGCTTAACCTGCGCGATGGTTTTGATGGTGTTACTACAGGGATGTATGTTACACTGGGAAATGATTGATGGAAACAAGGGGTTTTTATAGGGGCAGGGGGGGTGGTTGGAGGGGATTGGTCCGCGAGCGGGCTCTGCGCGGTCTCTGATTGGTCGTTTCCGGCCGGTCAGGTGGCGCGCTAATCCCCTCTAGGGTTCTGGCCGTCAGTCACTCACTGAGAGGTGAACTGAAACAGGTGTTTTCTCTGTTTTGAATACAGATTGTACTTTCGCCTTTCCCATTTTCAGAGTTAAACCGCCGGGCTTAGGATGTCCTTTGGTAGTCTCTTTGATGGTAGTCGGCGTGGTTCTCTCTGGGCGTATTGACCCAGAGTATTCACCAGAGGGTTAGGGTGGTTCTGGAGTTTGTTGTACATTGTGCGAGCGCGGGTTTTAATCACGTCGACAATGTACGGGATACCGGAGTGCTCATGTAGGATATGGGCAGGAAATCTCCAGCCGGTATCATAGATCATCCTTAATGCCCGGTTCTGCAGCGTCTGGAGTCTGATGAAGGTGGACCTTGCCACCACTCCCCAGATCCCGCATCCGTACAGGACTAGAGGCGGGATGATCGCTCAATACAACTGGAGTTTCAGGCGTAAAGGCATGGTTTGGGAACTAAATATGGGGTATAGCTGCCGGAGAGCAGCATGGCCTTGCAGTACTTTGCCCCTGACGTGATGTCTATACGTCAGCCGCCGGTCCAGCGTGACTCCGAGATACTTCGCCGTAGTGACCCAGGGGATCCGACGGCGCCGAAGCTCGAGGTCCCGCGGGAGCCGGTTTGCTTTCGTACTCGCCAGGAGAATCGCAGAGCTTTTCTCCGGGTTTATCGACATACGCCAGTTCTCGGACCATCTACTGATGGCACGGAGGTGGGCTTGTACTTGTTGGTAACTGTAGCGCGGATTCTTGTTAGCAGCGAAGATCATAAGATCGTCCGCATACTGACAGATGAGTGTGTTTGCCTAGACTAGACTACCAGATGGCAGGCTGAGAACAGCCCGAGGTGTGTCATTCGTGTACCTGCCCTTTTAGGGCTTAACCACTGCATGACGGGATTAGGATGTTACAGGATGGCTGGTGAAGAATGAGGATTGAGGATTGTTGGGAGGTAGCATTTTTATGCTCCTCGTCGGATGTTACTTTCAGCATGCAACTGCCGTTGGGCACTGCTGATGGGTGGTCCCAATATGGATATTGGCGAAATGTTTTGGACTTCCAAACTGCTCTTGGAAGGACTGTCAGGAGTTCAGCTTGCGCTGTTGATGGGGAAGCTCCTGTGTTACCGGGGGTGCCCGCAAGCCATGCGGGGAACCCGGTGTCGCACAAGCGTGCGTTCTCTAGGGATATAGTCCCCAAGAGACCTAACCAGGGCGCTCCGATGTTGTGGAAACTGGTCGTAGAATTTTGTTGCCCGGCGCCTAATTTCGTCCTCCACGTACGGGAGGGACGAGGTTTCGTGCAGTAGTCTCGAGGGGAATCTGCGGTATACAGAATAGATTACACGAAGACCTCTATTCTGTATACGTTGCAGACGCAGGAGATGGGTGTCTGCAGCCATGCCCCAGATTTCGCAGGCATACAGGAGGATAGGGATAATGAGAGCCGGAAAGAGACGTAGCTTTAAGGGGATTGGCATCCCCGACCGCAGCATAGGGTACAATGAGGCAATTGCCCCACTGGTCCGCGCTCATAGGTCGTTGATGTGTCCCCGAAAAGTTAGGCCCTTGTCGAGCTTTACTCCCAGGTAGGTAAGGGAATCTACCCACTCAATCCTTCGGCGAAGGTATGTGAATGTGGGGAAGTTGGCGGGGAAGCGGCGTTTGGTGAAAAGTATGGCGCGGCTTTTCTCCGGGTTAATGGACAATCGCCAACGCCTACACCACTCTTGGATGAGGCGGAGGTGTCGCTGTATGGGGAGGAAGGTTCTGCGAGGGTGTTTATTTGTACAGTATAGCAGCACGTCGTCAGCATACTGAGCTATGTTAACGTGCTGCTCGGATGGAATGTCGGCCACATATACGCTGAACAGCGTAGGGGACAATACAGAACCTTCAGGGACTCCGCCTCTGATTGGCCTTCGTGTGGATTTGGTTCCCGCAACTGCGACCACAAAGGATCTATGTTTTAGGAATGAGTGTAGCAGGTGTATTAGGTGTGTGGGTAGCTCCAGTTGGATGAGCTTGTAAAGGAGACCGGCATGCCAGGTCGTAGAGAAGGCCTTCTCAACATCTAGAGAGACCGCGGCGGTATAGGCTTTGTCCTGGAATCCCAGGGCAGCTGCCTCCACCACACGCAGCAACTGCTGAGATGTTGAATGGCCCGGCCGGAACCCAAACTGATGGGGAGGGATGGCTTGAATGTCCCCTAAGATGGGAGACAAGCGGACTAGTATAAGTCTCTCGAGTACTTTCGAGAGTACAGACAGGAGACTTATGGATCGGTAGTTGGCAGGATGAACCGGGTCTTTCCCTGGCTTCAATATGCAGATCACCCGGGCCTGCCTCCACTCACGTGGAAAGTGGCCAAGGGCAAGGCACATATTGAAGACCTTAGTAAGGAAGAGCACGGCCTTGAAAGGAAGGTGGCGGAGCATGGCAGGGGTTAACCCGTCAGGCCCCGCAGCCTTTTTGCGGTCGAGGCGTCGGAGTACGCCCTGGAGTTCGCTGGGTTTGATGATGGGAAGCCGATCCGCCTCCCCATGAGGACGCCGAAGATATCGACGTACCTCCCGGCGGACACGGTCGGAGAAGTCTAGGTCCTGCGGGTCGTCTCTAGGACGCATAGTCCTCTCCAGGTAGTCAGCAAACACATTAGCTTTGGCTCGGGGTTCATAGGCCAGGCCTCGGGTGCCTTGGATGGGTGAGGTGTGTGACCCTCCTCGGTTCCTGAGTCGCTTGGCAATCTTCCACACGTCGCCATCTTCCGGGTTCAGACGAGTCATCGTATCCTCCCACGCGCGCACTCGGTGCTCGCGTAGGCGGAGACGAACCTCGTGGCGTAGACGCCTTAGAACCGCTAGATGATGGGGCGTGCGGCGCCTCTGGTAGCGCCTGCGAGCCGCCCAGGAGCGGCGGATGAGCAATAGAAGCTCTAAAGGCAGGACATCAGGATGGAGAGGAACTGGGGTGTGGATGGTGAGGTTGTGGACCGTTCGCTTCACGACAGAGGTGAAGGAAGAGACCGCAACCTCTAGGGTTGGGATGTCTGTGATGTTGGGGTTGGGGGGGATGGAGCCATTCAGGCAACTTCTGACGCAGTCCCAGTCTACGTTCCGATGTTGGATCGGGACCTCATGACTGGCAACCTGGGTGTTTATGATGGCCAACACGGGATTATGATCTGAATGAAGTTCGTTGACCGAAGTGAGTGATAGATGATATGGAAAATGCTTGATGATTGCGAAGTCTATGACGGATGGCCGCCCTAGACCTCGCGGGTAATGGGTAGGTTGCCAGGGACCCTCGACTCTAAGTTGAGGGTCCGCGTCTACCATTCTGATGATGTCGTTGCCTCTAGCGTCTGCGCGGGGGCCGCTATGCCAGCGCTGATGCTTAGCATTTAAGTCCCCGGCAATAATGGCATGAGGATGTAGGGCAAGGATGGAGAGGTAGTCGTTTGGAACGAACTGCCTCTGGGGAGGGTGATAAGCAGACACCATCAGGACTTCAGTACCTCCGAGGTGGACACAAGTGGCCGTGGCCTCTAGGGTTTGAAGTGGAGGGAGCTGGATGGGTTTGTGGACCACACTGTTCTTCACGAAGATCGCTGTGCCGCCCCCACGGCGGCCGACGCGGTCCGATCTGAGACAGTGATAGCCCTGGAGTCGGGATGTGACGTTCTGATGGAGATGTGTCTCTGACACCAGAATGAGGTCTAGGGCATGCGCTACAGCAAAATGGTGGAGCTCATTCTCCTGACCGGCCAGGCCACACGCGTTCCAAAACGCGAACCTAAACGAGGTACGAGACCTAGTCTGATCCGCCATTCTGGGTCGTGCGGATGACGGTGGTCAGGAAAGCGAGCGCCTCCATGGCTATGGCCATTTTGCTGGTTTGGTCGCTGGCAGAGAGGAAACTTACCAACAGTTCAGCGATCCTCTGGCCATGATTTTGCAACAATTGTTGCAACCACGCCAGTACGTCCTGGAACTGAGGTGTGGGAGGGGTAATGGTTGGTTGTGGAGGTGGTTGGACAGGAGGGCTCGGTAGCACCGGGTCCACTTCGACCGCGACCTCTCTCTGCCGGCGGGCGGGCGTGGGAGCCCCACGCTCACCGCGAGCTTCGGAGACGGTGGCAGGCCTCCGAGGACGTCGGCGCTTTCTCGACCTAGGAGGAAGGGGAGCTGGTTGTGTAACTGGAGCTTGTGTTTGTGCATTGGGGTGTGTGTCGGAGTTGTTAACGCGCGACGCCACAATGTTAACCGCAGCTCTACTGGCCACTGCCGCGTACGCTGGACCCTGGGTCGGACCCGCCTGGGCAGGACCTTCCCGGGGGCTGACCGCTGCAGAAGGTTGGACCACCTGTGGTGGGTTCTTAGTTGCTAAGATGGCCTTCCTTGCTGGACAGCCTCCGTAGCAAGCTACGTGTGCGCCGGAACAGTTGGCGCACTTGGGCACATCCTCCCGAGATTTCGGGCAGACCTCTTTTGAGTGTTCGCCACCGCACCTCAGGCAGCGTAGTTTCCTGTGGCAAAAGTGGCTGGAGTGGATAAACCCCAGGCAACGATGGCACTGGGGAGGACCGCTAGAACCCTTAGATGGTTCAATATGTACCCGGAGGTAACATAGGCCTGTGATGGCATCAATTTTCTTACCCTCCGAGTCGAGGGCTCTCTCCACCACTACAAGGAATAGTGGGAGGGGTGTTCTGGGTCCTTGCCCATTTGGTGCAGCTCTGGTCAGCTGTTTGACCAGTCTTGGGCTGACGCCCTGGCGTTTGAGGTCTGCGACAATCTCGTCGATGGGTGTGTCCACCGGAAGACCGCGGATAACCCTGTGGACGTCGCGGGTTCTCTCCAACCCGAAGGTGAAGTGGGGGATACCCTTGTCCTTAAGGTGGTGGAGGAGGATGTTGTAGTCTTTGGCCGATTTGGCCTGGAAAATAAAGCGGCTCTTGCTCCGCCGCACCGTACACTCCCTCGACAGGGTAGGCATCACCAGCTTAAGAAAGCCGATAGACCCTGTGAAGTCGTCCACGATGATCGGTGGAACGTGCTGCTTTTCAGGGAGAGGTATTTGAGGTTGGTTGGTTGGTTGGTTTAGGTTTCGGAGACCTTCTTGTGCCAGTTTGGCTAACTCGGCCAGGTGTCTCTTGGTGTTACGTGAGACCACCTCACGAAAACCGTCTTCTCCCTGTTGAGGAATTTCTTCCTCTCCAGAGGAGAGACCAGATGAAGAGTCGTCGTCCATCGCGACGGAAGATCTGCAGGAGTATACACTCCCACAGTCCTCGGAGTCAGACTCCGGATTTTGGCCTACCCGTGGAACATCTTCGCGTGGGAGGTCCTGGCTGGTGGTACGTTCCGAAGCCTCGACTCTACGGCACTTGCCTCTTCCGCTTTCGCGTTGAGTGGCAGGTCGCTTCTTAGCCTCGGCGGAGGTCTTTTTGACAGCACCAGTGGAGGTGCTGGCAACGGGAGTTGCAAGCTGGCTGGCAGGCCCCTTTCGGGACTTGCCGGGGGAAGAAGGAAGGCTGGCAGGCCCCTTTCGGGACTTGCCGGGAGAAGAAGGAAGAGAAGACATAAGGGGCAGGTACAATACTGCACCCTAGGGTGCAGTATTACTCAGACACACCTCACGTGAACTCACCTGCAGGTAGCAGGGGCTTAGCAGCGTGCCGAACAGAGGGCCGGACACCTTTTACAAGATGCGCCTTATCTACCCGACGGTAGATGGCTAAGCCTTGTTCGGCAACCCGCTACCTGGAATAAGTAGTCTGCCTCGTTGCACCAGCACGCCCCTCCAAGCGCCGAAACGGTGTCGAAGAAGAAGCAGGAAGGAAGCTGTGCGATACACTACGGCTTGCTGTCAAGCCTCTTGCAGTGTATGCGCAGAAAATAGAGCTTTGCCTGAAAAGGCCGTCGCTTGAAGTCTCTGGAAGCACCACCACGGTCGCCGCAGGCGTTCTCCCGCTTATTCCCCTGAATCGAGGATTCAAGCGTTCCAAGCACTCCAGCTCCCAATGGTTCCGTAGAATCGAAGTGTAGACGCTACGAGTTCCAATCATGGAATCTGTGTTTGCCTTGACTAGACTAGACTACCAGATGGCAGGCTGAGAACAGCCCGAGGTGTGTCATTCGTGTACCTGCCCTTTTAGGGCTTAACCACTGCATGACGGGATTAGGATGTTACAGGATGGCTGGTGAAGAATGAGGATTGAGGATTGTTGGGAGGTAGCATTTTTATGCTCCTCGTTGGATGTTACTTTCAGCATGCAACTGCCGTTGGGCACTGCTGATGGGTGGTCCCAATATGGATATTGGCGAAATGTTTTGGACTTCCAAACTGCTCTTGGAAGGACTGTCAGGAGTTCAGCTTGCGCTGTTGATGGGGAAGCTCCTGTGTTACCGGGGGTGCCCGCAAGCCATGCGGGGAACCCGGTGTCGCACAAGCGTGCGTTCTCTAGGGATATAGTCCCCAAGAGACCTAACCAGGGCGCTCCGATGTTGTGGAAACTGGTCGTAGAATTTTGTTGCCCGGCGCCTAATTTCGTCCTCCACGTACGGGAGGGACGAGGTTTCGTGCAGTAGTCTCGAGGGGAATCTGCGGTATACAGAATAGATTACACGAAGACCTCTATTCTGTATACGTTGCAGACGCAGGAGATGGGTGTCTGCAGCCATGCCCCAGATTTCGCAGGCATACAGGAGGATAGGGATAATGAGAGCCCGAAAGAGACGTAGCTTTAAGGGGATTGGCATCCCCGACCGCAGCATAGGGT
This sequence comes from Tenodera sinensis, assembly GCA_030765045.1. Lineage (NCBI taxonomy): Eukaryota > Metazoa > Arthropoda > Insecta > Mantodea > Mantidae > Tenodera > Tenodera sinensis. The sequence continues at coordinate 62,167,142 of CM060974.1, read as the reverse complement.
ACAATGAGGCAATTGCCCCACTGGTCCGCGCTGAAAGGTCGTTGATGTGTCCCCGAAAAGTTAGGCCCTTGTCGAGCTTTACTCCCAGGTAGGTAAGGGAATCTACCCACTCAATCCTTCGGCGAAGGTATGTGAATGTGGGGAAGTTGGCGGGGAAGCGGCGTTTGGTGAAAAGTATGGCGCGGCTTTTCTTCGGGTTAATGGACAATCGCCAACGCCTACACCACTCTTGGATGAGGCGGAGGTGTCGCTGTATGGGGAGGAAGGTTCTGCGAGGGTGTTTATTTGTACAGTATAGCAGCACGTCGTCAGCATACTGGGCTATGTTAACGTGCTGCTCGGATGGAATGTCGGCCACATATATATAATGGTGTTTGCCTTCTCCTCAGTTTCCAAATATATACTATGGTTAGATTGTGTTGTCCGAACCAATGCACGAGTGATGGTTTCTGATTGGGCCTGCTGTAGGCTCGGCTGCAGTGTTTTCCCGCGGGTACGAAATTTGTGCAGTGTTTCTGATGGCTATAGTCCACGCGGAACTTAGTTTGAGTCCACCTATCTATCCCCACTCTCACGGACTACATCTTATCTCTCTCCCGCAACTTCTACAATGCCCTGCCACAAAGCTTCAATGCCCTGATCCGTGGCCTCGGGGAATATGACCTTGATCCCGGGGAAACCTACAAACGCCCCAGACTCATACTTGGCAATAATTAGACGCAAACGTCAACACACTTAAAAACAACATAACAACCATCTCTATATCTCTCAATCAAACAATCCCCAACAAATATTCCACCGTTTTACCACAGTCCCATTTAATATGTATAATTGAGCCAGTAAAGCAATTGTCCTTATATGGCATTAGTCTAGAGGCTCCACCACGGTGGATTCCCTCTTGTGACACACTCCATTCTCTTAGTTTGAGTCCGCCCTCTCTGTTGAAATTGTGGGGGTGTAATTTGATGTGGATCGCCTCCTTGATGAGTCTGTCCCAGTAATTTTCTGCGTGTTCTAGTATTTTTGTGTCTTGGAAATTTATTTTGTGGACCTGTTCTATGCAGTGTTGGGCTACTGCTGATTTTTCGGGCTGGAGAGCTCGACCTTTTTAAGTTTAACACGGCTGATCACCCGTGAAGCTCTTATCACTATCGTGGAATACGTCTTCCTGAACTGCCAAGATCGATGAATACGTCTTACTGGACTCAGAAGATCGTGAAACAAGCCTTTTTGGACACAGAAGAAGGTTCAATGCGTCTTCCTGAACTCAAGAATGTAGGATACCACTCACTGGACTCAGAAGGTCGTGGAATACGCGTTCCTGGACTCAGAAGATCGTCAAATACGAACTAATGGACTCAGAAGGTCTTCGAATACGTTTTCCTGGACACAGAAGATCTTCGAAGATATTATCCTGTCCTCAGAAGATCGTGGAGTAGGCCCTCCTGGACTAGGGAAATCCTGAGATACCTAATCCTGGACTCTCAAGATCGTGGAATCGGCCTTCCTGAACTCAGATGATTGTACAACACGTGTCCCTGGTTGGCGCAGATCGTCGAATACGTCTTCCTTGACTCACAACTTAGTACAATATAACTTATTGGCCTCAACAGCTCGTCGAATACGAACGAATGGACTCAGAAGATCGTCTAATACGCGCTCCTGGACGGCATACCTCGTCAAATACGTCTTGCTGGACTCAGAAGATCGTCAAATACCTAATCCTGGACTCATAAGATCGTGGAATCGGCCTTCCTGAACTCAGATGATTGTCCAGCACGTGTTCCTGGATGGCGTAGATCGTCGAATACGTCTTCCTTGACTCACAACGAAGTACAATAAAACTTAGTTGTCTCAGAAGTTCGTCGAATACACCTTCCTGCACTCAGAAGTTCGTCAAATACGCCTTCGTAGACTCAGTAACTCGTCGAATACGAACTCATGGACTCAGAAGATCGTCTAATACGTCTTCCTGGACGGCATAGATCGTCGATTACGTCTTCCTGGACCCAGAATATCATCGTATACGCTTACTAAACTCAGTACATCGTCGAAAAGGTCTTCCTGGACTAAGAAGATCGTCGAATGCCACTTACTGGACTTAGAAGATCGTCGAATACGCCTTCGTGGACTCAGAAGATCATTGAATACCTCGTCTTGGACTGCGAAGATTGTCGGATACGAATACCTGGACTCAGGAGATCACTCAATACCTCGTCTTGAACTGCGAAGATCGTCGGATACGAATACCTGGACTCAGGAGATCACTGAATACCTCGTCTTGAACTGCGAAGATTGTCGGGTACGAATACCTGGACTCAAGAGATCACTCATTACCTCGTCTTGAACTGCGAAGATCGTCGGATACGAATACCTGGACTCAGGAGATCACTGAATACCTCGTCTTGAACTGCGAAGATTGTCGGATACGAATACCTGGACTCAGGAGATCACTCAATACCTCGTCTTGGACTGCGAAGATTGTCGGATACGAATACCTGGACTCAGGAGATCACTGAATACCTCGTCTTGAACTGCGAAGATTGTCGGATACGAATACCTGGACTCAGGAGATCACTCAATACCTCGTCTTGAACTGCGAAGATTGTCGGATACGAATACCTGGACTCAGGAGATCACTCAATACCTCGTCTTGAACTGCGAAGATTGTCGGATACGAATACTTGGACTCAGGAGATCACTGAATACACCCCATGGACTCAGAGGCTCGTACAAAGCGTATTCCTAGACTCAGTAGATAGTAGTATAGGTCATCCTGCGCTGCGAAAATCGTGGAATACGTCTTCCTGGACTGCGAAGATCGACGAATACGTCTTTTGGGACTCAGGTGATCGTTGAATACGCTTTCCTGGACTCAGAAGACCGTCAAATACCACTTACTAGACTTAGAAGATCGTCGAATACACCTTCGTGGACTCAAAATATCGCCAAATACGAACTTATGGACTCAGAACATCGTGTAAGACGTCTCCCTGGACTCAGGAGATCACCCAGTATGTTAATTAATATATGATTATCAGTTTACTTTGTAAGCAAACCCAACATGTAGTATTACATATTGTAATGGAACATGTAGAACAACAAAAAATCTTAAAAAAAAGAACCAGTACGTCTTCTTGGATTCCGAAGATAGTCGAAAACGCCTTTCTGGACTCAGAAGACAGCTGGAAACGCCCTGAAGGACTCAGAGGATCGTAGAATACGGAATCCTAGACTCAGAAGATCGTAGAAAACGGCATCCTCCGCTGCGAAGATCGTCCAATACGTCTTCCCGGACTATGAAGATCGTCAAATAGGTCTTCCTGGACTCAGAACATCGTCCAATGCGTCTTCTTGAACTCAGAAAATAGTCGAATAGGCCTTCCTGGGCTTAGAAGATCGTCAATTGCGTCATCTTGGAGTCAGAAGATCGTGGAGTAGTCCTAGCTAGACTCAGATGTTCGTCCAGTACATCTTTCTATTCTGCAAAGATCGTCGAGTACGTCTTCCTGGACTGGAAAGATCGTTGAATATGGCTTACTGGGCCCAAAAGATCGTCAAATACGTCATTTTGGACTCAGAAGATCGTGGAATAGGCCTCCGTCGACTCAGATGATCGTTCAGTACGTAATCCTGAATGGCGTAGATCGACGAATACATGTTCCTATCATCAGAGGATAGTCGAATATGGCTCTCTCGACCCAGAAAATCCCCAAATAAGCCTTCCTGGAGTCCGACGCTCGCCGAATACACCCTCATTGACTCAAAGAATCGTCGAATAGGCCTTCGTGGACTCAGACGATCGTCTAATACGTTTTCCTGTTCTGCGAAGATCGTCGAGTACGTCTTTCTGGCCTGCAAAGACCATTGATTACTGGGCCCAAAAGATCGTCAAATACGTCATTCTGGACTCAAAAGATCCTGCAATAGGCCTACGTGGACTCAAATGATCGTCTACTACGTTTTCCTGTTCTGCGGAGATCGTCGAGTACGTCTTTCCGTACTGCAAAGATCGTTGAATACGGTTACTGGGCCCAAAGATCGTCGAATACGTCTTCATGGACTCAGGAGAACGTGGAATTCGTCTTCCTGGATTCAGAGGATCGTCATATACGCCTTACTGAATTCATAAAATCATCGAATACACCTTCGTGGACTCAGACGATCGTCAAATACTTTTTCCTTGTCTCAGAAGATCTTCGGGTACGTCTTCCTGGGCTGCGAAGAATGTCGAGTACGTCTTCCTGGACACAGAGGATCGCCAGATACGACAAGCTGGACTCAGATGATCGTGGAATACGCCCTTGTGGACTCAGAAGGTCTTCAAATTTGTGTTGTTGGACTCAGGAAATCGTCAAATACGTTTTCCTCGACCAGGAAGGTCGTTAAATAGGTCTTCCTGGACTGCGAAGGTCGTCGAACACGTCTTTCTGGGCTCAGAAGATCGTCGAATACGTGTTCTTGGACCGCGAAGGTTGTCAAACTCGTCTCCCTGAACTAAGAAGATCGTCGAATGCCTCTTACTGGACTTAGAAGATCGTACAATACACCTTCCTGGACTCAGAAGATCGCGGAACAGGCCTTCTTCGACTTAGATGGTCGCGCAGTACGTCATACTGGAGAGGGTAGATTGGCGAATACGTCTTTCTACACTGAGAAGATAGTTGAATACGGTTCGCTGGACTAAGAAGATTGTGGAATACGTCTTCTTGGACTGCGAAGGTCGTCGAATACCTCTCCCTAGACTCAGAAGATCGTGGAATGCGTCCTCCAGGAATCTGAAGCTCGCCGAATACGTCTTCCAGGACTGAGAAGAATGTCGAATTCTCCTCCTGGTTCAGAAGATCGTCAATGACGTCATCCAGAACTCAGAAGCTCGTCGAATACATCAGCCTGTACTCAGAAGATAATCGAGTAGGTCTTCTTGGACTCATTAGGTCGTCAAATATGTCATGATGGACTCAGAAAATCGGCAAATACGACACCCTGTACTCAGAAGATCGTCGAATAGGCCTTCTTGGCCTCACAATATTGTCCCGGACGTCTTCCTGGACTGAAAAGCTCGTAAAATACCACCTACTGGACTCAGAAGATCGTCAAATACGAACTCATGGACTCAAAAGATAGTCGAATACGTCTTCCTGGACTCAGAAGATAATTGAATTCGTCGTGTTGGTCTGCGAGGATCTTCGCATACGAATTCCAGGACTCATGAGATCACTGAATACGCCCTCATAAACTCAGAAGATCGTAGAATACGTAATGTTAGACTCAGAAGATAGCAGTATACGTCATCCTGCGCTGCGAAGATCGTCAAATACGTCTTCGTAGACTGCGAACATCGACGAATACGTCCTCGTGGACTCAGATAATCGTCGAATACGTTTTCCTGGACTCAGAGGATCGTCTAATATGTCATCCTCAACTCAGAAGAGAGTGTAATAAGCCTCTCTGGACTCAGATGAATGTCCAATACGTCTTCCTGGACTCAGAAGAATGTAGAATACCACCTATTGGACTCAGAAGATCGTCGAATACGCCTTCCTGGATTCAGAAGATCGTCAAATACGAACTTATGGACTCAGAAGATCTTCGAATACGTTTTCCTGGACTCAGAAGATCGTTGAAGATATCATCCTGTACTCAGAAGATCGTGGAGTAGGCCTTCCTGGACTAAGAAGATCGTCAAATACCTAATCCTGGACTCAGTAGCTCGTCGAATACGAACGCATGGACTCAGAAGATCGTCTAATACGCGCTCCTGGACGACACAGATCGTCAAATACGTGTTCCTGGACTCAGAAGATCGTCGAATACCGCATACTGGACTCAGAAGGTCGTCGAATACGCCTTTCTGGACTCAAAAAATTGTCAAATACGAACTTATGGACTCAGAACATCGTGAAAGACGTCTACCTGGACTCAGGAGATCTCGCAATACGTCTTCTTGGATTCCGAAGATCTTCGAATACGAAATTCCTGGACTCAGGAGTTCGTCGAATACGTTTTAATGGACTCAGAAAATCGTTGAATACGCCATTCCTGGACTCAGAAGACAGCCGAATACGCCCTTAAGGACTCAGAAGATCGTAGAATAAGGAATTTTAGACTCAGAACATCGTAGAATACGTGATCCTTCACTGCGAAGATCGTGCAATATGTCTTCCGGGACTACGAAGATCGTCGAATACGTCTTGCTGGACTCAGAGCATCGTATAATACGTTTTCTTTTACTCAGAAGATCGTTGAATGCGTCATCCTGTACTCGTAAAATAGTCAAATAAGCCTTTCTGGACTCAGAAAATCGTGGAATATGTCATCCTGTACTCAGAAGATCGTAAAAAAACTCCTTAACTAAAAACATCGTCAAATACGGAATCCTGGACCCAGAAGTTCGTCGAATACGTCTTTGTGTACTGCCAAGATCGTGGATTACCTCATCGTGGACTCAGAACATCGTCCAATATGTCTTCTTGGAGTCAGAAGATCGTGGAATAGGCTTACCTGGTCTCAGATGGTCGTCTAATACGTCATTCTGGGTGGCGTAGATCGTCGAATACGTCTTCCTGGATTCAGAAGATCGTCGAGTACGCATTAGTGTACTCAGAAAATTGTCCAATGGGCTTTCCTGGATTCAGCAGACGTCACCTTGGACTCAGGAGGTCGTGGAAAAGGCCTTCCTGGACTCAGATGATCGTCTAATACGTATTCCTGTTCTGCGAAGATCGTCGAGTACGTCTTCCTGGACTGCAAAGATCGTGGAATGTGGCTTACTGGGCCCAAAGGTTCGTCATATATGTCATCCTGGACTCAGTAGATCGAAAAATAGGCCTTCCTCGACTTAGATGATCGTCCAATACGTCATTCTGGATGGCGGGGATCGACGTATACATCTTGCTATTATCAGAAGATAGTCAAATATGGCTCTCTGGACTCACAAAATCGTCAAATACGCCTTGCTGGACTCAGAAGATCGTGAAATACGCCTTCCGGGGCTCAGACCCCCGTGGAATACACCCTCATTGACTCACAGGATTGTCGAGTAGGCCTTCGTGGACTCAGATGATCGTCTAACATGTCTTCCTGTTCTGCAAAGATCGTCGAGTACGTCCACCTGGTCTGCAAAGACCGTTGAATACGGCTTACTGGGCCCAAAAGATCGTCGAATACGTCTTCCTGGACTCAGAACATCGTCGAATAGGCCTTCCTGGACTCAGATGATCGTCTAATACGTCTTCGTGTTCTGGGGAGATTATCGAGTACGTCTTCCTGGACTGCAAAGTTCGTTGAATACAGCTTACTGGGCCCAAAACATCATCGAGTACGTCTTCCTGCACTCAGGAGATCCTGGAATTCGTCTTCCTGGACTCAAAATATCGCTGATTACTTCTTCCTGGACTCAGAAGATCGCCGGATACGTCTTCCTGGACATCGGAGAATGTTAAGTACGTCTTGCTGGACATAGAGGAACGACAAATACGACTAGGTGGACTGAGATCATCGTCCAATACGCCTTTATGTACTCAGAAGATCGTCGAATACGTCTTGCTGGACTCAGGATATTGTCGAATACGTATTCCTGGACTGAGAAGGTCGTCGAGTACGTCTTCGTGGACTGCGAAGATCGTTGAATACGTCTTTCTGGGCTCAGAAGATCCTCAAATACGTCTTGTTGGACTGCGAAGGTCGTCGAGCACGTCCTCCTGGACTCAGAAGATCGTCAAATAGGTCATCCTGAACTCAGAAGATCCTCAAATACGTATTCCTAGGTTCAGGACAATGTTCAATACGCCTTGCTGGACTCAGAAGATCGTGTAATAGGCCTTCGTCGACTTAGATGATCGTCTAATACGTCATCCTGGACAGCGTAGATTAGTGAATACGTATTCCTACACTCAGAAGATAGTTGAATACGGCTCACAGGACTCAAAAGAATGTCGAATACATCTTCTTGGACTGTGAAGGTCGTCGAATACCTCTTCCTACGCTCAGAAAATCGTGGCATGCGTCCTCCTGGACTCAGAAGCTCGTGGAATACGTCTTCCAGGACTTAGAAGAATGTGAATTCTCTTCCTGGCCTAAGAAGATCGTCGACTACGTCATCCAGAACCCAGAAGCTCGTCGAATACATCAGCTTGTACGCAGAAGATCATCGAATAGGTGTTCTTGGACTCAGGAGGTCGTCAAATATGTCATGCTGGACTCAGATGATCGCAGAATACGACATCCTGCACTGAGAAGATCGTAGAATAGGCCTTCCTGGACTTAGAAGATAGTCAAATACGAACCCATGGACTCAGAAGATCGTCGAACACGTCTTCGTGGAATCAGAAGATCATTGAATTCGTTGTGTTAGACTGCGAAGATCGTCGGATACGAAATCCTGGACTCAGCAGATCACTGAATACGCCCTAATGGGCTCAGAAAATCGTATATGTGTATTCCTAAACTCCGAAGATAGTACTATACGTCATCCTGAGCTGCTAAGATCGTGGAATACGTCTTCCTGGACTGCGAAAATCGGCGAATACGTCTTGCTGGACTCAGATAATCGTCGAATACGTTTTCCTTGACTCAGAAAATCGTCGAATATGTCATCTTGTACTCAGAAGATCGTGGAAAAGGATTTCCTTGACTAAAAAAATATCGTCAAATACCTAACTCTGGACTCAGAAATTCGTCGTATACGTCTTCCTGTACTGCCGAGCTCGTGGATTACGACATCGTGGACTACGAACATCGTCCAATACGTCTTCTTGGACTCAGAAAATTTCGAATAGGCCTTCCTGGACTTACAAGATCGTCAAATACGTCATCTTGGAGTCAGAAAATCGTGGAATAGGCCTTCCTGGTCTCAGATGGTCGTTTAATACGTCATTCTGGGCGGCGTAGATAGTCAAATACGTCTTCCTGGGCTCAGAAGATCGTGGAATACTTCTTCCTTGACTCAGAAGATCGTCGGATACGTCTTCCTGGACATCGAAGAATGTCGAGTACGTCTTGCTGGACATAATGGTTCGTCAAGTACGACTAGTTGGACTGAGATCATCGTCGAATACGCCATTATGTACTCAGAAGATCGTCGAATACGTCTTGCTGGACTCAGGAAATTGTCGAATACGTTTTCCTGGACTACGAAGGTCGTCAAATACGTCTTTTTGGGCTCAGAAGATCGTCGAATACGCCTTTTTGGACTGAGAAGGTCGTCGAGCACGCCTTCCTGGGCTCAGAAGATCGAAAAATAGGTCATCCTGAACTCAGAAGATCGTCGAATACGTATTCCTAGCTTCAGGAGAATGTTGAATACTCCTTGCTGGACTCAGAAGATCGTGGAATAGCCCTTCGCCGACTTAGATGATCGTCCAATACGTCATGCAGGACAGCGTAGATTCGTGAATACGTATTTCTACACTCAGAAGATAGTTGAATACGGCTTACTGGAATCAAAACAATGTCGAATACGTCTTCTTGGACTGCGAAGGTCGTCAAATACCTCTCCCTAGACTCGGAAAATATTGGAATGCGTCCTCCTGGACTCAAAAGCTCCTGGAATACGTCTTCCAGGACTGAGAAGAATGTGAATTCTCTTCATGGCCTAAGAAGATCGACTACGTCAGCCAGAACTCAGAAGTTCGTCGAATACATCAGCCTGTACGCAGAAGATCATCGAATAGGTCTTCTTGGACTCTGGAGGTCGTCAAATATGTCATGCCTGACTCAGACGATCGCCGAATACGACATCCTGTACTGAGAAGATCGTAGAATTAGCCCTCCTGGGCTCAGAAGATCGTCCAATACGTCTTCCTGGACTCAAAAGGTCGTAGAATACCAGTTACTGGACTCAGAGAACATCGTCGAATACGCCTTCCTGGACTTAGGAGATTGTAAAATACGAACCCATGGACTCAGAAGATCGTCGAATACGTGTTCCTGGAATCAGAAGATCATTGAATTCGTCGTGTTGGACTGCGAAGATCGTCGGATACGAATTCCTGGACTCAGGAGATCACTGAATACGCCCTTATGGGCTCAGAAAATCGTAGATGTGTATTCCTAAACTCCGAAGATAGTACTATACGTCATCCTGCGCTGCTAAGATCGTGGAATACGTCTTCCTGGACTGCGAAAATCGGCGAATACGTCTTGCTGGACTCAGATAATCGTCGAATACGTTTTCCTGGACTCAGAAGATCGTGGCATATGTCATCCTGTACTCAGAAAATCGAGGAATAAGCCTCTGTGGACTCAGAAGAATGTCCAATACGTCTTTTTGGACTCAGAAGGATGTAGAATATCACTTATTGGACTCAGAAGATCGTCAAATACGCCTTCCTGGACTCAGTAGATCGTCAAATACGAACTCTTGGACTCACAAGATCGTGGAATACGTCTTCTTGGTCTTCTTCGATCTGGAGAAGGCCTACGATACCACATGGCGTCATGGTATTCAACGTACTCTTCACGGGAATGGTTTGCGAGGCTTTTTAGCAATATTGCTTTTTAATTTTTTAGCCGTGTGCCGCTTTCGTGTTCGCATTGGTAATACGTTCTCACAGGAGAGGATCCAGGAAAATGGTGTGCCCAAGGGGTCGATTCTTAGTGTGACGCTCTTTGCCGTTGCCATTAACGGCATTGCTAATGTAGTTCGTAGGGGAATACCTATGTCACTGTACGTTGACGATTTTGCGATCTATTATCGATCTTATAGTCTTGAGCACATAGAACGTCAACTGCAATTGACCATATCAGCTATCGTCGTCTTGTCCCTTCACGCCGGTTTTAAGTTCTCCCCTACGAAAACACAATGTGTCCACTTTCGTCGACTTCGTGGTGTACATCCTCCTCCAGAACTCCATTTGCGTGACACACCCCTGCCGTTTGTTTCCCACATCAAGTTCTTGGGCTTTCACCTCGACAGCAAACTCACATGGGAGCATCACATTCGTCAACTTCGTGCCTCTTGCAATCGTTCGCTTCGAATACTCCGAGTTTTATCTGGAGTATCTTGGGGCGCCGATCGCACTGTCATGTTGAAGCTGTATCGTTCATTGGTGAGGTCCAAACTAGATTACGGCAGTTTTATTTATGGCGCAGCATCCGCCTCTAAACTTCGTTTTTTTAAATACTGTACATAATGCTGGTATCCGTCTAGCTACTGGAGCTTTCCGCACTAGTCGTGTAGAGTGTCTGTATGCTGACTGGTGAACCTCTACTTTCTATTCGGCGCTCGTTTTTATTGTGTTCTTACGTGGCCCGTTTGGCAGCCCACCCCGGCCACCCGTCTTTTAATCCTGTATTGCGCCCGCAACTCGCTCTCCGGAATGGTATTCTCTTAGCCGCTGTCCTCCATGGCAATTACAGCGTGCCCAGTTCCACCTGGAGCTTTCGACGAATGCTAAGTTAGCTACCCCTCCAAATGGTGTATTGTCAGCTTTTCACCGAGATCCTGGGACGTTACCGGAATTACACCCCGGTATTTACCGATGGTTCCCAGGTGGATGGGGCTACAGGGTGTAGTTTTGTGCATAACGGTGAGACTCACAAGTACCACCTTCTAGACTTTGTGCTGATTGCACGTTCATTTTTTTTTAGGGCGGCGCTGGCCCGATAGGTAGTGCTGTCGTCGTGCGCAGCCTACGTGAGGGAGCGAGAGAGAGGGCAGTCTGGGGTAGTCTTTGTCTAGTAGTCAGTCGTGATGGTAATCGCCAGAGGTATGTAGCTCTTCTCTCTCTTTCGCTCTCTACTACCGCCGTAACTATGCGGGATCGATCTGGTGATATAATTATTTCTATGGGGCAATGAGTTTATGGGGTTAAGTCGTCACTTATGCGGACAATAATTCAGATTTCAAATAGGTAAACTTGGTATATAGCTGGAAAATGTGTACAACTCACTTCATTCATATTTATTGTAAACGTCCACTGGGAATTCTTATCACCCGATAAAACATAGAGACATATAATTGTTATTTCATCAAGCCTCAACATTTGTAATTATCATTTATTAAAATTGTGTTGATCAAATCTTACATTTTATTTCTATAAAAGGGGGGCACTCCTTTGACCGAAAAGGTCCTGCCGTTTCCCCGTTTCGTGATCCTACTCCCACGAAGTAATTGACTACATCCCGTGAAGGGTAGTGCAACTTGAGTTCCGTTTTTACCGCCGAGCTGTTTGCAATCTTTTATTTCGTTTATTCCTTTTTATCTCCTGTTCCATCCTGGAAGTTTTATCATCTGCTGCGACTCTCTGAGCGCACTGCAGGCATTGCAACAGTTTGTCAGCACGTCAGCACTAATTATGAAAATTCTGACACCCGTTTCGCAGTTACTCTCGCGTGGATACCAGATTGTTTTTACTTTGACCCCAGGCCACGTAGGCATTCCCGGCAATGAAGCGGTTGATGAGGCTGCTAAGTGTGTCTGCCGTTTGCCGGAGATTTTTACACGCAGTCTTCCTTACACGGATGTACAACGGTACTTCCGTCGCCATCTTTTGTCTGTCTGGCAACAATCATGGGAAGCGTTAGACATCACTGGCACTCAAGTGCGGACAATCAAGGAAACGGTGCATCCTTGGATAACATCTTCAAGGGATACCAGGCGGGCAGAAGTCATCTTGGCCCGCCTGAGAATAGGTCACACGCGCATCACGCATGGACACTATCTGCGTGGTGAGCCAGCGCCGGTATGTTGCACCTGTGGCGTTCAGCTCTCTGTGGCCCATGTCCTAGTTGATTGTCCGCGCTACAATCGTGAGCGCCAGTTGCTTGGCCTGGGTTCTAGTTTAAAGACGATGTTAGGCGACGACCCGGTAGTTGTGGATTCAGTGCTGCGGTTCCTCGGCAACATTGGCTTTGGTAAGCAAGTTTAAATTGTATTTAGTGGTTTTACTTTTTACCTTTTACATTTTATCTGCTTACGTTTTTAGATAAGTTAACACGTTTTAACTGTTTTGAGCTTACCTTTTACACAAGTTATAAGTTTTAAGTGTTTTACCTTTTATCGTTTTTAGCTTCCGTTTTCATATTTAATTTTCAGTTTTAAGTCATGGTGAGTTTTATCCGTTTTTTATTTTTGACTTGGGGCTCTAATGACCTAGCTGTCGAGGGCCCTTAAACCCTAATCACTCACTCACTCACTCACTCACTCACTCACGCACTCACTCACTCACTCACTCACTCACTCACTCACTCATTCACTCACTCACTCACTCACTCACTCACTCACTCACTCACTCACTCACGTATTCTTGGACTCTGAAGGTCGTCGAATACCTCTCGCTAGACTCAGAAGATCGTGAAATGCGTCCTCATGGACTCAGAAGCTCGTCGAATACGTCTTCCAGGACTCAGAGGAATGTCGAATACTCTTGCTGGACTCAGAAGATCTTCGAATATGTCATCCAAAAAATCAGAAGATAGTTGAATACCTCATCCTGTACTCAGAAGATCGTCAAATGGGCCTTCCTGCACTCAGAAGGTCATCGAATATGTCATCCTGTACTCAGAAGATCGTGGAATAAGCCTTCCTGAACTCCGAAGATCGTCCAGTACGTCTTTCTGGACTCACAAGACCTTAGAATATCACTTACTGGACCCAGAAGATCGTCGAATACGCCTTCCTGGACAGAGACGATCGTAAAATACGAACTCATGGGCTCAGAAGATCATCGAATACGTCTTCCTGGACTGTGAAGATCGACGAATACGTCTTGCTGGACCCTGGTAATCGTCGAATACGCTTTCCTGGACTCAGAAGGTCGTCGAATATGTCATCGTGTACTCAGAAGATGGTCGAATAAGCCTTTCTCGGCACAGAAGAAGGTTCAATACGTCTTCCTGAACTCAGAAGAATGTAGAATGCTACCTACTGGACTCAGAAGATCGTCGAATACGCCTTCCTGGACACAGACGATCGTAAAATACGAACTCATGGGCTCAGAAGATCGTCGAGTACGTCTTCCTGGACTGCGAAGTTCCATGAATAGGTCTTCCTGGAGCCAGGTAATCGTCCAATACGCTTTCCTGGACTCAGAAGGTCGTCGAATATGTCATCATGTACTCAGAAGATGGTGGAATAAGTCTTTCTGGGCACAGAAGAAGGTCCAATACGTCTTCCTGAACTCAGAAGAATGTAGAATACCACCTACTGGACTCACAAGATCGTCGAATACGCCTTCCTGGTCTCAGAAAATCGTCAAATACGAACTCATGGACTCAGAAGATCTTCGAATACGTTTCCCTGGACTCAGAAGATCGTCGAAGATGTAATCCTGTACTCAGAAGATCGTGGAGTAGGCCTTCCTGAACCAAGGAGATCGTCAAATACGTAATCCTGGACTCAGAAGACCGTGGAACCTGTCTTCCTGGAGTCAGATGATTGTCCAACACCTGCACCTGGATGGCGTAGATCGTTGAATACGTCTTCCTTGACTCACGGCGTAGTACAATATAACTTAGTGGTCTCAGAAGATCGTCGAATACACCTTCCTGGACTCTTAGGTTCGTCAATTGCGCCTTCGTGGACTCAGTAGCTCGTCGAATATGAACTCATGGACTCAGACGATCGTCTAATACGTGTTCCTGGACGGCATAGATCGTCGAATACGTCTTCCTGGACTCAGAAGATCGTCGAATATCACTTAGTGGACTCAGAAGATTGTCGAATACGCCTTCATGGACTCAAAATATCGTCAAATACGAACTTATGGGCCCAGAACATCGTGGAAGACTTCTACCTGGACTCAGAAGATAGCCCAATACATGTTCTTGGATTCCGAAGATCGTCGATTACGAATTCTTGGACTCAGAAGATCGTAGAATACGTCATACTCCGCTACGAAGATCGTCCAATACGCCTTCCCGGACTACGAAGATCGTCGAATACCTCTTCCTGGACTCAGAACATCGTTGAATACGTTTTCTTTTACTCAGAAGATCGTTGAATACGTCATCCTGTACTCAGAAGATCCTTCAATTAGTCTTTCTGGACTCAGAAAATCATCAAGTATGTTATCCTGTACTCAGAAGATCTGGGAAAAGGTCTTCCTTGATTAAAAACATCGTCAAATACGTAATCCTGGACTCAGACGTTCGTTGAATACGCCTTCCTGTATTGCCAGGATCGTGGATTACGTCATCGTGGACTCAGAACATCGTCCAATACGTCTTCTTGGACTCAGAAAATAGTCGAGTAGGCCTTCCTGGACTTAGAGGATGGTCAAATACGTCATCTTGGAGTCAGAAGTTCGTGGAATAGGCTTTCCTGGTCTCAGATGGTCGTCTAATACGTCATTCTGGGCGGCGTAGATCGCCGAATACGTCTTGCTGGGCTCAGAAGATCGTCGAGTACGCCTTAGTGGACTCACAACATAGTCGAATGGGCTTTCCTGGACTCAGAAGGTCACCGAATACGATATCCTGTATTCACAGGATCGTCGAATAGGCCTTCCTGGACTCAGAAGATCGTCGAATATGTCATCCTGTACTCAGAAGATCGTGGAATAAGCCTTTCTGGTCACAGAAGAAGGTCCAATGCGTCTGCCTGAACTCAGAAGAATGTAGAATACCACATACTGAACTAAGAAGATCGTCGAATACGCCTTCCTGGACTCAGAAGATCGTGGAAGATGTAATCCTGTACTCAGAAGATCGTGGAGTAGGCCTTCCTGGACTAAGCAGATCGTCAAATACGTAATTCTGGACTCAGAAGATCGTGGAATCGGCCTTCTTTGACTCAGATGATTGTCCAACACGTGTTCCTGGATGCCGTAGATCGTCGAATACGTCTTCTTTGAGTCACAACTTAGCACAATATAACTTAGTGGTCTCAGAAGATCGTCGAATACACCTTCCTGGACTCAGAAGTTCGTCAAATACGCCTACAAGGACTCAGTAGCTCGTCGAATACGAACTCATGGACTCAGAAGATCGTCTAATACGTCTTCCTGGACGGCATAGATCGTCGAATACGTCTTCCTGGACGCAGAACATCGCCAAATACCACTTACTGGACTCAGAAGATAGTTGCATAGGCCTTCCTGGACTCAGAAGACAGCTGAATACGCCCTCAAGGACTCAGAAGATCGTCGAATACGGAATCCTAGACTCAGAAGATCGTAGAATACGTCATACTCCGCTACGAAGATCATCCAATAAGTCTTCCCGGACTACGAAGATCGTCGAATACGTCTTCCTGGACTCGGAACATCGTCGAATACGTTCTTTTTTACTCAGAAGATCGTTGAATACGTCATCCTGTACTCAGAAGATCCTTCAATTAGCCTTCCTGGACTCAGAAAATCATCAAGTATAGTACCCTGTACTCAGAAGATCTAGGAAAAGGTCTTCCTTGACTAAAAACATCATCAAATACGTAATCCTGGACTCAGAAGTTCGTTGAATACGCCTTCCTGTACTGCCAGGATTGTGGATTACGTCATCGTGGACTCAGAACATCGTCCAATACGTCTTCTTGGACTCAGAAGATAGTCGAGTAGGCCTTCCTGGACTTAGAAGATGGTCAAATACGTCATCTTGGAGTCAGAAGATCGGGAATAGGCTTTCCTGGTCTCAGATGGTTGTCTAATACGTCATTCTGGACTGCGAAGATCGTCGAGTACGCCTTGCTGGACTCAAAGGCTCGTCGAATACGCCCTTATGGACTTACAAGATCGTGTAATATGTCTTCTTTGACTCAGAAGAACGTCGAATACGTCCTCCTATTTTATAAAATATATTTTATTATTTACCTATTTTATAAAGTTAAGGTAAACCTTATTGCTTGAAAGAGCACAGGACAATATGGGATTCTTCATTGTTTTAATTTTGTTATTACGTTCAACAATAGCGAATTAGTAATACCTTCTGTTTCCTCTATTCATTGCTCGTTTAAGTGTTTTACAATATGCACTGTAGTGTACTGTAGTGTTTGAGTGTTCAGTTGTGTGATCTACTAAGAACAGATTTGTTTATCATGCACAGGACTTAATCATACTTAAATAATCTAAGGTTTGACATTCATTATCTGTGATGAACATATTGTTTTCTTAGGGAATTTACGTCAAATGATAATAGGTTAAGTTAGAGAAATCATCAAATCTCTTGCTTACTTGACTGTTGACCTAGACATAAGTCTACTTTTCATTCTTCAACAGCAATTTAAATATATTGATATGCTCATTACTTATTATTCTTGTTATAATTTACCTTTCCTATTATCAATCTGTTTCTTTTCGAAAATACCTGACAAAAATGATCTGACATGTCATTTGTAATAGAAGTTAAATTAATGTAGAATTTTTGTAGAGTCAAGAAAAAATGTCTATAGCAGTTGCAACGTTCCTATAAACTCTGGTCTGAAAGTGAATCCCATATTCCAAGTTAGATATATGTAACAGGGAGGTGCGATTGGCCTTCATTTTACCATTGTGGCAGTTTATGAGGATGCCTGAGCTATGAGATATTGGCTTCGGGGTGTATATGGTGGCAACAGATAATATTGTATAAAATGACATTCAAAGTAAAGTCCAAATTTCACCAAAGCTATTTCGCTATAAATTTAAAGGATTTGTAAATCAAATTATGTGGCAAGACAATGGCTGGAGTGGAAACTTAAAGTTTTCCCATTTAGTTTGTCATCTCTTTCTTTGCAAAACATAATTTAGTTCAGTTGAAATGTAAAATTCTGTGATTATCCTTATGCGGACAAAAGTGTGTATTATTATTAACAGTTCTATTTATGAAACAAAATGAGATCATTCTGAATCACTGATAACTGTCTGAACATTTATACCAGAGGGTTTATGCTGCTATGTGTAGGTGCTCTATTTTGTTTCCAAATAAGTCTTTAGTGCACATTTGGGTACATGTGCAGTTTTTGAGAAAACATTATTTTTAAGGAAGTCATGGCTCAGAATCCTCCATTATGGAGAAACATGTATATGGAAAGAGGATAGAAGACATCTCTATTGTTTTAGATGCATTCAAGAAATTCTTCCTGGGTAAAACAGACAGACCTTAAAACCATTATTATAATGAAATAACTATCGTGAGTTAATCACCAGTTCATATTTTATGATTTGTCCTATAGTGCTCTGTATAGTCCAAGTATTCCCAAATTCTAAATAACTTCAGCCTCATTATCTCAGATTGGCAAAATTCTAATTTGCACACTAAATGTGTATCTTAATTTCTGCAGAGGATTAACATAATTTCTTTCACAAAACTACTGAAAATGATCTTTAGTTTAAAATCATTGACCTTTCTTACCAGATATAGGTGTTCAAAATAACTGTATTTAAGTTAAGATTTAATCACCCAACGAGTAATAAAAACAAGTAATGTAACATTTATAGCTATTTACGAGTAAAATATTTGAGAAGCCACACATATCTATCTCTTTCCTTTGTACAAAGGTGCTCTACTCTCTTAATGCAAACATGTCATTTATCTTGATTAGAATGTTCTTATATGAAATGACCTTTCTGTAGATCATATAAAAAGTGTTCTTTGCGTCTCTGCTCTTCTTTCTGAATGTAACAGTCATAAGGTTAAAGCAACTCATGTGTTTTACAAGTGAATTAATATGTTACAGGTTCAAACGCATGAGGACCTTTATTCTGCAAAACCTCCAAGGTAAATTATCTGGCTGATCCATTCTACAAGAAACAACCTATTTCTATTAAATGTTTTTCATACTTAATGATCAGAGTGGAATTGCTTGAGTAAGTTTTATCATTCACTATCCTCACACATATTATGTTCTCTGTTAGTGTTAGATGCCGAACTGTTAATTGAACATAATAACTAGAGCCCGGATTTTTTGATCACTTGGATCAGACCATTTCTGTGTAGACTGCCGTTTGATATAACTTCGTTTTAATATCTCTGTATTTAAATTTAACAGGCAAATGCCGATAAACAAATTGCCAGAACATTAAAATAATATCTATACTTCGAGATATTTGAATCGTTTCTTTTCATTTCTCATGTCACATAATCATGTTGTATGTTAAGTAACTTAGCACTTAACAAATTGAATGTATTGTGTAATAAATAGTAGCATTTCTATTGGTAACGGTTTTCTTTTATTGGTCATTTCTTCAATTTTACAGGCAATTTTTGATATTTTAGGACATTTCTATCTTAGTTTTTTTAAACTGTCATTTAATGTTACGAAGTTATACTTTATTAAACGAAAAGCAAAGTTACCACATGGTACTTGTATGGATAATGTTCTGTCACGCCAAACTGTGTTTGTAGGTGGTAAATTAATCAATGATTGTACCCAATTATCCTTACTACCAGTGCCTGTTATAATCAGTATGTTGAACTCACAGTTTATATTTAAAATTTTTAGTGTGTACTGTGGGGAGCTGTAATGGTGATTCTGGACTACATGAGCTACAGCCACAAAATTCAAGATATACATTTGATTTGCTATAAAAATATTTCAAACATATGGTATTTGAATAAAAATCGTTAGAGCGATTTTCAAAATAATCAACATTTTTTATAAATTTTCCATGCAAAGGGTACTTTTGGGAGGAGGAATTTTCTTCAAAACCTTCGTGTCACATCCTTGAAAGACAATAAACTTCCATACCAACTTTGGATCTCACCCGACTTTTCATTTTTAAGTTATGCGATCCACAGACTGACAGACACACACACACACACACACACACACACACACACACACACACACACACACACACACACACTCACACACACACACACACACACACACGTGGAGCTTTTTCTGGGATTCAGGGGCCTCAAAATATATATTTCCGCTGGAATCTCGACATCACATTTTTGGGTGTAATACAATATTTCTACTTTACTATATGCAGTAGAGAAAATAAAAATATGGCTGTCTTTGTGCATTTTTAACTGAGGATTTAGAGAAGTGCAGTTGTATTTACGTAACTTTCTCTACCAATGACAAACAACACATCCGGTTGTTGTGTCCTCATTAATTTACTGATAATATATCTTTACTTAGGCATGAATAAAACCTAAGATGTGCTTTATTACAACATATGGGAGACCAGTATTAAATATTAGTTTCTGGTAACAAGCTATTGGAATGGAAAAGGAAAAAATGGGAGGGAAAATCAAGAATTGTAAGTTTTAATGCACATTGATTAAATGATACTTTCCATGCTATATTTCAATATGGAAGCGTGAGTGTAAAACTAAAAACAGAGAGAAGTTCTCACAAAGCTGTAATAAGAACATGTGAACAATGAACAATAAACAGAGGTGAACTAATTAAAAGATAAAAGCAGTTTTACCATGTCTTGCTAATATTATCTTTGAAAAACTTTAAGGGGAGGCATCTGTGAAAATGACAAAAATTCACAATTCACAATGATATGAAAATTTGTATGTATGTGTGCCAAAGCATAACTAGAAGGTTTGCCAAATTTCAGTTTTGAGCAATTCCGCGAATATGTCATACCGAGTGTTAAAATTTGAAATCAATGTTTCAGTTTTTTTTACTGAGGAAAGATGATGTTAGATACTCCAAAGTATCTTATGAACTGAAAAATAAATGTTTTTGATGTGAATACGGGTTCAGATTTCACTTCTTACCCACATATTTCCAAAACACTAAAAATAAGCGTGAATAACGGTGATTTTCATATCAATATTTCAGGAGCTATGTACAACTGTTTTAATTTTTTTTCGATGTACATCACACAATGACTCTTCATCTTCAAAACGTGTATATGGCTAACAATTTTCGACATTTATAAATAATCCTTAGAGCCTGTTTAATTATTACTGTGTGTCGATGTCAGTTGGTCACGGTAGATAAGGATAAAGTCCTCTGCAGGGAAAAGTGATTGACTGAAAAAAATATCCTTTTTGATTTTGCGTCATTACAATATAACAAATAAAAATGTATCAGAAAGTTTTCCTCTAAAGTCATTCGTTTTCCCACAAAACACGTGACTAACGGACAATTGGTGCTGGCGCCCTGTGGTCGTCATACGCGTACAGCGCTTGTGAGACTTATAGACGTATCAGTCCATTTCTGACTCCATGGCTAAATCACCAGCCCAAAGACAACGTGAATACAAACAACGTCTGAAGGAGCAAGACAGTTATCTACAAAGGAAGGAAAAAATAAATGTGACTATGAGGAAAGAAAGAGCAAAACTGAAATAAACAAAACAAGGAAGAGAACACTTCAAGTCTGAATTAGGAGACATAAGCAAGCACAGCGGGCAAGACAGAAGATAAGAGACCAAGAAGGGATTGATAAGGATACTCCATCAACATCAGTGGGTTTCAAAAGCAGACAGCATTTTGGAAAGTGCAGAAAACGTGTTGAGGAAGCATTGCCGCAATCTCCACGTAAAAGAAAAGAAATTATTCGTAAGTTAGCAGTTGAAGAGGGATTACATGTTGTAAAACCAAAGCATTCTGTCCCGGTATCAGGAAAACAACTATCAGAGGAACTTCAAAGTGCAATCATCAAGTTCTATGAGGATGATTCAATATCTTATCAAGCTCCTGGAAGAGATGATTTTATTGAAATGCATGTTCAGGGAGAAACAAAAGAAGTGTGCATTAGGTATCTAGTGGTAACATTAAAAGAAGTATATGCACTCTTTCTAGAAGACCGAGAAGAAATGTCCGTGGGGTTGACAAAATTTGCTGAGTTACGCCCTGCTCACGTGCGTCTTCAGTCAGATCCCACATAATATGTGCACATGCATTATACATGAAAATACCAAGTTTCTTCTCAAAGCATTGTGTAAAAATCACGTACTCACTGATACTGAATTTCGTAAGTTCATAGCACAAGTGGTTTGTGATCAGATATCGAGTAAGTGTATGCAGGGAGGATGCTCCAACTGCCCGGGATTGAGTGGAGCAGACATTTCGGATGAACTCACTAATTCTCCATGCGAATGGAAACTGTGGAGTTCACGGAATGGAAGAATGGAAATAGAAGTTAAAAATGGGTCTGTAAAAGACTGTATTGAAGAACTGAGTAATTGCCTGCCACGTTTCCTAAATCACATTTATGTAAAAAGACAGCAATCCGAGGCCTTTAAGAAGGCTCGGAAATATGTTGCAATTAGTGAAGCTGTGATACAGATCGACTTCTCTGAGAACTACACATGCAAGGAGCAAAATGAAATTCAAGCTGCCCACTGGAACAATACACAGATCTCAATATTTACTGCTGTTGCCTGATACAGGAAAGAAGATATTGGTGAAATTCAGAAACAATCTTTTGCTTTGGTGTCTGATTGTGCACCACATGACAAATATGCAGTTGATATTTGCTTAAGGAATATATTTTCGGAAATATTGGATATTGTTCCGAATCTTGAACTTGTGAAAGTGTTTTCTGGTGGAGCTGCTTGTCATTTTAAACAGAAATACACATTGAGTCATGAGACATATCTTTCCGAAGTACTTGGAATCCAAATTGAATGATACTTCTTCGAATCCTGTCACGGAAAGGGGGCAGTAGATACGATTGGAGGACAAGTGAAGAGGATGGCCTGGGCAGCTGCGAAAGCAGGAAGCAGGATTCAGAGTGCTGAAGAATTTGTTAATACTGTTATAAAGAAAACCAAATTATGTCTTCTTCAGGTTTCTCTGTCTGAAATTGAAGAAGCAAAAGAATTTCTCGACAAAAGATTTGAACGTATTTCACCTATGTCATCCACTCAGCGGGTTCATTATGTGAAAGTATTAGGTTTAAATGTTATGGAATATGCTTCTCTTTCATGTGCGGAAAGTGTCAGAATGATGCACAACTTTCGGAAATAAAAAACAGTGTAGTGATATGCGCGTGTACTACGAGGCTACTGCATTTAACGTTCCTGCACTATAAGGAGTCCAATCCAGAGTTGTTACAGATATGTGCTGTGTGCTCTCATGTGTCGTCTTTGTTATGGTTTTGAGTCAGCTTTTTATACTTGCAATGACGTAACTGTGATAAGAAATGAGAGGTGCCAACAATTGTTTATTCCGTTTATGCTACATGACATTAATGCTTCTCCAAAGGATATGATTATTATCAAAACGATAAATACAATTACACACCTGTGTGTATTACATGTATGTAACTTATAATACGTTATCACTATGATTTACCGTATGTTATACCATGTAAAACAAAGACAAGGTATTACAATTTTCGCAAATGTCAGTTAGTCACAAACTCATGTCAGTTAGTCACGCTGACCTTTGAATAAATATCTCCAGATGAGAATAACATGCCAAATATTTTTTCAGGTTATTTGAAAGCTTAGAAGTTCCTCTCTCAAGTGATTTTTCAGAACAAGTCAAATAAGAAAACTTTCAGAGAAAACGGAGGACAAACGTTTGAAGTTGGACATGCAGTTGACAAAAATGTCAGTTAGTCACGAAAAGTTTACCGCTCATTATTAAATAATTGTTTCACTTTGTTAAGGTTTTTATCTTTCCTGTCACAACCGCCAATATATTCCCTGTCATCGTATGTCGTTAAAATAACATTTTTACATCTATATGGGCCATTAGATGGACATTTTAAGAAGAAAATGTAGTGTTAATGTCAGTTAGTCATACGCGGAATTACTGTTTTCTATGTAAGATCATTTTTGCAAAACATTTTTATTGTGTCTTTTTTTTGTTTTTTTTTTTTTTTTTTGCTGCAATTATAGGGCAGTATAGGAATCGCTTCTTATAAAGTATTATTTGTTTTAAGTAAACTAAACTCTGGTCATATGTTTCCTTAGAGTATGTCTACAAAACCTGGTACTTTATTTGGCTATGTGAAACAGTTTTGGAGAAAAAAAAATATTGAATACCTCAATGTCCATTTTTTTTCAAATTATTCATAATTTTCAAAATAAAAATTCAATAACAATTAAACTATTACATCTAGAGCATTCAAAATACCAAATTTTATGAAGCAACTATCTGAGAGCATGTGTGCAAAATTTAAAAGAAATCTATTAAGAACTGTATTAGAAGATGCATTTTTAAGATTGAAAAATGTAAAAATATAGAAAGCAGAGAAACATGACTTTAAAGATGTAAGTGTATGACAACATACATTTTCTGCTTTAGAATTCCCCTGGAGCATATGAAGGTCCTTCAGCTAACTGTTTAGCTTCTTCTTCTTTAAGTTTTGCTATTCTTAACTGTCTTTTTGCTGATTTCAATGTATTTAATGTACTCAGTGCACTCTGCTTTAATCTTCCCTTATCCCTAACATTGCTAATTCTTTTGCTGACTGGACTTACTTTACTAGCTGTGACTCTTCCTTTACATAGAGAGTAGCCTCACAACCCATATTAAATTACTGATAGCTGCTACTTGAACCTGCTTCTTCAATATCTAATGTAGATCTAGTTATGCTCGTTTCCTCCTAAGATTTGCCAGTTTGCCATCTAGACATATTTTTTCTTGCTGCAAGAGATTTCTTTGTTTGCTTTTGCTTACCCATTTTAGAATAATTTTATACCAATTAATATCAATTTAATGAAAATCTGGTCCACCTAATGTACAATCTTTACAACTGTACAATAAATTATAATAGTGAGAAGAGAGTCAGCTGGTTGTATGTTTAGAAACAACTAAATAAAGAATTTAGATTTTCACTTACAGCAAGAAAATACTTATTTAGTATTCCCTGCCTTATATTACACTTATTCTTATTCTAAGCTCTACTCATCTAAATGTACACCACAATAAAGATGATGCCTCTCTTCTTCGAGCTGTGTAATCTTGAATAAAATTCAGAAAAATACAACAACGTGGTTCACGCATGCAAAAACAGGAAACAATGGTCCGTTTCACGGCCATGAATGTTTGCAGAAAATCCCACAAAATATATCTGCTTACATCCACCAGAACTGAATCAGACCACCCGATTTAAACTTGAAAATTGTACGCCATTGGGGGTAATGGGTGCATTTCAGCAGCCACGCCCACCCGCACATGGGCATTTAAATCATGGCGTACGGCCTTTTAAATGGCGATGAGGAGTAAACGTTGCTAGATTTTGAAAGTACAAGGTACAGACATAATTTTAATGAAAAAAACGAAAAATCGTATTTTTCGTCATTTTTTTTTTCCAAATTTCACCGATGCCTCCCCTTTGGGTAGGTGTTTAATGATCCACTTGATTCCACCCATATTTGTTCAGTGCATTTTATTGTGGGTATGCACTCTTCCTGATTCTACCTGTCATACATATAAGCTACTTTATTTCAGGTAAGGGAGTTCAAACTCAGGTAAAGCTCTTGAACTGAGTACTTTATATGAGAACTGACATTACAGTTTCCTTAGGTTGTGCAAAGAAAATACAATATTACACACACTTGGGCAGGCTGGTGTCTCTGTTGTCCCATTCACAAATGTTTGACACAGAATTGCCATTAGAGCTCGACGTAATTATACATTTTAGGAACTCCAATAACTATACGTATCCCTAGGGCGTCTCCTCTATGCAGAGGTTATCCTCATCCCCTGGCCATAATAGGTATTATCAGTAGTGATAAGCAGGCACAATCATTTAATAACATATCACTTTAAAGCACAGTTTTGCATGACAGAAGGTATATCCGCAATTATATGTACCATGCAGTAAATTTACTCTTCTCTTGATGAAGCATAGCTTGTTGACATTGAATGAGGGTTTGGAAGAATATTTTAAACATATTGTGAGTCATTATGACTTTAGCTGCCTTTATGGAACATTTGCAGCTTGGTTTTTAAAACTTTTTATTGTTGAAGAACCGGCTTAACGTTAGGGCCCGCAATGCAGGGGGCCATGGTTTTTAAGAAAACAACACCAGGTGGCCCTGCAGTATTTCTTTTTACAACAGAAGAGTTATAGAGGACAAATAGTTCCACAGTGACAGTTGTTTACAGCTTCCTTAATGTTACTCTGGCCACATGGAATATGGCATGATGATATCCTGCTTTCTGTCACAGTCGAAGCACCTTACAGGGAAAAGGCATCTAAAGCCTTGAAACTTCTGTATCCTACATGTCTAGCCCACTGGTTGCACAGAGTCGCTGAAGAATTGAGAAGTTTGTGTCCTCTTGTGGATGAGCTGGTTACAGATACCAAGAAGGTGTTCCTAAAATCTCCCTTCAGAATGAAAGTTTATAAAGACGTGATAACAGAGCTCGCTTTACCTCCACAGTCAGTTGTCACTAGATAGGAAGCCGGTATCTCTGCAACCATATATTATAACAAGATATTTGAGATATTTGGTTCTCTATCAGCAGACGAAGTTGCTTCAGTTGACGAAGTAAACAAATTGTTGTACAATAGCAATCTGCCATTTATAGCAGATAGATACTACACTGCTACCGGTAGCAACCTTTAAGTTGGAGAAAAAAAGATGATACGCTAATGTCATCCACGTGATTCTTGAAGATGCAATAAATTAACTGCGACAGGAGAGGAAGGGAAAATTGCAGAAGTGTTGAGTGCTAATGTAAGCCTAGATAAACTTAAAAACATTTGGAATGTTCTCCAAGGTGAACGTTCTATGGTCCTTCCGAAACAGCTTGTTTTAAATATGCTCCGCTCACTTCAGTGGAAGTAGAACGTTATTTTTCCATGATGAAAAGTGTTCTCTCTGACAGACGGCTGACTATGACAGTTGTCACCTTGAAAAAGTATCTTGTTTGTGCTTGTAATGTACAACAGTAACGGTAAGCACATTATCTGACAATTATTTTATTAGCTGGCTTAGTGTTTCCGTTAAAACAGTTTAGATTGCTCTTCATTTTCATGTTGGATAAATACCTGTAGGTATTGATAATATTGCTGACTGTCTTCAGTATTCCAAGTTCCTTATCGCCTGGCATTTTAATGAACATAAACACCTAAACCTGCGGATCCTAGTTATTACAAAACAATGGCAACAATGAAGATGTGTACCAGTTTAGATAAAACATTATTCTTTCTAGACTATTCTTTTCTATTATTACAAATACCTACCATATAGAACATTACAAATAGATATGAATTAAATCAAGCTATATATTATGTTAATGACGCTTGTAGTGGGCAGAGGTGGGGGACGCAGCGGCTGGGCGGCAGGCCTTGGCCCTTCGTGGCCTGTCGCGCGGGGTTGTACATTACATATATTATGTTAAAATTTCACACGATGTCACTGGAGAGCCTAGTCATCTAAAGATAAATGAAAGCTCTTTTAAGAAATAGATCATAATAGTGTATTGGGAAAGAAAGACAATAGTGCAGTAGCCGCAAAGGGATAATTACCATTTTTTTTCAAATTTCAAATTTATTGCTCATAAAACTTGTAATGCAAGCATGGAGCATTGTCAAATGCTAATACATGAATAAAAAGTACATCATGGCACATAATTAGACTTATGGAATACAAACATGGAATATTGAATATACAAAAATACATTAACCGTACACATTAATTTAACATCTCTTCTAACCTGTATGGGCACTTTTCAATTAGATAATTCTTTAACTCTTTAGCAAAGGAGTTTTTTCTTGAGTGCTCTTTTAGACCTCTTGGTAGTGCATTATATAATATCATTCCCATTACAATCGGATCCTTTTTGGTTGAAGCCTTATTTAAGTGCGTTGTATGGTAATTTTCATTCCCTCTGGTGTTATATGTATGGATATCTGTGTTTTTAATAGGTGATTTGTTTTGAATCAGTATAATTACTTTGTATACATAAATAGCAACTATTGTCAATATGTTATTCGTTTTAAAGAGTGGCTTACACGAGTCTGTAGTCTTTAGTTGAAAAATATGATGTATGCATCTCTTCTGTAGCAATAGTATCCTGTTTAATTTTGTTACCCCACACCCTCCCCAAATTTCAATACCATATTCCAAGTGCACGTATATTATGCCGTAATATATAGCTTTAAGCTCTTCTACATTAAGGTATTTTGCAAAGTATTTTAGTAGGTATATGTTTTTGTGATTTTCTTACATACTTTGTTTACATGCATTTCACATGTTAAGTGTTCGTCAAGATATATTGCTAAAGAATGTTGATAAGCTACCTGTTGTACTTTAGTACTTTCAAGTCTTACATTTATGTAGTTTAGTTCCTCCACCTTTTTTGCTGATGCTGAAAATGTATCAGTTTGGTTTTTTATGTTTAATTTAAGAGAGTTATCTTTAAGATAATTTGAAATTTGTAGCAAATTTTGAGAAATTTTCTTTTCAAGTTGTAGCAAGTTTTTTCCTTTACAAATGAGTGAAGTATCGTCAGCATACGATATGAGTTTTAAATCGGTTCCTTCCCCCAAATCATTTACATACAAAATAAAGAGCAGTGGCCCTAGGACGGATCCTTGAGGTACTCCAGATTTTACATTTTGAATGTTAGATTGAACAGATTTGAAATGTTTTCCATACAGCCAATTTAGTTCACAACATTGTTTACGATTTACTAGATAAGATTGTAATATTTTATTTATTTTCCCCCTTATGCCATAATTTTCTAGTTTCGTTAACAGCAGTTTATGGGACACACAGTCAAATGCTTTAGATAGATCTAGAAATAATCCTATAGTATTCTCGCCTATGTCCATATTTGTGAATACTTCATGGATAAATTCTATAATGGCACTAATAGTCGAATATCCCTTTCTAAATCCATGTTGGAAGTCTGCTATTATGCCATTTGCATTTAAGTAGCTTATTATTCGCTTTTTCAGGACTTTTTCATATAATTTAGCAATATTGATGTTAAGATAATAGGCCTATAGTTTCACTCATCCATTTTATTACCACCTTTATATATAGGACGCACAATACCGATCTTAAGTTTTTCGGGGAAAGTACCTTTATTAATTGAATAATTTATTAAGTACACCAGTATGTCCATTAGAGCATGCTTGCATTTTTTGAGCATAACAGGTGAAAAGCCATCCCAACCGCTGGATCTCTTGCTCTTAAAACCATTTATTACTATATTTAATTCTTGATTCCCATTTTATTTTGGACAGAAGAATTTCCAATATTAACAAAATAATCATTGAATATGTTACTAATTTGTACCAGGTTTGTTATTATTTCTCCATTTCTGTTTAGGTAAATTTTATTTTGCTCTTTTACTTCTGGATTTTTTTGCTCATCTATAATTTTCCACATTGTTTTAGATTTATTTTCTGAATTTTTAATTTTGTTCGAGTAGAATTTTACTTTGCTTGCTTTCACAGCTGATCAATAGTGTTTTTTATACTCTGTATATAATGTTTTGTATATATCTAGCTTAGTATCCCTATAATAGTTATACATCTCTTTCACTTTGTCTCGCAGTGAGCTCAACTCATAACTGAACATTAGTTTAGGATTTTGTTTAATGCACTGTTTTA
Organism: Tenodera sinensis; assembly: GCA_030765045.1. Classification (NCBI taxonomy): domain Eukaryota; kingdom Metazoa; phylum Arthropoda; class Insecta; order Mantodea; family Mantidae; genus Tenodera; species Tenodera sinensis. The sequence continues at coordinate 62,137,780 of CM060974.1, read as the reverse complement.
TAGTCTTTTTAATTTTGGGACCTACAATGTTTAGGTAATAACTCAGAATATCAAAGAAATGGTTCCATTTTTCCTCTGCATTTTCTGCACTATGTACCTTAATCCAGTCTTCTTTCAACAGCATTGTATTTAGCTCAGCTATTTTGCTCTCGCTTGTGTCTCTTACAGAAGTAAAATATTTCTTACGAACTTTTTGTGGACAGTTGAAAATATTTATAATTTGTGAGGTGTGGTCTGAGATATGAAAGTGACTGTTAGTTGTATATTTATTTTCTTCTAGGTTAGTTATGACGTAATCCAAAGTGGTACTTGAGTGGCTTGCAATTCTAGTTGGCCTCAAAGATGATGTGGTATCATGTAGATTAAAGCTTTTTAAGAGATCAGTGAAAGCATAGTTCGCTACATTTATATTAAAGTCCCCTACAAGAATAAGATTTTGTTTATGAGTAAGTAGTTTGTTAAGTAGCAATTCTAGTTGTATTAGGAATTTTTCTACATTTGATTTGGGTGATCTATAAATTCCCACTACTGTTATATTCCCAATTTCAGCGATTAATTTCATACCTGCTACTTCAAAGTCCATTTCTATGCAGAAATTTGATAGAATCATTGGATTGCATTGAATCTCGCTCTTAGCATAAATTGCAACTCCTCCACTTTTATGCAAATCTCTACAGTAAGAGGAAACTAGTTTATAATTACTAAAACTATGTATTTTTAGTTCATCTATCTTTAGCTCATGTTCTGAGAAAACCATAATATGGGCATTTAGTTGCTGCAAAATACGTTCTATTAAGTCTACTTTATTACTGATATATTCTGTATTTTGGTGTAATATTCTAAGTACTGAGGAATTTATTTTATCAACACCATAGGGAGAATTAAGTGTCTTGTGAATAAGCAGTTATGTCTACAGGAATTTTGCCATTACCGTCTAGAATTACAGGATTTTTTCTTTTCTTTTCTAGTGAATCTAGTTCTATTATTAGTTTAGTTGCTAGATACATCTTAACTTTTTTGTTCATTTGTGATCCATGTTTTGTGTAGAATTCTCTACTTAACTTACCTATATCTATTTGTACTACATTCTGATTTCCTGAACATAAGTGTTTCATTTTCCTATTTGATTTCCTAATTTCCCTATTTATGAAAGAATTATAATCTACATTATATCTATGTGGAATGTTTACAATGATAAACTGCTGATTTCTAAATTTTCTAATTATTTCGCTGAGGACACCTAGAAGTTTCCATGCTTCATTACAACATAAGTCATTTGTACCAGTTATTATAACACTAAAGTTTGTATTTGTGTTCACATTTGAGCATAACAGGTGAAAGAGTATACACAAGAGCGCTCTTTCTCGAACAACAGGAGCCATCACAGGAATTATAGTATCAAGTGGCGAATAGATTTCAGCTCCTAAGATCTCACTGGTTAGCCAAATTTTTATATACCAGCGTTTCAATAAATAAAGTATATTATTTACAGAATTTTGTGCAGCTACCTACAAGTCCATAGTTATTAAATGAAGAACAAAGTGGTGTATTTAAAGTTCATTTATTATAACGGGGAATACTTCTTGTAACTAATAAGTCTACTGAGTTGGATTATTGCCAAAGAAAATAAAACCACTTTCTAATTTATTCACGCAACAAGCTCCATAGATATTTGCTACAACCTCACTATAGCTTGTTAATACTGCAACAGTAAATCACCATGCCAGATTATTTTCAGATGCAAAATACCATAACCTCAACGGATTCCACACTGATCTGTAATACAGAAGTTGTGCTAATTATTTTGAAGTATAATAAAATATAACAATAGTACTGAAGTATTCCTAAGTCTACTGAGTTGGATTATTGCCAAAGGAAATAAAACCGCTTTCTAATTTATTCACGCAACAGCTCCATAGATATTTCCTATAACCTCACAATAGGTTGTTAATACTGTAGCAGTAAATCACCATGCCAGGTTATTTTCAGATGCAAAATACCATAGCCTCAACGGATTGCACACTGATCTGTAATACAGAAGTTATGTTAATTATCTTGAAGTATAATAAAGTATGACAATACTACTGAAGTATTCCTTAATTATTCAGGAATTCAAAGTGTCTAGAGATTTAGCTCGCTCTAAAACCAACTACAAACCAGAACAAATTTTGTACCTAATTTTCTTTACCAAAAGAGGAGTAACTTAAGAGAAAGTGACTTACAAGCTTAGAACTCCTGCAGATTTCATAGAGATGAGGAAGCCTATTATATGTTAGGAGTACTCTCTGTGTTAACAGCAGCGAAATATGTAGTTGATGGGAAATAAAAACTTTTCTAAGAACCTACCCTGAACTAAAACCTGGTGCAATACCTTCAACATTACTTCATCTACTTGAACATATGCCAAACCAGGTTCATCATGCAGAATATTGTAAGATGCTGGAGAAGAAAGTTTGAACAAAGCAGTTTCATTATCTCTGATGTGATATTGCCTTATGGTCTACCGGGAAAGTAGGAATCGGTTGGGAAATCTAATGTCATATGGCAAGTTGGCCATGTTAGTTTTGTAGTTTAAGTAACCACTCAAAAGCCGAAGATTTGCGGTTAAAATCCTGGTTGCGGCATTGAAATTTTCAGTCATGATTCCACCTCTTAAAGATTGCCCACACACGACTTGGGTGTTTGAAAACCACCAGCATCAAGTTTGTTGACATAAATAAATAATAAGTAGTACGTGGCTAATTAATGTTAGTGATCACATTTCAAAGATTCCTTGTTCAGTGTAAGTCGTGAGTGATCGCGTGTTCTGATTGCAAAATACCAAAATATAAAGACCTCACAACTGCAAAACAGTAGCGAAAGTGCTTTTGATGTCCACTTATCGACTGTCCTTAGAGCCACCAGTGCACATAGCACTGCCAGACCCAAAGTACACCTCAAATGCTAAAGAGGATCGACGAAGCAAGGAAGCTGGCGTCATCGACTTTGGCATGGACAGCTACCCCAAATCGACGGTAGGCTGATCCGAGCCGTGAGGGAGAAATCATCACTTCCCTTTTGGGAACGCCACCGGTATTAATATCCCAAGAAGAGAGCGGAAGCGAACACCAGAAGGAATTAAAACATGGGAGCTCTTAAAATATGATTTGAAGCTTTCCTGGCGACGAACATATTCAAGATGCTCTCGGGCTTCGAGCCAGGTGTAGTGATGAAAATACATCGACGTTTCGGGAGTGTACATCTCTCCCATCTTCAGGATGAATGACTAGCAAGAGTGACTTTTTTTTATTTTTTTAAATATAAGGATGGCCCCAACCCGCCGTTCTCGGTGGCGATCATCCAAAGGAGGTACATCGCCTCCCCATGCACATGCTCATGCACAAGCAGGGGGACAGGGTGCTAGAGTAGTAATAAGTGTGTGTTCGGGTTCCGCGTAGCACCCCGGCAGTGTGGCGTATGTACTAGTATGCAATACATGCATCGTGTATGTGTTGTGCCGGGTGATACTCATACCATAGTTCTGAGTAGCACCATCGGGAAGTGAGTGAATTGATTGAGTTGTGAGCAGGACTAACAGACTGACAGTGTTACGTTTGTATAGGGGAAACTTGACAGACTGGACATTGTTGGTATGGCTACCGAAGCCATAGGGACAGACTGACGGACACTGAAGGATAGAGGCAATTATAGAGTGTATTACGCGATTCAGTGGTTGGGCGGGTGTGTGTTGAAGTTAACATGCCATGCAATGTAATAAGCTGTTGTCATGCAAGCTGTGTTACTTACAGTAGTGTTATAGGAGACACAATTTCCAAAAATCATATCCGGATCCATAGCCAGGTCATATTCCTTACAGGTGGGGGGGCCCTCTTCCCCCCGGTCCGCCCTGAAACATAGGGACTTTGAGGGCTAACAGGAGGTAAGGAGGATTGGAGGGATGTTCAATTATTGAAGTATGGTGATCAGTGATGAAGTTGGCAGCTGTAGAGCTGAAACAGAGAAGTTAAGGAGGTTTAAAAGTGTTAAATAGGTGTATAGCTACATCAATGGCTGGATTGGGGTTAGTTATGAATCTGTCGAAGAAATGGAGTGGTCGTTTATGTCCATGGGGGTCTGTTTCATAATTGCCTATGGATTGTACGAGTTCATTGTGGTTAGTTTTGGTTCGGTCATATAAATCAGCGGCAAGCTTTTTGATGAATTCCTCAAGATTGAGTATCTTGAGTTCATCATGGAGTTTCCAAGCCGGAGCAAAAGCAATGACTCGGAGTATTTTGTTCTGGAATCGGATGAGAGTTTTCATGCGTGTAGTGGCAGCGTATCCCCATACGGGGGAAGCGTAAGTGAGTATGGGACGAATAAGTGTTTTATATAGTTTGAGTCCAAGTTTAAGGCTTAGTGCACTATTGAGGTTGATGAGGGGATAGAGGTTGCGTAGTTGGGCTCGTGCTTTATGTCGTGTTCTAGTAATATGAGGTTTCCAAGTAAGTCCCTGGTCCATTAAAACTCCCAGGTACAATACTTGGTCAGTCCAGGGAATGTCACTGTTAAATAGTTGTAGGGGTGCCAGAGAATGTGCTGGGTATCTATGTTTTATTTTCTTAGTGAAGATAATAGCGTGAGATTTCTGGCTATTTACTTTGATTCGCAATTTTTGGAGCCATGGTTCCAGAGTAGTAAGTGCATTTTGCAGTCTCACGAGGGAAATGCTGCGGGACTGTGTAGTTAAGGAAGTATCGTCCGCATAAAGACAAAGATTGATATGGGGCACCTTCGGTATGTCATTTATGTAAATGTTAAATAGTGAAGGCCCGAGTAAACTACCCTGGGGTACTCCCGCTCTTATAATGTGCGGATTAGAGGTAGCTCCGTTTATTGAAGACACAAATTTGCGATTATTTAAGTAGTTGGCAATAAGTTTGACCATAGTGTCCGACACATTTATGTTTTGAAGTTTACGTAAAAGTCCTTCGTGCCAGACACTGTCGAAGGCGCGTTCGATGTCCAATAGGACAGCGCCTGTGGACTGTTTAAAATTAAATGCTCTAGTAATGTTTTCGGTTTTGCGAAGAAATTGAAGTGTGGTGGAATGTTTAGCGTGAAATCCAAATTGTTCGGGAATGATAATGTTGTGTTTGTGGAGGTGGGCATTTAGTCTTTTCAAAATGATCCGTTCAAAAAGTTTGCTTAGAGTGCTAAGCAAACTTATTGGTCTATAATTTTGAGGGTTGGATAAATCCTTTTGTTTTTTGGGAAAATGCAGAATTTTTGCAAGTTTCCAAGTATCGGGGAAGTAGCCGGAATCAAGTCCACAATTGAATATTTCAGTGAGTCTCTGAAGAGCCCGGGCTGGGAGGTTTTTTAAGACTATGTTTGGAATATCATCCGGGCTCGGAGCTTTCTTGTTAGGTAAATGCCTAATAATCCATTGAATTTCAGAGGCACACGTTTTTCGAATTTTGTTGTGTGTGGGTCTATTTTTGAGTTCGCGCGTAACAAATGCAGTTTCCAAGATAAATTCCCTATTTGAGGGTTCTAGATTTGGAGTAAGGGTTTCCTCCAAGGCATCTGCCAGGATTTCTGCTTTGTCGCGATCAGAAGTGGCAACTTGTTGTTGTACGTGAAGTGGTGGAGTAGTGGTTTTCTCGCGGGTTAAGTATTTAGAAATTCGCCACACAGACGCATGATTAGCATCCAAACCAGATAGGGTATCCGCCCATTGTTTGGATAGTCAGTAGTACGTTCACGTATATTGTTTTGAATCAATAGAAGTTTCTCGCAGTCTACTGGTTGCCTTGTTTGTTGCCATTTTCTTCGTGCACGGTTTCTGGCAGTAGTAAGTCCTTTGATGTCGGAAGGCAAGTGTGTAGTTTTATTTGAGGGGATGTGTAGAGGTACAGCTTTCATTGTAGCAAACTGTATGTTAGTCTGCAGTTGTTCGACAGCCTTATTGAGGTCTGCAACTGTTAAAAGAGGAGTGTGTGAGATTTCAGTGTTAAGTATGTTGTGGAAAGCCTGCCAGTCTGCTTTGTTGTAATTGCGTCTGGGAGTTTCTACTACCGGAGTCAAGGATCCTTCAAGAGTGAGGATAACCGGAAGATGGTCGGAAGAGAGGTCGTTGATGGGGTTCATTTTTAGTCGAGAATTTAGTCCGTGAGTAATGGCAATGTCTAAAATATCGGACGAGTGTTGTGCGTTGTATGGGATGAAGGTGTATTCTGTGGGGGCATAAATGAGATAGTCAGAGCGATTTTCGTGATTAAGGAGAGTGTGTTCAGCTGTATTAGAGGTGCGAGAATTCCAGAGTTGGTATTTAGCGTTAAGGTCTCCGGCAATAATGATAGTGTGATTAAGATTTAATAAGGCATCTAGATCATCGGTGTCTAGATCGCCGGGTGGATTGTAAGCCGAAATAAGTAGTGTTCTGGTGTTGTTAATTTTGACGTAGATACCAGTGGCTTCAAGTGAGTTTAAAGTTGGCAAAGGGGTAAGTTCGTGTTCAATAGTATTTTTAATAATTACAGCAGTGCCGCCGCCGTATCTATTTCTGTCGGAACGATAAATTTTGAAGTTGGGAATGTTAAAGCGCGTATTTATAGCTAAACGTGTTTCTTGTATTAAGATAGTATCGATCTTGTGTGCTGTGACGAAGTCAACTAGTTCAGTCTTACGTCTGAGTATTCCATAGGCATTCCATGTCAGTAGTCTAGTGATTTGGTCAGCCATTATTGGAAGAAATGGTGTGGATTGGATAGCATTTCGAAAAATGTTGAGTGAGTGTGTAGAAATTGTGGGATGTGTAGTGGATTCTGAGGAATTCTGGATGCTTTGTTGTAGAGGGTTTGGGGTACTTTAGACCAATGCATAGGGGAATGGTTAAGTGGGGGGCGCATTTGATGTTGAGGGTAGTTGCTAGGAAGAGAAGGGATGTGGGTTTGTGAAGATAGGGAAGGGTCTCCTGAGGTTTGTGAATAGGTCCTGTTGGGGTTGTATGGTTTCGGGGTGGTTGTGTTTGCCTCTGAGCAGCAAACGTCTCGGTCACATTAGGAGGGGCACGCATTTGTTGGAAGCTTTTTGTTACTCCAGGTCGGGAAGATCTATATCAATTACCCGACCGGAGTCTCTCCAACTGTTGTCTGTATTCAGGACAGGCTTTGTATCTTGCCCCATGACCCACTTGGAGGCACAGCGAGCACTTCCGATGTTCCAAAGGTCGCTGGCAGAGTCGTGACTCGTGGTGCTGGGCACACTTTGAGCACACAGGCTTGGAGGCAGTGCATCCTCGTTCGGAGTGACCCAGACGTTGGTATCTGCCACATTGTTGGATAATGGGAGGAGGCTGGTAGTCCTCGACTCTTACCCTGCAATGACATGCATGGGTAATTTTGAGGAGCCGTTCCCTTTCCTCGGTGGTCTTGACCTCCACTAGGTAGATGGGGAGTAGAGGACGGTCTTTTTTTTGTGGTGGGGAAAAAGGCTACTTACGCCCTAACCGCATGCATGCATGCGAGTGTAAGACTCCAAACCCTGGCTTCGAACCCGGGCAGCCTACTCACTAAAAAACCCCACCGGAAGTCTTGAGGTCAAGGCCTCTATGCTGCAGTACCGCATAAAGCACCTGCGCATTCTCTGGTGAGAGATGGAAGCTGCCTGCCAGTGGCAGTAACAGCGAGTATTACTGATGTGCCGGAGGGCAAACATGACATAAGCCCTGAGTGCCCCCTGGTAGTAAATAATGGTGATGTGTATGATAGTTGATGGTGTTCTTTTTGTGTTTCAGCCATTTGGCATCGTTAGGTGTAGATGGATGTGAGGGATGAGTGAATGAGCATGTTTTGTTTTAAAACTCCACCCGAAGGTTTCGTTTCTTGTCCTTAGCGTAATTTTTTTTATTATTATTTTTTTTAATTTATATTGCGTCCTATAATCTATGCTAGTAGTATTTTAAGAAATGCTTATATAACTAGGTGCAGTTATGGTGATATTTATAAGATTTACAACTTGTAGAGCTAACTTCTACTGTGTCATTTAATCTTAGTTACTAGGGTGTGATTAAGCCGGAGGCTTCGTCATTAATCGTGTGCCTGATCTTGCCTGGTTGTATAAGTGCACACATGGCGGGCTGTCTGCCTGAAGTGCAGGAGCGAGCCTGTGCCACTACCGGGGAGGCCCTCGTCTCCCGGGGTCCGCCTTGGCTGGGTAGCACAAGGACTTAGTGAGGGCTTGAGTGTAAGTGTATGTTTTTATAGTGTTGTGTTTCTTGTGTGCTTCCCTTCATCCCTTAACCAGTAATTTCATGGTACTAAATTATTCAGGTATTCCTGTATGTTGAGTTCAGGTTCGCCTATGCTTATAGTGCGATCGAACAATGATAGAGGGCGGAGGGTGTTTGTCGCGAGTCATATCATACTCCCCGAGCATTCGTATTTGCTCGTTGTGGTTCTTATTCTTTTTGGCGTATAGGTTGCATGCCAGGTGTTTAATAAACTGCTCGATTGTGAGCATTTTTAGCTCTTCATGTAACTGGTACGTCGGAGCCTCTGGCGGTAGTTTAGCAATAATTCGCAGTATTCTATTTTGCATCGTTTGGAGGCGTTTTATGTGCATTTTTGCCGCATATCCCCATACCGGGGCGGCGTAAGTTAAGATGGGTCGGATCAGCGTCTTATAGAGCGTAAGTCCCATGCGTAGCTTAAGGCTGCTGTTAAGATTTATGAGCGGGTACAGTCTGTTGAGTTGGCCATTGGCCTTTGCTCTGGCTGAGTTAATATGCTCTCTCCATGTGAGATATTCGTCCATCTTAACCCCTAGGTACGTGACGGATGTCTCCCACCCGATAGGTTCCTGATTTAGGGTGAGGGGTGGGAGGGCTCGCCTCCTTTGCCTGTGTAATTTTCGCCTGGTAAAAATGATTGCTTGGCTTTTTCTTGCATTTAGTTTTAACCGCCATTTCGTGAACCAGGGCTCCAATGTGTTTAGAGCATTCTGGAGCCGCAGGTGTATGATGCGTGGCTGAGTAGATTGCGTGGCTAGTGCCGTGTCGTCCGCGTATATGTATTTATCTACTCGTACTAGTGGTGGTAGATCATTGATATATATTAAATAGTGTAGGCCCGAGTAAACTTCCTTGTGGGACTCCCGCGTTTATGGGGTGCAATGAGGATTCGGTATTCTCAATTGAGATTCTGAAACTCCTTCCACTGAGGTAATCTTTTATTAGAGCGACCATTGAATCTTGTACCCCTATGTGAATGAGTTTGTGGAGTAATCCTGCATGCCACACTTTATCGAAAGCGCGTTCTATGTCCAATAGGACCACGCCTGTCGATCGTTTAGTGTTAAATCCCCTGGTGATACTTTCGGTAAGCCTAAGTATCTGTAGTGTTGTAGAGTGATTGGCCCTGAAGCCGTACTGGTCGTCAGTTATCACGTTGTTTTTTGTTTAGGAATGAGTTAAGGCGTTTAAGTATTATTTTCTCTAGCAGTTTACTTGGTGTGCTTAAGAGGCTAATTGGCCTGTGATTAGTAGGAATGGACCTATCTTTATGTTGCTTAGGAAACATAAGGATTCGTGCTTCCTTCCAGCGCTTTGGGAATTTTCCGTGTTCCAGCGCGTAGTTGAATATATCCGCCAGCACTTTTAAGGCTTTGGGCGGTAGATGTTTCAGGACTATATTGGGAATGTTGTCTGGTCCTGGAGCCTTGCGAGTAGGCAAGTGTGCTATTAGCCATTTAATTTCGCTTGCACTGGTCTTTCGAAGTTTGTTGTGCGTTGGAATATTCCCTATTTCAGCAATTTGGTCTTCCGTTGCTGTTGCAAACTGTCTGTCATATGGTTCAGCATCCGGTTGGAATGCCTGCTCTAGTGTGATCGCGAAAGCTTCTGCTTTTTCTGCCGGTGTTTCGGCTATTTGCCCGTCAATATGTAGGGGCGGAAAGTTTGTGCGAGTACGTGTCAGGCACTTCGCTATTCGCCACACTGTTCTGTTATGAGGATCAACGTCCTCCAGTGTGGCGTTCCATTGCTCCCTTATGTGTTCGGCCATTAATATATCGGCCGCGACTTTGAGGTTGTCATATTCGTTGCGATGTATTTGGTTTCGCGTTCGCTGCCATTTGCGCCTGGCCCTGTTTCGATCCTGCATTGCCTGCCTTACAGCCCGAGGGAACTGCGTGGTTGCCCTATTCGTTGGTCTAGTTAAGGGAACATGTTTTTCGGTCGCATGGTGAATAGTTCTGGTAATTATTTCTACGGCTTGCTCTTGAGTATCTTGTAAGCTAATGACAGGGTTGTTTTGTTCGAGTTGCGTTTCAACTAACGCTTCGAACTCGGGCCAGTTGGCGTTTTTGTAGTTGCGCCTAGGCTGTTCTGGTTTGAACATTACGGGCGCCGCGACCTCCATTATTAACGGTAAATGGTCTAATGTGAGGTCGTTTAGTACCGTAGTTTCGGTGTCATATGGTATTCCCTTTAGTAGGGCGATATCGAGGATGTGGGGCATTTGATTGGCCGCTCGCGGGATAAAGGTTGGCTCTTCTGGGCCCGTTAGGAGGATGTTTTCCCGGTTGATAAAATTTAGTAGTTGGGTACCCTGCGGATTCGCTGTTCGACAGTTCCAAAGGTAATGCTTGGCATTGAAGTCGCCAGCCGCAATTACCTTGGTGTCCATTCGCATTATTTTGTGGACATCCTCAATATCAATATTCAGTGGAGGGTTGTATACGGCTACTACCGTTACCGCGGCGCGGTGCAATTGCACATTTACCGCTGTGGCCTCCAACCGGTTTAATTCTGGCACTTGTTTCTGGTGGTGCTTGATAGTGTTCAGTATTATTACTGCCGTGCCTCCGCCTCTTCTATTTCGGTCATTGCGGTATATACTGTAACCCGGAATGGAGAAGCGGTCCAATGGTCCTAAATGTGTTTCGTTTAGAAGCGCAACAACAAGACGGTCTTTTTTTTTTTTTTTATAGAAAGGGGAGACAGAAAGAGAGTTGGATAAGAAAGAGTTGGCTTATTTCGCCGGGAAGAAAGGGAACAAGGGAGGGGAAGAAAAACTAAACTAAAGGTTTCAAGAGGGGATTAGGGAGAAGTGTATCGTAGCTCTCGAGGTACCGCCGAAGCACCCTCGCAGTACGGAGGGATATAGCCGGCATATCACCGGCATCGGGAAGGGTATTCCGGGTGACAGACATGGCAAGCCCTGACTGCCACACGCGGGGAATAAGGAGTGGGATGGTAAGTACCGGGATCATCCTGGTTAACGGTTCCAGTTGATTAAATCCACAGCGGATAGTCCAGAGGCACTGCAGAGCTTTCTTCTGCACCTGAAGTCGCATGGTCGTGCTCCGTGCTCGTGAAAGCCGTATCTTTTGAACTGTTCTAGTTGTTCCTGGGTTGGTATCATGCGGACTTCAGTCTGTGGAGTTGGCGTTGGCTGACTGTAAAGTTCAGATGGAAGTGTGTAGGATTGCGCTTGTGTAGACTGCTGAAGTTGATCCTGTTGCTGTTGATGGTAATTTGCCTGCTGGGGTGGTATCAGGAAGTTGTGTGCTTCTGTTTGAGTAGTAGCCACTTGTGTTGGAGTAGTCTTGTTCTCAAGCTGTGTCAGCTTCTGCTGGACTGAGCCGAGGGTTTCTCCATAGACTGCAACGTATTGAGTGAGAGTTGCGACTTCAGTCCGTAGCGCTTTAACTGGTTCTTTGAGATGAAGTCCGGTGTAAGTGTTGGCGACGGTGCTGGTTAAGTTGGAGACGGCGTTGGTTATTTGTTGTAGGGTGTCTTCAATGTTACCCAGTCTTTGATTGAGGCTAAGAACCTCGGAGCGGAGATATTCCACTTCATTACTGGGTGGTAGTGTACTGGCGGTGGCGGCGGTGTGTGTGAAGTTTGACCCTAGGTGTGTTGATGATTCATGCTGCGTTGTCTGATGTGGAATCTGAAGAGATTGGCACGGATCAGGTGGTGATGCGGTGCGTGTGCGGTTCGTTCCTTGCGGTGTTGATAACTCTTGCTGCGTAGACTGCGTAGGCGGTTGTGGATGCAGAGGAGGTTGAGACTGCTGGCGATGTGATGCGGTGTGGTTTTGGTGCCTCGGGTAGAGCGGACAGCAAACCTGTCCGGTGTAGTGGTCTCTCCTGTCGCAGGTGGCACAATACCTGCGACGTCGGGTGAGGTCGTGGTGCTGACAGGAGGATGTCAGTACTGCTGCTCCACAGTAGTGACACTTTGCTCGGGCGACACAGGACTGGGCTTCATGTCCAAAAGAGCAACATCTCCGGCACGGCTGGATCCATTCGTTCCGACTACACTCTATACGAATGTGTCGGCCGAAGAGGGTGAGTCCTGAGGTGATGGCGGCGGTGAAATGCGTCCTGTCTAGAAAGACAAGTCGCACTAGGGGTGTCGCTCCGTAATTTCCCTTAATCCTCGAGGCACCGACTAATGAGCTCCATTTACGCTGACCCTCCTGTAGTATAATCTGCGGATGCAGGTGTCGGTTAACTCCAACGGCAACTGCGCCGAAACGTCCGTACCGTGGGTTGGTTACAGGAGGTTCGGTGACGGCGGTGTTGTTTTGAGGTGGTCTAACACTCGTAGGGGGGTCGTTAAGGGGTTATCCTCCCTATGGGAGGCGCCCTTGACTGTTTCCATTCCGGGTTATAAACCCTTACTGGTATAGAGATTGTTGTGGTAGAAAGATGGTGGTTAGATGGTGGGGTTTTTTATTATGATGGGGTTATGAATTATGAATGAATGTTGTTGTTTGTTTGTTTGTTTTTTTTTAATCATGATTTTGGGCCGATTTTAATCGGTCAGGGATTTGTCAATACAAGTCTGGGGCGTTTATATGTTTCACCGGGGTCTATGTCGTACTCCCCAAGCCCACGTATTAGCTCATTGAAGCTGCCTGGCAGTTGAGCATAGAAGTTGTTAGCGAGGCTCTTGATGCGTTCTAAGAGCGTTGGGATTTTCAGGTCAGCGTGGATGTTTGCATTGGGGATGTACCAGTCGGCTCCTACTGATGTTCTCAGGTATCTGTTCTGTAACACCTGTAGCGGGTATAGGTTGGTCTTTGCTGAAGCGCCCCAGACTTGGCAGGCATATGTTAGTGCAGGCCTGATCACTTGCTTATAGATGAGGATTTTGTTCCTCAATGACATGGGTGACTTCCCATTATATAATGGGTACAGCATCCCCATTCTTTTGTTGATTTTGTTAGCTAATGTTGAGATATGCGCCTTCCACGTTAGACGCATATCTAGAAGAACACCTAAATAAGTTGCTTCCGTGGACCATGGAATTATTTCACCTGCCAGGCGAAGATCATCAACATCCAGGAGGTGACGTCTGGAGAAGGTTACGGCTTTCGACTTATTGGCATTTATCTTGAGTCGCCACGCTGTAAACCATGCTGTGAGCATATCAGCGTAGCGCTGAAGTCGTTGTACTGCTATTAAATGGTGGGATGATGAAGTTGTAATAGCAGTATCGTCGGCAAATAGGTAGAGGTTGCAGCCCTGGAGACGAGGAAGAGTATTTATGTATGTTAAAAACAACAGGGGGCCCAGAACACTGCCTTGGGGTACCCCTGCGTTGATGTAGAATGTATGGGATTGGATGCTGTCCTTCTTAACTATAAAAGTTCTGTTGCATAGAAAATTATGTATTAGATGGACCAGGTATGACGGTGTGTCATAGTTTATCAGTCTGTGGATGAGGCCTTCATGCCATACTGTATCGAATGCACGGGAGATATCCAGAAACAGGGCTGCAACATAATGCCGGTTATTAAAGCCGGTTATCACTTGGTCCACGAGGCGAAGAAGTTGGTGGGTTGTGGAATGATTCCGCCGAAAACCAAATTGTTCCGGGCGAAGAATGTTGTGTCTGTCAAGCATGGTCTGTAGGCGCTTTTGGATGACCTTTTCAAACAGCTTGCTGATGGCTGGTAGTAGGCTGATAGGTCTATAATTGCCTGGATCTTTGGCATCTTTTCCCGGCTTTGGCAGGGTGATGATGTGCGCATGTTTCCATGCAGCCGGGAAGTGTGCAAGACGAAGCAAGCTGTTGAAGAGATGAACTAGTAGAGTCATCCAGTCAGGTGGGAGCGCTTTGAAGGCTGCGTAGGGAAGGGTATCATTACCCGCAGCTTTGTATGGCCGGACAGAGGCTAAAAAACTCCTAACTTCCTCAACAGTAGTGAGGGATACTTCTTCCTCATCATGGGGTGCTGTTAGAAAGTTGCGCACCACTGTCACAACTTCTTCTGCTATCTCGGCATCAAGAGGTTCTGCCGGATGAAAGGTGGAGGCTAGATGTTCTGCCATCAAGTTAACCTTCTCCCTAGTGGATTGGGCAAGTCTTCTGCCGTCACTGAGAGGTGGATCAGAAGTGGGAACTCGTAGTATGGCCTTGGACATTCTCCAGAGGGAAGAATCTTCCGTATCCAGAGTGCCCAGGCGACGTTCCCATTCTTCGTTGGCATGGTCGTGAAGTTCCATTTTGAGAATGGACTGTAATCTGTTCCACTCTCTCTTGTCCATCGGGTCACGCTTGAGTTGGTACTTGCGTCATGCCCTGTTCTTAGCCGCGATGAGCTGGCGAAGTTCATGAGGGAGAGGTTTTTGGTTGCTTATGAAGCGACGCCGAGGAGGTGTAGCCTCTGTCATAGCTGTGACCATGGTGGTAGTAATGTTGGCCGCAAGATGGTCTGCGTCCCTGGTATTATGGCATGGAAGTAGGATGGCTGGTTGTTCTGCCATTAGTGTGGTGTATTTGCTCCAGTTTGTCCGCCTAGGATTTACTGTGTTTGGAGGGCCTTTGACAGTAGGCCTTACCCTGAATATAAGCAGCACCGGGTAATGATCCGAAGAGAGCTCTGGGAGAGAAAATAGAGTCGGATATGTGCGGATGTTCTTTAGGACTGCTATATCCAGCCAATCTGGCGGGCGTCGGTCGCCATGGGTAATGGTAGGCGATGCTGGAGCTAAAACGATGAGTCCTCTACGATCTAGGTAACTTTCAAGTACCATTCCACGATGATTCCTGATCGTAGAGTTCCATAGCTGGTTTTTCGCGTTATAGTCACCCATAGCTATAGTGGGTGTATCGGCGATAAATACTGCATCCAAATCCTGGTGACTGATGGGTCGCCCTGGTGGAATATATATAGAGTATATATTTAGGGGCCCTCTATTCGTAGCCACTTGGATGCCAGTCCCTTCCAGGCCATAATTGGTTTCAAGGTGTAGGCGATGGTGCCGGATGTAGCGACTGATATATATGGCCGTTCCACCAAATCCATCATCACGGTCACTTCTGTGGCAGATCATGCCTGGAATCGTGGCTTTTAGATTGCCAGATAGATGGGTCTCTTGGACCAGTAGAACATTTATTTTATTTACTGCAAGAAAGTTTTTAACTTCTTGCAGCTTGCCACGAATGCCGTTTGCGTTCCATGAGCAGATCTTAAGCCCGAGGATGTTGGTAATTGCTTCATTCCTGTCTGCCATACTGGGACATGAAGGTGAAGACGGTGAATACCAGAACTGTCTCAGATGCAATTGAAGCTGGCCTCTGGGCAAGGGCCTCAGCTAGAACTGTGGCAAAGTCCGCCTGAAGATGTAATGGGATCTTTGCCATTAAGTTCAGGAAACGTTCATCGGGTATTAACGCGGTGTTCTGCGTTGTTTGAGATGGTGGTGGATATGCCAATAGGCGCTTCTGTGCAGGCTGCCGAGGTGGGAGTGGCTTGCTTTGCACTACCGCTATTGGTGCTCTCCTTGGTGCAGGAGTATTTATACTCGTAGCACCTGTTGCTTTTGCAGTTTGCTGCGGTGGAGCAGTTGTTGGTGCAGGCGATACGGTTGGAACCATTTGCTCCGAAATTGGTGTTGCCGGCATGTTGGCTGGTGGCGCGGATGGTATGGGCCCAGTTGTTAGGGCTGCAGCATAGTTCACATGCCGTATACGCTTTACAGGCCCTAGTCCTGGGAAGCGGGCACCTCTAAAAGCTTCCTTGGGGAGACCTAAGGGGTTTCCACTCCTTGGTGCAGCGTCGAAACGGGTACGTTGCCCATTTTTGTTTAACTGCATTTCAACTCTGGCCTCCTGCCAGACGGGGCATTTTGCATATCTGCAAGAGTGGTCGCCCCCACAGTTAAAGCAGGTTGGTTTGGTTCCCTGCACTCCTGGACGTTGGCAGTCAGAACGTTTATGACCTGACTCGCCACAGAACGAGCATACTGGCCTCAGTCGGCATCCAGCTGCACTGTGCTGGAACTGTTGGCAGTTGGTGCATTGTAGAGGCTTAGCAGGTGGCCGATAGGGTTCCACTCGTATCAAGGCATTAAACATCTTGTTTTCCTTGTAGATGTCGTTTGAGTGGGTCTCTTTCTTAAGAGCCACGCGAAAATGAGGTAGAAGCTGTGGTGGTTGGCTGCGATTTGAGCGTAGTTGCCCAACTCGCTCAACAGGGCAACCCTTCTCCTTGAGATGCGTAGCGACTTCTGCCTCTGTAATATACATTGGCAGGTCCTTTAGGGTTACATACATTAACTTTTCGTCGGGCAGTAGAGTTGTTAGGTACTGCACCGAACCTTCACTGAGTATTTTTCGTATTTTACGATGATCGTCAGGTGTTCCTGGCATAAGGGCTATTGTGCCACTCATATTCCTGACGGTGAATGCCAGTTCTGGATGGTTGGTGTTAATGTAAGTAGTAATCTCACGGGCCTTCGTTGGGTCCCGGAGGAAGATGGGGGTGGTCCTTTGAGACTTATTTAGCGTTGCAGGGTGTATAGCATTCACCTCTGCACTATCAGAGGTGTCCATGCTAGGTTCAACTTCAGCTGGAGCCTGAATCACTGTAGCGTCTTGGCTGGTGGTGGCCAATGGTTGAAACCTGTTTGAGGATTTAACAGGCTGTTTAGAAGAGGGTCCTGCGTTTCTCTTCCTCTTAGACGTAGCAGTTTGCCACTGTTGATCATGGTTTGAATTAGCTTTGTCATGCTGCTTTACATAGTTAACTATGGCCTCAATTCGCAGCCTATGCGCAACCATAGTTTTGTAGATGGTTGCAAGATCTCCACGAGGCACATTGTCATTTGGTAGACCTTGCATTAAGTGGTGATCGGCCTGCGCAATATAGAGTTTACGCGCCTTCTTTTCTTTCACCAGGATATCATGCAGCTCTGGTGAAAGCGGAATTGTTGGGTTCACTATAAGTGGCTGGTCTAAGAACAGCTGTAGATTGCCACCTCCAACGTAGTATGTGACGCTGTCATCTTGAGCTGGTGTTTGTAAGCCAGCTGTATGAGGTGAAGGAGAAGCTGTATGACTGGAAGATGGTGTAGCCATATCTGCGTTGGGTGTGGAAAAGTCCATGGGAGTCTGTGTTAGTAAAGTTATAGCGAGCGCCAATTAAGCACAGATAGCAGAGGGCCAGGACCAAAAGGCGCCTTACCAGTCTGATTTGACTGATGGCTAAAGCCTTGCTATCTTACCCGCCGGTCAGTTGGATGGATAAGTATGTGCTATAGAAGCACAAAAACAGTCTTGGTGTGGGGTCAAATTTGGTGAAGATGTTGTTGACCAATTGGCTAGACGAATATAGCAGCCAATCATCAGGCTGCCTTAAAAGTTGATCAGTAGATAAATTCCGCGAACCAGAGCTGATCTACACTGATTCGTAGGAGAAGCAGAGTCTTCTAGCGCTGGCGCCAATCACGGCGCAGCAGGAGCAAACACACAATCACGTCCTTTCTCTACGAGGTCTGGAACGCGACTAAGGTGGTCTTTTTTTTTTTTTTTTTTTTTTTTTTTGGAAAGGGGAGACAGAAATAGAGTTGGAGAGGGATAAAGATTTGGCTTATTTCGCCGGGTAAGGAAGAGGGGAGGGATGTAATGTCTTAAGCGTAGGGGGAAGGGATAGAATACATTTATTAAAAGTTGGAGGTGATAGTTGTGTATCTCTGGTGAAATTGGTGGAGTCCCGCATAAAGCACCTCCGTTATTCAGGTATCATGAAAGCTGCCGCCCAATAGGCGGGAGCGGGTGAGAGAACTGATCCAGGCCATGGCCATGACACAAGGCCCTGGCCATGTGCACGTGGGAAATAGTGGTGTCCTCTAAGGGAGATGAGGGCGGTGGTAGTCATGTGCACGTTCGTGCTTTCGTGGGTCGGCGTTGCTGCTATGGTTGCTGAGAGCGGCGTAGTCGGCGGTGTTGATTATCAGCGATTGCTGATGTATCGATGTGGTGATGTGGGTTCAGCGTGGTGAGTAGTCGTGAGGCTCCGGGTAGTAATAATATGGGAACACTGGTGAAAGGACCAGTACTATCAGCCAGTACGTACCGAGTAGAAAACACCCAGTCTAGCGTGGAGGTGGTTCACCGCTCTGTTTGAATCTGTGTTTTCTGAGTCGGTCGATTTCCATTGGAAATATAATGGGTGCCTTTAAAAGTATCCTGACAGTTGTGTTGGAAATTCTTTTGGAGCTTCCACTATTAGATCTTCACATTAAGGCAGAATCAATTCTAGCTGCTTATAAGACAGTTGGAGAAGGACCAGTCATGGGTTCAGACATACCTTAATCCAGCAAAATGTAAAAACTAACTCAGATTGGCAATGAGATCTGATTTGATGATAACTGATTATGGCTTTGACAACTTATTTGAAGTCCATGCAGGAAATCGGGAAGAATGGTTTCAGAGAAAAAATCACAGGGAGATTCCGGAACCAGCCGTCAGGATTTACAGATGGTCGGAGAGATGGGAAACACTTTGGAGCTGGAATTTTCGGTACATCCCCTAAAACAGAACTTAGTGTCTTGATATAGAATCTCTATCAACAGGGATTTATCCAATCATTGCTTGTGCACAAAGAGGAGTAGAAAGGGAGTACAAAGATAAACACCCAATCATCCTCTCTGATAGTCAAGTTGCCTTAAAGGCGCTAGATTCATACCAGTTTAATTAAAAATTGATGTGGGAATGTCTTCAAACCTTATAAATCATATACCAACACAGCTCACTAGTGTTGTGATGGCTGTCGGGCCATCATGGTTTTGAGTGCAATGAAAAAGCGCACAAAGTGATTAAGAGAGCAGTGACACACACTCCACTTTTTGTCCAGATCCTTTCTACAGGGTGAGTAAAACTCATGTTAGAACTGTAGTTAAAAATTGGCCAAAGAGGAACATCAGAAGCAATGGAATAGGATCCCTGGACAAGCAATAGGTGAATACAAAATTAAAGAACTTGGTGATGTCTTCACTAGAACAATTCTGCAGTTAGGTACAGTTGGTATAAAGAAGGAAGTAGGGATACCAACTGGACATGGGTACTCCCTGAAGCATTTGCGAATTGCGGATATAACACAGGGTGATACCAGCTGCAGACTTTGCAAACAGCAAGAAGAAACCACCTGTCATTTACTATTGAACTGTGAGGCTCTTGGGAGGAAAAGATATCAGCTCTTTGGGGCCTCGACATTAGATAGGTGTAAACATTCCATCTCAGGATAGGAAGTTCTGAAGTTTGTAAAAGACAACGAATTTGAATTTCTGTGATGGGAATGGGGATTGCACAAAATACCTATAGGTTAAAGTGCAAGTGCATCTTGAGCACTCAATGAAATCTTTAACTTTTCTTTTACTACTACTTATACAACTTGATCAAATAACAGTGTTTTACTCATTAAGTTCAGTTCACAGTTCCATATCTAACCCTATCAGGGAATATGACAAGGTATCTAGTGATAGTTATACAACATAATCAAATAACTGTGTTATATTCATGTTCAGTGAACAGTTCCACATGAAATGCTAGGAGGAAATATGACAAAGTGTGTGGTGATACACAACTTGATCAAATAGCTGTGTTATACTCATTATGTTCAGTGAGCAGTTCCATATCTAACACTAACAGAGAATATTGTGCCGTTGATAATTTTGGTAAACTTTTATTAAGGCTAAAACTTATGGAATTTATATATTCGGAACAAAACTTTATTAAAGTCCGGACAGGCCCTTACTCTTCACACACGTGAAAGCATGTCCTAAAACCATATGTTGCAGGGTAAGGTTATGAACTGGCCATTGTTCCTGTCTTTAACCCATCCGCTATGCTGACGAATGATTAGGCAAGCACTGAGTAAGCTAGTTTGAGGTATGTAAATTCCTAATTCTGCCCATTCGAAGGTAGACTTTGCCTTTGCTACCTGAAGTGCAACGCACTTCCTATTCTCTAGTTTCAGATCGCTTGACCGTTTACAAAGAAACTAAGGTATTCTTTGAAGCTTAGCTTCATATTATTAAAATCTAATCCCTTAATGATATGTTTGTTATCTGATTCTTTATCTGTGCTTTACAGCTTTATTCCATATTTTCGGTCTCTGTGACCATTCGTAATCTGGGATTTCCCGGGAGTTTTAGCATGAATTATTATTATGTGTGCTTTTGCTGCTTATCTACCCTGTACATGAACCAAAAGAGGATTGCTTTTAGTAAATATGAAATTTTCTTACATGTTATTTAGACGAGCTTTAAAGATTGTTACAGATATGTTGGCTCCGTAGCTGTATCCTCAGATTTATTCCAGGCAATTTCATTTACTCTGCTTCTGTGCCATGTGCTTTCATGATATTGGCTACTCGATAAGTCTTGAGGACGTCAGCCTCTGCGTAGAGCTAGACATCAGATTCTACGACAGTTCAACACTGTGTTTATAAGTAACACCTTTTTTTATGTTCAGTAACTCAAAGAGAAATTAAAATCATCAGAGTATGCAGATGGAAGTCCTTACAAGTTATAATAGTAATTCATTAGATAATTTT
Organism: Tenodera sinensis; assembly: GCA_030765045.1. Lineage (NCBI taxonomy): Eukaryota > Metazoa > Arthropoda > Insecta > Mantodea > Mantidae > Tenodera > Tenodera sinensis. Next base: position 62,116,940 of record CM060974.1, on the reverse strand, counting down.
TGTGAGAAAGTAAATATCTACATCATATGGATTATGATCAATGCTGAATGCCACACTTGTCACTTTTAATAGAACTATGAAGCTTAGATATTAAGTCTCTGTTAGCCTATGTAATGATTAAGTTATTAATTATAAGTTAGCTTTGTTTACATTGTCATAGCTTTAAGTTGTGACCTATCAGAAACCCCATTAATATGTTTGTGTGTGTGTGTGTGTGTGTGTGTTGTTTGTTGTATTGTTTAACGCCCGCTTTTACTACTACGGCACCGCAGGCGGTGACACTGATGATACATGAAGATGGAGCACCGGTGGAATGAGATGGCGGGGGAAACCGGAGTACCCGGAGAAAACCCGCCCTGACGCCGCTTCGTCCACCACGAATACCACATGCGGGTCCCTGGGATCGAACCCGGGCCGCCTAGGTGGTAGGCGAGCTCTCTAACCGCTCGGCCACGGCGCCGCCATGTGTGTGTGTGTGTGTGTGTGTGTGTGTGTGTGTGTGTGTGTGTGTGTGTGTGTGATGTCGCAACCACATAATATATGGTGCTTCTTTGATAATTCTGTCTTAAAGTGTCAAACCTCACGGTTTCTGATGGCCTAGATGTTGATGTATATTTTGTTGAATAAGGTATGATTATGGTTAAGAGATAAGTTCACGCAAGTTCAGACCGCGAGGTCTTGTGGTGATATTTCTGTGAAGTATATATCCGTTATGGTGTTTATTGAGTTTTACCGGTTGTGTTTTGTGGTATATTTCTGGTGTTTCTGATAGCTTCCATTAGTGTCATGAAGGAGTATGTGCGGACTGATAATAATGTATACTGTTTTGATTAATAAAATTAGCGTTAAAACTGTTCTATAACGCACAAATATTGTTTTTATGTCTTGCGCACTAATGTATTTGATACGTCTATTCAGGACAATTTCATGCCGTAACTTGGGGTATGCAACATCACATGCTTTTTTTTTTCAATTTATTGTGTTAACGTTTCAGCTCTTCTTTCCACTTACGTCGGAGGCAGTATAAAAGTGACTTATTCCACATGCATTTTACTGATACAGCAATATCTGAGTCATGTTCTCCAGGGAATAAGATCAAAATGTATCCTACCGTTTGTTCTCTAAATTTTTTTTCTGTTCTTTTTTTTTAATTAAATGATGACTAAATTACTATACCCTGTAGACGTGTTAGTGATGTTTTGAGTTTTGATTTTTTCGATCCTAGTCTCTCCACTAATATGTTGTTCCCCCAGAATTGTTTTACGAAATAGGACTACTTATACAAATATATATATATATATATATATATATATATATGTAAATATATTACCTTTTTTTCTCTTTCTCAGGTGCACAGGGTAGGAATAGTTGTCTTAGCTTTATTTGTAGTTATTCTACATGTGCTGGGCCTCCCCTCCTATTTCTTTTTTGTTTTGTTGTTCTTACCCCCTCCGCCCATTACATTTATTAATCATAACTACTTTTGTTTCTTTTCCCCGAGTCTCCTTCTGGCAGTCCATCAACATCCCTATGTTCCACACGGGTACTCGCCATTGGAGGAAAGCCTTCCCCAGATACTTCACACAGAGCGCCTATGTGAGGACATACACCCCTGGACAGCACCAATGTCTTCATTCTCCATCCAGTACATCTTACTGCTGGTGCCTATTTTGGAATATTTGCACAATGCCAATGGCTTAACCTCTGCTCGGAGGTTAAGCACACAAGACTTCACGGAGTCAGCAATGTTGGACACTTTAGTACTAGCGGGTTCTTCAAAATACCACCTGAGTGGGGTGGTGCACTAAGTAATTGCTGCAGAAACTGCTGTATTGTATGATTTCAATTCTGTGTTATATCCATGGTGTAGAAAAGAACTAACGTGCGACAGACCTTCAAACAGGAAGAAAAAGGAAAGAAGTTTAAGAAAACTACGTTTACATGAGTGTTCAACTGTGCTTTGGTGCGTGTGCCTCAAAGCATTTGTGCGTCCAGTGAAAGAACAATGAGTTAGTTCTTCAGATTTTGTAACTTGGCGAGTACTTTTCGTTATCATAGTTCCTCCCTTTCCTCAACCTCTGGATACCTGTGTCCTCTTACCTCTCTCCATTCCCAGTTCTCATACTTAGCCGCCCATGACACATAATTTTTATATTATTTCTTGTATATATGTTGCTCCGTGTACCAGTTATTGTAATGTATGTATTTGTCAATCTAATTTTTGGTCAGCTGAGGACAGCTGTAGTTCTTAGTGCGGCGGAGGTTGTGACGTTGATAATTTTGGCAAACTTTTATTAAGGATAAAACTTATAGAATTGATACATTCGAAGCAAAAATTTATTAAAGTCCGGACAGGCCATTTACTCTTCACACACGTGGAAGCATGTCCTAAAAACACACATTGCAGAACCAGCCATTGTTCCTGTCTTCAACCCATCCGCTGCGCTGACGAATGAATAGGCAAGCATTGAATAAGCTGGCTTAAGGTATTTAAATTCCTAATACTGAGCATTCGGAGGTCGACTTTGCCTTTGCTACCTGAACCTGCGACACTGATATTCGCGAGGACATCTTTGGCAATGGAGCTCGTACTGTCAACAACTTCTGTCCAGGTAAAGATTGCAGCTGTTCTCTTTAATCTTTCTCTATAATTTATATTGGGGCATTTTATAGGCTAATGTACCTCTTTTTTTACTTTTGAAAAATATACTTCTTAAACACTAGAACTACATGCCAGTTCTGAACAAGTAACCTTCACTACAGCCCACTTAACACCTAACGCCTCTGAGCTACCCCTTCCTGAGCGTCCCTTCTAATATCACTATGTATTTGGGGATGCTACGTAATCATTCACGAATGAACATTACATTATTATAATGTGTCTGATAAAAGCTACTTATACAACTTGATCAAATAACTGTGTTATACTCATTATGTTCAGTGAACAGCTCCATATCTAACATTAACAGGGAATATGACAATGTGTCTGGTGATAGTTACTGATACAACTTGATCAAATAACTGTGTTATACTCATTATGTTCAGTGAATAGTTCCATATCTAACATTAACAGGGAATATGACAATGTGTCTGGTGATAGTTACTGATACAACCTGATGAAATAATTGTGTTACGCTCATTATGTTCAGTGAACAGTCCCATGCTAGCTCTAAAAGGGAATAAGACAATATGTGGTGATAGTTAATGGTTCAACTTGAAAAAATAATTGTGTTATACTCATGTTTAATGAACAGCTCCTTAACTAGCACCACCAAGGAATTTCATATGTTTGGAAATAGTTGCTTATACAACTTAATGAAGCACTTTTATTGTGATCAACTTCAACTTATTTTATTAAAGAAGCATTTGCCTGGTGCCGGTACACAGGGGCCCGGCTTACAGGCCAAAATTAACATTAATTATAATTTTTACAGTATTTACAATTAATTCAAGTTTGCTTTATCTTTTTAAAAAAACCCATATCATTAAGTACGAAAAGCACTTTTATATGTAACACTAAATGAGAATATTAAGAACATTTCACAGAATTAGGTAGCCTCTTGTACAAAGAATCAACCAGATGACTTACCTTGTTGGTTTTGTGGAACAACACTCTTTATGTGCTTCATCCTGTAACATAATAATTCACTTGTAAAACACATGATCTGCTTTAACCATATGACACTTATCTAGAAACTTCTATAAATAGCTACCAATGTAACCATTTATAGCATTGGATATCAGACACCCCACACTTTTTTACAATAAAATTTATTATTTTGTTAATGTAAATTAGTTTTTTATTTTAAACTTGTCACAACATTTTGAAATATAATGAACTAGTTGACTTTATATCGATATAGAACAAACTCTTCACATTTAAAGTTATTTTCCACCTTTTAGTTCAGTTTGTTATAAATGCGTGTCTTTTTAGTTTTTTTTAAACTATAATTTATTTACCCTGATGATCCTGGTCAGAACATTACGACAAAGTCATGCTATTATTGTTGTTTTGCCATTGGTCCTCGACATGTGTGCAAATTTTCAAGTCAATAGACGACTCTAAGATGGTGAAAATTACGTCGAAAGATTCCTTTGCATTTATAAATTTAGCTTAGTCATTCTTTATCCTCACGATCCTGGTCAGGACATGAGGAAAAAGTCATGGTATTGTTACACTGCCATTGGTCCTTGACATGTGTGCAAATATTCAAGTTGATCAGACGGCTCAAGTAGCTGAAAATTACGTTATATTGATAAATTTAGTCACGTCACTGTTTCATCCTGATAATCCTGGACAGGACATTGGGACAAACTCGCGATATTGTACATTGCCGTCGGTCCTTGAGATGTGTGCAAATTTTCAAGTTAATCAGACGACTGAATTAGCTGAAAATTACGCTACTTCGATAAATTTAGCCAAGTGCCTCTTTATCTTGATGATCCTGGTCAGGATCTTAGAACAAGTTCATAATATTATTGTATTATCATAGATGCTTGACATTTGTGCAATCAAGTCAATCAGACGACTCTAATTGGGTGAAAATTACGCCGAAAAATTCCATTACATTGATAAATTTAGCTAATTAATTTTGTTTTTTCCTGATGACCCTAGTAAGGATCTTAGGACAAAGTTAGCATATTGTCATCAGTGCTTGACATGTGTGCAAAATAAGTCAAACAGACGACTCTAAGTGGGTGAAAATTATGTCAAAAGGTTCCGTTACATTGATAAATTTAGCTAATTAATTTTGTATTATCGTGAGGACCCTAGTAAGGACCTTGGGATAAAGTTACAATATTATTGTACTGTCTTTGGTTCTTGACACGTGTGCAAACTTTTCAGTCAATCAGACGAATGTAAGTTGTTGAAAACTATGTCGAAAATTCCATTACATTGATAAATTTAGTTAAGTAATTTTGTGTTTTACTAATGACCCTAGTAAGGACCTTAGGATAAAGTTATAATACTATTGTATTGTCATCGGTGCTTGACATGGGTGCAAAATTTCAAGTCAATCAAACGACTCCATGTGGGTGAAAATTATGTCGAGAGATTCCATTACATTGATAAATTTAGTTAAGTAATTTTGTTTTTTCTAATGGCCCTAGTAAGGACCTTAGAATAAAGATACGATATCATTGTATTGTCTTTGCTCCTTGACACGCGTGCAAATTTTTCAGTCAATCAAACGCATGCAAGTTGTTGGAAATTACGTCGAAAGGTTCCATTACATTGATAAATTTAGCTTATTAATTTCGTTTTTTCCTAATGACTCTATTAAGGACCATAGGATAAAGGTATGATATTATTGTATTGTCATCGGTGCTTGACATGTGTGCAAATTTTTTAGTCAAGCAAACGAATGTAGATTGGTGAAAATTACGTCGAACGATTCCATTACATTGATAAATTTAGCTTATTAATTTCGTTTTTTCCTAATGACTCTATTAAGGACCATAGGATAAAGGTATGATATTATTGTATTGTCATCGGTGCTTGACATGTGTGCAAATTTTTTAGTCAAGCAAACGAATGTAGATTGGTGAAAATTACGTCGAACGATTCCATTACATTGATAAATTTAGCTTATTAATTTTATTTTTCCTAATGACCCTATTATATGATTATATGTGATTTGATTTATTGAGTACTAAACACAAACGCATCTTGGGCTACCCCTGAGCTGGGCCCTGGCCCTTTTGCTAACAGGGCAGCCCTTCATCATAATTACATATTTTACACGTGTTTATCCCTTTTAATAGTTATTGCTTTTTCATGTAATTTCTATGCTGCACTAGATTTTTCATATATGCCAAATTTTTGTCCCTCTCTGTAAAGTATTGCACTGATTTCTGTTTCATATTATTATTGTTTCACCGTCCATATACACTTAACCACCATTTTCAATGCTTCTCACTTACACATCACCCCATTTGCGTCCCCTTTCCCTTTTTCTAATTATTTAACTTCACTATCAGCTTTCTGTCATACAGCCGTATCACATCTGTTCAAATCTGTTCCCATATTTCTCATGACAACTTCTATTTCTTCCTTTCTACAATTTGTCCACAAAAGCCATATTTATACCTTGATATGTTCCTACATCTCGATATCCCCTGCCTAAATTTCGCCGCTTTTCCAGCCGCATGAGTACCCACACTTGTTTCCCATTGATTTTCCATGATCTCTTGCACCTCCACACTTGTGTCACTCTGGTTTTCCCTGATCCCTTGCATCCCCATACCTTTTTCGCTCATTTTCTTAATCCCCTCGATTCCCCTACTTGTTTCACTCTGTATTCGGCGCAATGCAATTACATGTTTTATTTTCTTCTTTGCTCCGCCGAACGCCATTTCTGAGATTTCCCCCTCTTTCTCCACCATTTACATTGTTCATCACTTCCTCTCCGTCAAGGCATACTTCATTTACTCCACGTGCATTCTGGACATTCACACCGGACAATGACGTCAGCTTATTTAAGTCTATTACATTAACAGCTTTCGTATGCTCTGCCTCTTGGGTGTTCCTTATGCCACTTCTCTGCTCAGTCACTTGCCCATCAATCCACAGTTTGCCGTTTCGTATAAATGCATTGAAACCTTCTCTTCTTGCTGTCCTCCTTTCTTCATCCAGCTTCCTCCTTTGTTCTCTTTGTTCATAAGAAAGATCCTTATTTATATATATGTTCCCCTTAGCTTGTTTGTTTCTTTCAATACTTCCGTTACCAATTCTGTATTGCTAAATTTCGCCAATATATTCCTTTTGCCTTCTAATTTCTCAATTCTAAATGCATCTCGCAGTTCAAAGCCTCTCATATTTATCCCCAGCCTCTTCATTAATAATTCTCGTATCTCTTGAAATGCTCCAATTCCTTTTCGTTCTTCTATCCCAGAAATTATTAAGTTGTATCTTCTCATGGAGTCTTCCATTCTTTCCATTCGTCTTTCCATTTTTTCCATCTTTTTCCACTTGCAGATGGACAAACCATGCAGATGATTTAAAATAGATCAAATGTGGACCATTTAACCAATATTTCTTCATCAAGGATCCATTTGAACTTATGATTGGGTATTGCAAGCTTACCCTGTTGAACCTGAATAATGAAAATGGAATTAATCTTCAATGCTACTCAAAGTTTTGGAATTTCTTCCGTTTCAATTTTCAAAAAGAGCACATAATTTTTTATGTCAGCGAATCCCTCTAATTTCATGTCAGTAATTCAATTTATAAAGCTCTGAAAATGAATTTTGTCATCTTCGAGCCAGTTACGAAATGCTGCTGCGTCCCTTTCCAACTTTTCCCCACTTCTTTCTTCTGGAGCCCTTCTTTTGGGAGCTGGTTCAAGTCAGATAAGGTGGTAGAGAGGAAACAGTGCCGGGGATACACCTTCAGTAAGTTTGAGTTGTTCCGGGTACTTCAAGAACATTTCCATCATTTCGCGTGGCAGCAAATTCCTTCACTATGTGTTGTTCAGAAAAAATATTTAATACATACCACAACAGCAACAACTGATTCATAATTATCCCTGTGAATAACCAACTGCTGCCTCCTGTGTGGATCCTTTCAAAATGAAAACATACTTCTGAACACTTGTTCTGTAGTTTGACGTACAACCCGGCACACAACACTTTCTAGGGATTTTGTATTGAAAACTACACTGTTTTGTAATGTAATTTTTCGCTCAGTTAAGGGACACTGGGACTGAAATTTGAAAGTTCCACATTTCTTGATAGATTTTTCTGAATTTTTTATGTGTTTGTATTTATATGAGAATAGGAGGTACACCAAATTTCATTAAAATTGGGTAATTCGTTTATGATATATATATATAAATTATTTTATGAATTTAATACGCATATTTTCAAAATAGAGGTCGCGTGTTATTGACTTTTCAAAATTCATTTATATTGGCAGAACTGATACTATAAAACATGGGTAACAATTGTATGAAGAGATATTTCAAATACGTTTGCTGATTATGCTGTACATATTTTTTTAATAAAGAAAATTTAATCTTAAAAATTATTGATTTTTTTCCATACAAAAAATGTTTTTGGAATTCATGTTAATGATAACCTCAATATTGAATCCTAGTTTGTTTAGCTGCTATTTATGAATACTTTTGGAAATTTTCATTGAATTTGAAGCAAAACTCAGGCGCGACCTTCTTTTGGAATGTGCAGAAATGTAGTTTTTTTTTTTGTTTTTTTATTATTATTCCTGGGGTGACTCTATTTATTTAAACAGTGGTGGTGTGTGTCCGGTACCGCCGAAGCAAACCAGATGATTGTGGGTGGATATTAAAGGTGGATAATTGGCTTAGACAGGTCAAGTATCATGGCGGGTGCCCTGACACTGACCTGCGAATTCGGGGGAACGTGGGTCGTACTGGAGGATCGATTGGAGGACCGATTGGAAATCTGGGGACTGTCAGAATCTCGTAAATCTGACTGAGTTTGGTCTCTAGTGTGTTGTGAGTCCTTGTAGTATCTCTTCTAACGTCTTATGGACCTTGTGTATGCGTGAGTCGTTGATGTAGGTGACTACTTTCTCCAGCTGCTTGTTGAAGTGATCACGGAGGCTATTGTTGTCTTGACGTACTGTTGCAGGTTTGAGAAAAACAAGCTTTTATATAGGATCATCCTGTGTACATTAAGGGAGGAGCACTATTTGAAAGGGCCGTAATGACCACATGGAGTGGGGGATATGAAAAATGTTAGCTGATCCAAATGCACAGGTGTTCCAGGAACATTTTAAGGTAAAAAAACAATTTTCGACTTTTTGACAATTTTGACCAAAATTTCACTCCCAGTGTCCCTTAATTATTTGGTAATTATTTACTGACGCATTGTAAGACGCAAGCAACTTCTTAGTGTTCCAACTACACACTGATATGCAGCATTTCGATAATGTGGAGAACCGATGATGACGTCACTAAAGCAATGTTCTCCAGCCTCCGGGCCTGTATACATAGAGAGGGACTTGCACGTACCCGGCAAATCTACCCATATAAAGCTACATGAGCTGCTGTTTATCTATGTGGTATGGTCAACCAACTTCGCCAGTGCTTTTGCACAAGCTTGGATAACTGCTCCCTGAGTTCCTTCCAATTAAGACTCACATGGAATCTCAATGTTTCGGGTTTCCTTCTAAAAACGTAGAACATTGCGATCACCATTTTACATGGCGGAGCCAGAACTTGCTCCATCATTTTCTGCGACTATGAGCGTTTGGACCAGACGGTATTCACGTAGATATGTGACAACACCTCTTGCTGAAGGAAAGGCATTCCTACTCGAGGTATATAAACGTGTTTGGGTTAGCAGTATTGTTCCACAAAAGGTGGGAAGCCACCGTTCTACCCACTATGAAAACCGGAAAGAATCGTCAGCTATCTTCCCTCCAGACATCACCCTATTTCCCTCACCTGTTGCATTTGCAAGCTGATGGAACGCTTGATCAATGGAGGGTTGGAATTTTGGTTGGATACTCACCACCTGCTAATGTCCAGTGTGGTTTTCGACGATGCCATTCAACTGTGGACCATGTTGTGTCGATATCGCTACAAATAATGAACGGATTTATGAATAACTGTCAAATCTTTGCCATATTTTTTGACCTCAAGGAGGCATATGATAGGTGTTGGCGAGCAGCGGTTCTATGCTTCTTGAAAACATGAAACATACGGGAACGCCTGCCACTGCTCATTCACTTGCTCATGAAGGACCGCGTTTTCCGACTAAGGTTGGCTCGGATTTTTTGTTCAGGATAACGAAGTACCTGAGGATTCGGTACTAAGCGGCACACATTTTACTTTACCACTTAAGCCCATATGGAAATTAGTTCCACATGGAGTTTCGTCATGCTTATTTCTAGTCAACTTCGCAGTGTATTGCACTCCTCAGAGCAGAGTATTTTTGGAGTGGCCCTGCAGCAATATTTAGACAATCTTTTAGAATAGAGCTCAAACAGCATCTTTCTTTTCTCAGTTAAGAAGTCAATCTGCGTTATTTTCCGGCGTCGTAAGAGACGATTTCCACCTTCGCTCCGTTTCGGCCCAGATTTATTTCCCATCGCAGATGAAACGCATTTCCTGGGGTTGATCTTGAATAGGAATCTTCGCTGGTCATCGCATACAGCACATCTAAAAGCACGATGAGACCGTTCCCTGAATATCTTGCGAGTACTAAATGGCAAATCGTGGATAGCGGATCGGACAGTTCCGCGAATATATCGCGTATTGGTCCAATCCAAGCTAAAGCTAGACTACGGGTGTATCGTTTATTTTTCAGCACGGCCATCTGTGCTGAGAAGATTAGACACAGCCCATAATTGGGGTGCTCAAATGGCAATAGGAGCTTCTCCAACCAGCTTAGCGGTGAGCCTTTATGCCGAATCTGCAATGTCGGCGTGACGTCCTACTAGGAAATTATGACTGTGTCTTTACGTGTATGCCGAAGCATTTGCTTTCCTTTTCAACACCATGATAAGCAAAAGATATAGGATGAACATTCTTAGTCCTAAGCCAGCGAGTGTTCGCTTCCTGGAGCTTCAAAAGAAGCTTGCTATTGAAATGCCTAACATGTTATCCAAGGAACAGATGCTCTGTTGGTTGCGGGGTAAGTCTCATATAGATCTTGCGATGACCACATCCCGGAAGTCCAGGATGCCCATCTCTAGTATCCGCACTTGGTTTTTAGATTCCTTTCAACTTGCACTCACTGACATCTGACCTACACCGATGGATCAAAGAGCACCAGCGCTGTTGGGTGTGGTTATGTTTATGAAATTCAACCACATATTCGGATTTCATAATAGTACTTCTAGTTATACTGCAGAGCTCTTCGCAATGCACCAAGCAGTTTTATTTGTCCACCGTCACAAACTAGGTTACTGCCTGAATTTGAGTGATTCTCTTTGTGCACTTTAGAGCTTTCGTGAGCTACACAAGTACCATCCTGTTGTACAACGCATCCAGGATGCCCTTCATGTTTTACACGCTTTTGGTGTTAACATGGAATGTGCATGGATTCCTGGCCATGTAGGTTTGCTGAGGAATGAAGTGGCAACCACAGAACCCAGCATTACCATTTCTCTTATTACTTCAGATGACTGGAAGTACGGAAAGGGTGTCGTGCTGGCACGAAAAGACTTCAGCTCTCCTCAGGAATAAGCTTAGTGAAGTAAAGGAATTTCCAATAAACTGGATAGCTTTTTCTTGTATATGTATCGCGTCTCGAAGAGATGATTTTGGTTCGGTTACGTATTGGCCACTGCAGTTGTACAAGTGGTTACCTTTATAAAAGGGATCCGTCTCCTTTTTGTGTGCTGTGCGACAATCTTTTGTCGGTCCGTTACGTGCTGGTAGTGTTTCCCTAGTGTACATTCAAAACTCTCTGCAAGTGCCTATTAGTTTTGCAGCGGTCTTGACGCACGATAAATAAACCGTGGAAGGGGTTTTGTAGTTTTTGGCGAAGATAAACTCGAATCTAAGATATAAAACTGACGATCAAGTGTTTAAAACGGTGGAGCACATTAATAAACGTGTTGAAAATGTCAACATTTAAAAACACATTTCTCTCCAACATGTAATAATATTTTAAACATTACTAGTTTGGGAGGGTGTAATTCCCATCATTCAGCTGTTCGGTCGACAGATTCAACATCAGGTAAGTCCCTCCCCCTTCCCTCGTTGCCTGGCCTGCTGCTCTTCCTACTGGCCAGTTTATGATTGGTATATCAACATTCATTAAATCACCTCTATCCTAAATGGTTCCCCACACCGTTAACTCCCAATAATTTCGTGTTGGTTTCAAAAGCTAGGGTACCTTGACTAATATTATGGTTGCATGAGCAAAAGTGGTGAGCTATGACTGATTTATCTACCTCTTTGTTTTTGATATTTCTGACGTATTTCTTCCGTCTGGTTTCCAAATTCCTCTTCGTTTTACGGATATGTATCTCGTGGTAGTCTTCACATTTGACACGGTAGATTCCTGATGCTTGGAGTGGTATTGTTAGAGGGTGATTGAGCACATTTATCATACTATACTTGGTTTGTGGAGCCAGGTTTACATTATAATCCTTAAAAATTTTGTGGAATCTGTTGAACACTTTAGGATGATATGTGAATTTACATCTTCTTTCTTAGGTATCGTGAACTTTTTAGTTGACATCCTTGATAGTTTGACATCAGCCTTGCTTTTTGATTAATCTGGTTAGACAATTGGGTTTAAATCCATTCAATTTTGCAACAAGTTTTATACGTTCCAGTTTTTCATGGCATTCCCTATTTGTTAGTGGAATATTGGTCAATCTGTAAATTAAGTTATGGAAGATTGCATGCTGAAGTGCTTTTGGGTTGAAATTTTTGTTCTCAATGTAACTGTCTACGTGCGTTAGTTTCCTGTATATACCAAATCCCGGTCTGTTCATGTTTCTAACAATTTTTAAATCCAGGAAATGTAGCCATCCATCTTGCCCTATTTCAGTAGTGAATTTAACACCAGCGCTACTAAGCCTTATTTCATAACTCAGATTACCAGAGGGGAGGAGTAATTTGTAACCACCACTTGAAACAATATGTTTGAGCAATTTTTAAAACAAAGTTTATAATTGGGTATTACATCTTGTCATGTTTATAGAGGTAGTATTTAACACTGCTTAGGCATTCCTTTTTTGCACGAATCACATTAAATATTGTGTCAATCCCTATTTCAGAGCTTATACTACCAACGGAGGCGACCACCACTGGTAAAAGGGTATCTCAGCAATTTTCAAAACAAATTTACTTTAAATTTGGTGTTATTTGGTGTTATTTCTTGTCATGTTTACGAAGGTAATATTTAACATTGTTTAGCTATTCCTTTTTTACTTTTTATGTGAATCGTTTAATAGTAATGTGGCAGTACTTTAGGGCCCCGCTGACATTTCATTGTTGCTCATCAAGTCCAACAATGAAATATTTGAGACAAATCAGTGGTATAAACAGTGATTGATAATGTGACTTTGGTGGGTGTAAAGTAAAGAAGACAGATGTCGTCGGGATAAAGAAACACTTTTATTTCCGTAAACAGTAACTTTGTACACTTGTTGCAACAGCAAGAAAGTCTTTACCGATTCACCAACAGCACGGCTCCGAATTAGTAACACAAAAATCTGTCCCTTCTCACACTTTACCGCTATTTATATCTCCCAGGCACTATTCTGGAAACTTCAGGAAAGTTCAGTTATTATTGCGGTGAAATACAAAGCAGAAAATTCCAGAAGTCTCTATCCCTTTCTCTCTTTCGGCAAGCGCCCCAACAATGCGGCCATTCTCTGTCTCTTTCCTTCGGCTCCTTTGCTGTAGTGCCGACAATAATGCGATGGGCGACACTGCTCCCTCCTCAAAGCTGGTCGTCCCGAACAGCACCATCGTAACGGGCCAGACGATCCAGGTGTACCACTAACATCTTTCCTCGGGGCACCTTCTGGATGCGGTAGACTACGCCGTTAACCCTCTTTACCACTTGGTACGGTCCTTGCCACGGTTGTTGAAGTTTTGGGCCGCATCCCTTGGTCCGGGTAGGGCGGTACAACCAGACCATGTCACCTTGCTGGAATCCTCGGCTGTTGGCTTGCCTGTCGTACCGGGTCTTCATGCGGTCGCTCGCCATCTGGATGTTCTAACGAGCCATCTCGTTCATGTCGTGGAGATGGTCTACTAGATTCTCCACATACTCGGTTGCCGGCTGTTTCGCTTCCGGGCGGCTTCCAAAAGCCCGGTCACAAGGGAGGCGTAGTTCTCGGCCGAACATTAGGCTTGCCGGTGGTGTCGTGTGTCGACGAACGGTAGGCCAGCAAGAACAGTGGTATCTTGAGGTCCCAGTCTCGCTGATGGCTGGCCACGACCTTCCTCAGGTGCTCCTCTAGGGTCTTGATGTATCTCTCGACCATGCCGTCCGACTGTGGATGTAGGGGTGTTGTGCGGGTCTTGTTCACCCCAAATCTTTCCAATGCCTCCTTCATTAGGTGCGACTCAAGATTGGTGCCCTGGTCGCTGTGGAGCTCTAACGGGACCCCAAAACGGCAGAACAGCTGTTCCACGAGGCAGTCTGTAATCGTCTTCGCCTCTTGGTTCGGGATGGCATACACCTCCGGCCACTTGGTGAAGTAGTCCACAGCTACCATCAGGTACTTGTTGCCTCGATCGGACATGGAAATGATCCAGCTATGTCGACGCCGATGCGTTCGAAGGGCGCTCCGACGTTGTACTGCTGCATGCGACCCCGGCTCCTAGTCTGGTGGCCGCGACTCGCCGCGCACACGTGACATTGACGGCACCAGTTCTCAGCGTCTGCTCGAAGCCTCAGCCAGTAGTAGCGCTGTCGGAGTTTGTCGATCGTCCGGTTTGCTCCTAGGTGTCCACCCGAGGTACCGGCGTGCACTTCCTCCAAGACTTCCGGGAACTTACTTCGGGGAAGTACCAACTGCTCTTTCTGGGTCTTCCCATCAGGTGATTCCCATACCCGGATCTGCACTCCCTCTTTGGTCTTCAACGAGTCCCATTGGGCCCAGTACGACTTGTATGTAGCGCTTCTGGGTGCGATGTCCTCCCAGGTTGGTCTCGTCACTGCCTGCACTTCTCTCAAGAGTGGCCCCAAATCGGCGTCCGCCAGCTGCTCCCTCCTCAGGCCCGCGCTATCCCATCCATCCGCAGACACTGCCGTGACCACTGACAGTTGCGGTACGCTCCTTCTCTTCCACCCTTGCACATTAGCCGCACTCTTCTGGGCAGGGTCTTCGGGACATGGCGTCTGCGTTGCCGTGGCTCTTCCCTCTGCGATGTTCGGAGGTGAAGTCGTACTCCTGCAACCTCTAGACCCAACGGGCTGTCTGGCCCTCCAGGTTTCTAAAGCTAAGTAGCCAGGTTAGGGCGGAGTGGCTTGTCCTCAGGTGGAATAGCTGACCGTACAGGTACTTGTGCAAGTGCTCCAAGGTCTTCACTACCACCAGTAGCGCTCGTCGGGTGACACAGTAGTTCTTCTCTGCCTTGGACAACGTCTTGCTGTAGTAGGCTATCACCCGCTCGTGGCCGTCCTGAACTTGGGATAGGACGCCTCCAATGCAATGGTCGCTGGCGTCGGTGTCCACAATGAAGGCGTCGCCTGGTTGTGGGAATCCCAAAATAAGAGCACTGCAGAGCGTCCTCTTCAGCTGCCGGAAAGCGCCTTCGGCGTCCTCCGTCCACAAATAAGGTCGATGTTCTTCCGCCAGGCGAGTGAGAGGTTTGGCGATGCTGGAGAAACCCTTTATGAAACGGCGGTAATAACTGCACAATCCAAGGAAACTGCGCAGTTCTCGCTTATCCTTTGGGCGAGGCCAATCTCTCACGGCCTGTGTCTTCTCCGGATCCGTGGCCACTCCGGTTGGTGAGACTACGTGGCCCAAGTAGTTGACTTCCCTGCGAAAGAGCTAGCACTTCTTGGCGTTCAGCTTCAAGCCGGTCGTCTGCAGTCTCTGTAGCACCTTGGTCAGTTTGTCAACATGGTCTTCGAATGTCTTGCCGACGATGATGATGTCGTCCAGGTATAACAGGCAGGCGTCATAAGTCAATCCTCTCATTACTGACTCCATGAGGCGATGGAAGGTAGCTGTTGCGTCGCAGAGACCAAAGGGCATAACTGTGGACTGCCAAAGCCTTTGGCCTGTCGAGAATGCGGTCTTCTTGTCTCTCGGGTCTAGAGCCACCTGCCCGTAACCCGATTTCAGGTCCAGGGTTGAGAACCACTGCGCACCAGCAAGCGTGTCCAGGGTGTCGTCAATCCGGGGTAAGGGGAAGCAGTCCTTCCTGGTACAAAGTTCAGCTTCCTTTAATCTACGCAGAAGCGTAGCTCGCCATTCTTCTTCTTCACCAGAACTACAGGAGAACACCAAGGAGTGTCAGACTCTTCGATCACTCCCTTGGTTCTCATGTCCTCCAGCATGTCTCGTACCGCCGCTTGTTTAGCCAACGGAACGCCTCTAGGTGGTTTACGAATAGGCCGGGTGTCTGCGGTGTCGATGCGGTGAAGCACTAGGTACGTGCGGCCGTAATCGCTGCTGCCTTGGCTGAAGACGCACTGATATCGTCTCAGCAGTTGTTGGACCTTCTCTCTCTGTTCAGCGGTCAGGTGGTCGGCCGCCCTCTCCAGTAAGCCTTCCAGCCGGGGCCCCAGGTGTTGCGTCGGCACCGGCTCCTGGGTCTTGTCTATTGGTGTTACGCTGACCACGGGCTCGCACGCCCCCAACTCCGTCCCGGCCTGGACGTCGCGATCGGTGTCTGTTGGGTTGAGCAGTCTCACCGGCACCTCCTCTCGGCACGGCAACAATGTCCCGGCGACACAGAGCTCGTGCACATGCGTCTTCCGGTCCAAAAGCATGTTCTTCTTGCGCTGGCCTTCCAGTCGCGCCGTCACTACCATCTCGCTTCTCTCGGGGACAACTACGTCTTCCCTGAGTATGACCCTGCAGATTCCAGGGCGTTCTTCGGGGTGCCGGAGCATTACTTCCTCTCCTTTAAGCCGCAGAACCTTCTTGCCGACGTCGATCGTCGTGTCGTGGCTCCTGAGGGCATCCAGTCCCAGTATCACCTCCTCAGCCACCTCCGCGACGAACACCCACAAACGCAAGACACTTCGCTCCAAGGTCAACTGCAGCAGGGCTCCCTCTCCACAGGCAAGGTGTCACCCGACGCCGTCACTAGTTGGTACGGTCGGCTCGGTTTTCTCGACGGCAAGCCCCTGGCTACGTCAGGTCTGATGACAGTCACGGCTGCTCCAGTGTCAACAAGCACGCGGCACGGCTTCCCTCTCACCCAACCGTCCGCGATGAGGCTGTCATCCATCCGTCGGCTGACGGCGCGCAGTGTCACTCGAGGGGATGATGGTGATGGCGCCGACGTGCCCCTCGCCACGCCGGCCATTACTCGTTTTCCGGCTGCTCTTCTTGGTGCCGGCAGTCTCTCATCAGGTGTTCCGGCTGGCCACATCCCCAACACATGCCACCTGGTCTTCGTCGGCGTCCCTGGACTGGTCTGCGGTCTTCATCGTAGCGGACACTCCTTGTCTTCGAGGTCGGGGTAGCCGTCAGTTTGGCCGCTTCCATCCTTAAAGCGGCCGTTAGTGCCTCGTGGATGGTCTTGTAGTCGCCGAGCATCAGCCGTTGACGTATCTCGGCATCGCGTACCCCGTCGACGAAGGTGTAGGCGGCTTCTCGGGATACGAATTCGGAGGGGAGGTCGACCAAGGCTTTGCTGGCCAGCTGTTCGATTGCCAGGGCGAACTCCTGCAGCGTCTCCACTGGCTGTTGCATCCTAGATTTCAGTTGGCTGCGGTAGGCTGCGGCTAAGCGGTGGTTTCCGAACCGGTTCTCCAGGGCCTCCCAGATGTCCTTGGGCCCCGCCGCTGTCTGGACTGCGTTCAGCACCTCTGCGGCTCGTCCCTGGAGGCTGGATATCAGCTGCGTGGCCTCTTCTTCTGGCGACCATTTGTTGTGCTTGGCCACTGTGTCGAATTGACGGCGGAAGACCTCAAACGTTGACGTGCCATCGTACTTCGGTGGTTTGACGCGCGTCGATGTTGTGTCGCGTGTTGGAGCCTCGTCCTTGTAGTTCTTGAGCTTTTCACTAAGCATCCCTTCCGTCATTGCATTTAGCTCCTTGGCGCTACCGTCGACCCTGTCTTCGAGAACGCTAAGCCGTTCCCCGACATTCTCCAGGGAGTCAACGCGTTGGCCGAGGTCCTCCATCTTTCCAACGAGCTCTTCCACCTTTCCACCGAGCTCTTTCACATCCTTCCTTACGCCAGCCAGTTGCTCGTCAATTTTCGCCGATAGCTCCGTCTTCATCTCTTTCAGCTCGGCAGCGAGGTTATCGTTTGCCGTCTTCATCTCTGCTTTCAGCTCTTATAAACAGCTCACCAATGTAGCCTCCATCGTCATATCCCGCTTCTGACACCAGTGTGACTTTGGTGGGTGTAAAGTAAAGAAGACAGAGGTAGTCGGGTTAAAGAAACACTTTTATTTCCGTAAACAGTAACTTTGTACACTCGTTGTAACAGCAAGAAAGTCTTTACCGATTCACCAACAGCACGGCTCCGAACTGGTAACACAAAAAACTGTCCCTTCTCACACTTTACCACTATTTATATCTCCCAGGCACTATTCTGGAAACTTCAGGAAAGTTCAGTTATTATTGCGGTGAAATACAAAGCAGAAAATTCCAGAAGTCTCTATCCCTTTCTCTCTTTCGGCAAGCGTCCCAACAATGCGGCCATTCTCTGTCTCTTTCCTTCGGCTCCTTTACGGTAGTGCCGACAATAATGCGATGGGCGACAATAATAACTATTAACTGCATGTCTTTAATCAAGTTTTAAAAGAGAAAATTTAAAAAGTTACAGGGCATAAGTACCTCACCCTGCCCCCCTTGGTAATGCGAGGGCTAATGGAATGGTCCTGTAGCTTCAATCACTTCAATGCATGCTGAGGTAATTATTTTGGAAACATGTCGTCTGTCAAGTTTTAAAAGAGAAAATTTAAAAAGTTACAGGGCATGAAGTACCTCACCCTGGCCCCGTTGGTAATGCGAGGGTAAATGGAATGGTCCTATACCTTCAATGCATGCTGAGGTAATTGTTTTGGAACAATGGCGAACATGTCGTCTGCATTTCTTAAGCAGCCATTAAACATATATGGAAATGTCTTCATGATCTGTATCTCTAAATTGCTTGTATATACCTACCAATATCACTGATAAGGGGCTGCCCATGGCCGAACCAGAGGTTTTTCGATAATGCTTATTATGAAATATGAAAGTATTTTGTGTTATGCATAATTCTGAGTTGAGGCTATTGTTCAATTTATGATGCTGAAATACTCTGTTTGGCAAGCTAGTGATTTATTAATTGGTGTACCTTTCCTTTAAGAATGCTGGTAAACAAACAGCTACATCAAATGTTACAAAAATGTAATTTACATGTAAAAATATATTTTTTTAAACTTTTTCAACTGGTTCTGAAGTGTACTTTACACATGACTAAATCCTTCTATGGAGTTTAAGACACATTTTGGACCACCAGTGTTACCTATACCGATGGTTTGAAGGACAATGAGTGAATGGGATGTGCATTTACTCTGGTCGACAGAGTTTTACCGCAGAGCTCGATTTTTACACCCGAGTATTTTGGTATTCATAAAGGTCTTTTATATATACATCGGCAAACCTTGCAGCCCTGCATTGCTTGTTTGGATCCCTTGAGTGCCCTCCAGAGCCTGCGGGCGCTGTACAATTACTATCCACTGGTGCAGCTTATCCAGAAATCTTCACTCACCTTCGAATGGGTGCCTGGACGCGCAGCAAATGGGGCTGCCTATACCACTCCAAGGACACCGGTTTTAGCTTCTAGATATTCTAGTTCTTATATTTCTTCTGATGACTTTAGCTCACTTACATGCGCTTCTGTTGTTTCGTGTTGCATGTTTCACTGCACGGATATTCAGGGAACAAACATAGGGAAACGAAGCCAATCCCTGTGTCCTGGAAGACTTGCTCATGTGTCTGTCATTGTGAGGAAGTGGTTGGAACCATACTGCACATCGCATACTGCCATTTTGGCAATGAACACCCTTTACCTTAGGACGCTGCGTCACTGTCTTTATTGTGATCATCTTCTCACAGTGCGACATGTTGTACTTTAGTGCGAGGTGTTAGCTGTACTACGTGTATTCTTGACCCTGGCTGAGGCACTCCCAGTTAGTTTGTCTTCAGTTTATTGGCATCATGTTTTGTTGTGGTATGTCACTTGTGAGTCTACGCCTATTTATTAGCTTTACTTTTAAAGTTTGTGGCACTGAACTAATGACTTTTTATCTCTTTGACGGCTTTAGATTGCAGGTTTAGTGTCTGCGTTTTTACATTTCTTATTCTCTTTGGGTACTAATGACCACAGCAGATGTGCTCCCAAAGGTCAGACTGCATGGTTGAGAGGTTAAGATCCTCGAGGTGGACAGTCGCAAAATTTGTTGGATGGACACCTCTATAGTTCACATAGCTAAAGACACATGGACAAACTCACATCCTTACCACAGTTTAAGTTGTACAAGAGGTCTTATTGTGGCCATAGCCTTGGCACTGGAAACAACGGATAGGTTGTGGAATGTTGTACAGTCGAACTACTATAACCTCATTATCTGCCTTTATCTTTGGAGAGATGTGGAGTCCATCATCCTTCACTCGTACATGGTCAAGTTCCGTAATACCCAGGTACGACTGGTAATCCTGAATCCCCTTCCCCGACATTCCATACAACCAGGGAGTAATGACGCCCTGGAAGGAGTTTAGGTTGCAGTGCTTCTCGGCATCTGCTCTCTGAACAGGAACACAAGAATGCGCCATAATCACATAACTCATCACATGGGACAAGGGCTGTTTTTGTTATGAACACTTGAATTAGTAGATTTCTACACTAGTGGAGGACCATTAGTCACAAAGTAATTGAGCACTTAGAGACAATTTCAAGATGCTAATAAAATAAAGGGAATAGAAGGAAATACTGGTGTACATTGATACTTCAGAGCAGAAGGAGAAATAAAACTTATTTTATTTAATAAATGAAATTTCCATTCAACAATGTTTTTCAGGAGCATCTATTTCTCGTTTTACTACTAATGTAATTGTTTACAAATTTAATGAAATACATTTTAATTTCACAGGAAGCAAATCTAACAAATGACCAACTTAAATGCTTCAATTTTACTGGTTTTCTACTACACCTACTATCCAAAAATAGACAGATAAGTAGTGGAATATTACTTGGAGTCAAAAAGGATATTAAAAATCCTCCTTTGAAATTGTTAAAGAAATGGATAACACAGATAAAAGCGAATTAATAAAAGTGAATTAATAAAGCTAAATTTTTGGGATAACAAAACAAATCTACATTTATACAGTATTTACAATCCTCCCAGGAATGAACCAGATCTCTCTCTTATTGACCAATTAAATAAAACAATCGTAATTGGGGATTTCAATGCTCATTCCAAAAGATGGGGTTATGAAAAAGTGGATTCTACAGGGAAGATAGTGGAAGAATTTTTGAATACCACAACTTTTGAACTGATTTATAGTAAAGATCCCACAACCTTCATACATTACTCTGGAGCAGGCAGTAACCCAGACCTCTTGTTAGCTACAACAGATATCGTTTCAAAAATTAAAAAACAAGTTATAGAAGATCCAAGTTCTGGTCACAGAGCAGTAATTGCTGATATAAAACTAGATAATACAAATAACAGTGAATGTCACACGAATCTGTATTGGAGCTTTAAAAAAGCAGATTGGATCAAATATAAAACTGAACTGGAACATAAATTTAAAGAACAAAAAAACTCAAAGCTACATGACCAACCAGATTATTTGAACAAAAATTTCTGTAAAGTCATCCTAGAAACCACAGAAAAACATATTCCTCGGGGAAGAATAAAAAATTTCAAACCCTTTTGGAATCCCCAGTTAGAAGAACTGAAAAAGCAAACGGATATAGCTAGAAATACAGCTGAACAAACAAAAAACATATCGGATACACAGATATGGCGGAATAACAAAGCTCATAAGTTCATAAAAAATATCAAGGACAGGAAAGAAAACAACAGCACACCTATCATACACAACAATAAAATGTTAGTAAATAATGCAGTCATAGCCGAAACATTCAATAAATATTATGCTAATTCATATAAAGTAACAAGAAATAATAAAAAGGAATGTAAAGAAATTAAGAAATATTTGAAACAAGAAAGAGAATGTGATCCTAAGACTCAATGCAATAGCTTATTTCAAAATTTTAATATGCAAGAACTGAACATTGCAATAAATAAACTAAAAAACAAAAAGTCTCCTGGACCAGATCACATACATCCAGAGTTCATAAAAAACCTTGGAAAAACAGCAAAACAACAACTACTGAAACTCTACAATCTATCCTGGAAAACCACTGTACATGCTGAAGGCGAATAGCAATAGTTGTCCCACTCTTGAAGAAAGACCAAACAGCATCAGAAATAAAAAATTATAGATCAATAGCTCTTTTTAGCATAATAGCAAAAGTGATGGAAAGAATGGTGTCAAACAGGTTAAATTGGTTTCTAGAATCAAAAGATTTAATTTCCCCATATCAAGCTGGATTCAGAGAGTTCCACTCTACAAATGAACAAGTCTTACTTCTCAGTCAAGATATCAGACTCCTTCAATAGAAAAGAAGATAATTTATCAGTTTTTATTGACTTCCAAAGAGCATATGATTCTATTTGTAGAACAAAGCTACTAAAGAAAGTAAAAAATATAGGGATACAAGCTCCAATGTTTTCATGGTTATGTCATTTCCTAACACAACGCTCTATTGCAACCAGATATGGAAGAAACATATCTAAATACAAACAAGTACACCGTGGCTTACCACAAGGCGCAGTGCTAAGCATAACACTTTTTAATATATTTATTAACGATCTGCCACAACAAATAGAAGAATCAGGTGTGAAGTGTGCACTATCTGCTGATGACTTAGTAATGTGGACTTCAAAACCAAAAAGCAAAAGTACAGAACTAGAAAAAGCCATGCAACAATCCTTAACCAAATTACAAAGGTGAACCAAAGAAAATGTAATGACTGTTAATACAACAAAATCAAACTACCAAATCTTTTCACTAAGAAAAGAGCCACTAAAAATAAAACTAAATTTTGAGGGTCAACAATTACCAGAAATGAAGGAAGCAAAGTATTTAGGAGTTACACTTGATACTAAACTTACATGGACCAAACAAATAGAAATGTAATACAAAGAGCAGAGAGGCGCCTTTCACTGTTAAAACGTCTAACAGGAATGAAGTAGGGATGTTCCAGAGCAACTCTTAACACAACATACAATGTGTATATAAAGCCATTATTTACTTACTGCAGCGAAGTTCTTGTAACAGCAAACACAAAGAAGATTCAAATCTTTCAAAACCAATGTCTGAGATTAATTACAGGTGCTATCAAAACCACACCAATAGCAGCTATGGAAATACTAACCAACCCATGCCTCACTGAATATGAAATAGAAAAAGTGGCTCTTATTCAACACGAAAAGTTGATCAGACCACCATTCAATACATGATACAAGAGAAATTTTACACATACACTAAAAACTCAGGAGAGCTTTCTTTCCAAAATTCAAGATATCAAGAAGAATGTATACCTTCCTAATTCAAAGGAAAACTTCATATCTAAAGTCAATCCGACACAAATATTAGACATCAGATATTATTTACACCTGACAGAAGAAGTTAAGAAAAGTGATACTCCAACTAGTGTTCTAAAATCATTGGCATTAGAGACAATCCATACTAGATTTCCAGAACACGAATGGCTCCAAATTTATACTGATGGATCATGGATATCAAACCAAGATGGAGCAGGTGCTGGAGTTACATGTCACCTCTTTTCCTATTACAAATCTTAACTTATGGAACTACAAACTTTGATGGAGAAATTGCAGCAATTCAATGGCTCTACAAAATCTTTTGTACAGAAATTCACATTTTCAGCAAGCAGTTATTCTCTCAGATTCCAGGGCAGCAATTATAGCAATTACTTCCAAGTTGTCACCAAAAAACCAAACAATTATAGAATGTTGGAAAATCCTTAGCCATCTAACAGCACTTCAAAAACACCTAGTCTTCCAATGGATAGAAGCTCACTGTGGACTGAGTGGTAATGAGAAAGCTGATATTCTTGCAAAAAAGGGTACCGGCAATGTGCAGAAATCAATAGTTAATTTACAATTTTATGCAGCTAAAAGATTAGTCAACTCTGAATTCAAAAAAATTATTGAAAATCATTACTATGAAAAATCAAAGAATAAAAGATGGGAACTACCAAACATTCAAACAGTAATTCCTGAGTATCCTCGAAAAACAGCAGTTGCAACCTTCAGGTTGATTACAGGACACAATTGTCTGGCAAAACATTTAAACAGAATTGGGATATATTCTACACCACTCTGTACTCTATGTGATCTGCAAGAGGAAATGGATCAAGACCACCTTCAAATATGCCCAGCCACTTCTAATGCCCCATCCATCAGTGAAAAATATTGGAGAGCATGAGGATTAATGAGTTCATTGTCAGAAATCCAGCATTAGCTAACAACAACAACATTTTAATTTCAGCACCTTTCCATATTGCCACATTGTCAAGCTATTTGTCTGTTATAGGCACTCACAATATCCCTCTTATGTAATACAGAATTTAGAATTCCAAATTCAGGGATAATAACATCAGAATGTACTTTGTCATCTATATAGTTGTATTTGACTTCCTTTTCCTGCTACCGAAGTAATTCCACAGGAATAATAAAAGGTAAGCTAAGAGTCCTATTTCCTTAATACAAACCTACAAGTAACACAAAACACTCAGCATTGAATATTTATCCTGACTTTTTGCAGAGTAAGCAAGAACATCAACAGTTCAAGATCTAGGGTATCCATAAAGCCGTTTTATCCCAATATGAAATTCGAAATGAATTCAAAAATGGCTAGCTTAATTTCCAAATGATATTGGAAACTTAATTTACCTTTGTAACTTAATCAAAGAATCTATTTGTTACCCTTCTTTTTCCATTCAATAAATATAACTTAAGGATAGTGTGCACAATTTTTAAATTAAGAAACTATATGGAACATATTATATGCTTTTCTCCATTTATGAATTTTACAAACTTACACAAGTTCTACACTAATAGAGAACTTTGACTCCACAAAACTATATCCTTTATGAGGTGAAAGAATATTGAAATACTTCATACTCCCCTTTATACTCTATATAATGTCTACTGTTTAGAGCATCCTACTTACAAACACACTACTGTGTATTTGTTCTGGTCAATCAATGTGCCCTTTTAAATATAACTCAGTAAAAGCCTTGTTACAAGTATTACACCTGCGTGACTTTATAGCTTCATGAATCAATCTTTTAAAATTTGATAACTCAGTAAAAGAGTTGTTAGAGATGTTACGCATGTGCGGCTTTAACGTCCTCATGAACCAATTTGTGTTTATTCAAATATATTAAGCAAGTAAAAGTCTTATTACAAGTGTCACACTTGTGTAACTTTATACCCTCGTGCATCAATTTGTGGTTTTTCAAACTTGATAAACGAGTATAAGCCTTGTCACAAATGTTACACTTGTGTGGCTTGATGCCTTCATGAACCAATTTGTGTCTTTTCAAATTTGATAAGTCAGAAACAGCCTTGCCACAAACATTACACTTGTGTGGCTTTATACCCTCATGAATCCATTTGTGTTTTGTCAAATTTGATAACATAGTGAAAGCCTTATTGCAAATGTTACACTTATGTGACTTTATGCCCTCATGAATCAGTTTGTGGTTTTTCAAATGTGATACCTGAGTAAAAGCTGAGGCGATATTTTTAGAAGAAGCCTCCAAAAATAGTTAAAATTTGTGTTCATAGTGGTGGCAGAAAAAGCCCCCTAGAATTGTGAATCATTGTCCTAGTGGGCAATGATAGAGATTTTCAATTATCTTAGCTTGTTCTTGCTCATGTATTGTTGGGATTGGCGTCATGCGAAAATCGCATAGTTCGCGAATAATTGTAAAAGTGATCGACATAGTGTTTATTGGAAGAACATTACGTCTTAAAAGTCAACAGGAGTGAAAATGCAGAGAACTGATATACAATTAGTAAGGCTGCATCGACAAATAGAAGAAGATTACGAATAAACGTTCCAAACAGAATTACGCAGTCCGCGTTCGGGTTGTGTGAACCCTGCAGGGCTTGTGAAAAAGGACGCCAATCCTGAAAAGTTGTATTGTTGTTTGTGACATGAAGGAACAATAAATAAGTGTATCTAAAAGATAAAAGGAAATTTAATCTTCTTGGTAAGACGTAGACCCGTACCACGCCCTGAGGTTCATCGAGAACTTCGATGAAAAGCACCAAGAGTCCCATAGCTACAAAATGGTAATTACGTGGGGCAAATGGACCAACATGTAAACAGTCGTCGTGAATGTTGTGGAACCTCCAGCCCAAGTTCCGACACGCAGAAATTATCGTTCCAAAGCTTTGTTACAAATGTTACACTTATGTGGCTTTATACCTTCATGAATCAATTGGCGTCTTTTCAAATGTGACTGACTAAAAGCCTTGTCACAAATGTTACATTTATGTGGCTTTATGCCGCCATGTATGAATGTGTGTCTCTTCAAACTGGATGACTGAGTAAAACCCTGTTCACAAATGTCACACTTGTGAGGCTTTATATACTCATGAATCAATTTGTGTCTTTTCAAACTTGATAACTCAGTAAAAGCCTTGTTACAAATACACAATTATGTGGCTTTATACCCTCATGAATCAATTTGTGGTTTTTCATATGTGATAACTGAGTAAAAGTCTTGCTGCAGATGTTACACTTGTGTGTTCTTTTTGCATCATTAATCAATTGGGGACTTTTCGATGACAACTCATTCAAAAAGTTGTCCCGAAACTCAAAAGTATTTGCTTGTTTACTATCAAAAACCAATCTAGCTTTTTCCAATTGGGACGGAGCTTTAAGAAACTTCTTAGAAGCCTCAAAGTTGTAGGAATTTATGTAATTGTGACTCACGATGGACTTACGGTTCTTTTTGATATCTGGTTCATTTTTGTTACTCTGCTGAAGGAACTTCCTTTGTTTCAAACAGGAAGCCGTGCTGACAACTTTCCCAGCATCAGAAGCTTCTGAGCAATTACTTGTTTCTGTTGAAGAACTATCTTTGTTCGTGTTGAAGTTTGTGTGATTTCCTATGCCTTCACTGGAGGGTAAATCTGATGTATAAGTGGAAACACCTTCCTTGTACAAACTGAAATATAAAAGTAACATTATCAGTAATTACTGGAACAGATACATGATAAACTTACAAATTAAAAAGGACATAGATTTTTATTGTTATGAGCACATAAAGACAGAATGAGTTCATGAAAATGACTTAGATTTGAATATTGTTATAGGCTCCATTGTAGGTCATATGGGATTACTAATTTGGAACACTGTAGTAAATGTAAGGGACTATTGAGTCTGTCTGTTTCAAAATGTTTTCTTGCCGAAATATGTAAGTGTAGCAAAAGTTATCTTTGTGCCAATGTAGGTAATGTGGGATAATTACGTAACTTGTTTTTTATCATTATGTCACGTAAAATGTATATTTTCTGTCTCTGCGATATACAGGCATACAAACTAAGGATATAACCACTTGAATTACCTACAACATGCTGTACTCCTTACTTGTACTAGGTATATTCTCAAAATATATGTATACTCTTTATTTACTTCAAATGAAACAGCAGTGACAAGAAATAACATCACTAGTTTACTCACATTATACAACCATAATAATAGTGGACATAAGTTAATAGCCTTCTGACCAAGATTGTCAACTGTTTCAAGTCTTATAATATAAAACTGAATACAGCTGACAAAACTTCCCATAGACATGACACACAGACTCTAGGTGTAATAATGACAAGCATCTCTGCTAACAATTACAGTCATAATATATAGTCAAAGTAAACAAAATAAGTTATGTAATAGGCAGTCTATAAGGGTAATGCATGTCGAAATAATGAAATAAGTGTATTAGCCACATACTTAATCATGAGCTTCCAAATGGTATTGTTACTGATGACTGACATGGTGAAACACAAAAGTAAACATGAGTGATGAGAGAACAAACATAACACTTTTTCTTTTCCTGAATATCCTCCCCTTATCTAGGACTGACACCCCCTAGAACTTACAAGCCAGTGCCTATGGTCAGACACCTGTCAGGGAGCAGAGGAACCTCTGGACTGGACACAGTGAAGACCTGGAACCAGGTGGTCCGCCAAGCATCCGGTATGATAGTGAGAAAGAGATGATATGAAATGCAGGTGAACTCAATGATTGGAAAGGTGATAATGGCACTCACGGTGGAACAAATGGCAGGGGAAACCAAGGAAAACCCGCCCAGACACCGCTCCGTCCAAGCACGAATACCACATGCCGGTCCCTAGGATCGAACCCAGGTCACCTAGGTGGTAGGCGAGTGGTCCAACCGCTCAGCCATGGCACAAATGTAACAATATAGTGAAATACGCAAGTGATATCACTGGAGTACGGACAATGTTCATCATTAGTTACTCTGACAAAGCAGAGTAGTTCTTGAGTTGGACAGTTTGCAGCACTAGACTCCAGTGCTCAAGATAAAGTGTGTGAGCAGCACTATGTTCACATATAACACTGAATGACACTATAAAGAAATATTAATTAAAAGAAAGATATCACTTTAGGCTGTTAAACTGCATCAAGGCAGACAAACAGACTTAAAGGTATACATATATGGACTTCAGTACATTTGTTGTTTCACTTAGTAAGAGTTCATTGGAGTGCTTTGAAAAAAACGTAGTATACAAAATAAAGCCTAAAATTTATGTTAATGCCAAAATGGTTTTAACTTAATGACCAAAGTGCTAAATAAAGTGAAAGAAAAGGTAACATCTCAGAGAGTACAAAAACACGCATGGTGGTGTCCAGGGCCGTATTTACGTAAGGGCAAACCGGGCAACTGCCCAGGGTGGCACATTTTAGGGGGCGGCAAAATTACTGGAAAGCTGCACAAAAAAAAAAAGCATAGACATGAAACATCAAGTTCCTTTTGATTCTGGATAAATTGATTGAAGAACTGAACAACAGAGTTTCTTCCTACAAGGAATTCAGCGAACCATTTATGCTTATGACAAATCTGAAGATGCTTAGTCCACTTGAAATTCAGGAAGCATCATCCAGACTTCAGAAAGTCTACAGTTCGGATCTTGAAGATTCAGCATTTGTACTTGAATGCTTATACTTCAAAAGATACACAGAAAAGAATGAAAATGCGACGCACTCTCCTACACAGCTGTAAGGTAACTGTCTAGAGAGTGTTTACCCAAACTTAAACATAGCTCTACAAATATACTTGAGCACTCCTGCTTCCAACTGCTCAACTGAGAAATCATTTTCTGCTCTAAGACGCATAAATAAGAACATAACAGTTGAAGTATCGTCTTAGTTATCTTGGTGTTCTTGCAATTGAATCTGACTTACCAGTGAAAATGGACTATGAAGAACTCATAAACTTGTTTGCAAATGATAGGGCAAGGAGGAAGACTCTTATTATTTAAACAGTGTATGTTTTGACATCTAATAGGGGCCTCTTTAGTGTAAGTTCTTTCTATTAAGATGTTCCTACTTAAATTTTAATAACCTCACTTATGGTGTTTGCCACTCATACTTAAGTATCAAAACTAGTGAAAACATTCTCTATGTTGTGAAAATTTAAGTAATATATGTATTGCAAGTTGGGGGTGTGGTAGCAAATGTTTTTTTTGGGGGGGCCCAGGGGCGTCAGAGGTCCTAAATTCGGGCCTGGTGATGTCATACAATTAGATGGCAGGAATGAAGAATCCAGAAGTTCATAACGTGATTAGTTTCCTATAAGGGAAGCCTAGCCCCTCAATATTTATTATACTGCTTCATTGTCAATAGCTTCAGTTCTTTCATTCTTCTCGGTATATAGTTTAAATCATTGGTTCATTAGCTGCAACATTTGAAATGTGATAACTATGTGTTTAATCTTAATTCTAAACTATACTAAACCTGAAATTATATTCAAAAGTTCAAGATAAAAGTACTCTTGCAGTCATTCTGTTTCTGAATTGTTAACACTTTACTATGGTTGTTATAAAAGATGTTAATAGATAACACAATGGAACATGAAAGATGACAAATTGAACAAAACCGATGATGAGGACAGGCTCTGTATGCAATACGTATTGTATTAATGTAACTTGTATCATTGTCCTCATATTATTATAAGGAAGAATTTAACAGAGAATATAAGCACACTATTGGCTCTATGCTCATTGTTTTAATATAGAATACATAAAAAGGCAGAGCAATTTAAGCATCAAAAGACTGTGAAACCTTTTTGTAAAAGGCCTAACATTTCAAATCACAAATTTAATAATCTGGCATTTATCAATTTAGATTTTTTATTGCAGCAGGTTTTGCTAAGGTAACGTAATTAAATAAATCCAGAAGTCAAATTATTGAAACAATTAAAATGACCCACAGATCCAATGGTGAAGGAAAGCATATTATTGTTTAAGAATAAAAGCTGCACAATTTTAAAATACCGGCAATTTATTCTGTCAACAAATTTGTTTACTTTCAGTAGTCAGTAATAGGATATGTCACCTAACGTCTATTGCAATTGCAAGCACAATAAAGTAACACTGAAGATGTGAATGAATACTTCATGTAATCTAGGTCTGTCTTTTTAATATTCAAAACTTACCGAAGATAAGTGAAGCTTAGTCCCTATAGGTTTATTATATTTGTTGATTTGTATTGCTTCACTATCTATAGCTTCAGCTTTTTCATTGATTAAAGTAAATAAAATTTACAAAGATATAAATGTTGGTATACAGTATCAACAAAACAGCATTAGATTGTTGAATTTCTTAACAATGCTGACAATTATGGGGACCCAAGAAAGGAACAAAAAAATAAGAACTTTTTAGGGAAGATTAAAGAAGATGGATCAGGAAAGTAAGGAATAAAATATGGGAAAGATACAAGGCAGAAGGGGAAAAGAGTCACAGATTTAGGATACAATTCAAGAACTGCACAACAATGAAAAGGGTTAATATTTGCTGGAGCTCTAACTGATACAGGAATATCAGCCTGAAAGAGCAATATAGGAATTATGCATGTTTGTAACTTTTAAGGAAACTAGAATAACTCTTTCCTCAAAATAAACAAAACATACGAATTTGCTAAATTAATCCAAAAGGGATAAAATTATAAATTACAAAAAATCTGGCTATTATTAACTTAGCTGTTTGGATTGTGACAGAGTTTACATTGGAAAAACTAAACGGCATCCAAAATTAAGGAATGTTTTAGAAATATTAAATATAAAAGGATTGATAAGTGTGCTGCTGCAGATCATTTTTGGTCATTTAATGATGAAACATGTCCAGAGATTAAACTATCAGAACAATTCAACAGACCTATAAATTTAATGGTCAAGGTAAAGATATTCATTGTCAAAAATAAGAGCGTTATGAATCATGAAATACTGTTGATCAACTGTATTAACAGGCTTGTTTGTTCTGAGAGGATGGTAATACATAGAAATATTAAGTAATTGGGCATCTGTAGCTACAGTAATTTGTTATAAACAAGAGCAATGAAGATATCATGGAACCATCAAGTAACATGTTTGTCTAACATTTCAAGAACTTGCAGCAAATACTAATATAGGTAAAGCCTTAAGGCTAAATAATTATACTCAAGATTTGTTCTGGTATGTTCAGCTCTGCTATTTAATCTCTAATATGCACACTTATTTCATGCACTGCAGCACAGGCAGCAAAACACACACTCATTATCTAAATATTAAACAAAACAAATTGCTTCTGAAAGTGACCAACGCCACCTGGTATGTCAGAAACAAGCCACTTTATCTTGAGCTTGGAATTCTCCCTCTGCTAGAATTCTTCAACTCCCTTTTCAACAAACTAGCAATAGCTCCTGGAGCTTGCACATTCAGCAATGGCATCAGAATTAATAACAGAACCACACTTAAAAGAACATTACCACACCAACTATACAGTAACTAAGAAGAAACTGATTTCACATAACCTGGTCCTCAGTTACATACCTTTACACATTTATTATTAATGCTCACAGCTATTTCTTTTACCTGCTGACAATAATCCTGGAATAATTATATGGTATAAATTTGCAAATCTGTTACACGTTGTACCTAATGCGGATACTTTCACAATTAATTCATGCTGGAGGAGCCTCATGCCAGTAATATTATCACTGACCCACATAACAATGTAGTTCAGTAAATAATTAAATTACAGAAAGTAAGAATACAAAATGTATCTGGAGAGTCCCTTATGTACAGTGATCAAACAACTACTACACTATGTTCAGTGCACAGTTCCATATCTAACACTAACAGGGAATAACAAAATGTGTCTGGTGATAGTTACTTATACAACTTGATCAAATAACATTGTTATATTCATTATGTTCAGTGAAAAGTTCCATATCTAACACTAATAGGGAATATGATAATATATTTGGGGAATGTTAGGGATACAAGTAAATGAAGCAATTCCACTGTGATCATTAAGTATGAAATATATTTCCATATGGAACACCAAAAGGGAAGATGAGGAGAATTTCATAGAAATAATCTCTTGTACAAGGATTCAACCAGAAGACTTACCTTGATGGTTTTGTGGAGTAGAAGTCTTCATGTGTTTCATCCTGTAACATAACAGTTCACTTGTAAATCACATGATCTGCTTTAACCCTTTTGCTCTTATCTTCAAAA
Organism: Tenodera sinensis; assembly: GCA_030765045.1. Taxonomy (NCBI): domain Eukaryota; kingdom Metazoa; phylum Arthropoda; class Insecta; order Mantodea; family Mantidae; genus Tenodera; species Tenodera sinensis. The sequence goes on along the minus strand of CM060974.1, from coordinate 62,084,441 downwards.
GGAGGAGGAGAAACAACATGGACATTTGGTATATAATTTACAGAGCAGAAATTACTTCACATCAAAACAATCCAACCACGATAAATGACAGTCTTCCATTAAAACAGCTAAAGCTTTGTTGTGCAAAGTAAAGACAGCCATATCTATGGATTTCTAAAGATTCCTTTCTTCTGTAGTACTTAAAAATAAATTTTACATTCAAGAAGTACGAAAAATGATTATGTGCTCATGGTTGCTGATTATGTGCTCATGGTTGCTAAATTACAAATTTTATTTGGAATTCTAGCTCATGTATTTTATTAATCTAGATACCTAAAAAAGATATTGTAAATTCACATATCATTGAAAATGTTTCAACAGATTCAACAGTGTTTAAGGATTATAATATAACACTGGCTCCACAAAACCAGTATAGTGGGAGAAATTTACTGAATCACCATCTAAAAATAGTGCTCCAAGTATTAAATTATCAGAAATCTACCATGCCAACTGTGAGTACTGCCATAATGTCTCTGTGTGTGTGTGTGTGTGTGTGTGTGTGTGTGTGTGTGTGTGTGTGTGTGTGTGTGTGTGTGAGTGTGTGTGTGTGTGTGCGCGTGCGTAACTTGGAAACCAGAATGAAGGAACACATCAGGAATATCAAAAACAAAGGGACAGATATATCAGCCATAGCTCACCACTTTTGTACATGTGATCATATCAACCTAGTTATCAAGGTTTTAAAACTGACACAAAGTTATTGGGGGTCAACAGTGTGGGAAAAATGTTAATATTATTGATTGAGATTAGCTAATGAATTTTGACATACCAATCATAGACAATTCTTACAAACGACCAATAGGAAGCGCAGCAGGGCAGGCAACAAGAGAAGGGGTCAACAGTTACCTGACGTTGAATCAATTGGCCAACAGCTGATTGATCATGAGTGCCTTCTGAAATTAGTCTTATGATTAATTTTTTTATTAACCTCTTCCAATGTAGTGTCATATCGGACAGTGAATGAATGAAATTGGTGAAATTATACTCAAATAAGCCTAAGGTCCATAGAGTTTTCAGTTACCCAACATTTATCTTCTAAGGATGAGGGAAAACCTCAGAAAAAGCCTTATTTGGATAACTCACCCTAAGCAAGATTCAAACTCGTGACCTCTTGGATGTGAGGAGGATATGCTACCACCACACTACAGAGGTGCACCTGTGATTAATGTTATTAGAAGTTGGAGGAAAATATTGACATATTTTTAAATTAATGTGCTTCAGTGTTTTAAACACTTCATTATCATCAGCTTTATATAACTTATGCACATATTCCTTTCTTGTTTTATTCTTATTTTAATTATGTTTGAAGGTTATAATGGTAGAGAAAGTTTTACCATTAATGGTAGTATTTGCATATGTTATTGATAAAAACAGATATTGTAGAGCAGATAGAAGGTATGATCTACTTCACAACATGCAGAGTTAATGTCGTATAATTAGATTAAGATTTAACACAGTTCTTATTATCTAAATTAAAGACATGTGGTTACACTTATCTTGACACTCCCCTAATGCCTTGTCATAACAGGCAGTGACCTACTAAGTGGAAATTCACCTAACCTGATGTGTTTCAAAAACTCAGATGCCCTCTAGCTCGATACCAAAAAATTATCAATATATATTCCTGATAAGAAAATATTCCATTATAACTCCCGAATCATGCCTTAAAACTATTTAATGTTATGCTGACTACCCTTCATCAAATATGATTTGAAGCTTTCCTGGCGACAAACATATTCAAGTTGTTCTCGGGCTTCGAGCCAGGTGTAGTGATGAAGAGTCATCGACGTTTCGGGAGTGTGCATTTCTCCCATTATCAAGATGATGAATGACTAGCAAGAGTAAAGGGAGCAGTATATGTACTGTCCGCCACTATGTACCAAGTAGAAAACACCCAGACTAATGTGGAGGTGGTTCAACGCTGCAGTGGAATATGTGTTTTCTGAGCTGCTAGATTTCCAAATTTAAGGCTGGTTTCCAGGAGGGACTAAACTGCAATCCAGCATCGCAGTTCAGTGTGCTCTTCTCAGAGGAGATGGATAGAGTCTCCTTAACCCTAAGTTCCCATAAACTGCTACATTTTGCCACAATGGTTGTTTCTTTGAAGTTAGCTCTGTGGTCTTTTTCAAAGCAGTGCTCCACCAGCCCTGACTTGTCAGGCTGCATTAAGCATATGAATCGTTTGTGCTCCTTGACTCTGGTGGAAATGCTCCTGCCGGTTTGCCCTATGTACGGCGTTCCACATTCACAGGGGATACAGTATATCCCTGGTACATTAAGGTCCAGTTTGTCCTTTACCGGTCTCACCAGGTGTTTGATCTTCAAAGGCAGTTTGTGGATGGTTCTGATGTTGTTTTGCAAAAATTTTACTGATTCTGCCAGATAGATTGCCAGTATATGGGATGCAGGCAGTGGCGGTCAGCTTGTCTGGAGTTAGTTGAGGTTGTGGTTTTCATCTATTGGCTTTGGAGATTGAGGCTTCAATATCGTCTACGGAGTAGCCATTTTGGCGGAATGTGTGCCTTAGGTGCTGTAGTTCTTCCTTCAGGTGGCTGGGAATGGAGACAGACACAGCTCTGTGGGCCAGAGTGTTAAGAACTCCAACCCGTTGTGAGTTGTGATGGAAACTGCGAGCATTCAAATAGACGTCAGTATGTGTTGGTTTGCGGTATACTGCATGTCCCAGAGTACCGTTGTTGTTTCTGGAGACCAGAATGTACAAAAATGGCAGCGTTCCATCCTTCTCCACTTCCATGGTGAACTGAATTTTGGGTCGGAGGCTGTTGAGGTGTGTGTGGAAGGTCGGCAGTGTCTAGTCCATGTAGCCATATAACGAATGTGTGACCAACGTAACAGTAGAAATGAGATGGCTTGAGTAGGGCTGTGGCAAGTATTTCGTGTTCCAGGTGTTCCATGTAGAAATTTGCTATTGCTGGTGACAATGGACATGATGATGGGAGAGATGTACACTCGTGAAGCATCGATGTTTTCTGAGCTGCTAGATTTCCAAATTTAAGGCTGGTTTCCAGGAGGGACTAAACTGCAATCCAGCATCGCAGTTCAGTGTGCTCTTCTCAGAGGAGATGGATAGAGTCTCCTTAACCCTAAGTTCCCATAAACTGCTACATTTTGCCACAATGGTTGTTTCTTTGAAGTTAGCTCTGTGGTCTTTTTCAAAGCAGTGCTCCACCAGCCCTGACTTGTCAGGCTGCATTAAGCATATGAATCGTTTGTGCTCCTTGACTCTGGTGGAAATGCTCCTGCCGGTTTGCCCTATGTACGGCGTTCCACATTCACAGGGGATACAGTATATCCCTGGTACATTAAGGTCCAGTTTGTCCTTTACCGGTCTCACCAGGTGTTTGATCTTCAAAGGCAGTTTGTGGATGGTTCTGATGTTGTTTTGCAAAAATTTTACTGATTCTGCCAGATAGATTGCCAGTATATGGGATGCAGGCAGTGGCGGTCAGCTTGTCTGGAGTTAGTTGAGGTTGTGGTTTTCATCTATTGGCTTTGGAGATTGAGGCTTCAATATCGTCTACGGAGTAGCCATTTTGGCGGAATGTGTGCCTTAGGTGCTGTAGTTCTTCCTTCAGGTGGCTGGGAATGGAGACAGACACAGCTCTGTGGGCCAGAGTGTTAAGAACTCCAACCCGTTGTGAGTTGTGATGGAAACTGCGAGCATTCAAATAGACGTCAGTATGTGTTGGTTTGCGGTATACTGCATGTCCCAGAGTACCGTTGTTGTTTCTGGAGACCAGAATGTACAAAAATGGCAGCGTTCCATCCTTCTCCACTTCCATGGTGAACTGAATTTTGGGTCGGAGGCTGTTGAGGTGTGTGTGGAAGGTCGGCAGTGTCTAGTCCATGTAGCCATATAACGAATGTGTGACCAACGTAACAGTAGAAATGAGATGGCTTGAGTAGGGCTGTGGCAAGTATTTCGTGTTCCAGGTGTTCCATGTAGAAATTTGCTATTGCTGGTGACAATGGACATGATGATGGGAGAGATGTACACTCGTGAAGCATCGATGGCTCTTCATCATTACACCTCGCTCGAAACCCGAGAACAACTTGAATATACCCTTCATAAGTATATATTCTTTCTTTTTGAGGCAGAATAAAATCCTGATAATTACATATCAATGTTGCATATTTAAGAAAACAAGAAAAGAATAAAAGTGGTGAACTTTTACCTTATCATCATTAATACATGAATCTTCTCTCTCTGACCACCAATCTTCTTCTCTAATATCTATTTTGGTTTCAATTTCACTTTCTTTGATTAGTTCATTAAATCTCATTAGATGGTGCTCTTCATTCTGTGAACGATTTGTGCAATCTTCTTCAGGTTCCAGTTTGAGATCACTGCTACATGTAACCGTTTCAATCTTAACCTTGTTTACAAGGTCTTTGGTATCTCTCTCATTCTCGGAACAAAAGTCCAGGAAACATGATTCTTCTTTGCTATCCATTTTATTATAGTTGGTGCATTTGAACAGTTCTGTTCTTAAACTTCAGTAGAAGCCTGTGTGAAAAGAAATACATTATTAGTAATATCCATGAGTTCACAGATCATTGAAACTACATTACATATGAACATGCAACCTGAATTAGTACAAAATAATGACAGTAATTTAAGTGTCATTTCAAACATTGAAAGATCCATAGCTTCCGTACTTATGGTTATGTTAACCTGAATCTAATGTGTGTTGTGACAGTTAAACATGCTTTAAATTATATTATTATAAAAACAATTTTATAATCTTGAACACACAAGACTTTATGATGCTGAGTGTGTATGGTTTAAGGGCCTATTGACAATTAGGTCATTTTGGACTAAACTCAATGACGATTACAAAGTTAATATTGAACTGATATACAATTCCCTGCCATTCTTGTCAACTTCATTTTTTTAGTAATTTTAGCATATTACAGTCCATAAATTAATTATATGGTCAACAAGAGCACAGTACAGTTTCATTCCCACAAAACAGCCATCACTTATAAAGCTACTATAATTGATAATTGTTACTCTTAACTTCAGTGTTGTGGTCCTGTACAATAACTAAAATAAGTATTCATATAACTACTTGTTTTAAGTGCAAGAGCAAACAGATACTATAGTGGCGGCTGCACATTTTAGAGAAGGAGTATGTGAAAACTACATCATGCCATGGTCTTCTTAATCAATGCTGAACTACCGGTGACCATGGCAGCTCAGAACAATTGTATGCTGCATCCACTATCTACAAGCTTTCCATGTGCAGCTTATGATAGAAGCACTGTAAACATTGCTGGGTAATTCAGAGACTGTCTAAACAGTCAGCACGGATTATACCATCTGAAGAAATGGCTTATTCAAGACAACATACTGCAATATGAAATAGATAACCTTATGAATCTCACAGGAATTTGCATCACTCAAAAATAGGTTCACATTTACCATTAGGTTCTACCAACAGACTTAGGGCTTAGCCATGGGTAATCCACTATCACCATTCCTATTAGATTTTTTCATGAGCAACTGGGAAACACACATAACAACCTCTTTTACACACATGCACAAAGTATGGCGCAGGTATGTAGTACCAAACTAGTTCATCCACGATTTTCTCAAATTACTCAACTTGCAAAACAGAGGCATAAAGTTCACTATTGAACAAAAAGGCTCATTACCTTTCTTGGATTTAAAAGTAATTAGATGCAAAATAAGATCAATTTTAGCATCTACGGAAAGCCCACACATTCAGAAAACTACATAAAAAGTAACAGCTTCAACCCAGTTCCACACCAGCATGCTGTCCTAAATAGTTTAACCCACAGATTGGTTTATATCCCCCTTATCAGAAGGAAAATACAAACACAAAGTCAGCACAGCAATTAAAAATGGCTTCAACATACAAGTTACTGGCAAAAAACAGGAACACATCATAGAGAGCACAAAACTCACCCAACAAAAAAAGCAAAATAGTTTTAAAAAATGCAGCATTAACTTGGCTCCACAACATAATTTCAGCAGAGAAATTATTATGCAACAAGTCAAAGGCCCAAGTACTACAGAACAAACAAGCAGGAATCTACCAAATTAATTTCCGAGATTTGGACCAAATTTACATACGAAAAACTAAGAGGAATTTAGAAACCAGATTGTAAAAGCACATGTGATGCATCAAATACAAACAGATGGATAAATCTGCAGTTGCATACCATTTTTGGACAACAAATCACATAATGCTAAAAATAACACTTTTAAAAGTCACAAAGCATGCTACAGAGTTGGATACTTGGAGGAATATTCTAATCATAAAAAGCAAACTCTGCTTAGTGAGTTTTAAATTGCTGCCACCAAAACCATGATGGAAGTTCATCAATCTACCATCAGATGTTAACTCAACCATAAACGTCCACAAGAGCCAGTCAGATAATCGGAGCAAGTAGCTCTTGAAACCAGTCAAGACAAATACATGTATACAATGTTAAGTGTTTCAACACTGACTCAATTTTACAATAATGGACTGAGAAGTTTAGTTTTTATCATAAGTGTTGTGTAGCAAACTGTGCAGTTACATAAGAGGTGGAATCAGGACTGAAAAATTCAATGCCATAGCTGGGATTTGAACCACAGATCTTTCGCTTATCGAGCGGCTGCTCTAACCACTAAGTTACCGTATCCAGTTACTGGTATCCAGTATTAGGAAAGTATGAATCAATTGGGAAATTTAATTTCATACTGACAAGTTGGCCATGGTGCCTTAGTGGTTAGAGCAGCCGCTCGATAAGCAGAAAACCCATGGTTCATATCCTGGCAACGACATTGAACTTTTCAGTCCTGATTCCACCTCTTAAAACATTGCCCACACATGGCTTGTGTGTTTAAACACATCAGCTTTAGGTTTGTTGGCATAAATAAATAATAGTTATCACATGCAGTTGTTGTTCGTGTCAAGGACAGTTAGAACAGCTGTGTGTTGTAAGCTCACAAATTTAAATCATCTCCTCCAATATGCTTTTCAGATCATTCTTGTTTGATGTCCAATGTTTTAGCACATATTTTCCAGTACGCACCAAAAATTCTCAATGAGAAAGCTATGTGGTGACCACAGAGGTGTTTTTATCCATTTTGGAGTGTTGTATTGCAATCAGAGCTGTGTTTAGGGTTGTACCTTTGCTTGAACATGTGATCACCTGCAGGACCTATAGACAATGTATAAACCAGATACCATGGAATGAACCAGCCTTAGTTTGCATGTCCGGATGTCTCTACTTAACTGCTTATCACAGGTTCACACCCGGCCCACATTGACGGTTTTTAAGTGTGAAAAAAAAAAAAAAAAAAAAAAAACAGCCTGTCAGTAGATTTACTGGCATATAAAAGAACTGCTCAACTGTGTAGCATGTTTGCCCCACATCCAAAAGGTCACCAGTTCAAATCTCGCTTACGGTGAGTTATCCGGATAAAGCTTTTTCTGAGGTTTTCTGTTATCCTGAGTGGTGAGTGGGGTTTAAGTGCCTGTCGACTAGGTCATTTGGACCTGAAATAAAATTTTAGTCTAAAACACTCATAAACTAATGGGTTTAAAAGGTGAAAGCTAAAACTATAAGAAGACAATAAACAGGTAAAACATTAAAATGAGAATATTAAACCCATTGCAGTCTATTTATAGACCACTAAAGATATTACTTTTTATTTAGTTTAAATGAGTTCTCAAGAGTTATTTTCACCATGTATATCATCACTGTTATCTGATTACGTGAACACACTATTTTCTCTTAAAACTACAATGTTGTGTATTTCATTAATTTACAATAAGCTGTAGGTATCTGCAGTGCCATTAAAAGCATATGACTGTTTTTTTTTTCCTTCTTACGTTTCCCTCCCAACTTCCTGTGATATAATAAACTGTCGATACAGGTTTGTATTATTGCATCATACAAAGAACATGCCAGTGTAAGTGATTCTACTGCCTGAAAATATGACCCTAAAGTCATGCAATCTATTTATAGACCACTAAGGTACAAGTGTTATGTCATGTCAAAACACAGAAACTCTTACGTGATGCAATGCTAGCGAGATTGTTACTTCTGTAATAGTATGCAGGTATCTGCCATGTGTGTTATTTGTGCTACACAGCTTTTCTGTTTGAAACAGGGTGAACTGGTGTTCATCAGTATTCCATATTGTGTTCTTTGAAGCAACGATAACATGTGAGCACATAGATTCCTCAAGTACATATGCCTTATAGTTATTAGTTTTTGGGATAGGTTTGCAATTCTGTGCTAACAAAAATTATAAACCATAATATGCAAGTCCACTGGTTATTTCTTTCTTGCTTTTGGTTATTTTTAGATTGCATTCAGAGATATACCATGTAACAATTATGACATATTCAAAGGAATTATGCTGGTTGCTATAAGTGATAACTTATCCAATGAAATTCATGATGCTTGTGATACAGTTGATATGATTCTTCTTCCTGATCTAGACAGTCTAATGAAGATGAAGCACCACAGGTATAGTAAATGTGAATGATGTTCCCAGCCCAGTTGAAATACGTTTCACTGCCTATGAAAAGAATCACGAATGTCTCTAGGTTTGAAAAGTCAACCAAAACAGGAAAACTCCAAGAATGACCAACGTAATACACAACATGTGCTTCCATGTACACAAAAATTCCAGAAAATGCCCATGCTTCAAATGAAAGATGGGAAGAAATGAAAACAGGATTGAAGGAGTGCATGTGACTTGATATTCTGCAAAACATGTGATCTCTGTTAGATGTTTTGACCCTTACCACAGTTGATAAAATGCTTTTACCACACCAAATGTTTCAGTTAATAAGTGGTTTCACTTTAAATGGTTTGTAATTGCTTTAAGAAATAAAGCTCAATCATAAAATATGTGATCTTGATGGAAATATATCCGTTCATCATAAACAGTATGTTTTGATACTGTTAACGCCCAGCAGTCAATTTATAGACCAGCTGATTTTGGGATACTGGGTAAGTAACATGGCAACCAAATTACACTGTTGAACTATTGTATGCTAAATTAATACAATGCATATGTTTTTGTTAATTTTTTAAGAAAATAAGTTGGGCGTTAATGGATTAAAACACTAAACAGTTAAAATGCTAAATTGTAACAATAAAACTTGAAGCCATTGTCTAAAATAATAAAATGAAAGCCCAAGATTAAAACACATGTTAAACTTGTCTCACAAACCCAATTTTGGTGACAAACTGCAGCACCTTATCTAGGTATACTGGGTCGTCACCCAGAATTGACTACATACTAAAACCCAGGCCAAGGGATTGGCACTCTAGTAAAGAGTGGACAATCAATCAAAATGTGCGAGACAGAGAGTTGTACGTCTGACACACAGGGGCCAGGTCGCCATGCAAAAGATGACTATGAGTGGACCTTATCCTGAGAAGACAAATGTTGGGTAACTTAAAGCTCTATGGACCTTGGGCTCATATAGGCATAATTTCACTCATTTCATTCATTCACTGTCCAACATGACATTACATTGAAGGAGGTTAAAAAATGTAAAAGAACTCCTGTGGGACCAAATTCTGACACACCAGCGACACTGATATCATCCTGGTTGTTGATAGCATTCTTCAGATACACATTTTTTTTCTTAGTATGCCTATAATGCATGTCTTGTTGCGATAACGCAATGGATGAATACCTTTATTAGACAGTGTATGTCTTAACAAGTTTTGGTATGTAATTTAACATCATTAGTAATAATGAAGAATTCATAGTTGGCCATTGAAACTCAAGTGCACCAATGTGAGTAATATTCATATTACCTTAGAAATTACGTATGAGAATGCTAACTGAAGGGAGAGAGTGAAATCTGCTACCTTGGGGTCCAGCTACACAGATCCTGTGGCTATACTTTCTCATTGCTTTGGAGTTGCAGCCAAAAGAATTCCCCAGCCCATAGTGTATGACTTAGGACTCTTATTCTGTTGGCTACGCTTTGTGGCTGAGGGCCCTCACTCTCTGGACCATGCATTAGGGCTTGCCTTTCTCCAGCACTCAACTATGCTTTGTGGCTTAGGGTTGTGTATGACAGTTTCAGCTGAGGAAGGAAAGGCTTCTTCAAAACCAACACAAGCAGTCATTTACCTCTGTAAATGTATTTACTGTAGTAATAGAAACATTACCACTGATAATTGGTTTTTATTAATAGAACCTGGTAGGAAATTGCTAAAAGATAAACTGACTTTTGTAAGTACTCTGAAAAGAAACAATAAACAAATTCTGCTATAATTTCTGTCCAATAAAAACAGAGAAAGGATATAAAGATTATCCTTTGTACCCAAAAGCGTAAAATCAGAAATATTTCCCTAATTTCTGGAAAACTACAAATTTGCTAGTGAGCAATCTAATACACCACAGATAGTCTCCTCTTACACTTCTACAAAATGTGGAACCACTACATTAAATATGAAATACAGCAGCTATTCATCAAACCGTGGAACCAGAAGTTATTCACTGATGATAATTTCCCATCTTACTTCTGTCAGCTGTTGAAATGTATATGTGGTATGTAATGAGAAACACAGCCAGATAAATAGATTTGACTTCACAAAACATTTGGGAATGACATTGCCGAAGAATCAGTTAACAAAGCAGCTACAAATTCCTTATTTGACAAATAACTTAACTATCTGCACAGACATAGGACACCAACATGAATCACAAATGTTGGCCACAATCTTTGCATACTGGGAAAGTGCAAGAATTGTCACTTCCATCCCTAAATGTGTCAAGTGTGGGGCACCAAATTGTTTGAAATGTTCTAGAAAATTATGGAAAGTTTGTGTGAAAGAACTGTAAACCAATTTTGCACTCCTGTATTTATGTTATTCCTTTGGATTCAAATTGCATATACAGGTCAAACAGAGGTTTGTGAGAAGCACTTGTACTGACAAATCTTGGATAGGTGCAAAATTATCCTGTGGTTTAAGAACATGAAGTTGTCACACCTTTAAGTAACCTTACTTATACAGCAGAAACTAACATTTTGAGAGGGTAGGAAGTGAGAGCTGCCAAAGTAGCAAAAGGTCACTAAATGAGTGATGGAGGAAAATCTCTGATTTGGTAATCATTGGGTTTTAGCAACACTGATGTTTCAGCTATGACCAATTGTTTCTTCACTTTGGCCACAACTGCTCCTCTCCTCTTCTGCTATGCTTGTGGCTTAGGGAACTCAATATTCTCGCTACTTTTGTGGCTTTGGGAGTGGTGATGTTTGGAACACTCCTATGATGTCTCGGGTGAAATTTGTGTTATGGCTCCTGAGTCTTGGCATTAGTAGCTGATTTCAAGCATATACCTTCATAACTACATATACTGGGAGAGCAAAAATCCTCCAAATGGGCTGTGTGGTGTTTGGCCTCTTGGCATCTTTACCACTATAACAGAAACGTGAGGACAAAACCAGACAACATATTTAAAACTACTTTTAAAGGCTTTACTGGTGGACTTTATGAAAGGAGATGCTGAAACTGGCCACTTTCATATACATTTTGGTGCCTCTTTAGGAAACTATCCATCACTTGCCGTAGTTCATGTTGAGAAATCCTGATTATTTCCTGGTGAATATTATGTTTTAGTTCTTCCAGGATGTGTGGGATTGTCTTGTACACTTTATGTTTTAAGTTACCCCAGAGATGAAAATCGCACTGGCTCAGGTTAGGGGACCACAAATCTCTACTATTAATTCTGTCCTGAAATATTTTTCAACTGTTCTCAATAAAAGATTGCCTGTATGTATCATCTGCTGATGGAACCCTTCATGGCAAAAATTTGGTGCATGCTATGCCATTAGCAGAGAAAGATTTCTCAGAGCTCCAATAAGCAATTTCAATCAAATGAGCCCATTGTTGATGGACTCTTAAGCCTAATTCACTATAAAATTTAGTGACATATGCAGGAAATGGTGGAGAAACTTTAAATATGGTGCACATAGTTGCTTGTCATTCAGGAAACTGGCTAGAATAAAGGTCTTCATCAGAGACTGTAAATGGAGTATTCATAATGTGATGCTTTTCTGCCTGTATTGGTTATTGTTCCCTTATTAGTACGCAGCTACAGAGAATTTACAATGCAGCACAAACACAGTTCTCAACTGGTTTATATTCAACCACAAGGTATGAGTGAACTGGAGGTTACTCAACTGAAGGAGAATTGATGGTAAGAATGAAATTGTGAAAATTAACAAATCCAAATATGGATGCACAAAGTACAATAGAGGATGCCTCTTGGAAGGATAAAGTGTGTTTGGTGGTGTGGAGCTTGGGGACAAACACCACCAGTTGAACAAAGTAATCAGGAAACTCTCCAACAATAAAGGACTGGAATTTCCAAGGAACAACAATAATCAGCAACTTATTAAAAACCTATGACGCTATGGATCATGAGGATTTGATTCACCTCAAAGTTAACAAATTGCTTCAACGTGTATCAACTGGGAGAAACAAGTAAACACACTTGCAAAAACACCAGGAAAATGTGTGCAGCAGAAATTTCACCTTTGCAGCACCATTTGGCTGCATTTGGAGTGCTGACATTGGCAACACCTGGACAGGTAAGGGAAGGGATTAACAGATGAGAAACATTCCCCTAATGCCTCAGGTGGACTGTATTTCCTCCTTCACTGTGGTTTTGTGAATTTTTCCCAGGTTCTGTCACAAAAATGGATATTACAGACACATATATGTATAATAAATGTCATGTCATGAGTGACAACTATTGCTTGTAAAGTGTATTGTCACAAGTTCCACAATAAATGAGTGCTGTATAATGCCATATGGGCACAATAAGTGATGTGAAGTGTTTTAGCAATCACACAATCTTACTATCCTTTATTCCCAAGTAAATCAAGTGGTAATCATTCATAGAAGAATGCATACCTGGAACCCCGTAACTGTGTACTTACTTTATACACTACATGCACAACAAAGATTTAAATAATCAATATGCATATGACACAATAAAGAAAAGCATATATAATCTGTTTGAGAGCCTGAAAACCATCCACCCTGCTGTAACACACTTTCTTATGTATATCAATCACACAGTGTAAACAAACAACACTGTTTTGTTACAACAGCACATGTGATCAAATTACATAAGCTTTTACGGCTGGTGTCAATAAATAGAAAATGATTATCCAGGCTTGTGCGCTGTTGTATTTTCTAGAAATTTTGTTCGAAGCTGCGTAGAACATCTGCAGTGGTGTTACCATAGTACTCTACTAGTCTCGGCGACAACTAATATGGAGCCTTTTGGTTTTGCAGGTTTTATATGCTTAGCATGTGTGGGGTGTTGACAGTTGGTCTGGTCCTTTTTTATGCTTCAGCTGTTCGAAGTTGTTCGAAGCTGCGTAGAACATCTGCAGTGGTGTTACCGTAGTACTCTACTAGTCTCGGCGACAACTAATATGGAGCCTTTTGGTTTTGCAGGTTTTATATGCTTAGCATGTGTGGGGTGTTGACAGTTGGTCTGGTCCTTTTTTATGCTTCAGCTGTTCGAAGTTGTTCGAAGCTGCGTAGAACATCTGCAGTGGTGTTACCGTAGTACTCTACTAGTCTCGGCGACAACTAATATGGAGCCTTTTGGTTTTGCAGGTTTTATATGCTTAGCATGTGTGGGGTGTTGACAGTTGGTCTGGTCCTTTTTTATGCTTCAGCTGTTCGAAGTTGTTCGAAGCTGCGTAGAACATCTGCAGTGGTGTTACCGTAGTACTCTACTAGTCTCGGCGACAACTAATATGGAGCCTTTTGGTTTTGCAGGTTTTATATGCTTAGCATGTGTGGGGTGTTGACAGTTGGTCTGGTCCTTTTTTATGCTTCAGCTGCGGCATAAGCTGGGCTAAGTTGGGGGCTGCATTCACTGTCCATTGTCACTGACATTGGCTATGAAAGCCTACATAATTTCATCAATTGATACTTCGTAAACTACACGAACAACAAAGACTATGTAAACAATGGAAATGCATATAACGCATTACAGAAAAGCATATATGATCTGTTCAGAAACCTGGAAACTGTCCAACCTCACTTTGTAACACAGTTTCTAATGTGCAGTATCAATCACAATGTTGTTGTTGTTAGCTAATGCTGGATTTCTGACAATGAAGTCATTAATCCTCTTGCTCTCCAATATTTTTCACTGATGGATGGGGCACTAGAAGTGGCTGGGCATATTTGAAGGTGGTCTCGGTCCATTTCCTCTTGCAGATCACATAGAGGACAGAGTGGTGAAGAATATATCCCAATTCTGTTTAAATGTTTTGCCAGACAATCATGTCCTGTAATCAACCTGAAGGTTGCAACTGCTGTTTTTCGAGGATACTCAGGAATCACTGTTTGAATGTTTGGTAGTTCCCATCTTTTATTCTTTGATTTTTCATAGTAATATTTTGCAATAATTTTTTTGAATTCAGAGTTGACTAATCTTTTAGCTGCATAAAATGGTAAATTAACTATAGATTTTTGTACACCGCTGTCAATCACAATGTAAATCAATCACAATGTAAATAAGCAACACCATTTTCTTACAATTGCACACATGGTCAGCGAAGTGCCAACACAAGTAGTAGAACTGAAGTCCACAAAAATACTGATGTATTCCAGTTCTTCTTCCTCCAAACTTACTCATTATCAAGTTACATATTACCTGTTACTTAAATCCATGTTTTCCCTGGAATTGGGCTACAGCTTTACAGATACTATGAAAGGAGAATGGACATATTGCTTTTATAAAACTATCCCCTGATTATAGGTTGGAGCTTATATACCTCAACCATGGGCCAAGCTTTAAATGGACATCAAAGCTTTGAATATGATTTCCCACAATGTGGATTCCAAAGGCTAGTACAGAATTGTTTCACCACACAATTCTGTGATTAAGTTTGCTATTGAAGTAGAAAAGATATTCCTGGGAGGGTCCAGATCCCCAGAACATTACAGGAAGTATCATTATGTTAGTATGTAAGCACCTCTCATTAAAAGACTGGCCAAGGTATATACCCATTTCACAGAAATTGAGCAGCCAACTGTACTCTGAAACACAACATATGGAAGCAGAGCTGCTTATTATACCAAACTAAATGCTGACCTGTTAACTAGAGTAGGCTGGATCACTGGAGCCTCACTGCAGTACATTCACCTAGAATGAACAAGTGACCTGTACCAGCTTATCTATCATCTTCAGTGTATTCTTAGATACTGTGAGACAATGACGTGCAGAGTACGCAAACATTCTATGAGCAGAGTACACAGGCATTTGATGGGTGAAGAAAACAAGAAGTCTCTGCTGGAATTCACAATAGATCATGGCATAACAAATGAAATACACCTGTGGTATGTCAGTAATTATGTGGTTCCTGCTAGATGGAACAGAGGGCACAATGCGTTTTATGTGTGGAAGCTATTGAACCATCTGCCAAATGAGGAAATTCTTTAAATAACAACCGCTCACTGTGGTGATGATTATACTTCTATATCCTATGGTACATACTACCCAATCCTAGACAAAACCATAATAATGAATGAACTCAAATTCTCATCTAGCACCATCCAACTATTGGGCAATATGCATAAATTGGGCCCTATAAAATCAAAGACCATTTGGAAAGTTCGTTGTTTTTCTTTTGCCTATTAATGTTCTTCAATGTAATGCTGTATCAGACTATGAATGAATGAAAGAAATGATACTCAAATGAGCCCAACGCTTGCACAGCTTAAAGTTACCTGAGATTTCTCTTTTCAGGACAAGGGAAAAATCTCTGCTAAATACCTTATGTGGATAACTCGCCCTAATAAAGATTCAAATTTGTGACACCTTAGTTGTACAGGAGACATGCTACCACTACACTACAGAGGCACACCCCATTTGGAGACCTAGTAACAGTAACAGAAATAGACAAGCCAAAAACTTATGCTTAGAAAATCACAACATGACAGGGCAATGGGTGTTTGGTAGTGTACAATCTACAGTAACTTCTTCCTAAAAATTGTTTTTACCCAGCACAACAATAGTATCTAAATGCTGGAGGTCATATGATACACTTCAGGATAAAAGCTTCTAATACCACTAAGTAAACCATACCATTGAATTTAAACTACGGCAAACTGCAGCAAGAGAACATATGACAACTGGATGTATAACACTTCCCCATTCACATCCATACAATTAAAATAAATGAAAGTGCTCCAGGTCTCCATCCCTACTTCTGTTGAAGAAAGATGCACTTCACATGTTACTTAGCAGAATACGTATTTAAACACACATTCCCCATGGAGCACAGATTACACCATTTCCTAAAGACTAGCCATCACATATTTACAGTCATTATGCGTTCTTCAAAGCTCGTTTGTTATAGTCCTTCAGGAATTTCCAAAGATGTATACAGAAACAATACAAAGCAAGATTAATGTTACATACAACTGAGCTTTATACATAATTAATTATTTTTTTAAGTTTAATGTAAATTATTGATACTGTTAATAATGAAATGTAAAGGTAGCAAAGTGTTTTGCACCTGCATAAAAATCGTACATGAGACATTTAAGATTGGTCATTGACTGCCATTCCGTCCGATATGACACAATGCTGGAGGACGTTAATTCAAAAAAAAAAAAAAAAAAAAAAAAAAAAATTGACTGCCATTGTTCATTGAAACAAGAGCAAAGTCAGTGTTATACTTGTTTCATATCTGAGTCAGTAATAATGAAGATAGAGAATAACAAATATATTGTGTTTTGTGCCACAAGCAACACTTACAATAGGTCACTTGACTTCCATCGTTCACAACTTTTTAAAGTTTTAAATGGAAACAATAAACACTGAAACTAATATTATACTTGTTTCCTTAGAACATTGTTAATGGTTAAATACATAGTGTTAAGCTTTCTGCTTCTATTAAAACATTAAAAAAACCAAAATTACTGTTATGTCTACTTCTTTCATCTTGGATTGCTCAACAGATTCGCTCTGACTCTGTTTAACGTTAAAATATCGACAGCTCTTGCTTTCAGAGAGCTGAGCCACAAACTGCCCTCCACCGACCAAATAGCGGGGCTGGTTTCAAGGTATCAAACATTTAGTAATAACTGAACAACTCGCGCCAGAATACTTAGCTGAAAGTGGTGCAACATATGTTGGTATTCAAAAGGCCAAAACCTGTTCATTGGTACCATTTTAGCGGTTTTTTCCACAAGGTTGCCTGCCTGACATTGCGCACAACCGTCACTATAGGTGCAAGTCCACAGGTAGATTACCTCATACCTCTGCTTTCGGTAGATTTTGTCGAACTTTAAATAAATTTTGAATTACTATACTCATGTTATATTGGGCAATATTGCGTATTTGCTAAAACACTTCCACCCATTTCCGCGGAGTCAGTACTATATTGCCTTGAGGTATTGCACAAGCATTACCAATAAACATTTGGGAACAATAGTTTATACTCATGTGTTTTTAATAACCACTTAATTGACGCAATGTGCACACTTTTCAGAAACAAAAGGTATGGTGGGTATGCAGTGTGTCTCCTATCTACCCAGGTTCCAAAAAAGTTCTTTGGTTATTCTAGGTGTTCAACGAAGCAATTTCACGTTCTAAAACAATATTAATTTACTCGTTATTTACGAAGGTACCACCAAGCACTAACGTAACTGTTTGTGAAGAAAATTGGATTTTAGCAAATGCACAATTGCAATTGTGACCTTATAGTGGACACGTTTTATCACGTCAAGTAGTATAAATAAAAAGTGCCTAATAATAAACCAAGAAAGTACATACGTAACAATACGGTTTCATAGATTCAATATTAGAAATGTGATTAAATGTCTCCATCAGTAAAACAGTGTAAAGATATGGACATTACCATTTGCTTTTCGCAACACCCAAAGTTAAATATCAGAGGAAACTTGTGATTAAATCATATGAAAGTAAAAGCTTCATTTTACTTTCAGTGATGACGAAATATGTTCTAAAACAGTCTCAGCATATTTCACTCGTTTGGCCATAAAATATAAAAGAATCACAATCACAAATGTGCCAGCTCACGTGCCATAGGCAAACAACCCATGAGAAATAAACTTAGTGGCATTACAACATGAGTTTGATTAGAAAGCACTTTGTAAACTGCATGACCTCAGAGGAAATTTGTGAGTAGTTAATTCTACCTATAGAATAGTGGGGCAGGTCCTTCATTCTAAGACTTTTCTCCGAAAACCGAAGATTTCTCATACGTTGGCTGCCCTTGCCTTACACCGCCCAGAATGTTTCTGTTGCAGCCACAGATTATACATGCAGCATTGCCTCTCTTTCTTTCACTTTATCTCAAAACGACGGTGAAGTGTGCTGAGAAGCCGTGTGAGAATTTATTTCATCATTATTGTAAGTAAAGTGTAGTGTCATACTCTCATTTTATTTATTCACAAGTTTGGGAATATAAGTGTAAACTAAGGTCAAACAAAATTTGCATGTACTTTACAAGACAAAGCATTCTGGTGTTTAACAAACTTGATGCACACATCGTGTGTCACATTACGTTCCCTTAATTGAAACTTAAAATTAACAAGGCTGTACGTTTATAGAACACATGGTAACGATCTAATAGTGTGTTGATGATAATCAAGTGCTTGTTCCATCTGCTATCTGACTCAAAGGCACTGTTAGCGTTTCCAGCCACAAACACAAACTGGGCTGGCAAAAATTGTGTATGTGCTAAAACACTTCACATCACTTATCGCGCACGTCTAGCATTATATTGCACAAGTTGTATTACACGTAATTAACACTAATTTATTCTAAAGATATGGTAGTTATACTGGACATTCTGTAGTATGCTGGTGCAGTTTCACTTCGTGCAACATCACTAAAATCACGCTGGTTTCCTTAAAACTGCTTATATACATGCAAGCTAACCTCGGATACAACTCGTTTTATGATTGCAGTAGTGAAAAAAATCATAGTCTTTTCTAAAACTGCTTATTTAGGCTTAACCTGAGCAGACATAATCTTGGTAGGCTCCATGGAAGAACATATACATATTTACTGTGCTAGATGAGCACATCATTTTTTTTCCTTTACCTGAGTGGGGGAAAGATCCATTAATGGAGACCGGCTGTGCTGGGAGGCGCAGTGGGGACTGTAGGCTTCACCTGAAGATACTACCCACTAAAAAAAGCCACCACCGGACAGAATTCAGGAAAAGAAGTCTGGCAGTACTGCTATTGCACTTGCAGATTGGGGGTGCAGATATATTGGTTGCCATAGGGATCTAAATCATGTGAAAGTTGGGTTCCGGGACGCAAACACAACTGAGGCCCTGATTGCACCCTTGGGAATTCAAGTGTAAATATGTAGGTTAAGTTGTGTCTCCAGACAGACACAACATCGTTGCGCCAATTGGTGTGTTAGTGCAGTTCTGGGGTAAACTTTAGAAAGTGTCCTGTGAGACTTTTGTCTAGGTCCCACTCGGCAGAGTGCACAAATTTTTGCGAAAGTTGCCGAAGTGTGAATTCATTGGTGCCCACAGTACTATCTCCATTAATTTGTTGCTAGTCCACACCGAGTGTTGGGGAGGATATGATGGGCTATTGGATGGGGGTTTTGCTGCACATCTAACAGTGAATGCCCTAGGGCAAAGCCTACAGTGCCCCCCTCTGTGCCATCCCAGCTAATGCGGCTCTGTAAATAGATTTTTTCTCCACTCCAAAATAAAAAATGAGCCAGCATTTCATGGACCCAGTAGCAAATGCACACAAAATAGTATGGGGTCGCACTGGCAATATATCTGTGGCAGCAAGATGTCAAAAAAATCTGATGTGTTGCACTCACATGACTTTCTCTACTCTTGTACTAACCATCCTTATAAGCTCTTATTACTATATCTTCTTTGCAAAAAATTTATTTAGACATAAATTGTGTTTTAGTGAGACCTACATTTTTTGTACAGTAAGATTTTGTCTATCTCTTACGGTTTACGAGTTATTCAAGTCATCCAGAATAAACAGGACTACATAGGCTATAGTTAGAAAATTCAAGATATACATTTCATTTATCACAAAAATATCTCAAACATGACATTTTAATCAAAATAGTTATTGCCATTTTCAAGAAAATAAAAAATTTCCATGTAAAGGGTAGTTTAGGGGGGAGCAGTTTTCTTCAAAATCTTCATGCAGCATCCTTGAAAGACATTAAACTCAAATACCAACTTAGGTTTTTAACCGACTGCGTTTTTGAGTTACGCTGTCCACAGACTGACACACACACACACACACACACACACACACACACACACACACACACACAAATCTTTGTTTAAAAATGCTCTTTTTTTTATTCAGGGGACTCAAAACACATATTTCCAGTGAAATCTTGGAAATTCTTTTTTTTTTTGATTCAGGGATCCTCAAAACATATATTTCCGGAGAAATCTCGACATCAAATTTTTGGGTGGAATACAATAGTTCCCTCTACTTACAGTGAAGAAAGTAATAGATTAGCCGACGCCCGAGTGCATTTGTGTTTAGTGTGTTGGTAAGAAAAACTAGTGTGGTTGAAAAAGCAATTTTGGCAGATGTGAAAATCATCTGCTAATGACCGCTAGCACGTGCAGCACAATCTAGTGTTGATTCTGCTAATGACTGTCAGCACATGTGCAGTATCTTTGGACTTAGATTTTGTACGGAAAGTGCTAAAGGACACTTTCTAAAGATGAGCCCAGTTCTGGAATAAATGTTCAGTCATTAGTTATATTTATAGAATGAATGTGTAGAATTTGGTTTATTCAGACCTTGTGAGCTCTGACGTCATCATGCAGTTGTTGCATTTATGTAGTCCTGGAATGAGGAACAAAGTCAGTAGTTATTGCTTTGATAATGTACATATTTGTGTGGTTCTCTCAGACCTAGTTAGGCCCGCAGCCACTGAGTAGGAATCAATAAATTAATGTGTGAATGTGCGAGCTCAGATGTTGGCCGTGTCATGTGAATTTCTTTTTGTTTGTTCTTAATTATTATTTATTTTGTGTTGGATTTGTGTTAATACTATATACAGAGTACATTGTTGGGCAGGAGATGCTGTGTCACCATGAATCTAGTGTTTTGTGTGCTCATGTCCATAGTCATTACTATTGGTCAGTATCACGTGTCTGTGTAAACCGCCTGCCTAATCAGAGCACAGCTGTGCTCTCAGATGACACCCGGAGCGGGAGACTGCTGGCCAAGGGCCACTGTCAGGTTAAAAGAAGGAAATGGAATGATCATGCCATGGTTGCATAGCTTAGTTCTGAAAGTGTGAAGAAGTGTATGTGTGTATAATCACTTCTAGGTATTCTTGGGCATTAATCTCTTGTTCCTCCAGGCCAATTGTTCTATCAAAAAGTGATAAAGGTCGTTTGTGCATGTCTTGATCGTGGTTACACGCACCTATCTTGTAAATGAGGTGATTGGTTTTTACCTTTTCTGGCATATAAACTTGCACTTTGCAGTTAATACAGTGTTCAATCGAGTGTAGCTTTAGCTCGTGTATTAGAAAGCCTCGAGCTAACAAGAGGCAGCTTTGCTATTATCCTATTTTGGAGCTTTTGTAGTTTATTTATTGCAACTAATTCCCAGATGGGGGCCATGTATGTTAGAATTGTTCTTATCAAATTATTAGTTTCAGTTCGCTTTATAAAGGACATTTGGCATGGTGGCAGTACATAGGGCCCAGCTTACAGCCTGTAGTTACAGGTCATATTTTTACAGGCTATATTTACAATGATCTACATTTACATTTGGTGGTCTTTTGGGTTGTGGAAAAACCAATACTGTGGCCATTCTTAGGTCACTGAGAATAGTTTTATTTGATCTTACTTGCTACTTTAGTTCTTGGATTGTGTTTTTCTATCAATATATTCATTTACATTTGTATACACACATCAAGAGTTTATATAAAGTAAGGCCCATATTTAGCTGTAAGTGACTGTTACAGTTTATCATTGGGTAGGGTTTATTTAGTTTCCTTTGGCGTTTGCTCTAATGGTGTTTACATGTTTTTCCCAGGTAAGACTTTGGTCCATAGTGACACCTAAGTAGGTGACTTGATCTTTCCATTCTGCCATGCCAGAGGTGGGTGTGAATCCCTGGGCTGCCTATGCTGTATGCGTTTAGCAATAGTTATTGTTTGGCATTTATTAGTGTTTACTTCAGTTCTCCACTTTGTAAACCATGGCTCCAGCTCATTTAGAATGTCCTGTAGGTGCAGGCGGATGATCTGCGGTGGTGTGGATTGTGTTACGTGCACTGTATCATCAACATATATGTATTTTTCTGTTCACATAAATTCTGGCATTTCGTTTATATGTAGATTAAATAGTGTCAGTCCTAGTAAACTTCCTTGTGGGACTCCTGTCCTAATGGGCCTTAGAGAGCAGTCCTCCATTATTACCCGGAAGTGACATGTGCTTATGTAATCTTGCAATCATTGATTAAATGAAATTATAAGCTTTTAGTTTGTGAAGCAGGCCCACATTCCATACTTTATCAAAAGTGCGCTCAATATCTAAAAAGATGGAACAACTTGATATATTTATGGTATAACGTTTTGTAATTTGTTCAGTTAGTTGCAGTACTTGAAGTTTCATGGAGTGTTGCAATCTAAATCCGAATGGTTCTGAAATTAGTATGTGATCTTTCATGATATGGGAGTTTATTGCTTTGAGAATTATTTTCTTAAGAACCTTTCCTATTGTGGTTAATAGGCTAACTGGCCTGTAGTTAGCAGATAAGGAGAGATTTTACTTAGGCTTTGGATGCATGACAATGTTTGCCTCCTTCCATTGCAGTGGGAATCTTCCCTCATTGCGAGAGCAATTGAACATTTTTACTAGAAGCAGAAGTGCTTCTTGTGGGAGATTTTTAAGCTCCACATTTGGTATTTTATCTGACCACAGGACCCTTCAATTGGGCAGATGTCTGATAATCCAACGTATCTCATCAACATTAGTTTTCACATTTTATTTTGTGTGGTCGACTCGTCTGTTTCATTCACTTCCTGTTCAATATGCTATATTTCCTCTTCGTTTGCTTATCCCACTGCAGGATTTGGTTTGAACACTTCTTCCCATGGTGAGGCAAAGACCTCAGCTTTAGGCTGAGGAAACTCAGCGATAGTGCTATTGTTAAGGTTTATAAGTGATGGAATTACTGTTTTTGCACATGTTAGGCATTTTTCTGTTTGCCAAACTGAAATTAATTGGGGATTGACATTCTCCGAAGTTTGTTTCCACTCATTTTCCACATATTACCTAGTTCATGTGGTGGTGCCGTTCCTGACTTTCAGCTAATCCTGTCGAATTGGATTCCTGGTCCTTTGCCATTTGTGTCATAACTGATTGTGGTTTCGCTGCAAGAATTTTGTCATTCGGATATTGGGCATTTATTGCTGGCCTTTACTAATCTGGTACCTAATTTCTCGCAAGTTTAATTGCAAGTTCTGGCTTTTCTGTTGCTTCGTCATGTGTTTCTGGTGAATTTATTTCAATACCAGGCATTTAGTTTTTGACTGTTCCTGAAATCATCCCAATTAACCTGGTTATTGTTTAACGTTGGTGCTTGTGCTTTAAACCTAAGAGGCAATGTAACTTTCATCAGCACAGGAAGATGATCTGACGTTAGTTCATGTAGGCCACTACATTCAATACAGAAAGGTGTATGTTTATGATCGCAATGTCTAATAAATCTGCTGTATGTTAATTAGCATGAGGGATGTGTCTAGGTTCTTCTGGGCGTATCACAACAAAGTGTTTATGTAGTTCAGTAGTTTTGTTGCTTGTGGATTTGGGTTTAAACTGCGCCATAGATGATACAGTTAAAGTTCACAACCGCTATGTTTTTTGTGTCTAAACACATAATTTTATTGACGTCTGTGTCAATATCCCTCAGGGATTATAAGTAGCTGCTAGCATAAATACAGCATGAAACATGTTGATTTTTACCTCAGTGGCTTCTGAACGATTAAGTCCCGGGACATGAACTTGACAGTGACTAATGGAGGAATGTATGACTATTGCTGTCCCTCCACCCCGACAGTCACGGTCTGTCCTATAAATTGTATACCCAGGAAATGTAAATCTGTTGGTGTTGCCAAAATGTGTTTCCTTTAACAGTGCACTTTTGATTGAGTGAGTTTTCAGGAAGTCCGCCAAATTTTTCTTTCTGCGCATTCCTCAGCAGTTCCAGAAAATATTAATATTGTCTGCTTCAGCCATGGCGATGTAAGCGTAGAGCTGTCAGCATTTCAGATAGGAAGTGTATCAGTATTAGTGGGTACTGTTCCTAGAAGGTGTGGCTCCTGAACATTCTAAGTTGTTCTATTCGTTCCCGGGGAACAGGGTGCTTGGGTAAGCTCATGGCATGCATGAGTTTGCTTGCAGTCTTGCCATTTACTTTGTGTCATCTGGGGGCCTGCTTTTGTGGGCTGAGTGACTTTTGGGTGGGAGGGTGAGGCCTTTTGTGAGAGTACGTTTTGTGTGTTTGTGGTGGAGGATGTGGGGGTCGCTCATTCCTTACTGGGCCCTCCTCAGTGACTAGCTGGTCAGGTTCTACTTTGCCTCTCCGTTGTGAACCACCCTATGTGGTGCATTACTGCACTAGTGGCAACCTGTGAATAGCTATTTCTCCTGCTTATATTTTGAGGGTGTCTGTGAGGCTGCAGATAGTGTGTCTGCAGGGTCTTGGTGACTGCTGCTTGGTATGTGGTACAACCGCACCAGGTTGTACCATGGCCACATAGCTGGCAGTACTGCTCCGCCAGCAGAAAGCTGCATGTACCTGAGGGGGGTGGGCCTGAACGTTTGGCACGTAATCTGGGGACTGACATTCTCTCTGTATGTGCCACAGCTGTTGGCATCGCATACATTGCTTCGGTACAGGATCCGTTCTGTATCTCTATATCCTAAACTTAAAATGTGCCAGGTGTCTGAGGGCTAGTAATTTCTGCTCTTATTCATGGGAACCTGCCACCTCTTTGAGGCACACAGCCAGTGGGGTATGATGCCAGTTGTAATTGTGCATTTCAACAGCTCTAAGCACCGATATCCCTAGGTAGGCCAGGTCTTTGTGTTTGTCCCCAGTGAGTAAGGCGTATGGTCTTTTGGTTTTGAACCTAACTGTTGTTTGCTGGGGATGGAGGAGAAGATAGAACTGTACGTCCTTGGATCTGAGGTATTCTACCAAAATCGGGTAGTCACTCAGACAGGACAGCTTTATTGTAAAATCAGTGGAGCTCCTAGCTGTTGACCCTAACAACGTAGTTGTCAACAGGCCCTTAAATACCACCACTGCCACCACCACCACCAAATCCTAGCTGTTGATATTGTGTATGTGTGTGTCAGTGTACAGAAATTGTAAAAGTTGCATGTCAGGGAGTGTATGTGTTGGGCCTGGCTCTTGTGTATGTAGATCAGTGCAAGGTCTGCCCTCTTTTCTGTAGGTGTATCTGTAGAAGGTGGTGTGGAGCTGGCATTCCATGTGGGTGGTGTGTGTGTTTGTGTGTGTGTCCGGAACAGTTTGCGTCTCACCATGCGAGGTGCTGGCCTTTGGTGAGTCAGGAGAGTTGGGAAGAGGCTCCTTGGTATTTGGAGAAGCTATGGTGGGTGTTTTGGAATTCAAGATAGAGGGTTTTTTGTAAGAGGATTTGGTGAGTTTGCTTCTCAGTATTATGGTAGTCTCAGTCGTGGTAGGCCCCTTGGTGTTTCCTGCCATTGGGTCTCAGCGTATGAGAATAAATGTGTAAAAGAGTGTGTTTGGTTAAGAGTGTGTGAGTTCAAGGGAGTGTGTGTTGTAAATAGTTTGAAGCAATAAAGAGGGGTTGTCTTAAAACTAGATAGCAGAAAGGAAAAGAGAAGAGTAAAGAAAAGTACAGTGAGCAAGCGCTAAGAAGCATAGGGAAAAGAGAGTCAGACCTCAGAGAGGCACTTAAGCAAATCTTATGATTGCTCACTGTGACCTTATTCCCCTACTCATGTATAGCATAATATTGGTATAGTGCAAGTGCTTAGCTGAACTTTGGTATTAACACCACTGCAATGCTCAAGCCATTGGTCTTGGTATTGCTACCGCAACCCAAAATCCAACAGTAGCAGCTCCTTTGATGCAACTGTTTCTTCTTCTTGGAGATCTATGGTGTTGCCCTCTCAAAGATCTGCTGACAACTTGCTGCCGTATACTGGGGCTTGTCTGGTTTTTATACAGGCAGGTGTAGGAGACCACTGATGCCAGGTGATTCTCTGCACTGCAGGAGGTTGAGATGAACTCTGATTGGCCAAAATTCCTTTGCACTTCTATGTCATTAATGCAGAATCACTGAAATTTGGCACAGATGTCATAGTATTCTTTAATTTTCTTTTTGTTTCCCCAATGGCCGTGAACCAAAGTTTATTAACATGCATCCCATCATTATTAAAGTTTTGTGGACAATAGACAATTTCTAACACCTCTTAGCTCTTTATAGGCCACCATTTATTTTCCCTACTCACTACCTTGGTTTGATCAAACAGTGTTGTATGTCTTGTTCTGTTAACATGTAATGCAACAGCCAATTTCTCTGTTGTTTTGTTTGCGTTGATACTGGTGCTCCTGTAATTGTTCTTTCACTGTGCGACCCGTCTCAGCTATAAATGACTTGTCACAGCTGCAGGGCATTTCATAAGTACTTAGTTTATTAAGTGGTGGTATTTTGTCATTTACGTTTACCAGTAAATCTTATACTTCAGTGGCTGCCTTATATGCCAGCTTGATATCTGTTTCCTGTAATAATTTTCCTATTTGGTATGTCGCTTCTACATATGGAAGTACTGCCAATTTTTTTTTTTAACTTGATGTTTCTGTTTAGATTCTGCCATTGACCAAGCTCTATGTATATCCCACTTTTTGTAATCATTAGGGCCTCACAAAAATTCCTTATCTCTTGTGCTAGATTAGAGGTGTCGCAAGTTCTTTTCGTTTGCAAGGTCAAAGCTTTCAAAATTTCCTTTTTAGTTGTGGGGTGGTAATGCAATTCTGCATGTACATAGCAGTTAGTGCTTATTTTCCTATAGATGAAATGTCCCAATGTGTCATTTTCACCTCTAATAATAACCAGCACATCCAAAACAGGAGGTTTTCCATTTTTCTCCAGTTCCGTTGTAAATTTTGTCTGAGGATGTCACTCAAGAACAGTATGACATCTGTGCGGTGATTCTGCAGTAGTGACATAGCAGTGCAGAGGAATTCTGGCCAATCAGAGTCCACCTGGACCTGCTGCACTGCAGAGAACCACCTGGCCAATGAAGACTTTCCTCCACATGCCTGCCCGTAGAAAAAGCTGACAAGCTGCAGCATGTGGCACACATGTGGCAGCATATGGCACATTCAACCTGACACCTCACCCTCGCCAGTTGGTCAGCACGCTGGGGCAATATGACCATTGTCTACCTAGACGGCGGCAGAGCTACCGCTTGCCCAAGGATGCCCTTGGCTGATAACTGCCACTATCCCCTCAAACATCTCAATTGCCAAATGTACTCCACATTTGGTACTATCGCACCCTTCACCTAATCCTCTCGGTTTCTGTCCACTGGCACTGCCTTGCTCGACAGTCCTACAAGTGGCCAGCGAAGCAAGCTGTAGAGCAATGGTCGCTCGGTTGGTCAGACATCCAAGGTTGGACACATCCTGCCACCAGTGCCAACATAGGAAACCAACCTACACCCACAATTTAGATTAACACAAAAGCTTGCAAACCTTGACATCACCTGTTAAATCACACAGGTAAATCCATACTAAAGGGATAGTTACCGTGGCCCCCTTACCCTCCATCCGGGTTAACCTGGGTGTCTTCATCTTACTCTTGGAGTCTCTTGGACTCATGTGGCACAGTATGCCTTTGAAAATGGCTATGACAGGATGGTCGAAACATCAGTTTTATTCAACTTGACATGGTAAAAACTGGACAGCCAAGGAATTTTCAGCGATAGTAAGTTGTTGTTGTTGTTAGCTAATGCTGGATTTCTGACAATGAAGTCATTAATCCTCTTGCTCTCCAATATTTTTCACTGATGGATGGGGCACTAGAAGTGGCCGGGCATATTTGAAGGTGGTCTCGATCCATTTCCTCTTGCAGATCACATAGAGGACAGAGTGGTGAAGAATATATCCCAATTCTGTTTAAATGTTTTGCTAGACAATCATGTCCTGTAATCAACCTGAAGGTTGCAACTGCTGTTTTCCGAGGATACTCAGGAATCACTGTTTGAATGTTTGGTAGTTTCCATCTTTTATTCTTTGATTTTTTACAGTAATATTATGCAATAATTTTTTTGAATTCAGAGTTGACTAATCTTTTAGCTGCATAAAATGGTAGATTAACTATAGATTTTTGTACACCGCTGGTACCCTTTTGCAAGAAAATCAGCTTTCTCATTACCACTCAGTCCACAGTGAGCCGGTATCCATTGGAAGACTAGGTGTTTTTGAAGTGCTGTTAGATGGCTAAGCATCTTCCAACATTCTATAATAGTTTGGTTTTTTGGTGACAACTTGGAAGTAATTGCTATAATTGCTGCCCTGGAATCTGAGAGAATAACTGCTTGCTGAAAATGTGAAATTCTGTACAAAAGATTTTGTAGGGCCATTCGAATTGCTTCAATTTCTCCATCAAAGTTTGTAGTTCCATAACTTAAAGATTTGTAATAGGAAAAGAGGTGACATGTGACTCCAGCACCTGCTCCATCTTGGTTTGATATCAATGATCCATCAGTATAAATATGGGGCCACTCATGTTCTGGGAATCTAGTATGGATTGTCTCTAATGCCAATAATTTTAGAACAGTAGTTGGAGTATCACTTTTTTTAACTTCTTCTGTCAGGTGTAAATAATATGTGATGCCTAATGTATGTGTTGGATTGACTTTAGATATGAAGTTTTCCTTTGAATTAGGAAGGTGTACATTTTTCTTGATGTCTTGAATTTTGGAAAGAAAGCTCTCCTGAGTCTTTAGTGTATGTGTGAAATTTCTCTTGTGCCATATATTGAATGGGAGTCTGATCAACTTTTTGTGTTGAATAAGAGCTGCTTTTTCTATTTCATATTCAATGGGGTATTGGTTGGTTAGTATTTCCATAGCTGCTATTGGTGTGGTTTTGATAGCACCTGAAATTAATCTCAGACTTTGGTTTTGAAAGCTTTGAATTTTTTTTTGTGTTTGCTGTTACAAGAAGTTCGCTGCAGTAAGTAAATAATGGTTTTATATATATATTGTATGTTGTGTTAAGCGTTTTTCTGGAACATCCCCACTTCATTCCTGTTGGACGTTTTAACAGTGAAAGGCGCCTCTCTGCTCTTTGTATTACATTTTCTATTTGTTTGGTCCATGTAAGTTTGGTATCAAATGTAACTCCTAAATACTTTGCTTCCTTTGTTTCTGGTAATTGTTGACCCTCAAAATTTAGTTTTATTTTTAGTGGTTTTTTTCTTAGTGAAAAGATTTGGTAGTTTGATTTTGTTGTATTAACAGTCATTAAATTTTCTTTGGTCCACCTATGTAAGTTGGTTAAGGATTGTTGCATGGTTTTTTCTAGTTCTGTACTTTTGCTTTTTGGTTTTGAAGTCCACATTACTAAATCATCAGCAAATAGTGCACACTTCACACCTGATTCTTGTATTTGTTGTGGTAGATCATTAATAAATATATTAAAAAGAGTAGTGCTGAGCACAGCACCTTGTGGTAAGCCACAGTGTACTTGTTTATATTTAGATATATTTCTTCCATATCTGGTTGCAATAAAGCATTGTGTTAGGAAATGACATAGCCATGAAAACATTGGACCTTGTATCCCTATTTTTTTTACTTTCTTTAGTAGTTTTGTTCTGCATATAGAATCATATGCACTTTGAAAATCAATAAAAACTGATAAATTATCTTCTTTTCTATTGAAGGAGTCTTTGATTTCTTGACTGAGAAGTAAGACATGTTCATTTGTAGAGTGGAACTCTCTGAATCCAGCTTGACATGGGGATATTAAATTTTGTGATTCTAGGAACCAATTTAACCTGTTTGACACCATTCTTTCCATCACTTTTGCTATTATGCTGGTAAGAGCTATTGGTCTATAATTTTTTATTTCTGATGCTGTTTGGTCTTTCTTCAAGAGTGGGACAATTATTGCTTTTCGCCATTCAGCAGGTACAGTGGTTTTCCAGGATAGATTGTAGAGTTTCAGTAGTTGTTGTTTTGCTGTTTTTCCAAGGTTTTTTATGAACTCTGGATGTATGTGATCTGGTCCAGGAGACATTTTGTTTTTTAGATTATTTATTGCAATGTTCAATTCTTGCATATTAAAATTTTGAAAAAAGATATTGCACTGAGTGTTAGGATTACATTCTCTTTCTTGTTTCAAATCTTTCTTAAATTCTTTATGTTCATTTTTATTATATCTTGTTACTTTGTGTGAATTAGCATAATATTTATTGAATGTTTCGGCTATGACTGCATCATTTACTAACATTTTATTCTTGTGTATGATAGGTGTGCTGTTGTTTTCTTTCCTGTCCTTGACACTTTTTATGAACTGGTGAGCTTTGTTACCATCTGTCCTATAATCCATTTTTTCTAAGAAATTATTAAAGTGATTCCTTTTAGCAGTATTAATTTCTTTTTTTAGTGACGAACATTTCTTCCGCCATATTTGTGTATCTGAAATGTTTTTTGTTTGTTCAGCTGTATTTCTAGCTATATACCTTTACTTTTTCAGTTCTTCTAACTGGGGGTTCCAAAAGGGTTTGAAATTTTTAATTTTTCCACGAGGAATATGTTTTTTTTTTTGCAGTTTCTAGGATGACTTTACAGAATTCTTTGTTCATATGATCTGGTTGGTGATGCAGCTGTGAGTTTGTTTGTTCTTTAAATTTATGTTCTAATTCAGTTTTATATTTGTTCCAATCTGCTTTTTTGAAGTTCCAATACAGATTCGTAAGATCTTGACTGTTATTTGTGTTCTCTAGTTTTATATCAGCAATTACTGCTCTGTGACCAGAACTTGGATCTTCTAGATCTTGTTTTTTAATTTTTGAAACAATATCTGTCGTAGCTAACAAGAGGTCTGGGTTACTGCCCGCTCCAGAATAATGTATAAAGGTTGTGGGATCTTCTTTACTATAAGTCAGTTCAAAAGTTGTGGTATTCAAAAATTCTTCCACTATCTTCCCTGTAGAATACACTTTTTCATAACCCCATCTTTTGGAATGTGCATTGAAATCCCCAATTACGATTGTTTTATTTAATTGGTCAATAAGTGAGAGATCTGGTTCATTCCTGGGAGGATTGTAAATACTGTATAAATGTAGATGTGTTTTGTTATCCCAAAAATTTAGCTTTATTAATTCACTTTTATCTGTGTTATCCATTTCTTTAACAATTTCAAAGGAGGTTTTAATATCCTTTTTGACTCCAACTAATATTCCACTACTTATCTGTCTATTTTTGGGTAGTAAGTGCAGTAAAAATCCAGTAAAATTGAAGTATTTAAGTTGGTCATTTGTTAGATTTGCTTCTTGTATTACAAATATGTCAATGTTATAGTCAAATACAATTTTATTCAATTCTACTCTTTTTGTTTTTGTGAGACCACCCGCATTTCATTGTGGAAGTCTGATGTTAGATCTTCTATTAATATAATGTTTTGGTTCTCGAGAAGTAGTCCCCGCCCGGAGATCCGAATGGGGGACTATTTTAACTCTGGAACAAAATTTTACCCCTCGAGTCATATTGCATAAAAAAGAGAGCAATAGCAGTAATAGTAACCGTTTTTTTAGAGAGCACCATATTTTTATGTTTTGGCGGTCACATCGCTCTCTCACAACCCCCAGAATGTCTGGCGGACCACACCTGTCGTTGGTTTACGGGTCTCACTGACCTGACCGGGAGAATTATCAAAATAAATTCACCGACCATATCCTCTGATTACCAATCAGAAGACGTATTACATGCCATGACAGGTCAGCATGTTAGGGGTTAAGATTTTATAGAAAAATTAGAGAAATGGAGAGGTTGGAAAAATAAAGACTCCCTAGCCCTCAGGAACGCTAATAGCATCGGGGTCGGAAGAGAACAAGAGATGACCAAGGTAAGGTCAGATAGGAAAGTTATAGTGAGGAGCAAAACACCAGTAAGTGGAAGTAATGTTGTGCTCAGCTTGGATGTGAATATTTGTTAAGAGTGTAATTTGTTTTTGATGTTGGTATGAGTTGGCTAAATGACGAAAACGTGCCACCAATGTTCATTGTTACAAACAACTAAGCTTGCCCAAAGACGTCACAAATATCTCCATATTTAATTTTAATATATATGTATAAGTAAAAGAACCACATGTGTTCAATATTAAAAGCAAATGGAGGATAGCCAAAGATCGCCTCCCCAACA
The DNA here is from genome assembly GCA_030765045.1 of Tenodera sinensis. NCBI lineage: Eukaryota > Metazoa > Arthropoda > Insecta > Mantodea > Mantidae > Tenodera > Tenodera sinensis. The sequence continues at coordinate 62,051,913 of CM060974.1, read as the reverse complement.
CTGCGGGAACAATTTGATGAATGCACATGCGGACGCACACATGGCAGCCAGAATGCTAGACTCGCAACGAAAAGAATTTGGGACCAGCGTCCATGTCCTCGGCGCAGATGGACGTACTTCTACGTGTGCGCGTCATAAAACAGAAAGCAAATCTAGTAAGCGTTTAAAGACCGCTAACTTGTGCAAAACAAGTGAAACATTAGCTAACCCTAATAAGCCAGTCAACACGATGTGTGCGGTTAAATAAAAGGACGTAAAATAGACGCGTAAACTGATAGAAAACACATTTAGCGAAACATCGCTAAACCTTCAGACATCAAATCTCGGCGATGTCGAGATTAAAAGACTTACTACTGTAATACGATTTAAATACTGTGAACAAGAAGGCGCGAACAAAACATTTCACCAAAGTCAACCCCAGGTATATGTTCATTCCATCCAGCACCACGACCCGAGACAACAAAAGAGTCAAAAGCCCATCAACATCATCTTCGTAATTCATAAAAACAGCACCAACTTCATGTAATTATTTTAAAAGCTAATTAACTATTTCATGAAGTTTTACTATTATTGTAAGTCTTTTATTTTAATGTTTTAATTTATAATAACAAACCTCAGTGCAACAGCCCTTGAGGACTAAGGCCTACTACCCAGTCACTACATCCTCGACCTCTGCCCACTACAGGTATCTGAGTAGGGTGCAGTATTGGAGGGTGGACACTGTCAGCATCCTGAGTCCTCCCAGCCGGTTATACAGTCTTTGTGACCTGGGGCTGCTATTTATTCAAATAGCTCCTCCATTGCCCCCTCCTCCCCACCAAGGACCTAACGATGCTGTGTCCACCTCAGACCAGAGTTTCTAGTGGTGGAAAAATCCCCATGCCGGTACTGGGAATCGAACCCAGGTCCTCCATGCTAGAGGCAGCCATGTTACGACTGCACTACAGAGGCAGTCATTTTAATGTTTTAGTGAGTGAAAACTTTCCACTGCTGTCTGGCTGCAACGAAAGTATGTACTGTGGGTAAAAAGAGATCAAGAAATTGGTGCAAACTTGATATTATGAGGGGGTGTCAAAAAATAACCAGAATTGTCTTTTTATTGGAGAATGCTGCTCACCTTTATTCAAATTCCATTACAAACCTTGAAAGTATTCTCCCTCAGACACAATACAACGATTCCAGTGTTCAGTCCAATGTTCAAAACATCCCTGAAGCCCGTTTTTGATAGTCTGTTGAGTACACCCGAAATTTTATCGTTTAGCTCTCAATCACTCTGAAAATGATGACTCCAAAGTTCTTTTTTTTTCTGCAGGAAATAGGTGGAAGTCACACGGTGCCAGGCCCGGTGAACATGGTGGATGTGGCTTCACCTCAACACCTAATTCAGTGATTATTTCCTGAGTCTTGATGGCACGATGAGCGAGAGCATTATCCTGATGAAGGATCCATCCCGTTTGAGCAAGATTTGGTTGTTTTGTTGCAAGTTTCCTCCCTAATGGCCTCTTCAGTACCTCACAATAGTAATCCACAGTAACAGAACGTTGCTTATCCTCCACATGATCGCAACATGACATCAATTCTGTTGACGCTCATGTCTGTTTTCTAAGTTGATGGTCTTCCGGGACGTGGAGCATCCTCAAGGTCATTTTTACCCTCCCAAAATAGTTTATACCATTCAAACACTTGAGTTTTCCCCATTGCTTACTCTTTGAAGGCTTGCTGCAACGTTTGTGATGAAGTTTTGTCAAGAAGAATGCAAAATCTAATTGATGCGTGCTGCTGCAACTTGAGATCCATGTTGGGTACAGTAAACACGGCCTCACACTTCTACTGCTACCCTCCAACTGAGCAACTCAAGGAAAATGACATGTGTGCCATTTCGTCACTCAAGGTCAGATCTCTCCCGTACTACCAACACCCATCATATGTGCGGGCACTTTAAAATGCAAAAAAAGAATTCCGGTTACTTTTTGACACCCCTTCATAACTACCCAGCTGTAATAACATTGCAACAATACTACTGACCAGACTGTATTGCTTAGGACTCCACCTAAAGATGCTGTTAATGTACTTGGTGCCATTTTTATAATTAATATTGCTTTGGATTGAGCAATGAGACTATTCAGTGATAGTAAGTGTAAATCACCATCACACATAATCTCCCATGTGGTGAATATTTACCTGTTGAATGAGATATTAAAGAATTTCTCCACAGCATATGGTGAATGAGTTTAAGATTTGGTTGAGATTTTTATCCTGGTTGGAATTGCCTAGTAGTCTTAGGTATCATTGCAAGGTTTTTATGCATTTTTATTGGAGAACAATAACATTCTTTTTGAAACAATTTGAAGTATATGCTGGTATATGCAAATTGCCTCCATGCCGCATACTATGACAGGTTTGTTCTGAAATTGTCATAACTGTAATATAGCTCCTGAGTGATAATTCATCAGTGAGAGTAAGAACCTTGTAGCTTTTAAATAATGACCTACAGGAATGTTGGAACCCATCACCACAAATAATATGTGTGGTCCTTTTCTGTTACATAAACACTTGTGTGCGGTGTGCTGAATTACCCTAGAAAATAATTCCATATTGCAATAGGGAGTAGCATTTTGCTTCAATGGATTCTTTTAATTTCTTAATGCATAGGAAGCAGAGTTAACTTTTGGTAGTGCGAGTTTAATTTGTTTCTGCAGGTGAGCATTTCATCTATATAGAGCCTAAGAAATTTGGTATTGGTTACTTTACACATAGTTTAGTTGTATCTGATTAACTCATTTACTTTCTCATGGTAGTTGAATAAAATTTCAACTCTTTGGTAATTTGAATAAAAAAAGTTCTTCATAGCTTGAGGCTAACTTGTATGCTTCAAATCAAATGATGAGCTCCACAAATGCATTAGTGACAGAATGTCTTAAATCCTGATGTGAGATTTCCGATATAATCACGTTAGTGTCATCTGAAAAGAGCACAGCTGTGGACTCTCATCTAGCATTAAATGGCAAGTAATTCACAAATATTAAAAATACTACTGAATGTAGTACCTTGGGGTTGCCTTTATTAGCAATACCTGTTTCAGAATCATAACCATTTATGCTGGTTTTCTGAAATCTCTTTGATTTGAAATATCTGAGCCAATTGATAGAGATCTTATTGAAACCTTAATATTTTAACTTTTCAGCAAGAGGTTGTGATCTATACTGTAAAATACTTTTGCTGGATCACAATATATTCCTAATGGTAGTTCTTTTTTTACACCTGGCTGCTATCACTTCAGAAATTAGCATGTACGTAATATTTTCAGTTGATATTCTATTTGTAAACCCAAGCTTGGGTAATGCAAGAATGTTGTATAAGGGGAGGTTGTAAGCTCTATGCTTGTAATGTTAATTTTAAGAAGTTTAACTCCACTTTTCAGAGAAAGTATTTGCTCAAGAAGTATGAAGTTTGGTATATGTATAAATCAATGCTTTCTAGTTATACTGACCTTTTTATATTACATAGGTATGATGTTATTGTATTTTAAAAAAATTATAATTAATATATTAGTTTTTTGCCCATTTTTAAAATTATTAGCATCCATGATTTTAATGATACGACTATAAGAAAAAGTCAGCACCATCACAAACAACCTAGAAATGAGTGGTAGAAGTTCCATCAGTAGAATAAGTGGATCCTGAGAAAATATGATAAATGTATATAGAAAAATAAGTTCGAGGAACCCTCAATGAAAATTAAGGTGAGGTTGTAAGCTCTATACTTGCAATTTTAATTTTATGAAGTTTAACTCTATTTTTAACAGAAACTGTTTACTCTAGAAGTAGCATATTTGGTCCACATATAAGTTTGTTTTTTTAATGTACCAACCTTTTATATCACGTAGATATTCCTGTATTTTTAGAAACCATTTTAATGAGTACATTAGCTTTATATTGCGTAATTATGTCCAGTAGTTTAAAAAATATATGGCCTTAAAATATTTTTCACTCACATCTGAGGTTGGTCATTTAAATTTATTTTAAAGACACTTGTGGCACACTTTTAGGGGTAAAATGACCAGATTATGATAAGATAGGGGTTAAACTTCCAAAATCAGCAAAAAACACAAAATTGATACTTTTGGCCCAAACCAGGTTACATCCTCCACTTAATCCATTTATGGTGTAACCCAATTTCCATTATTTTGGGAAAAGGCTGTTAAGAATAAGATGGGCCTATAATTGGAAGTCAGAATCTTGCCTGTTTTTATATATAAAGTTTAACAATTGTTTTTCATTTTCTTGTGGAAATATCCTTGACAAATGAGAATTACATATATGGCTAAGAGGCTTAGCCAACTCCAGTAGGCAATATTTTACCCATTATGGTACCTATGTCATCTTAATGAGAGGTTTTGCTTTTCAACAAGTTAATATTTCTTATCTCTCTGGAAATTTTGGTATCAATTTCAAATTTACAGTTAATTTAGCCATGTCTTTTTTTAGAATTTTAAATGCATTACAGTTTGGGTCATATGTTTCTTTTGCTGTTTATTACATTAAGAAAATATGTTTTAAAGGCATTAGCTATGGCACAATAATGCCTGTATTCTTTGTTAGATAATAACTCTATACTTATTGATTTGAATTTATTGAATACTAGAGGATATACATCTTGGGCTGCCCATGAACTTGAACTCCCTGGCCCTTCTGTCATTGGACAGCCCTCTGAGGTTCTCTACATTTGAAGTGTGTTATTTATTATTCAGCTACAATTTATTAGCCTTACTCAAACCTGTCTTTTGTCTTTCGTCTTTTAATTCACTTATTTTCACCAAATTCCCTTATACTGTCCTTTTCCTAAGCTCATTACTATTTTAAATTTCCATTCCAATCTAAAATTTTATTTTCGTCCTCTTTTTCTTATGCTTCATGTTTATTTACTAATAATTTCCTACCCTCACGGGTTCACTTTCTTCTTATCTCTTTTACTTATAATACCTACTTCGCTTTATCCCTAAACTTATTTTTCCCCTTCCTCCTTCCAATCTTGAACACATTTCACTTAAATCACTTTCTCTTCCATGTCACACAGCACTGATCTCCATTTTCCTCTCTCTTTTTTGCTTCCTATATATTAACACATATTCATTATCTGGAATCCAGTGTTTTGCCTATTTCTCCCAGCTTTGCCATCACTTCCTCTATAGCTGGCCATGTCCTTTGCATCCTTCCTCTTACAGGAACGATCTTGGCACACATGGGCTCTGTCGCATTGCTGGCTCAATACTCCAAGTCTATACTTAGTGATGAGTTCCATAATTAATGGCTTTTGAGTGGTGAACTATTAATTCCTTGACATCAGGATCCTAACCTCAAACAATCAGGAAAATCACATGGCATGGATCTAAGTAGTTACACAGAGTGCTGCTATGCATAAACAAAAGTGCCTTGGGGCACATTCAGAGGTCATATTTATTGGGCTCTGCCTTCCTTTGACGTTAACAAGGGTCAACTAACAATTCCCTATAATAGTGTAATGAAATGCATAGTTCTTAACAATTAAAACTTCAATTAAAAGTCAGTAAACTCTGAGTTACAGTATTTTTAACTTCGGTTCAGGAAACCCTCACTAAAAGAAATTAAATCTGTCAAGTAAATGAATTGAAATGAGAACTAGAGGAAATTCAAAAGAGGACATGTGATATAATTAATATTTTGTCACCTTTCATTTGTAAAGAAGTGCATAGAGTTTTGATAATTTTACTAAATCCACTAGCCACCAAGTTATTAAAAATGTATATAGGTTTGTGCTGGTGACAGTTGAAGTTAATGATTAGTCATGTATGGGAACTAAGTTGGCAAGTTGCATTTGACTTGAAAAATTGTATCTACTACCGGTACTCAAACCATGGAGCACGTTCTCTCAGTTAATGTTCTTACTCCTTGATCTGATATGGCAAGATGTCTATGCAAGTATTAAACCTTCTTAATTATCACAATAAACTTTCAAGATTGTTTCAAATACAGACGTATTCCTCAAAGGTGATCTGTATGGTGCAGGTGCTTTATAATTACCAGTATTGTGCTTAATGTTTCAACTTATTTGCTACACATGACTATTGTGGAAGAACAAACTAATTATTAAAACACAAAACTACCCAAATAGTTGCCAACATTCAAGGTGATTTTGAGGTAAAGTTAATATCTGAGATTTCCTGGAAACTTATCCTAGCTACTTGAAATAGATGCAAAGTTCAATGCTCATACAGATATCTCAACAAGATAGCTGAGTGATAATAGCACTGGCATAAAGGGACAAATAGATTTGATTGCAGTCCAGGACCTGACATTAAATTTCTCAAGTGTTTCCAAGAGTTATGTTTATTGGCGAATGAACAGTGCTGCTGTGTAATAAGATTTGAACATTGGTTGATAGATTAAGTAAAAATTGAAGCTATTAACAGTGAAGCAACAAGATTCTAAAATAAGAACAAATTAGAAACTAAAAACTTCACTTATCTTAGTAATGTTGATATTCTTTTTCTCTTTTGCTAACCCTGGGGTGTCAAGCTATGTCCAGCTCATTCTCAAAGCCATATAAACAAAATCGTTGTCAAGCTACAATCTTTTATTTTTGTGAAAAACAATTATTCTTATTCAATTTTTTATTTACCAATCTCTGAAAACAAAAATTTATAAATACAATCTATAGATGGTAATTCAAAGTTCATGACATGGTTCCTGTTTTTTAAAATAAAATTTTTTTCCCAAACCATTAAATCTATCGGATTACTTAACTGTTTTAGCAATTTAACCTCTGAATTAATTTCATGATTAAATGACCAAAAATGATCCGCCACAGCTGATTTATCAGTTTGTTTATATTTAATATTTCTAAAATGTTCTTTTATTCTGGTTTCTAGATGACGTTTAGTTTTACCAATATAAACTTTATCACTTTCCAGTTCTACCTCTTATACTTTTAAAGGCTTTACTTACCAATGTTATTAAAGGAGATGCTGAAATTGCTCATCGTCATTGTCCATACATTTTTGGCACCTCTTTAGGAAACAATCCATCACTCACTGTAGTTCACATTGGGAACTGCTGGCAATTTCCTGGCAGATATTTTGTTTTAATTTTGGGTGTGTGGGTATCTCTTGTAGGCTTTATGCTTTAAGTTAACCCAGGGATAGAAATCGCATATCACCTGAAAATCTTTCTGCAAATTAAACTTTCACTTGGCGAGCTGAGTTAATACATACAAATCATAAATACACGCTGTGCCATAGATGAGCCATTGTACACTTTGTGCCTAAGTACTGGACAAAATAATAAAGCATACTGGTAATAGCTCAACCACACATGAGCTCAATATTGCAGTTTCAGAGCAGAGAAAAACAAGTCACCGCATGACCTTGTGTACAACACCTGTGCTATTGTGTTTCTGTGTGTGCAGTGGAAAAAAACAGTGCAACAGTTCCAATGTTTCTGGATGTCTCTGTATATACAGTTATGGATGTATATGGTTGAAACCAAGCTACATAACTAAGATCACTTAGAAGAGAGGGTAACAGCCCCAGTGACTATACTGGTTTCACGAAAAGAATTGGTTGTGATGTAAACAGAAGCAACCGTTCAAATAGAATTAAAGTGTACATTCATTGGCTGATGCTGCATATTACAAGGTACATCAGCTACAAAGTAGTTCACTCAATAGTAACAAAAACTATTGGATCTTCTCTGTATTATGTAACAATGGTATGTGTAATGTGTTACTCTACCATGGAGAACTGCAACAAAAAAGGTAAATTACTTAATTGCACTTAATCAAAAACTGAGCAAAGAACTTATGCAGGCTGCCTTCTGCTGCTCAGCTTTTTAGGTGGGAAGGTGAGGATGTCAGTGAACCATCATGGTGGAACAAGTGCAGTTTATAAAACATTGTTCAGAGAAGCCTCTAATGAGTGGTGAACAAGTTATAATTCTCAATGTGTTCCACAAGCTATGCGAGAAATATTGCACTTTATCTTTCAAAGATTTTGTTATCCTTACAGCAGAGTTTACAGATGTATCTGCATTAAGCATAAATTCCGTGTTCAGTGAAAAGTTAGAACAGGGAAGTGAACCATGCCTATAGCCGTTAAGATTTTTGTTTACCACTGATCATACCAAATCTCGTGAGTGTGCGAGCATTCATTATATGTTTATAATCTGTTATTTATATAAGCTTACATCTCTGATTCGCTAGAGGTTAAGTTAGCCTTTGTTTTATTTATAATTTTATAAACTTTATTTGCAGATACTGGGTATACCAAAGATAAAGGGAGAGGGGAGGAGCAGAACTCCAATCTAGATGGAATACAACCTCTTTCAGATGCAGATTAGGTATGTTAAAGCATTCTTTTCTATAGTGATTTTAAATTTAAATTTGTTATATTTTTAGTTCAGAGTGCTACATGCAATAGTTATTTAATCAGTAGCGTATTTTAAACTACTGCGTGACGGTGGGTCGACGGCAGGCAGTGCTCTTTCCCGGCTCCACATAGTTTTCTCTCTTAGCAACATGTGGTTACTTAAGTAGTGCTGTTACGGCTTCAATCAGAACGAGAAAGCCAAAAGATACATTTTTAGGTGTTGTTTACATCATGACTAATTTTTTCGCTGAAACCAGTATAGCGATCCAACATCATGTTCTTAGAGCACCACTTATTAACTCAGCATAATTTTCCACCATCTCAGCATATCAGTGTAAGTAGTTTTGATGAAACAGTGTTTCTTGTGCAAATGCAATATTAAGATTGCATATTGGAAGGAACACTTAGAATTGCTTATTACAATTTTGCAGCATTATATTGATAACTTATAGCAATACATAACAATAAACGACACTCAGGGTATGGTGTTTATACATATATACAGTAGTAATATACACTAAAATCATAAATGAGGCAGTAACTGTAAAACATGACAGTCATGGCTAGCACATGTTCTACCCAAGGCATCATGAGTGTGTTCCTCTCCTGTTCATTGCTTCCTTCTCCTGTCCTGAGGAGTCGTATGTGGCTGCTAAGACTGCATGTCACTATCCAGAGTTTTCCATCCTTATGCTGCCATATGTAAATGTGCAGTGGCACTTCCGTCGACATATATTTGATGTCTTGGGAAACGTTAGCTGCAACTCAACTATGGACAATCAAGGATACTGTACAACCCTAGCAGACCTCTTGCAGGGATTCCACGTAGGAACAGGTGATTCTAAGCTGCTTGAGGATAGGCCACACATTAGCCACCCATGGGCATCCTTTGCATAGTGACCCAGGTCTTGTCTGTGCTTCGTGCTCCATTCCACTCTTCGTAGCTCATGTGCTTAGTGATTATCTGTGATATGCTCATGAGCGCCAGTCTTGTGGTCTGGGTTATACACTGCACTCCAGTTTAGGCAAAGACCCACCATAGCTGTAAGTGCTCAGGTTTGTTGCCAATGTAGGATTTGGTAGGCAGCTTTAGCTTGTATTTTATTTTGGAGCTTTTTAGCCTTTTAGGTTATTTTATGATTCTAACATTTTTAATGAGTTACCTTGTAATGATCAGTTTTAAGTTTTTCACTGTTTTTAATTGTTAGCTATTTTAACTTTCACCTTTTTGGGTGAGATGTCCCAGGTTTTACATTTTGCTGCTTTTATCTTTTTAACCTTGGGCCCTAATGACCTAGTTGTTGACAGGCCCTTAATCCATATTCATTTTCCTATCCAGCTGTTGCCAACATCGGCACTCCAAATATAGTTAATAGTATTTTGCATGTGTCAGACATCAAAAACTGAAACAACAGAAAGATCCACAAATACTTATTAGTGTGTGTGTAAAGGAGTATAATGACAGAATTGTGTAAGTTTAGGATTTAATAATTATTTGAGGTCATGTGTTACAATAATTGGACACACTTTCTTTTATTACAAAGTGAAGGGTCTCTCATGTGTCCTAACATATGTCAGTGCAGTCACTACTAATTTTACTTCTGATAGGTTGGCAGCTCTACTGTAGTAAAGTCACTTTAAAAGGACGGTGGGTGGCCCTAACAACTATAATATGGCAACATTATTTTGAGAGGTAGAACTGGAACTTAAAAATTCAATGCCACAACTGGGATTTGAACCACAGACCTTCCGCTTACCGGGCAGCTGCTCTAACCACTGAGCTATTGTGAGAAACTGCCAGAATGGCATTAAATTCTTAATCCAGTTCGTATTTCTCCTGGTAAACCACAAAGGCAGTCTCACATCAGAGACAAATTACCCCAATGGTGACTTACTATTGTACGTACTTTATGTCCCAGGATTAAATACTCTTCAGATGGTAATTATTATTTATTTATGCCAACAAACTTACTGTTGGTGTTTTTAAACAGACAAGCCGTGTGTGGGCAAAGTTTGAGAGGTAGAACTGGAACTTAAAAATTCAATGCCACAACAGGGATTTGAACCACAGACCTTCAGCTGCTCTAACCACTGAGCTATTGTGACAAACTGCCAGAATGGCATTAAATTAAGAATTTAATGCCATTCTGGCAGTTTGTCACAATAGCTCAGTGGTTAGAATTTAATGCCATTCTGGCAGTTTGTCACAATAGCTCAGTGGTTAAAGCAGCCGCCCGGTAAGCGAAAGGTCTGTGGTTCAAATCCCAGTTGTGGCATTGAATTTTTAAGTTCCAGTTCTATGTCTCAAACTTTGCCCACACATGGCTTGTGCGTTTAAAAACACCAACAGTAAGTTTGTTGGCATAAATAAATAATAATTGCCATCTGAAGGGTATTTAATTCTGGGACATAAAGTACTTACAATAGTAAGTCACCATTGGGGTAATTTGTCTCTGATGTGAGACTGCCTTTGTGGTTTACCAGGAGAAATACGAACTGGATTAAGAATTTAATGCAATTCTGGCAGTTTGTCACAATAGCGCAGTGGTTAAAGCAGCCGCCCGGTAAGCGAAAGGTCTGTGGTTCAAATCCCAGTTGTGGCATTGAATTTTTAAGTTCCAGTTCTATGTCTCAAACTTTGCCCACACATGGCTTGTGCATTTAAAAACACCAACAGTAAGTTTGTTGGCATAAATAAATAATAATTGCCATCTGAAGGGTATTTAATTCTGGGACATAAAGTACTTACAATAGTAAGTCACCATTGGGGTAATTTGTCTCTGATGTGAGACTGCCTTTGTGGTTTACCAGGAGAAATACGAACTGGATTAAGAATTTAATGCAATTCTGGCAGTTTGTCACAATAGCGCAGTGGTTAGAGCAGCCGCCCGGTAAGCGGAAGGTCTGTGGTTCAAATCCCAGTTGTGGCATTGAATTTTTAAGTTCCAGTTCTACCTCTCAAACTCTGCCCACACACGGCTTGTGTGTTTAAAAACACCAACAGTAAAACAGTAAGTTTGTTGGCATAAATAAATAATGGCAACATTATGTTGTTAGACCAGTATTTGTTAACTCAAGATAACTTTGCACCTACTCAGTATTCACTAATGTAAGGATTTTTAATGTAACAGAGCTTTTAGCAGATGTGCAGTCTTAACCTGTTCATTTAACCCTGGAACACTAACCCTATTCCTATAGTACATAAACACTAAGCCTCGTAAAATTTACTACTGTTTATTTCTGTTAATAAATACATTACTATTATCTCACAAATGTTTATGCCTGCCTCATAAAATATTATCTTGACTCATTTCAACTGTTATGAGACAATAGAGACAGTTCTATCTCGCCTCACTTATAACAATTTGTGCAGAGATTTGCTCTATGTTCTTTGTCGTATGCATGGCGACATTCTTTGCAGTATGTTGTTGTCATTCTTCTCTTTTGTTTTAGGAGGACATACATGACAAATGGTTGTCTTGCCATTGGCCTGTGGTTCTTATCTTTGGGAGGGTGACTGTTCTGGAAGAATACCCTGTATCATTACCCGGAGGTGTGTTTGTAAACTGGGGGTACTATCTTCTTCAAAAAGCATTGTAATAAATTTTTTTCCAAAATTTGGGTCGTCTGCATGCAGAATACTCTGAAACAATCGAAAGCAATGATTCAACTGCTTTTCTGAATTGTTATTACACATCCTGCTTTCCTAAATTCAGACTATCACAAAAATAAAACTGTTTCAATATGAAATTCGGGATACGTGAACACTAATCGTCATAAAATTTATGACAAAGCACTTACTAATAATGCACTGTCGCATCCTATTTCGACAATGCACTCCCACTGACAAAGCTCTTCAAAAGCTAGGAAGCTACTGAAAAGGAAATATTTGTGGCGCTAAAACTGTAGGAGTATAAGCAGGATTGCCAATCGTACGTCTTAAAAATAACGAGGCTTAGCGTTCTAGGGTTAATAGGTTCCCTATATCACAAGTTTTAAATGTACACAAAGACTAAATTTAGTTGTGAGCATAGGTGTTCTGTGTAGAGTATGGTCCCGGAATTGCAATGTAGTTCACATATACATCATTCCTTTGTTGTACAAGGTGTGCACTTAATTAACCACAACTATAGGGGAATATACTGAGGGCCCTAAGCCGCAGAGTGTCACCTGAGGGATTCTTTTTATAACCAGAGGAGTATGGTAGCGAAGGCTGCAACTCTGAAGTGATGGGAAAGTGCATACCTGAAACATCATTGTAGCTAAAACCCAATGATCCACTACTTCTTATTAACTCAGAATTACTATACACATACCCTGGAGTCCCAAACATAGGTCTTCCGCCACCACCGTACTGTGCTGGGATACAGGGGTGTCCATTCCTCTCTCCAAAGGCTATGGTACATTCCCCCTAATTGTTCTAAGCGCTCAATATCAACTATTTGGTTCGTTTTTATGCCACTGGAGAGCCTCACAAAGGGGCCTTCTTGTAGGTACTGTAATATCTATTGTGATGCTGATAAACAATAAAAAAAACTTAAACAAGTAATTCGAAAAAAAAGAGTAAAATCACTTGTAATATTTGCAGCAAGAGATTATAAATAACATATTGGCAGGTAGTGGATTTGATATTTAAATGTATTGTAACGTATCTTTAAATAGACCAGTATACTTGTAATAAGTATAGTAATAAGGAAAATTGAAGCTATTAACAGTGAAGGCACAAGATTCTAAAGTAAGAACAAATTAGAAACTAAAAACTTCACTTGTCTTAGTAATGTTGCAAGTTCTTTTTGCACAAACTGACTTGAGTTTCAAGTTGTCTCCAACTCATTCTTAGAGCTATACAAACAAATTCGTTACCAACTTTGTAACAAGTCAGTTTGTGCAAAAAGAACTTGCAACATTACTAAGATAAGTGAAGTATTTAGTTTCTAATTTGTTCTTACTTTAGAAGTATAGTAATGTTTAGGACTCGAACATTTAGGTGCTTATCAATTTAAAAATATTTATTTTTTTTGCGCTTAAAAAGTGAAAAATATGTTCCAAACATATGAAAATGTTTTCATTAAATTATCTAAGCAATATTTATAAAAGTACTTACCGACTGTTCTAGTCAGCAAGAGGAGAACTGTTGCACTAAACGACAAAAGTAGAGCTAAAGTTGGGCATCTTAAAGGTGTGACCATTGTTACGGAAAAGAGAACTGTATCTCGAACGCAGGTTCAAACCCGGGCCAGGCCGATGGTTTTCAAGTGTGCTTAAAAACGACAGCTCCATGTCGTAGATTTACTGGGATGTGAAAGAACTCCTGCGGGAAGAAATTCCGGCACACCAGCGACGCTGATATGATCCTGGTAATTGACAGCGTCATTAAACAAGAAAATAATTTTTTTAATTTTTTGTATCTCGAAAACGTGCGTTCAACATCACAGGATGTTAATCTTGCATATTTGTAGTACACAATATCATTGACACTCAGATGTTCGATCTGCTCAAGGTTCCCTACAGTCTTGTTCATTTAAATATCTGAAAGTTTGTGCATCACTTGTAACCATTCCTTTTTAGGCAAGGCAAGAATTTTTCCTTGAGTTTGTTTGCTCTTAAACCCTAATTTTGATATGCTTTCTTCAATTTTGATTTCTTTAATTGTTTCTATCAATAATGGTTTTTGATTTTTCCAACTTATTTACTCTGAGAGAAAACAAAAATATGTACTAATACGGTCAAATCAGCTTTAAGTGCTGTTAGCTCAATCAGAGTCTGAAATATGTCCTGCAGTATTGCAATACATCTAAAAAAAGAACAGAATAGATCTGTTCAAAATTAGTTGCACAATACATAACAGTGTCTACCAAAGTACCCCAGTGGGTAATGACAGGACTGGGGGGAACTGGAGTATTTGATACCCTACTATTAAGTAATTGTATTCTACTTGGTGATTTCATGAAAATGTTTTTTCTATTACCAATCAATTTATCCACATTCGGACACGGACAGGAATTGTTTCGCAGACTGTGCAGTGCATGTGCTATACACATTACCTGGATCATATTAGAGTAGCTCACTGAAAGTCCCTGTCCAGCTTTAATCATGTGGGGGCAGCGTCAGTACATAGTAACAACACATTGTCATATTTAACACCCCCTGGCCAGAGAATATGCATTGTATCATTGAAAACACATGCTACTATTGTGTGATTCACCACAAACGTTTCTTCACATGCTAAAAGAAAAAAATTATCTGACAGGGCATCATATTTCACAACCCCAATTACAATATTCTGGATTTTCTTTCCACTACTGTCAGTTGTTTCATCAAACGATACCCATATTTTTTTTTCATATTCTCACAGTTTTATAATTTTATTTGTTTCCTTGTAGCGCTTAGACACATAGTACTTACGTAATGTTGATTTGTCTGAAGGATCCATCTGTATATTTTTTGAGAAAATTCCTAATTACAGGATTATTTTGTTTTCAGAGTGGAATGTGTACGGAAATAAATGTGTTGCACATATCTGTTGAATATTTGCAATTTTGATGGTTCTGAAAGAGAGGTAGGGAAAGTAGACGACTGACCAAGTAGCTTTGCCTAGTATGTTGATTTTTAAAACTTCACTGCGGATGTATGTGTATGTCCACTTAGGTCCTGAGTCACTTGAAAACATTGATTTGCAGTTATGCTCTTTTCACATGCCTTACGACAAAGAATTTTGTTATCCATTATGAATGCTTCTTTACTTTCGCTATCATATTGCCATAAATGAGCTACATCACTACACTTTACTTTTCCCAGTGATATTAATCCTAACCACAAACTAAACTAACTGTTAGTCTCAAGGGAACAAAGAAACACAATTGCTTTGTCAAAGGCAAAGTGATGAGACGTATATACCTTTGCTATCAAGCACTCTTATTACCTCTTATGTTGTTTATTTGAAGAGCGAAGTAATAGTAACTAGGCATGTAGTCAGTGATAAAACACAAATAGATTATCTCTTGCACCAGTTGATATGATACATTGCTGTCCTGAAGATATGATTGCGTCTGAACAGAGTGTTTGTGTGATAAGCTCATGTAAACAGCTGGGAAGTTTCATATTCACATTATTTCCAATATGCCTCATGGCTTTGCCAAGCAGCACTATGCATGAAAGTATATTTCAAATGTCATGCAGTTTTATGAACATTCAAAATATTCATTTATAAGCATATATAGCATATAATATGTAAAATTTACATTACAAAAATATCTATCGAAAATATCTTTTTTATGTGATATGCAACTTGGTATTTTGAATGCAAATGTCTCAGTTGGAAGTTTGACAAAGTCTGGAAATCATAATAGCCAAAAAAAAATTTATTTACCTAAAAGTCCGAGCCCTAATGATAACAGTCAGGAGAAGTACATGTTGCATTCTTAGGTATGTGCATTAAACATTCCAGAAGGTTTATATGATCTTTAAGGTGTATTTAAAAATAGACTCCTTTCAGTCCCCTCTATATTATAATTGCCACACAGAGCCAGCTCACCGATGGCCAAAAACTGTATTACTCCCATTTATGATTTAACATAGTAAGTTGTTTCTCGAGTGTGATTTCGTTAACCAATGTTGACACCAAAGTACAGGTTTCTGTAGGAGTTTCACGTTTCTTCCAGATTGACATGGCATGGATATGAGATTCTGATGTTTGGTATTGCAAACTCACACTTGGCATGTAAGGCATTTTTCGTTTCTGAAACTTTTGTCAGTACAGCTGTCCTTTGTGCAATAAGGCTGAAACTGCATGTGGGCATAACAAAATGCAGCATCTTTGAGAACAGCACACTGCAATCAAGCAAACCATGTATACAATTCAGAGTGAAAATCTGCCTATCGCTTTGTTTATGGTAATCCTTTGGATAAACTAGCTTTATTGCATGAGCATTGGCAGACTTTTTTCAGGGGGCGGGCCCACATGTTAGAAGTTTGCAATTAAACAACATTATTTCATTATTCTGTTGCAAAAAACTGTAAAAGATGAGTTATGGTATTGGTTGCATCTAAGCATATTAATTTATGCTAAATATAAACTATTCTTTAATTTAACCAATAGTCTAATAGTAATTGATTACATATTACATTTATTATTTTCCAAGGGAGGACTGCAGGTCCCCCCTTTGGGACACCCATGCCTCTTTGGATTAAATAAATGGTCAGTTCGTGTTGCACCACTGGCCCCTGATTGGTGTGGATTGTGTTTCTAGAGACAACTTTGTTTTCTTGCTGCTCCTCTCATTTGCATTGGCCAAGAAATCTTATGTCCATAATGCATCCACTAACTGTCCTCGCTACTACTTAAATTCGTTTTTTCTTCGTTTCTTTTCCTCCCCTTGTGTAGTACTTACTCCCCCTAGGACATACTAGCCAGTGCTTAGGTCAGACACCTGTCAGGGAGCAGAGGAACCTGTGTACCAGACAGAGTGAAGACCTAGAAGCAGCACCAGGTATGAGAGTGAGGAAGAGGATGATATGAAATTCAGGCAAAATCAATGAATGGAAAGGTGATAATGGAGCAATTGGTGGAATGAGTGGTGGGGGAATCTGGAGAACCTGGAGAAATCCTGCATAGACACATACTTCTTCTTCTTCTTCGGATTACCCTCCCCTTATGTAGCACTTACACCCCCTAGGACTTACAAGCCAGTGCCTAGGGTCAGATGCCTGTCAAGGAGCACAGGAACCTATGGACTGAATAGAGTGAAGACCTGGAAGCGGGTGGTCAGCCAAGCACCAGGTATTAGAGTGAGGAAGAGACACTTAGTTCTATTAATTTAAAATAAAAACAATGACTACCATCTGGAAGTTCATTCTGCAATGTTTGAATTCATTGCTGAGAATGATGGGACAGGAAAACAAAGTGACCGCATGTGTATAAGGAGATGATTTCCAAGTACCCCGTTATGCTTGATTGTGTTTTAGCAGCTTTGTGAGTCGCCTTTGCTTTCCAAGAGGTTTGTATATTCGGCACGCTGGAATATGACAATAGATAACTATTACAACTTTGCTACTAGTAATATAGTCTTTAGTTCATGGTCATTTTGGTTCTTAACCTTCCGTCAGGCACGCTTTATTTTGTCACATGAGCAGGTGCGCGTTGTAAAATTTACAACATGGACATTTTTAAATGATAGCAAGCGTATGATAAACAAACTGGTTAATATTTTGAATAAAACAGTTCAATACAACTATTATCACATCCTATAACAAAAACCCTAGCTCTGTTAGTTCTCTATGATACCATTTTATCCAGCTATTCTGAAACACATTCACTTTCATGACACCTTTCACATACAATTTGTTTCTTAGTATGGCTTTTAGAAGCAAAGTTTCCGCATCTATCACATTTAATGGAAGTTGAGGAATTTTTTTGACGTCCACAAAGGATACATGTCCCACGTTTCTTTGCTGGAGGTTCAAGGATCTTATGTTCAGAAGACGATGTTTCTCCACGGAACTGCATAAGAAATGCGGTGGGATCGGGTGGCAGTGATTTGAGTGGGGTTCTAGATGCGAGTTGTTCTTTAATAGGACCTTCTGCTAGCTTCTTGAGGTAAATACGTCTTCGTGAAGTTGCCTCTGACTTTGTAAAGGAAAACAATACTTGCAAATTTATACCAGCAATGTTCAAATGGGTGAAGAATATAGCCAATGGCCATCTTCTAGTAATCCTTGAAACGGAGTAGGAGGCACATATTTTATCTACATCAACTCCACCTTTTGTCATATTGTAGTCTGTGATTATTTCTGGTTTGTCAGTTTCTTTATCAAGTGCTGCTGTGTCATGCATAGTAGACAGAAGTACGACAGCACGGTTTTTACGAGGAACATATGAAACTAAAGTCTTGTCCTTCTGAAATCCAAACAATGCTTTTCCAATTTCTCTTGTTTTGTTTGGGAGAAATTCTGGAGGAATTTGATGTCTGTTCTTCCTCAGTGTTCCAATACACATAATTTTCTTTTGCAGTAAACATTCAGCAAGTGGATAGCTTGTGTGCCAATTGTCAGTAGTTAGATTTCTGTTGGCACCACAAGTCTCTTCACTATATCCTCAGGAGCATTAGATACGTGGTAATGCCCTTCTGGTTGCATGTTGCAATAAACCTCCAGATTACTGCAATAAAATGTTTTTGCATCGCATAATGTAAACATTTTTATTCCATATTTAGCTGGTTTGCTGGGAATGTACTGTATCGATCCACACCGACCTCTAAAGGGATGAAGCATTTCATCTACTGTGGTTAATTCACCTAGGGTATAAGAATTTTGACAATTAGCAACAAAAGCTTCTAACACTGTACGAATTGCAGCCAACTTATCAGTTTTTCTCCTATCATTCCTCGTTTCCATGTCATCAAACTGCATACAACGTAGAAGAAACAGAAACCTTTTGTAATTCATTGCAGCCCTAAGCAGTTGCATTCCTGTTCCATCTGCCACCCAAAGTTCCTTTGCATTAGCATGATGACCCTTTCTTGTACCAATCAAGAAAAGAATCCCCAACACTGCCATTACTTCGTGTCTTGATGTCACTTTATTATCCCTTTCACGCGAGAATTTAAGTGTGCCTCGCTGTCTAGTTATATACATATTTGGATAGTTTACAATTTCATCAATAATGTCAAGGTCAATTATTTTCAGAAAAGCATCGACTGCATCAGTTATGTCCATCACATTTCTCTTGGGGCTTGGCAGAATTTTCACAACGTTTTTTATTTTGGTTTTTGAAAGTTTAGCACACTCACCTTTACACCAACGCATAACTTGGTCTTTTCCAATAAAGAATTCCAGATCTTTCATGGGCTCTATGAAATCATCACCATCTGCAGCTTCCAGTTCAGATTCGCTGTCATGGTCCTCAGGCTCAATGTTTTCATCACTGAAATCTATGTCACTTTACTCTAGTTCTGAAAAGTCTGAATATACTTCATCATTGCTCTATAATTTCCGAATTTGCAAATTTCCTCTTCTGATAAACCTTTGGAACTGAAATAAAATAACAAAAGAAACATGCCAATATAACAAAATCAACATTTACGAGGGTGATTCAAATATAAAGGGTAATTTTGTTAAAAATATTTATTGATTAAATATATACACAAGTGACTATATCAACATTTCTCTATATAGCTTCCTTCACACTATACACATTATTGCCAACGTTTCGGATGCTTCAACATTCCTTCTTCAAAAAAAGTTTGAGGGCGTGTCGCCAACCAAATGCGCAAATGCTCCTCGATGTTGTCATTGCTTTCGAAATGTTTCCCTCCAAGCGATTTTTTCATGGGTGCAAATAAACAATAGTCTGAGGGGGGACAAGTCTGGACTATAGGGAGGGTGTTCAAGGGTTTCCCAGTGCATGTCCACCATTGTGCCCATTGTCAAGTTGGTGGTGTGAGGGATAGTGTTGTCTTGGAGAAGGATGACATCTCTGATGGACATACGACACCTTTTGCTTCAGTAGGCAGCTTTTACAGACCTTAACAATTAGCAATAGTAAGCTGCAGTGACGGTACGTCGATCATGAAGGAAATCAACCAACTTCTGATGTGATTCCTTCAACAGTGGAGCTCTCGAACGGCACGGATGTTGTCATCTGTGAGATTTGACCTTGGGCGTCGAGCATCACTTTCATTTTCCACAAATTCTCGGCCACCCTTAAATTGTCTGGCCCAAGTAAACTCTTGATTCTCTGATAGTGTAGTGTCCCCAAACTGTGCCCTTAAACGCGTTAAAATCTCTTAAGGTTTAACTGCTTCATTGGTTGAAAACTTGATAATGTGTTGCGCAATCGACGAATGAAGCTCTTGTTCACTCGTGGCTGTACTGACGCCAGAACCTAGCGAAGCAGCCAACAAAACTAGTTTGCCCTCCCTAACACACCAACCTTCAACCCCCCCCCCCCCCTACTCCACACCCCGCTCTGAACTGCTTCTTCCGTGATATGCAACAATTACCCTTTATATTTGAATTACCCTCGTAATATGCAGCTATTGAAAATAAAAAAATTGTGAATAAGTACATTTCACATTTTATTATACTCACCTCTGCATATTGACTGCTAGAAACAAAGCTTGCAACTGTTACAAGAGCAGGCGCGTGTTATACTTATTACAACATTTAACAACTCATTGCTTACAATGCAGAAAACAAACTGACAAAGCTGAACAAGGAAACTCAAGCCACGGTAACATTGTTGGGTAAACAACAGTAAAGGAATACATTGTAGCGGCGGCATATTAGCTCAAGGTTAAAGCATTGATAAAGCAGAAAAACAGCTGCTGCTGTACTTTTTACAACAGCGTGTCCGCCGGTGGGTTAATTTATGACTGAAATATTTATAAAACTTCAAAACAGCAGAGGATAAATGGAGATTCTCTCAATACAGGCAAAAGTACGGGTGTTACCTGACCTGGCCCCCCTCTGGCTATGGCCCTGCATGGTTTTGTCTACTCACTCTTCTTTTACACATGACCTACAC
Source organism: Tenodera sinensis (assembly GCA_030765045.1). Classification (NCBI taxonomy): domain Eukaryota; kingdom Metazoa; phylum Arthropoda; class Insecta; order Mantodea; family Mantidae; genus Tenodera; species Tenodera sinensis. The sequence goes on along the minus strand of CM060974.1, from coordinate 62,030,989 downwards.
ATGTTCTTCTTTACTGGCTCTTCAAAATACAGTTCATATGATCTGGTTGACTGATCACAATGAAAATTGGCACATCTAAGTGTTTTTCATGGAGAGTATTCTACCATCCATTTTACTATGCAACATGTTACATTCACATAGTTTTCTTTACTCTTCTATGTAACACATATACATGTCTGCTCGCGTTCATCATGCAATTCATAGACTTTTGATGATTGAATTGGAAATGCAACGTATTACATTCACATGGTTTTCTCCAGTTGCTTTTGTTTTGTGTAACACATTCACATGTTGTTCTCTACTTATCCTTCAATATATAATCTTGTATGACAGAAATGAAAGGCAATGAATTTCATTGACAGTTTACTCACTTTTATGAATACAATCACTAGGGCTAGGAAGTTCATGCATTTGCATGTTTTTTCATAGGGATGGAAAATGTATGCTTTTACATTATGTGCATTTACTCAGGGATCTCCGTCTAGGGGATATGTGAATAGCGACCACAAGGTACCCAAGCTGAGCAGAACATTACTTCCACTTACTGGTGTTTTGCTCCTCACTGTAACTTTCCTATCTGACCTTACCTTGGTCATCTCTTGTTCTCTTCCGACCCCGATGCTATTAGGGTTCCCCAGGGCTAGGGAGTCTTTATTTTTCCAACCTCTCCATTTCTCTATAAAACCTTAACCCCTAACATGCTGACCTGTCATGGCATGTAATACGTCCTCTGATTGGTAATCAGAGGATATGGTCAGTGAATTTATTTTGATAACTCTCCCGGTCAGGTCGGTGAGGCCCGTAAACCAACGACAGGTGTGGTCCTCCAGACATTCTGGGGGTTGTGAGAGAGCGATGTGACCGCCAAAACATGAAAATATGGTGCTCTCTAAAAAGCGGTTACTATTACGGCTATTATTATTTATGTAGTGGAAAATATTGGAGAGCAAGAGGATTAATGACTTCATTGTCAGAAATCCAGCATTAGCTAACAACATTATGTGCACGAATTATGGAATTTTCAGTTATTTGGACATGATTTTATGGTGCATATAACTGCATATTTTCTTGATTTTGATAAAAGCATAATATTTGAATATTATAGCCCCTATATTGCATATTTTAATGATTTTTATGGCTTTTTATTTTTTTCCATGTGGATAATATTTTTCATATTGGTACTATTGCACATGATGATGCAACTCGCGAGGTGGCGAGAACTAATGCTGAGTCATGTTGCCATGCAGTGAATCCCCTGTTTCCATCCTTTCATTATATGTATGTGCATAGACAGTAATCAGTGCGTTATCTGAGAGGTTTATAGTAGCAAAGATAAAGTGCAGGTCAACGTTTTCAGCAGCACGATTATAGCAATGCTTTTTTTTTAATTTAAAAGGTGGGTTAATTAATAACACTGAACAACACTTACAACATATTTTTCCGGGACGCGTTTCGAAGGTAACTTTCCTCCATTATCAACCGGACAATAACTGGGTTTCCATGGTGCTTGATGGTGCAGATGGTGATGCTTCTTCTGGTGTTTCTTCTGGTGGCGGTTCGATGAACTTACTGAAAATGTCTCTGACGAATGTCGAAATTAAATACTCGGTTTCTATTTTTTAAAATAAAGATTTGTTCCCATGTGGACAGTTCTTGTGTTCCGGTTATGTGTTTAAGAAGTTTCAGTTCTAGCTTAATGTCATGATTTTTTGTCCAAAAGTGAAGCGCAACCGCTGATTTTTCTAATTGTTTACTCTTAAAGTTTCTAACGTGTTCCTTGGATCTAATTTCTAAATTTCTTTTGGTTTTTCCTATGTATATTTCATTGCAATCACTGCATTCAATTTGGTATATGCCAGATTTTTTGTTAGGTGGAATAGCATCTTTGATGTTTGAAAGTAGTAGGTTTTTTATGGAGTAATGGTTTACTGCTGCTAGCTCAATGTTGTATTCCTTGAACACCTTTTTAAATTTATCAAAGGCCCATGGATGATATGTGAAACACCTGAAGAAGCTTCACCATCTGCACCATCAAGCACCATGGAAACCCAGTTATTGTCCGGTTGATAATGGAGGAAAGTTACCTTCGAAACGTGTCCCGGAAAAATATGTTGTAAGTGTTGTTCAGTGTTATTAATTAACTCACCTTTTAAATTAAATTAATTACAACAACACTGTTTTCAAACTTCTATGAAAGGAACATAGCAATGCTTGCCTGCCCACCACTAGTTGTGTAGTGGTCTTCAAACGTAACAGTGTTCTGAACTGGTTCCCACCAAATTAAATTAGACGTATGAAATATTAAAACGTTCTTCAAATGCCAAAAATAAAACCAACTTCGAGTGCTAGATTAATTAATTTACAGAAAGAGTTTTCGTGTGATTTAATGTCCACATATAATAGGGTACTGTTTTGTGGAGCGTATGAGAAAAATGTAGAGTGAGAAAAGATTTAAAATAGTTCAGCACATAAACACAGCAAAACATACAACAAGGATAATTTAATCAGAAAACTCGCAAACAAATAACCTGTTGAAAAACAGCTAGTAGAGTGTTTAGGAAGTAGGGTTACTGAATTTTCCTATGACTTGTGCCCAGCATTTTTAGATGCTGATGTTCTGTTGTTCAAAATTAATAATTTGACATTTAAAAACTTCCTTGCCAAGTTCACTCAACAATATGTGCCTGAAGAAAGTTCATTGCGTAAGACTTATGTAGGACATTGTTACAATAAAGTATTGTCAAATATACAAAATGAATTAGCGTACCACTTTGTGTGGTTGTCTGTTGATGAAACCCCTGGTTCTGAGTGCCTTTCTGTTGCTAATATAATCGTGGGTGCTTTAAATAATGAACAAAAGACTACACCTTATCTTCTTAGTGTGTGCAAATTGTCGGCCACTGACAATGTAACTGTGACCCAGTTTGTAATGCACTCTTTGAAATTACTGTGGCCATGTGGAATCAAATACGACTAGTTACTTTTATTTGTTTCTGAATCAGGTCCTTATGTGGTAAAATCAGATCAAACTCTGAAAGGTAGTTTTCCTAACTTAATTCATATAACTTGTTTGGCACATGCTCTTCATCGAATTTCTGAGACAATACATGACTCTTTCCCATTGGTAGATAGATTTGTGTCCAGTACAAGGAGAATTTTTGTTAAATCTGCTAAAAGAGTTAAGTTGTTTAGATCAACAGCACCAAATATCCGACTTCCGTCTGCGCCAGTGTTAACTCGATGGGGAACATGGGTCGATGGAGTTTTACATATGTTATGCTGAACGCATAGAAATAGTGGAATAGGTTCGTAATTCATTGGACTCAAAAGATGCTTCATCAATAGAAACTGTGCAAAATATTCTATCAGGCACTGAGTTAAAAGAGGATCTTGGTTTCATATCTGCCCATTTTTCTTTATTACCAACAGCCATAACGGCATTGGAAGCTGTAGGATCTCCTTTGCATGAATTACTTACTTTCTTTGAAAAAACAATATGTGATCTGAGTTCAGTTCCTGCTAGAATAGGACAAAAAGTGAAAGAGAAAGTGAATTATGTAATTTCAAAAAATTCTGGTTATCTGCGATATTCGAGACATCCTCGATAGAAAACCATCTGCCACAACAAGAGATTTGACTCTGTCTCTCTCTTTGCGAAGCAGTTGGCATCATATAAATATGCCCCGATAACATCTTGTGATGTATAGAGAAGTTTCTCATGTTACAAAAGTGTTTTGTGAGACAACAGACCATGTTTTACATTTGAAAACTAGTGCAAAGTGTTGGTTGTCAACTGCAATTTAGCAGTTAATACTAGCAGTGGGACCATTTCTGCTTCAACCTCTAAGGAATAAGGTAACTTTATTTATACTAACTCGTCGTGTGTATTGCAAAGGTACGTTCACTGTCTTAATTAAATAGTGCATATTTCTTGGCATATTTTTTGGCTTTTTAGAGCATATTTGCATGCATATTTCAGTGTTGTTTAGGGCCTGAACTTCCGAGCACTAACAATCACACTTGTTTCTCTGCTCCCCCTTCTACAGAGAATTCTGACAAGTTTTAATATGACTGAAATAGAAATGCAATGTTTTATATTTACACGATTTTCTCTACTTGCTTTTCTTTGTTGTAAGTTCCTCAATGTACAAGATTATAAAGTTACTTTCAGAGTAATATAATTTCAAGCATGTTTTGCTATAATAATACACATTTGTATCAGATTAAAATAACCATTATGAAGCTTTGGACCTTTGAGTGTTACAAGTGTTATTCTAAGCTATTACACCAAATTACCCACATTAGTTGGTACTACTTTATGTTGTCTGAAGTGTAACGCAGTTTCAATTATCTGAAAGCAAACTCATGGATGTTACTGATAATGTGTTTCTTTTCCCACAGACTTGCTCCTGAAGTTTAAGAACAGGACTTTTCAAATACACTAACTGTAGTAAAATGGATATCAAAGAAGAAGTCAAAGAGGAATCTTCTTCCTTGGAGTTGGGTTTACAGAATGAGAGAGAACATTTTATTGAAGACCTTGTGCTGACGATTAAGACAGAAACTGTGGCAAGTTGCAGTGATATCAATCCAGAACTTGAAGATTCATGTATTACTGATGATACTAAGGTAAGTTGTAGAAAAATGTGGATCAATTTTTGCTTCTCTGTCTTATAAATACTGTACAACATTAATTATCAAATACACGTGTTTTATATAATAAATCAACTTAAAGTTCGCATTTTCTATTCACACTTGTTAGTATAATATAAAAATATGTGCCCTTTAAGATAATGTTGGGTAAACCCTGTTTCTTGAAAGCAACCCGGTGCAGTAAGAGGTTCTTCATTCCTTCAGTTTTATTATATGTATCAATAGATAGTACTGTCTTGTTTTTGCTTCATTTGTTGCCCTGTGAAATATCACGATATGCACTGTAGTGGACTGCAATGTCTGGGTCATAAATTGTGTGATATACTCAGAACAATTTTATTTTGTTTGCGCAGGGTTTCCTCATACTTAGGTTATCTAGGGTTAGACCATTATTACCTCTGATGACTATTGTTTCCCTAGGGTAAATAACTTCGAATAATTATAGTACAAATTTGAGAAATCATCAAACAAATCATTACTTCAGTGTGGACATAGACATGAGTCTACTTTTCATTCTTCAACACCAATTTAAATTTATTCATATACTCATCACTAATTATTCTTGTTATAGTTTACTTTTCCCACTATCATTCCCTTTGTTACCAACAATAGCTTATCATCGTGATCTGACATGCCATTTACAATAGGAGTTACATTACAATAGTGTATACTATTTTCTGAGTCTGGAAAAATATGATGTATTGCTGCAGCAGTGTTCATATGAATAGCAAAAAAAAAAAAAAAAAAAAAAAAAAAAAAAAAAAAAAAAAAAATAAAAAAAAAATAAAAAAAAAAAATAAAAAAAAAAAATAGCAGAAAATGAATCACATATATTCCAAGTTAAATGTGTGTAACTGCGAGGTGAGCTTAGAGTTCATTTCACAACTATTAAGTGTGTTTAGAGTAAAATGTCCACAAACTATTGTTTCAATATTTTGAATATTTTTCAAATCATGACTGCTTGGCAAGTCATCTCTACAGAATAGGTATCTCAGCCTCACCAATATGTGTCCTGTGTAACGATCCAGCAGAAATGAACGAAGACCACTTGAAGACCTGTGAAGCATTAAGATCAGAAGAAACTACAGTTCAAAAGTATTGGAAAGCACGAATGCTAATGGCTTCATTGCCAGATGCAAGGCACTAGAAAACAACAACAACATATTTTGAGTGTAAATATATGAGATGATTCTATCTAATCTATTTGTAAATTCATGAAAGCTCCTTTGGTGTGTTATTATTATTTATTTATGCCAACGAACTTACTGTTGGTGTTTTTAAACACACAAGCCGTGTGTGGGCGAAGTTTGAGAGGTAGAACTGGAACTTAAAAATTCAATTGTCACAATAGCTCAGTGGTTAGAGCGTCAGCCCAGTAAGCGGAAGGTCTGTGGTTCAAATCCCAGTTGTGGCATTGAATTTTTAAGTTCCAGTTCTACCTCTCAATCCTTTGGTGTGTTTTATGTTAAAATGATATGTTAGCTACCAAATTCTATTTTTGCTGTGACATAGTTTAAACTTTGAACCACTTATTGTTCATTTCACTCACCTACTGAAGTGCAGTAGAGTGTCACATATCCAGTTAGTGTACACCTGACATGTTTATTACTACTTTTGTGCCTCTCTCCTAAAGTGTGTGAGGATTTTTTAGAGACAAAGGTATATTCAAACAACTTTTCATGCTTAGTTTGTCATCTCTTTCTTTACATAAAACAATTCAGTTTAGCTGTAACATTTTATAGTTATTTTTATGCAGATACATTAAGCATGCTTATCAGTGTAACTGCTCAATTCAAGAAACAGAATTAGATCATTCACATTCGTTTACAAATGACTGAACTATTATACCATAGGGTTTATGATGCTATGTGCAGGCGTTCAAGTTTGTTTCCAGATAAGTGTTTAATGTTCTGTTTGCCACAAGTATTGAGTTAATGATTTCAGTTCAATTGCTATAATTTGTCCTATGGTGCTCCATATATATTCCAAATCCGAGATAACCTCATCCGCCTTTACCTCAGATAAATGAGACTCTACAGTACGTAGTAAATGTGAAAGTAGCTGCAGAAGATTCACATAATGTCATTCACCACACAACTGAGCTGAATTTTTAGCTTAAAACCTTTGAATTTTCGTGTCAGATACAGTACTTCAAAGTAATTACCATATTTACTTGCGTAATGGATATCACTGCATAATGGACGTACCCCAATTTGAATGCATGAAATTTAAAGAAAAAAATCCCTGCATAGTGGATGCATTTAATTTTTAACAAATTTTTGGCTTACAATATGCTTGCGTACATATGCCTGCATCATGAGTTAGTCTACATTGGAGCAACAATGGATGTTACCAGCGACAATGAGCGGGAATTACAAGAAACATTGCAGTAACTGTGGCAACGTATAATTTTCTGCATTTTCTGAATGAACAACAATGGATGGAACCAGTGATAATAATTGGTAGCTACCAGAAGCATCATGTACATTTTCAGTTCAGTATCGGTGGGCTGTTATTGTTAGAAGTGTTAAGTTTGTTGTTTGCTTGCTACTACTGCCTACAGTATTCCAACTTTGAGAAATGGATACAAACACTTATATGGCTGGTTTTAAGTTAAAAGTGATCAAATTTGCCAAAGATAGTGAAAATGGGTTTGCTCGCCATGAATTAATGATTTCAGAGTGCAGTATTCACAAGTGGTGGAAACAGAAAGAAGCACTAATGAAAGATGACAAACTAGTCCAGAAAATAATTTCATGAACCAAAGAGTGGAAAATATCATGAACTTGAAAGTGAACTTTTAGAATATATACTTGAGTTGCATAACATTGGAGTTGGATTTTCACATGAAGTTTTACTGTTTAAGGCTAGGGAAGTAGCACGACATATGGAAATAAGTAATAATGAATTCAAAGTGAGCAGGGGCTCGATCTTCTGTTTAATGAGATGCAAGGAACTTTCACTCAGAAGACGAACATCAATTTGCCAAGAAATGCCGCAAGACTGAACAAACATTTTTAGAATCTATATGTATGTAATTTATGCAAGGAAGAGGAACAATTACTAGTCACAAATGGGAACATGGACCAAACACCAGTGTTCTTTGATATGCTCAGAAATAAAACAATCAGCAATAAAGGAGAAACAAGTGTGTTGATATGCAATACAGGCTATGAAAAGTTGTGATGCACTGTTACGCTTGTGATAACAGCAGATGGAAGAAAGCTACCACCTTACACAGTTTTAAAAGAAAAACCATCTCAATAGTTAAATGTCCAGCCAGTATTCATGTCAGTCCAAGAAAAGCGATGGAGGGATAGGGAGATCGCCAAGGATTGGTTGAAGAAGTGTTGAAAAATCAGCCTGGTGCTCTGCTTTATCAGCCAGCTTTGCTAGTATGGGACAATTTTTGAGGTCATCTAGGCGATGATATTTACAATGTGCTAGTAGACGCTAAAACAGATGTTGCTCTTATTCTGGGTGATCTTACATTAGTACGTCAGCCACTACTCTGTATTCACTCTAAGGTTGATCCGCGCGAAACTGAACCCAGGTGGCCAGTGCTCCGTTATAATGTATCCTTTCGCCATTCGCGCCAGAAATACTGTCACAGCCACGTGGTGAGTGCATGTGGTACGTAACAGAAAAGACCAATTCCTTATTCCGTCAATTTAGAGTGAATAACATGTAACTAGAGGTTAAAGACGATAAGATTAATAGCAACAACAAAATAAACCTGTTGTAGCACTTTATCAATTGTTGGCGGTTCATTTTTAAACAAGAAATTGTGCAGTTACATGAATTGCATTTTAAACAAAATCGTCACATTCTTGCATGGCGTATTTCACATGCTTTCTTTTTTTCCAGGTGTAACCACTTTTCCCGTTTCAGCTTTTTCTTTACGAGCACTGTTTACACTGGTATTCGAAACACCGGTGAATTCAGTTTATTTCACTACTTCTTTGAAGGGAACAGTTGGATATTTCTCACATAACTTATAATATGCGTTCAACACTATTGTTTTTTCACCAATAGTCAATGGTTTGCCCACCTTATGCTTTACATATTAAGTCGGCGAAGACACAAGAACAAATTCACCGCCGCAGTCCGCCATGATCCTAAATAGAAACTTCTGGCTGTAAACAATAAATACTCGAATGTCAGGTAACTTACACGCGTTGCATGTTGGGACTTGTAGCTCTATTTATCAGTTTACATCAACATCAATTAATCTCTTAAGTATTGGTATAGAATATTATTTGAGTTTACAGAGTTGACTCACTGCGTCGAGCACACAATCTTAGTAGAGAGGTCAACCATCTCAGACTGTATATCCTACAGCTTCTCCAGGATCATCAGGTCAGGTGTGGTATGGATGGCATCAGCAGCTGTCTGTGCACCCTGGGGTGCAGTTAGTTTAGACTAACCCATGGCAGGCCAATCCGCTGCTGGCACATATGGATCGTGGCCCTCTGCTTTGACAGTGTGTTGTGACAGGTTGGAAGCATGGGGGATTCACACCTGCAAAGGTCCAACTTGTATTGTCCAGCTTGTCTTTAGGGACTATTCACCACACTACAATGCTGCTGTAACATCCGGGTCAATTGGTTAAAGTCTTATAATTGGGTTATCTGTTATCTTCAAGTCGCTGAATATCCATTCATATCTACATTAAGTTTGCCAATCCTTTAAGGTTTCCTTGTAAGACAAAAGTGTGCATTATTGAATCAAATAAAGGGTACTTCATAGATTCATGACATAAAAAAAATGTGCAAGCTATCAATTCACAAACGTTCAAAACTATCGACAGATCAGAGGAGTTAGTCATTTCAAACAAATGTGTCCTCCTTTGGAAGTGCAAAGGAAGTTCAACCCAGAGTACTAATGTCCTGATGTTCAGCGATTTGAAATCCACACTTGCAGTTCAGAGACCCAGTAAACATCTAAGTATTTAAATTATCCTGCAGTTTGTGTTTCTGCTTTGCAGAACAAACCGTTATTCTTTGCTCAAAAAATTATAAAGTTAACTGGCAAGACATTTTAATGAAAGAGACTTGATTAAAGTATATTAGCTATATTATGTATTCATGTACAAAATATCAAACAAAAGCTTGATTTGATGCCACTTTACTGAGGCAAAATGTTTCTTAGACTTTCTTCTCTAATGTTACCAAGATTCAACAGTTACATTACATGGCAAGCCAACAGCTAATATTAGATTTAAAGCTTTCACGGCACACATTATTTATTATAGTTTCACGGGCGATCAGCCTTGTGAGGTTTGAAAATATTGAGCTTTCGGCCATTCTAAACTCCATGGCCTTCGTCAGAATGAGTGGAAAAATAACGGTCATTTCATTCTGACGAAGGCCATGGAGTTTAGAATGGCCGAAAGCTCAATATTTTCAAACCTCACACGGCTGATCGCCCGTGAAACTATAATAAAAAACAGCTAATAGTAGCAAATCATTTCTCCTTTACAAACTCTTTGTAGCTGACTTAATACATGGTGCTTAATAATTCCTTTAAGGGAGTAGAAGTGTTTGATGCCTTTAGTAAACGGCTACACACACACACACACACACACACACACATATTCTTCTTTCTCTGTCAAGCACTTTAATTTTGAGCTAACCTAACACATGGCACATAATGAGTATAGTAAGGGGAAAAGTGATTACTTTTGTGTGTTTTTTGGTACTGTCCTTCACAAAAGTAAATAGCCAACTTCAGTGAGACCTGCGGGATGGGTTACCTAATTCCCAGATGTTTCCCATATAGATCGTATGAGACTGAAATTTGTCATACATGCGTCCCTTGCTGTTCAGAGGGCATGGCAGCCATTGGCCTACCTGGCAGCTTTAAAGATGAATATTTCAGCAATAATTCTAAATGAACATGCAAATATTGAAGATTTAATGCTCGTACACATGCAGTAAATACCGTTATTAGGTTCTAAAGTAAGAATAAATTAGAAACTAAAGACTTCACTTATCTTATTAATGTTGCAAGTTCTTGGTGCAAAGTTGACTAAAGTTTCGAGTTGACTCCAACTCATTCTCAAAGCTATACAAACAAATTTGTTATCAAAGCTACAGATGTTCATTTTTATCACTAATCTCTGAAAACAAAAAACATAGATACTGATGTTCATTTTCGTTACCAATCTCTGAAAACAAAAATCTATAAATACAATCTATAGAAGGTAATTCAAAGTTCATAACACGGTGCCTGTTTTTTAAAATAAATTTGTTTTCCCAAACCATTAAATCTATAGGTCTACTTAATTGTTTTAATAATTTAACTTCTGGATTAATTTCATGATTAAATGGCCAAAAATGATCTGCCACAGCTGACTTATCAATTTGTTTATATTTAATATTTCTAAAATGCTCTTTTATTCTGGTTTCTAAATGATGTTTAGTTTTACCAATATAAAACTTATCACAATCTAAACAGCTAAATTGGTAAATGCTAGATTTTTTATAATTTGGTATTTTATCTTTTTTAGAAAAATTCAGTAAATTTTGTATATTAAATTTATTTTGAGGGACCAAATTTATTTCATATTCTTTAAAAATCTTTGTAAATTTTTATTGGCCCATGGATGGTAAGTAAATATACAATTATCTTTTATTTTTCTGAGGGTAGAAACTTCTTTAACAGCTTTTTGATACTTAAATTTTTCTATCTTTTTATGTATAAAATCTGTATTAAAACCGTTAATTACTGCAGTGTTAATAATGTGTTTATATTCAGTGTCAAATTCTTCTTTATTAAGGGGTATATTTATTAACCTATAAATTAAACTATTGAAAAAAGCAAATTTATGTGCAAAGGGATTAACCCTTTGCGGCGCATAGCGTAGTAAAGCATACTGAAATGAAAAATGGCCTGCCGCGCATAGTGTAGTAAGCTTGTTCATCGTTTCATATGAGTTCTGCTTATGCTGACCCCAGCTTTTAGGAGCTGTGTCAATGTAAACATTCTCCTATTGCACTGTTACAGCAATAGCAACGTGAAACAAACTAATACCAAGCTATAAATGACACTTCTTAGAGCTGAGTGCAGTCGTGTAAGTAAGCAGTTTCCTGACGCATTTACAGCTAATTCAGTACCATGGAGGCGGTTCCAAGTACATCACAGCCTAGCAAGTGCCGTAGTGATAAGGTTTGGGTAACAGATGAGGAAATACTTGCAGCAGTTTATGAAGAATTAGATCGCGAAAGTAGCTCTGACAGATCTTGGTTTGGCGAGTTAGAGGAAGACAGTGATAAGGAACAAAGTGACAGTGAAGGAGCTGAGGAACAGGTGGCTAAAATTAATGCAAAGCAAACAAACTAAATTAGTACCTGCACAGTGAACCTCCAATTTGTCTTTCAATGAGTTACAAGTATTCTCTTCCCCTGTAGGTGTAAATCATTCTATTCCTCCAGGAAGTTCAGAAACAGATTATTTTGAACTTTTTATAGATTCCAGCTTTTGCAACAAAATTGGGGAGGAAACCAATAGGTATGCAGCTCAGATTCAAGCTAGAAATGCAGATCCAAAATGGGAAGAAACAAATTCAAGGGAGATACAGGCCTATTTAGGTATTTTGATATATATGGGGATGGATTTACCTGAAATTAGGGATTACTTTTTGGGGGATTTTTGCATTTGTCCAATTGCAAGAGAAGCAATGACCTTTTTGAAACAATACATGCCCACTAAACCTACAAAGTGGGGGATAAAGGCATGGGGTATTGCAGACAGTAAAAGTGTCTATTTACTGACCTGTAAAGTCTATCTGGGGAAAAAAAGAGGCAAGAAACAGCGATCTTCTGCTTGGAGAACAGGTGGTGTTAGACATGTGTGAGAAATACACAGGATTGTGGCACCACCTCTACTTTGATAATTTTTTTTACTTCCACGTGTTTAATGAAATTACTTTTAGAGAAGAAGACATGTGCATGTGGTACAACGCGTGCCGGAAGGAAAGACTGGCCAAAACAGTTTTCTAAGCCAAAACAATTAAAACTGAAAAGGGGTGAATCTTGCAAACTGCAACATGAAGGTGTAACTGCAGTAGTTTGGCATGATAACAGGGACGTTCTTTTATTATCCACCAATTCCAATCCTAGAACAGATGGACAGGTGCACAGGAAGAGTGGCAGGGTGAGAGAACAAATAAAAATACCTTGTCCTAATGCAGTGATATATTACACACATAATATGGCAGGGATTGATCTCGCGGACCAAAGGAGGGAGTGTTACGGTGTCGGCCGGCCTTCAAACAAATGGTGGAAATACTTGTTCCATTTTGTAGTGAATGTTGCCATTGTTAATAGTTTTATAATATACGACATTTCAAACAAACCTGCTTCTACAGCTCATGGCAACAGGCTTCTTCACTACAGGCAGAATTTGGTGCGACAGCTAATCGCAAACTTCATGTCCCGCAAGCGAGTAGGATTTCAGCATAGCCTACCTTCTGCTACCCCTGTGCCCAGTTCTCTTCACACCCTTATAAAAAATCTAGGCCGGGTGAAATTGTGTGTACAGTGTATCGTGAAGAAAAGAAAAGCACAATCAGGTTGTGGCATACAGTCACAGTACAAGTGCAAACAGTGTGACATTGCCTTGTGTAGAACTGGGTGTTTCCTCAGTTATCATCAAGCGAGGGGGGTGGAAATTCAAAACAAACATGGGGTGTACATACCAAAACATTAATAAACATAACGTATATAGAACATTTTTATTGTGCAACAGAATAGTGTGAATAACATTTTATTGACCTGCTTCAATATCTTCAATATAATAATGGCAGGGATGCAAACTTTTTAAGAGTGAGTACCATAAAATTTTGCAGAAATTATTTTAATTCGTCTTAGCTAACTTTAGGATATTTTTGCCTGGTGTTAATATTCTAAAGTAGCAAAATTTAATTTCTTTAATATTGTGGAATATTAAAAATTTGTTACAAAGGGGTGCATATGTTTCCCTTCAACGAGGTTGATTTTTTCCGTTATAAACAGTTGAAATAAAACTTATATTGTATTTAATGTAAACCATTATCAAATAAGTTATTAACTAAACATATTATTTCAGCCAGTAAAACATTATAATTATGCAAGTATATAGGTCACTTTTAGTTTAATATCTGCAGTAGCAGTTCAGAATTTAAAGGGACACAGGTCTGCTGGGAGAAAAACTAGCTAATACTGTATGCGCAGCAAAAGGTTAAAACTTTTATTTTTTATGTAATTATCAGTGTGAGTAGATTTTCTGTAAATACCAAAATTCAATTTATTGTTATGTCTTTTAATTTTCAAGTCCAGGAATGACACACATCCATTACTTTCAGTTTCCAAAGTGAATTATATAGCTTTATCTTGTAAATTTAAAAGTTTTAAAGCATCATTTATCTGTTTTTAGGGACAACAGCAAACATGTCATCCACATATCTATAGTATATTTTCAAAATTAGAGGGAATGATTTTATAATTTGAGTTTCAAAAAAGTTCATGAAAAGATTAGCAAGAAATGGCAAAAGTAGACTACCCATTGCCAAGCCAGAGGTTTGTTGAAAAAAATTACCATTAAAACTAAAGAAGTTTTGATCTAAACAAAGATTTGTAAGTTTTATGAAATCATCTATTAAATCTTTGTTTAATTCTAAAGCATTTAATCATTTTTTTAAAGAAATCAAAAGCTTTGTTTCTAGGAATACTAGGAAATAAAGCAGTTACATCAAAAGAAACAAGTTTATCATTATCAGACAATACTATGTTGCTAATCTTTTCTACTAATTCAAAAGAATTTTTAATACTTAAACTTTCAAATTGATCAAAGCTACCACATGTTTTAGTTATACATTTAGCTAAATTATACCTATACAGTACAATTACAATTATACAATTTATAATTGGTCCCATTTCATTTCCTGCTTTGTGAATTTTTGGAAGTGCATATAATCTAGGTAAAACTGGATTATTAACTCTTAAAATACTGTTTTCTTTTTTAGGTATGATTTTCACTTCATTGAGAGGTTTATTAAAAGTTGAAATGCATGATTTTAAAGGATCATTATCAATTTTTAAGTAATCTTCACTTTCAAGCAAAAGTTCTACCCTATTAATATAATCAGAATGATCTAAAATTACAATTTTATTGCCTTTGTCAGCTTTAGTATAAATTAAATGCTTTTCATGCTTTGATTAAAAGGAAATGCACTAAAAGTTTGAAAGAGATCAATAAAAATCACCCTAAAGGTAATTATAATAATCAGATTATTAAATTATTGCCAGAGGCAAGTGTGATTCGGAGACAGTTTATTGAATATTATATTGGTGCAATATGATTCAAATTTTAGAACTGAAAGCTTTGGGAAGTATTTAGTACAATACTAGATGAAACAGAGAATATGTATACTTCAACTGTCAATCACTCCACCAGAAATTAATATGTAATACCTTTGAAAGGTAGAACTGGAACTTAAAAATTCAATGCCACTACTGGGATTTGAACCACAGACCTTCCAGTTCTACCTCTCAAACTTTGCCCACACAGGGCTTGTGTGTTTAAAAACACCAACAGTAAGTTTGTTGGCATAAATAAATAATAATGAAATACCTTTGTTTAAATACCTGCATGCAAAGGCTGTACAAGTATCAAAGATTATTACCATGTTAAAGGATTTACTTCTGTTGTGCACTGTTAATGTTTACTTAGCTTACAATGGATTTAAGAAAGCATTATATTTGTTTGAAGTTAGAAAATATTGACATGGATGTAAAATAAAATGTATCAGGCACAATAGACGAAAAGAATTATTTTAAATAATTTAAGCTCTCAGCATGATTACATAAATTTATACTTAATTATGTAGTAATGCAGCACTATAGTCTGTATAGATGATTATGTGAAACTGAAAATTTGAATTATTCTGTTACAGGATGGGGACTTCCTTCCAGTAAATTCTTCAAGGTAAGACTTGATTCCTCAATTACAAGGCTTCTGCTAATTGTACTATGCTTACTTTTAATTCATGTATAACCATCACTTTTATGTTGCAGCACATGTCTCATATTCTTGAACTGATAGAAATGGGAATGTAATAATCAATGCATGAAACATATTGAAATTTGTTGTATGATTGAGTCAACAGATACTTAGGTGGTCTATACACCCATCTACGAAGGTGTATGAAATACAAACAAGAGTTTTCGTATCGGCACTACATACCTAGAGTAAATTTTATATTCTACCCACACACTCAGTATAAAGATTTCAGGAAGAATGTCTAGAAGTCCCATGAATGCAAAATAAGCATTTAAAAAAAAAACAGTTGAGAGTGAGAATAACTCAGAAACTAAATTCTGACAATGTTTGACATCAAGATTTCCCATCATATAGACATGTAATAAACTGAGTTTCAAGAAAATCCTGTCCCTTCAAACTATCACTTCCATAGAAGATTTTTTATTAATTTTTGCCCCTTAATGATTTGATTAAAATGCCATTGGATTAACATATTTACATAGTAATGAAACATACGCGTTGACTATAGGCTAGGTTTATCTCTTCCAGGCTTGTAGGCCGTAGTCTAGAAGGCATTGAAGATACTGACATTTTGGCAAGTACTGTGCTTGGCATCTTCAGGGGGAGATGATCCATTGTCTGCTCTAGTCAGAGTTCATTTGCCTTCTAGATCACAGCCTACAAGCCTGAAAGATAAACCTAGCTAATAGTCAGGGCACCAACCATGAGCCTAAGTTTTGTATATCATATGTGTTGAGTTTATGGAAAGATAGAGTTGTTACATTTGTTAATATTCCATGACATTTATGAGTTGTCTTACCTATCATTGTGAAGTCCTTTAGCAGCTTTTATGTCTTTATTATAAATCTTTTTATACCTCCGATAGTGTACCTTAATAATTTTGATACTTTTGTTTCACTTACTTGCTTACTCAGAAGACTTTAAGTTCTACTAGATGCATGTATTCCTTTCGTGCAGCTGCTTTGTTCTTTTAACAGCTTCTGATCAAAGGCATAGCAGTACTAATATAATAACTAAACATATTATGAAAATTACCAAACACTTAATTTACATCAGTTTGTGTACACTTTTTCCCAGCCTTCATTTGAAAGTAAGAACTGCAAGTAATGTATGTTTTCACTCCAGTACATTGCTTATATTGATACCTATCATTATTGCTATTTTTGTTATGTGTACCTTTTAATTTATTTACAATGATAAGGTTCTGTCCATGATGGTCTGATATGCCACTATCAATAATTTCTGTATTGTACTACTTAGCAAAGCCATGAGGTGTATTGCAAAGAATGTGAAACTGACCAGTTGTTTACGTGAGATTATCCCACAATCATGGTGAGATAGGGGATGTACTCTATGTTCAGATGCAATATCTTCAGCACAGCAACATCTCATATATCAAGGTGTGATAGATAATCTATTTGTGTTTTATAACTGACTGTATGCCAAGTTACTATTGTTTCACTGTTCTACTAAACAAGATAAGAAGTGATCGTAGTACTCAACAGCCAAGGTCATGACATCTCATCACTTTGCCAAGTAGTAATCAGTAATTTCTGTATGTATTATTAGCTGATGAATTGCAGTTTTTGATCCGTTTGGTGTTAGAGTAGCTATATTTACTACAGCTTCCATGACTTAATTTACGAGCAGTTGTATCATATTTTGTTTATTTACATTTTGTGTTAAGAAGTTATATTTATTTGTTTCCTAAGGTAGAAATTTCTAATTTGTTAGTAACTTGATTTACAATGATACTTGGGTTTGTATATAGATTAAAACTTGCTTTAATTTTCTATTTACGAGTGTCTCCGAGGTAACCCTTATTTCATACACTTTGTACAGTGACTCCAATAGGTATTGGTCTGATTATAAATTTCAGATTTAAAGGCATAGAATAAGGAGTAAACAATCCTAAGCACAAATAATTGTACTATTTGAATGTGTTAACACATGTAATATACAAAACAAACTTTCTTCACTTCAAAATAAATGGTAACCTGAAATGAAAATGTTGTGTTTCCAACTCTAACAAATACATATTGGTCTGTCTGTAAGAAAATAAAAGTTAGGCATTTCTGCTCACTTCAGTACTTTGTAAGCCTGCCTTTTCTCTTGGTAACTTTACCTTATCTCTTAAGCATTGATTTCACTTGAAGTTCTGTCGCTTCTGTAGAAAATTTCTTCCACTCAGTAGGGCCCTTTCCAAATCATTCCTGTTGGATATTTCGTGTCTTCTTATACTTTCGTTGAGTTTTTGCCACCAATTCTCTATTGGATTTACATCCGGAAATTGAGGTGGCATTTGCAGCCAACATGGAGTGTTGTGCCACAACAACAGTTTGGTATTTAACCCTTAAATGGTAACATGGGTGAAAATTCACCCTAGTGAAATTTCATATCTCTGTTGTGAAGTGACAAACAGGTTTACAATGTTGGCCATCCTGGTATGTTTGTTTTTTAGTAGTACAAGTTTATCCGTTGTTGGAACATCTGTGTCAGTTGCTTCATTATTGCTGCACAGATAACATCTGGGTGAAAAATCACCCATGTTACCATTAGTGTGAGTTTTTGTTTATATTACTGAGTATCATCCTTTTGAGAAAACAATATATTTCAGTGTTAGTTTTGTGAGTATGGAGTACACTTTTGTTGATGGGAAGAAACATACAGACGGTGAGTTCCGAAAACTAACTTACGATGTTATTAATGATGATGAGCCATCGGATGAAGGAGGTAGTGACCAGGAAGATATCTGTGAACAGGATGATTTTGAAGATGGTATTGTTGATGGAAGTGACAGTGATAACGATATTACTCCAGAAAATAACAGGGATGAGTGTGAAAAAGGAACTGAGGAAATACAACTGCCAAAAAGACGTACAACAGAAAATTCCTGGTTTGAATTCAAGGGAGAGAACATCATTATTCCAAAGAAGACTATTCTAAATGGGAAAAGTGGTTTAACCTGGGTTTCAAAGCATCCCGAGGGGCAAAAGACTCCTTCAGGGAATATATGTAGAACAGGAAAGTCAGGTCCACAGGGTGATGCTCGCAAAGTTCAAAGTGCTGAAGGATGTTGGTGTCTCTTCTTTGATGCAAATATGCTAAATGATGTTGCACGTCACACCAACCAAGAAATGGCTTTGCAAAGAGAGAGATATTCTCCCGAACAATGATTTACTGGTGACATCACTATCAGAGCTGGAAGCATACATCGGCCTACTTTTTATCGCTGGCAGTAGAAAAGATAATCACATGAGTGGTGATTTTCTATGGAGTGCTTTGGGAAGTCCTATTTATACTTCAGTTTTGTTGCTGATGAAATTCAAATTTATTACAAATTGTTTGCGATTCAATGACAAGCAGACGAGGGCAGCCAATAAAGACAATGATTCTTTCACAAATATCCGAGATTTCTGGAATAGGTTTTTCATACACTGCAAAGAGTACTACAGACCGTTACTTGAATGCACTATTGATGAGCAGCTCTTGGGATTCAGGGGTCGATGTAAATTCCGGATGTATATTCCCAATAAACCGGAAAAGTACAGTCTGAAACTTGTGTTTATATGTGACTCCCATTCGAAATATTTGCTCACAGGAATACGGTACGTTGGAAAAGAATCACAGTGGGCCTGAACCTTTGGCACATGACTTGGTGAAAGAACTTGCGAAACTAATTTATGCCGCCAATTCAAACATAAGCGTAAATAATTGGTTTATATTTCCTCTTCGGTCGGAGATGTAAGAGTGATTTCAGCCAAAGAACAATTACTTTGCCAAATATTCGTTATTTTCATCATGTAACAAACGTTGTTATTATTTACATATATTAACTGTCTAATGCCTTGTAGCATCGTGTTTATGTATTACATAAATAATTGTGTTTAACTTAAAAGGTGAGTTAAATACTAACACTGAACAACACTTACAACATATTTCTCCGGGACGCGTTTCGAAGGTAACTTTCCTCCATTATCAACCGGACAATCACTGGGTTTCCATGGTGCTTGATGGTGCAGATGGTGATGCTTCTTCTGTTGTTTCTTCTGGTGGCGGTTCGATGAACTTACTGAAAATGTCTCTCTGAGGAATGTCGAAATTAAATACTCGGTTTCTATTTTTTAAAATAAAGATTTGTTCCCATGTGGACAGTTCTTGTTTTCCGGTTATGTGTTTAAGAAGTTTCGGTTCTAGCTTTATGTCATGATTTTTTGTCCAAAAGTGAAATGCAACCGCTGATTTTTCTAATTGTTTACTCTTAATGTTTCTAACGTGTTCCTTGGATCTAATTTCTAAATTTCTTTTGGTTTTTCCTATGTATATTTCATTACAATCACTGCATTCAATTTGGTATATGCCAGATTTTTTGTTAGGTGGAACAGCATCTTTGATGTTTGAAAGTAGTAGGTTTTTTATGGAGTAATGGTTTACTGCTGCTAGCTCAATGTTGTATTCCTTGAACAGCTTTTTAAATTTATCAAAAGCCCATGGATGATATGTGAATTTTTTGAATATCATTTTTGTTTTTGCTGCTGTGAGAGTTGTAGTTTCTTTTAATAATTTTTTCTTTTCTGCTTGTTTTACCTTTTTATCTACTAATTCTTTGGGAAAGCCGTTTTTTTGTGCTATTTCAATTATTTTGTAATATTCTGTTTTATATTCTTCTGCTGAAAGAGGGATGTTCACCAATCTATGTGTTAAACTATTGAAAATTGCTTGTTTGTGGCTTCTTGGATTGTAACTATTAGCTTTTATGTAGTTGTCTGTCTGCGTTGGTTTTCTGTGAATACCGAAATTAATTCTATCCTTGTTTTTGATTAATTTTAGATCTAAAAATGGTAATTTATTATCTTTTTCCACTTCCACTGTGAAATTTATACTTTTGTCCTGTATGTTCAGAAGTTTTAATGCGTCACTGATGTGTCTTTTTGGAACTATTGCAAATATATCATCCACATATCGCAAAAATTTACACGGAAAAATTATACAGAAATTAAAATTCAAAATGAAAACAGAGAGGGTTCACGTACAAACGTACGGTTAAACACGGCACAAAATGGCGGAACTACAAAAACTTATTTACAAAACTTCGAGAATGTGGTTAATCTTTCTGATCATGAATTCTCCAAAGAAGAAATTAATCTTTTAGATCAAGGTTTAAAAACGTGCGTCCAGTTTTCTACGGAAATTGAAGATTATATAGCAGACATAAATATTTCAACACAGTGTTTACCATTATCCACACAAAATTCGGTAAAAACCCAGTGCAAAAAGATCCTAGAAGAATTAAAATACAGATCAAGTTACAAAAATAAACGAAATCTGATCCATTCGTTAAAACATAAAAACGTAGTATACACAAAGGCAGACAAAGGGAACAAAATAGTAATAATGAATAAATCAAATTACATAGAAAAAATGGAAATTATGCTAAATAATAGTAACTACGCAAAAATCAGCAAAAACCCGCTAACCACTTGTGTTCAAACATTTGAAAAAAACGATACAAAATTCAAGCATAATACCAAACAAATATGCAATTAAGCCAAATAATCCAACCGTACCCAGAATCTATGGCTTACCCAAAATACACAAGCCAGACATTACCATGAGACCCATAATTAGCAGCATAGATTCACCAACTTACAAACTGGCAAAATGGCTATCTAATAAATTTAACTCATTTCCTAAATTTGAAAGTTTAAGCATAAGACACAGTTATGAACTAATAGAACATATCAAAAACTTCAAATTAACAGAAGAGGACACCCTTGTCTCCTTCGACGTAGAGTCACTATTTCCCAGTATACCAATAGAAAAGCTCCCATCACTGATCAAAAATTGGCTCAAATCACTTGGAATGTCATCGTCAGAAATTGCAGAATACATAGAACTCACCAAATTATGCACAGAACAAAATTTCTTCCAGTTCCAAACAAAGTATTTCCGTCAAACTTCAGGTTTAGCAATGGGCAACCCTCTCTCGCCATTCTTAGCAGATATTTATATGAGTTCATTGGAAATAAGGATCACAAAAGGTTTCCCGTGGATGTTCAAACTCTGGCAGCGATATGTGGATGATATATTTGCAATACTTCCAAAAAGACACATCAGTGACGCATTAAAACTTCTGAACATACAGGACAAAAGTATAAATTTCACAGTGGAAGTGGAAAAAGATAATAAATTACCATTTTTAGATCTAAAATTAATCAAAAACAAGGATAGAATAAATTTCGGTATTCACAGAAAACCAACGCAGACAGACAACTACATAAAAGCTAATAGTTACAATCCAAGAAGCCACAAACAAGCAATTTTCAATAGTTTAACACATAGATTGGTGAACATCCCTCTTTCAGCAGAAGAATATAAAACAGAATATTACAAAATAATTGAAATAGCACAAAAAAACGGCTTTCCCAAAGAATTAGTAGATAAAAAGGTAAAACAAGCAGAAAAGAAAAAATTATTAAAAGAAACTACAACTCTCACAGCAGCAAAAACAAAAATGATATTCAAAAAATTCACATATCATCCATGGGCTTTTGATAAATTTAAAAAGCTGTTCAAGGAATACAACATTGAGCTAGCAGCAGTAAACCATTGCTCCATAAAAAACCTACTACTTTCAAACATCAAAGATGCTGTTCCACCTAACAAAAAATCTGGCATATACCAAATTGAATGCAGTGATTGTAATGAAATATACATAGGAAAAACCAAAAGAAATTTAGAAATTAGATCCAAGGAACACGTTAGAAACATTAAGAGTAAACAATTAGAAAAATCAGCAGTTGCATTTCACTTTTGGACAAAAAATCATGACATAAAGCTAGAGCCGAAACTTCTTAAACACATAACCGGAACACAAGAACTGTCCACATGGGAACAAATCTTTATTTTAAAAAATAGAAACCGAGTATTTAATTTCGACATTCCTCAGAGAGACATTTTCAGTAAGTTCATCGAACCGCCACCAGAAGAAACAACAGAAGAAGCATCACCATCTGCACCATCAAGCACCATGGAAACCCAGTGATTGTCCGGTTGATAATGGAGGAAAGTTACCTTCGAAACGCGTCCCGGAGAAATATGTTGTAAGTGTTGTTCAGTGTTATTATTTAACTCACCTTTTAAGTTAAATTAATTACAACAACACTGTTTTCAAACTTCTATGAAAGAAAGATAAATAATTGTGTATTTTGAGTTAGTGAAAGATTA
Source organism: Tenodera sinensis (assembly GCA_030765045.1). Lineage (NCBI taxonomy): Eukaryota > Metazoa > Arthropoda > Insecta > Mantodea > Mantidae > Tenodera > Tenodera sinensis. Next base: position 62,008,066 of record CM060974.1, on the reverse strand, counting down.
AACCTTGTAACAACTTGATTATTTGCAATTTTACAATTATAATTTTGAGCTGGGTGAAAATTCACCATGTTACCATTAGTGTGTATCAAAAAGATGTTACCACTTAAGGGTTAAGGCTTTGTGCTTGGGGTTGTCATCCTTAGTAAAAATGTAATTTCCAGGAGGGTTCATTTTTTCCACACTTTGAAGAAGATGAGCCTCTAAAATGCCAATATGCATTCTGTGATCCATTGTACCATGAATAAAAGTCTCCTCTACCATTATCACTAATATAACCCCATACCATCAGAGAACTGCCCCATGGTTTACACTAGCTGTGAGATTCCTCTCATCTAGCTCAGTATTCTTCCGCCACACTGTCACTCGCCCTTTTGATTTGAAAATAAAAAATGGATTCTCATCAGTAAAAATGTTTTTCCTAAATTCATAGGTGTCACTTCTATGTTTGTTAGCGTAGGCAAGTGTCTTCCATCTGTTCACCTTGCTGATGTCAAGTTTTCTAGAAGCACTTCTCTACATTGTAACCACTGTCCTAAAGGATATTTGTGATAGTTTGTTATGATACTTCTATTCTCATTTCTGTTGCAACTTCTGCTGCTATCCTTGGAGCACTACGTTTTGGGTTTCTTGTTACTTTTCTATTACTCTGTTGTGTCCCCTAGATAGTTTCGAAGGACGCCCAATTCATGGTATATTTTACAATGTGTTTGCTTAAACCTATACACAATAGTTTTAGTAGTAGCAATAAGTCTTGAAATGGTTTCACTTACCTGTTCGAATGACATTACAGTTTTAAACAAATGTGCTACTATTCTCCTTCTTCAGTTCAGTTGTTTCCTTGGATTTCTTGTACATACCTGTTGTAAGACACAGTGCTGTCTGCTGCAGACTATCAGACATGCTGTTCCATATCCTCATGTACCTGGGAAGCAGTGCACACTGTCATACAGTACACGTTTACAAACAAGACCAATGCATATTTGGGGGAGGGGAGGGGGGGCGGAAAAGCACGTGGATTAGCTTTGTATCTACCCCATTAAATCATCATGCCATATTGGTCTTTGTCGGTCATTTGTTAGGAGTACTATTGTGAATGTACATTTATAACACTAATGGAAAGAATATTTATGTTCTGTGGAATACGCAGTCAATTTTTCAGTATTAGTGCTTTCAGACCAATACTTTTTGGAGTCACTGTGTTTTTCTTTCTTACTCGCATAGTCAATTTTTATATTTTCACTACCATTACCTGAAATTGTAATCTGCTTTTCATTTATAAATTCAACAGGTTTTGCATTTAGTTTTTCTAATTGTGATAATGCAATATAAGAATTTCTTGCCTGTAACTAACCTTTCCATTCATAATTTTGATTATTTTCCCCACAATTTCTTTCTTCCCACATTTAAGTGCAACACATACATGGTATGATACTCTCTGTTTAACCTATTGGCATCAATTGTACTAACATTCTTAGAATACTTTAGGTGTGCAATATTTACACAAGATGTTATCAAGTCATGCCAATGAAGTATGTTGACAATAATTACATTTGTATGGGTTAATCTGGGTAGCACCTTTCTACAGGTAGAAATAGCTTTTTTACTTTCATCTTTGAGGACTTCTCCAGAAAGGTGTTACTATTTAATTCTTCACTTTCTTGAAGTGTCTTTTACTACTCCTCTTGCACCAGGTTTGATGTTTCCAGACACTTCTGTGTTGTCCTAAGTTACGGGTAAGTTCCCTGGATGCTTGCAATGTATACAAAACAATACATAGTCCTAGGCTTACCCTCATTTGTTACTCTTTTTATCTCGTCCCTTTATGTTATATTATGATTACAATATATCAGTAATACCACAAAATGTCAGATGTTATACAATATCTACATATGCAAATGTTACTTTGGGGGTAGTTAGGAATATTGTGGTGGAATTTCTGAACACCTTAGGGAGAAGTATTGAATTCAAAACAGAAAGGTCAAATGGATATCAAATTATTTGTATCTCTTATGCTTGGAATTGAACACTAAATCATTTTTCTCTTTGCTCAGTGTTTTAAAACTAGAGATTTTCACATTTTGTACAATCCTGAACCTAATAACCTACCCCTTCCCGAGCGGACATGTTTTATGGCTTTGAGCGGAACGCAATTTTGCTAAAATATGAAACGCTATTAAATACAGTTAAAACTAAATAAGCATGCTCAAATGTACTAAAACACATAGTATACCGTGGCTTTTGTTGGATTCGAGCATTATTGTCCTCCAGGAGTGAAGTTTTCTTGATCCGCTTAAAAATGTTGTTACAAAAACAGCATAAGTAGCACTTCTCCATTTTGTACAGCGTAGTTCATACATATAGGTATTCACAAATAAACCAGCAGTGCTTCAGGAACTAAATAGTGTCACATTATGATATTTAATACTTCCATCTGTAATACTAATGGTAATGATGATAATAAATTAAAAACGTTTTGATAGAAATGTACAGTTACACCTAGCTGTATTGTATCTAAAATGTGTATATGATTTTCATAGCGACTTGTTTATCTCAATACTGTTTACACAGGGAAATATATGAATAATACATAATGTTCAAGGAAGTGCATACTTTCATTTAGAAATGTTCTCCTGTGTGATATATTTTATAACATACATCTAGATAAAGAGGCGGTTTGGAAATGCAGGCTTTGCAAAAGTATATTTGTTTTTTAGTTTGTTTTTTCGCCCTACATATCACACAAAGATTTGCCCAACTTCCTTGTTCTCTTCCTCCCTATGAAGTGCAGAAATACATTTAGTCTTTGTATTGTTGGGCCCTGAGTAAGATGGTCCTTAGTTGATGTAACACGGGTTCGCTGTGCTCTCATGCGCTCTGCTACCAGAGATCTGACCAGATCTTTACAAAATTTTCTGTGCGACAAAGACTTCTTATTTTTTGTTTTCATATGCATTGTGTACAGCAGATATGAATTCATAATCCACACTTCCAGCAGCCAGAAAGACATTTTCCTATACCACTTGCACGTCTCCTGCAAAACTGATACTGTGTAATGTAATTATCAGTTCTATCAACACCGCCCGTGTGCTGAGTATAATCCAAAAGAGTATTTGGTTTCAATGTTGCTGCTTGATTGGGGAATTTCGAAGGAACCTCCATCATATCATTTTTGTCACCCTTATGACTGGTACTGAGCACGGTTACAATTCTTTTGTCTTTCCAAGATTGTTTTATTTCGGAAGCTTTTTATTTCACCCCTTTTCATTTTCTTTTTGTTACCTGGCTTCAGTTGATATGGCATATTTTTTCTGTTACCCATAACTGTACCCGTAGTCACCATATTCATTTTCCACAGCTCATCAGCTAATTCAGGTGAGGTATAATACCTGTCTGTGTAAATATGGAAACCTCTTGGTGGGCCTGTAGAATGTTTTAGGAGTCTTTCACAACAAGGGTAGTTTTGCGGAGGTTACATTTGGATTCAACTTTTCCCATATAAGGCTGAAAATTGTATAGGTATCCATTGGAAGCATCAGATAAGGAGCAAATTTTTATTCCAAATTTTGTAGGTTTGTTTGGATTATGCACTTTGAATTTCACTCTTCCCTTGTAGCTGATAGTGCTCTTGTCTACTGATACAAAAGGGCCTGGGGAGTAGAATAAACCACATTTTTGCCTTATTTTTTGCATTACAACTTGAATAAGCTCTTCTTTTGATAGTTCTCTGTTTCCCTCAGCATGAGCAAAATGATTCCAAAATAAAAGTTGAAATTCATTATGTGAAAATACATCGCCAAAAAAAGGAAATTTCTCTACCCAACTTGTAGAAAAATACTCTGTGATGTTAGAAGTAGGATAAAGCCCCATGCTGATAATTATGCCAGTCAGTGCTTTTATATTGGCAATGTTTGGGGTATTCCAGGAAGCAATACTGGCTTTATTCGTTGGTGGTGTTGCCTGTTGTTTTTTGTTTTCCTGAATACATGTCTCATCAGTTATTATTTGCATAATTTCATCATCAAAAAATAGGCCGAAAAATTCTGTTGGAAGCGTATTCTCATCAAAATGAGGAGGAAGTATTGGTCCCTGCTGAATATTGTGCACTAGGATATTAAATGTAGGGCTAGGGTCAAAATTTCTCACCTCAACCCAGCTAGGTGTACAGCTGTCTGCAACGTCACTTATGTCACTCTCACTCTCACTTGAAGTTACACACACATATCACTCTCATCATCACTGATCACAAAATCCAATAACTCACTATCACTTTTGTTCAACAATTTTACAATTTCTTGCTCCATCAACCCTTTCCCGCCATTCTGTCAAAAAACGAAAAAAAAAAAAAAAACCTTGCTTACTCGCATCAATCACTATTCACTGTTTATTCCTACACTACTGAGAACTACAACAGAAATTGTTAAATATGGAAAAATCAGGGATTAACTGACCACAATGATCTGAACGAACATTTCCTGCCATCTATTGGCAGTATATATTAATTATTTGAGCGAGAGCAGGACCTCCTAAATACCGGACCTGACACTGTGATTCAAGATGGCGGCCTATGTGGTGGGAACTACTTATAAACAACTCGTCTACAGGCTAAGATTTCAACGCAGTAAAATAAAAATGTTGTGTAATAACACGCCTATTTTGTGAATATGGGCTGTGTTACACACAAAAACAGTGTCTTAAACATAACCTCAAGTAAAAAAAAAGGTTGACATTTAATATTAAACGAAAACCCATGGGCAATGAAATAAATAACCTTAAATATCATTCATGCAATCTACAGGTCTACATGCCCTTATGTAAGTGCATTACATACTCAAATTACAAAGAAGATAGACAAAACTGCAAGCAGCATGTTACTTAAATAAAACAGAAGTGTTGACATTGAGCTGACTCAATTGTTAATCATTGTTTACACTGTTTGTCACACTTGTACAATGTACATAATGTTATATACCTACACAAAACATACTATTCTGGATGGCTGATATACAAATGCTGCTATTTAGGATAATTAACTACCTACTAAATTCAAAAGCTTTAGGATGGAAATTTTGCTCTTACTATTATTGAAAACTTTTGATTACTCAGTCTGCAACAACATATTACTCAGCACCTCATGACAACTTATTTTACAGGGGGAATCCACAAAAGCCGATGAAATATTAAAAATAATAACCGTAAAACAGCACTGTAAATGAAATATATTGTGACTTTTGTGGTGTGTGTGTGTAAAGTAAAGTAGATAGATGTAGTCGAGATAAAGAAACACTTTTATTTCCGTAAACAGTAACTTGTACACTCGTTGCAACAGCAAGAAAGTCTTTTCCGATTCTCCAACAGCACGGCTCCGAATTCGTAACACAAAGAACTAACACTTCTCCGTCGGCACAACGCTTCACATCGTCTGTCCGTCTCCGTCGGCACGACTACTCAACCTTCACATATGTCTGTCTGACTCTTCTCACACTTTACCGCTATTTATATCTCCCAGGCACTATTCTGGAAGCTTCAGGAACGTTCACTTATTGCGGCGAGATACAAAGTAGAAGCTTCCAGTAGCCTCTATCCTTTTCTCTCTTTCGGCAAGCGCCCCAACAATGCGGCCATTCTGTCTCTTTCCTTCGGCTCCTTTGCGGTAGTGCCGATAATAATGCGATGGGTGACACTGCGGTTGTCGGCAATTAGATGCGGCGGGCGCGGTGACACTGCTCCCTCCTCAGAGCTGGTCGTCCCGACCAGCACTATCACTGCGGCATCTCCCTTGCGCCCCGGTGGACTAACCCATCGAACCTCTTCTCCAGGGGGCACGATCCTAGGTATTGCTGTTGGATAGTGTCCCTTGGTCCGGGTAGGACGATGTATGCCATCCTGCTTCGAAATTCTGCAACAGTACCGCCGGTCTTGACGGTCCCTCGTCCAGTTGCCCTTCTTCCTGGTGTGTTGACGGGCCATCCTGCGCACTTGGAAACGGCTCACTAGGTACCATGTCCGCCGACCTCTGGCGCACCTTCGCAGCCACCTTGCTTCCAATGGGTCCGGCAACAACCCCCGCCACATCCGCGCGAGTCACGTCCACCGCTGCACTCGTGTTCACTCGTGCTCGGCACGGCCTCTCCTGTATCCTGCCGTCCACGATGATGTCCGCCATTCTTCCGTTCACGGCACTATGCGTCAGGTGATTGGATGGCTCCGACGGTTCCCCTATGTCCCACGCCAAGTCGGTTCTCGCGTGTTGGTCGTTTGCTTGTGCGCTTCCCTGCTGATCGTCCTCCACGTCATATCCTGGTTGGTTACGTACCCGACACACTCCTCCAGGGGATCCTCGACGACGTCCCTTAGCTGCCCCTTTGTCTTCCCCGAGACGTACACTTTCGTTATCTGAAACGGGCGCAACTGTCGCCTCGGCCACTAGGTGCTCCCTCACCGGGTCCGCGCTATTCCGTCTGCCCCTGGCATCCAGTACTTTGACGCTCTCGTCAACTCTTACTACCAGGGCGCCAAGACGTTCCCCGTCGTCCTCCACGACGTCCACATGCTGGCAGAGGTCTTCCCCCTTTTCGCCGAGTTCTTCCACGTCTTCCGTCACGCCAATCAGTTCGCCGAGTTGTTCCACGTCTTCCGTCACGCCAATCAGTTCGCCGAGTTGTTCCACGTCTTCCGTCACGCCAATCAGTTCGCCGAGTTGTTCCACGTCTTCCCTCATATCATCCGAAACGGGCGCAACTGTCGCCTCGGCCACTAGGTGCTCCCTCCCCGGGTCCGCGCTATTCCGTCTGCCCCTGGCATCCAGTTCTTTGACGCTCTCGTCAACTCTTACTACCAGGGCGCCAAGACGTTCCCCGTCGTCCTCCACGACGTCCACGTGCTGGCAGAGGTCTTCCACCTTTTCGCTGAGTTCTTCCACGTCTTCCGTCACGTCAATCAGTTCGCCGTCAATTTTCGCCGATAGCTCCGTCTTCATCTCTTTCAGCTCGCCAGCTCGGTTGTCGCTTCTCGTCTTCATTTTGGCAGCGAGGTTGTCGTTTGCCGTCTTCATCTTGGACATTTCTGTCTTCATTTCGGCGAATAATTCTTTCATCCTGGTTTCCGAGTCTCCCTCCATCTTGGTTCTAACGTTGCAACTTCTAACGACGATGTAACGAAACTAGAAGCAATTCGACGGATCCCACTTCTGACACCAGTGTGACTTTTTGTGGGTGTAAAAAGTGAAGTAGACAGATAGATGTAGTCGAGATAAAGAAACACTTTTATTTCCGTAAACAGTAACTTGTACACTCGTTGCAACAGCAAGAAAGTCTTTTCCGATTCTCCAACAGCACGGCTCCGAAATCGTAACACAAAGAACTAACACTTCTTCGTCGGCACAACGCTTCACATCGTCTGTCCGTCTCCGTCGGCACGACTACTCAACCTTCACATACGTCTGTCTGACTCTTCTCACACTTTACCGCTATTTATATCTCCCAGGCACTATTCTGGAAGCTTCAGGAACGTTCACTTATTAGGGCGAGATACAAAGTAGAAGGTTCCAGTAGCCTCTATCCTTTTCTCTCTTTCGGCAAGCGCCCCAACAATGCGGCCATTCTCTGTCTCTTTCCTTCGGCTCCTTTGCGGTAGTGCCGACAATAATGCGATGGGTGACACTGCGGTTGTCGGCAATTAGATGCGGCGGGCGCGGTGACAATATGAAATACGTAATCTTAAATCGGCATTGTAAAGCAACATTGTGTTAGGTTATCGAAATATTTACAATTAGGGCAGTGTTTATGCAATCATTTCAACGTAAATGCATTAATCAATTATTGTAGCATATATTACACTTGTTTATACACATTTATTAGGTAAATATCCGCCGCATAAGCGAAATAAAACCACTTCATCGCACGTACAAAATTTTCTCATAAATAAAACACGAAGCTTGAGCGCACAATTAAACTTACAAGATCGTAATCAGCAATAAAAGCTGCATCCATTGCACTATGTTTCATTCGTTTTCTCGAGCAGCCGATTTTGTAAATATTTACCAAACTTTGCTATAGTTTACAGTTTTACATGCAGCAACATAACACATTTCTTCTAAACTACAGCTACACATTTAAATTACAAAGACAAAAGATAATGTATAAATACAAGCAACATACTACTTACATGAAACAAACTGTTGGTGTTGCAGATGTCACCAATTGAGTTCACTCGAAATTATTGTCTTTCACTATTCACCATGTTATATATACACCGGCAACTAACACATATAACGCTGCAATTTATAGTAATTAAATACTGAATTTAGAACCTTTACGTTTTAATTTACCTTTTGTTTTAACTGAAAGTTTCTGATTTTTAATTTGCATCTGGGAGTGCAACAGTGATGGGGCATTGTCATGTTTGAGGGTAGGTTGTAGTATGGCAACAATAACATACACTACTGGAACAGTTTTTCTTGAACAACCTCTCATCACTCTAATCGTGACAAAAATTTTATTTGCAAACACACAAATTAACCACACTGTACGGCTAACGTAGCCATAGTCTTAGATGGAACACAATAAACATGGACACGTGGTTAAACACACGGCACAGTCAACACGTTATTAGATTTATTCCCGTTCCCTATACTGCCAAAATAAAACTTTTGAAACACTCGCTTTGCTAATATGAAAACAAACTTACATAGAAATAATTATAACATACAATATCTCGAAGACATAGAAAATAATATGAAAAACAGCGTGTGGAAACACCTCAGAAATCACTCCCATCAGCCGATGCCATTTTTGTACAACTGGGATGCCAGGGTCAGGTCCATTAATCTACAGGGTACTGGCGAGAGGAGCCAATCACAATAGCTCTATGACTCCAAACCCGTATGTGGGTTTTCATTCATCAGAGCCTGGACACATCGCCCATATATGGGCTGTCGCTAGCAAAGGGCTGGTTGTCGATGAACCCTTAAACATTATGCTTTCTAAGAAATGACTGATGAAGATTTACTGTAACAGAAATACCTCAGAAGCATAACTCAAAAATGAAATTCAGGTATATTCCAAATTTTCTGTTTAACCTTAGGATCTTTGAAGAACTGACAAGGATTTTGAAGAAACTCATGCACCTCTTACTTCATGAACATCTACTAACTTTTACTATCACAAGTACCTTTGACAGGTTTTATTTCAATATTTTATGTTAAGTGTGTATCATTCATATCAAACCAAGATGGAGCAGGTGCGGGAGTCACATATCACCTCTTTTCCAATCACAAATCTTTAAGTTAGAAACTACTAACTTCGATAGAGAAATTGAAGCAAATCTAATGGCCCTACAAAACCTTTTGTACAGAATTTCACATTTTCAGCAAGCACTTATTCTCTCAGATTCCAGGGCAGCAACTATAGCAATTACTTCCAAGTTGTCACCAAAAACCAAACAATTATGGAATGTTGGAAAATCCTTACCCATCCAACAGCACTTCAAAAACATCTAGTCTTCCAATGGATACCAGTTCAATGTGGACTGAGTGGTAATGAGAAAGTTGATTTTCTTACAAAAAAGGGTACCGGCAATGTACAGAAATCAATAGTTAATCTACCATTTTATGCAGCTAAAAGATTAGTCAACTCTGAATTCAAAAAAATTATTGAAAAATATTACTGTGAAAAATCAAAAAATAAAAGATGGGAACTACCAAACTTTCAAACGTAATTCCTGAGTATCCTCGAAAAACAGCAGTTGCAACCTTCAGGTTGATTACAGGACATGATTGTCTGGCAAAACATTTAAACAGAATTGGGATATATTCTTTACCACTCTGTCCGCTATGTGATCTGCAAGAGGAAATGGAGCTAGACCACGTTAAAATATGCCCGGCCACTTCTAGTGCCCCATCCATCAGTGAAAAATATTGGAGAGCAAGAGGATTAATGATTTCATTGTCAGAAATCCAGCATTAGCTAACAACATATTAAGTATGTTTTCATGGCTGATAATGTAGTTTATGTTTGCATGACTGCCTGGCACCCACCTGTTCAAGATCAATATCTTAAATTCTCCAAGATTCATACTATCATACTATGCAAGGACCCATAGACCATAATGAACAGAGACCACCTACTCCAATATATCACAATCTCAAGAATTAATGACAGTGTTCCCATTCAACTATATAATTATTATTGGAAAGCCTGTAAAAAATGAAACAAATCCAGTTTGAATAGCAATAGCTACATCAACTTACTCGTATTTGCATTTTGCACTGAAAAGCCTATGAGCACCCTTCAATTTGAATAGACCATATGAATAATAAAATTGTCAAGTTCTTAGATACATTTTGGTCATATTAATTGTTTCTGACATTTTCTCTTTATTTGAAATTCATCTACTGTATAAACTTTACAAGCGCTGTTATTGTTCTTTGTTTTGTGATGCATAAAAACAGCATTAAACTGTGACATGAGAAACCTTCAGTCCAAAGGATTGCCTGTTGACGAGTTCCGACACTGTTATAGATATATTTTCTTATGAAATGTAATCAATGTAGACATTGCCTTCAAGGCTACTTTGCACAGTTGTAAATCTCCGCGCATGTAACAAACATTGCTTGTGTGGCCACACACATCAGTCTGTTATTATTATTAATGCGTTTGGTTTGTGTGTATGTAATGGCATGTGGATTACTAAAGTTAATTTAATTGTAATGAACAACAAAATTCCATTACATAACAATTTACAACTATAGTTGTCACATATTACTAATCATGTACCTATTGTTAGTAAACAGATTGTTTTCAAATTTAGTCCATTAACTATTGTACTTATGTAACAACAGCAAGTTCTCCAACATTTCAGATTATGTACAGAAGCAGTTCCCAGAGCTGCCAGTCATAAATCATTCCTCATTACTGCTGAAGTATCAGGAACAGGACCAAGCTTCTATCCTGGGAAGCATAATCCTGATTATGAATGTCAGACAAGTGATGACACAGAGATTCCATGTGCAGAAGAACATGTTCTCTCAGAACAATCTGGTAAATGTAGTGAAAAAAAATTGAAACAAAACACTTGGATTCATAAGCACAAAAGACCACACAAATATGAAACAAGTGATAAGAGCTTTACTGGGTTGGCAGATTTGAAAACACATTCTTTCGTTCATAATGGTAAGAAGCCATACCAATGTAAAGCTTGTGGTAAGAGCTTTACTCAGTTGTCAACTTTGAAAATACATTCTTTAATTCATGAAGGTAAGAAGTCACACCAATGTAAAACCTGTGATAAGAGCTTTACTCATCTGTCAAATTTGAAACAACATTATTTAATTCATGAGGGTAAGAAACCACACCAATGTAAATCCTGTGATAAGAGCTTTACTCATCTGTCAACTTTGAAACAACATTCTTTAATTCATGAGGGTAAGAAGCCACACCAATGTAAAACTTGTGATAAGAGGTTTACTCTGTTGTCAACTTTAAAAAGACATTCTTTAGTTCATGAAGGTAAGAAGTCACACCACTGTAAAACTTGTAATAAGAGCTTTACTCGCTTGGAACATTTGAAAAGACATTCTTTAATTCATGAAGGTAAGAAGTGGCACCAATGTAAAACCTGTGATAAGAGCTTTACACATCTGTCGACTTTGAAAATACATTCTTTAATTCATGAGGGTAAGAAACCACACCAATGTAAATCCTGTGATAAGAGTTTTACTCATCTGTCAACTTTGAAACAACATTCTTTAATTCATGAGGGCAAGAAGCCACACCAATGTAAAACTTGTGATAAGAGGTTTACTCTGTTGTCAACTTTAAAAAGACATTCTTTAGTTCATGAAGGTAAGAAGTCACACCAATGTATAGCTTGTGGTAAGAGCTTTACTCAGTTGTCAACTTTGAAAATACATTCTTTAATTCATGAAGGTAAGAAGTCACACCAATGTAAAACCTGTGATAAGAGCTTTACTCATCTGTCAACTTTGAAACAGCATTCTTTAATTCATGAGGGTAAGAAACCACACCAATGTAAATCCTGTGATAAGAGCTTTACTCATCTCTCAAATTTGAAGCAACATTATTTAATTCATGAGGGTAAGAAACCACACCAATGTAAATCCTGTGATAAGAGCTTTACTCATCTGTCAACTTTGAAACAACATTCTTTAATTCATGAAGGTAAGAAGTCACACCAATGTAAAACCTGTCATAAGAGCTTTACTATTCTGTCAAATTTGAAACAACATTATTTAATTCATGAGGGTAAGAAACCACACCAATGTAAATCCTGTGATAAGAGCTTTACTCAGCTGTCAACTTTCAAACAACATTCTTTAATTCATGAGGGTAAGAAGCCACACCAATGTAAAACTTGTGATAAGAGGTTTACTCAGTTGTCAACTTTAAACAGACATTCTTTAGTTCATGAGGGTAATAGGCCACACCAATGTAAAACTTGTGATAAGAGGTTTACTCACTTGTCACGTTTGAAAGCGCATTATTTGATCCATGATGGTAAGAAACCACACTGATGCAAAACCTGTGATAAGAGCTTTACTCATCTGTCAGCTTTGAAACAACATTCTTTAATTCATGAGGGTAAGAAGCCACATCAGTGTAAAACTTGTGAAAGAGGTTTACTCAGTTGTCACATTTGAAAACACATTCATTAATTCAGAAAAGTAAGAGGTCACACCAATGTAAAATCTGTGATAAGAGCTTTACTCATCTGTCAAATTTGAAACATTCTTTTATTCATGAGGTAAGAAAGGACACCAATGTAAAACCTGTGATAAGATCTTCACTCATGTGTCAACTTTGAAACATTCTTTATTTCATGATGCTATTATTTATTACACAAAAACAGTCCATTCGTTAAATTCAAAGTTACATAAGATATAACATGATTATGTGTCATAAGAAATTAAAAGAAAGCATTCAAATACATGGAAATATGAATATTATTTTAATGTACAGGCATTTGGTTTATCGCAATTTGCGTTATAAATTTAAATATAGAAATATGTTTAAAACGAAGTCAAATCAAATAGCAGTCTGTACAGAAATGATCTGATCCAGGTGATCAGTGTCGAAATGAGTTTAGCGCACAGCTGTAAGAGTGTTTAAACACATACTTGTCTCTTGCAACACTTGGTTTGTGGTATGTTCCTTAGCCGTCACACAAGAATATCAGTTAGTATTAGAGCTTAATACTAGGCAAAATTAATGATTTGAAGTTTTCCCGGCGTTGGTTATTGATGATAGTTTCTCTGGTTGCCTAAAGGCCAGGTCAAATTTGGGTAACAGCCCAAGCTTTCAGCGACTAAGTCTGCCGCCATCCTCAGGGGAACTGGCTGTTAGCCCGACAAACTATCAATTAGGCAACAATTCCTTTTGTATTTGTGTGGATATCTTAAAGAGCTAAATAGTTATACATTTCGGTACGGTAGAGACATTGTTCGTTTTGTCTATGTTAAGTTTTATAGTCCTTTTTTTGCCTGTTTTGGGCCGTTATGGCCTTTTGCAACATTTTAAAATGTAGTTCAAAAGTGTTGAAAAGCACGAATGCTAATGGCTTCATTGCCAGATGCAAGGCACTTGAAAACAACAACATTTTAAAATGTTAATGAAAGTGATAAAGTTACTCCAATCATCAGAATACTCAATTTTGGCAAGATATGTGAATTAGTTGGTGCTATGTTGGTCTGCCTGACGCTGGTCTACTGGTCCCATGGTCTCGGGTTCAAACCCAGCCCAGCCCGATGGTTTTTAATTGTGCTTAAAAGTGACAGTTCCATGTCAGTAGGTTTACTGACATGTAAAAGAACTCCTGCGGGTCAAAATTCCGGCACACCGGTGACGCTGATGTGATCTCAGTAATTGACAGCGTCGTTAAACAACAATGTAATCAGTTATTTGGTGCTCTATCTGCAGACTAAGTTGCTTCCGTTCACGAAGTAAACAAGTTCTACAATAATAATCTGCTGTTTATAGCAGATGTACATATATTAGATTGCTACCGGTAACAATCTTTGTTGGTTATTCTGTAATCGTTTATACAACTTTTGTGTTTTGTTTTTGTAGCTTAGCTACTCTGTTTGTTCTTCTGATAGCTTGCCCATGTAACGGCGAAAGTGTTAAATTAAATATCCAGTTATCTTAATTGTGTCGTGTCTTTTATACATATTAAAGCTTCCAGTCCGAGAAAATACAAACAACAGGTTATGGGCCCAGACATATAAGTATAGAGTGCGATACGCGAAGCGGTTTATTTTCAGTTTCGTTACATAAGGTATAAGTAACAAAATGGCTCACTTTGGAAGTGACATTAAAGTTGAATAATCATAATTATTCAAATTGGAAATATAAAGTACAACTGCTTTTAATGAAAGATAACTTGCTTAAGAAGGTAATTGTATCTGAAAGACAGATAGATACAGGTTCAAACGAGAGGTTAATCGCCGATTGGGATACAGCTGATAGCACAGAACAAGCCTACATCGGACTTACGGTGGAAGATGATCAACTTATCCACATCAGAGGTAAGTCCACAGCAAAGAAAATGTGGAATGCTCTTAAGGAATATCATGAGAAAAGTACGTTAACGACCAAAGCTCATTTAATGAGAACAATTTGTTCTTTGAAACTCGAAGAAGGCGGTAATATTCCACAACATATTACTCGCATGCAAGAATTGTTTTTACAGCTTCGAGACATAGGTGAAGAATCTTTATCGGATAAATGGAGTGTTGCAATGTTGTTGAGCAGTTTGCCTAGAAATTATGATCCATTATTATTTATTTATGCCAACAAACTTACTGTTGGTGTTTTTAAACACACAAGCCGTGTGTGGGCAAAGTTTGAGAGTTAGAACTGGAACTTAAAAATTCAATGCCACAACTGGGATTTGAACCACAGACCTTCCGCTTGCCGGGCGGACGCTCTACCACTGAGCTATTGTGACAAACTGCCAGAATGGCACTAAATTCTCAAGCCATTAATTACAGCACTGGAAACACGTCCAGAGGATGAACTAACGTTTGCCATAGTACAGCAAAAGGTGATTGCTGAATATGAACGTAAACAATATGCAGAAGGGGCTTCCTGTAATTCTTCAGATAAAATAATGAGGACAGTGTCCAGAAAAGATTTTAAAAACACTTCCGTGAAATGTTATTTTTGCAAAAGGTATGGACACATGAAAAGGATTGCAAGAAATACTCAAGTTGGAAAGAAAAACCAAATAAAGTGGATGCAGTTGAACATAAAGAGCATATATTTACATTTGACATTCCGTCAAATAGTTGGATATTAGATTCAGGTGCCACTCGGCATGTAACCAATGACAGAGAGTTTTTCACATCCTTGGATAGATCCTATGTTAATAAAATTGAAGTTGCAAATGGTGAACTAGTTGATATTATTAGCATCGGGACAGGAAAATTGATGTTTAAGAATAAAAAGGGAGAATTGACACCAGTTATTGTTACCAATGTGCTTTATGCTCCTAAGGTTGTTGGAAATTTAATTTCTGTTCGACAGCTAAACTTAAGCAATTTTTCTGTTAACTTCAGTAAAGACTATTGTGAAATATGCAAAGATGGAAAACAGATTGGATTTGCTAAGTCCACTGGAAACTTGTACAAATTGTGTGAGCCATACAAAATCCATGCAGTGTTGGAACACAACAGCAATTGTATTCATACATGGCATCGGAAAATGGAACATCGTGACCCAGACGCCATAAGGAAAATGTATGCTGAGCGTCTCTTAGATGATTTGAAGATAGTTGATTACGGTATACAAATGTCATGTGATACGTGCATGAAAGGAAAGCTGACCAGATTACCATTCCCAAAACAATCTTCAAGCGAGTCTACCAGATCACTTGATTTGATCCATACAGATGTTTGTGGACCAATGCAGACCATGACACCAACTGCTAAGCGATTTATAGTCACATTTATAGATGATTTTTCAAGGTATACTCATGTATATTTATTGGCAAACAAATCTGAAGTTCCTGATACTTTGAAACATTATGTAGCACTTGTAAAAAACAAGTTTGACAGAAAAGTCAAGATTATTCAATCTGATCGTGGAGGTGAATAAATAAACAATTAAGAACATATTTGGCCAATGAAGGTATCCAGACTCAGTTAACTGCAACTTATTCCACACAGCAGAATGGCATAGCAGAGAGGAAGACTAGAACTCTGGTAGAAATGGCACGTTGTATTGATTGATGCAGGCTTACCAAATCTATTTTGGGGTGAAGCTGTGATGACTGCTAATTTCATACAAAACAGAGTCCTTACTCGAGCAAAGAAATTAACACCATATGAACTGTGGAATAATGAAAAGCCTAAAGTAAAATATTTACAGATTTTTGGTTCCAAATGTTTTGTTCATGTTCCAACCCAGAAACGCCAGAAATTGGATAATACAGGAACAGAAGCAATATTTCTTGGATATGATGAAGGATCAAAAGCTTATCGTTGCTACAATTTAGCTTCACAAAAGGTGATAATCAGTCGAGATGTCAAGTTCAGTGTG
The DNA here is from genome assembly GCA_030765045.1 of Tenodera sinensis. Lineage (NCBI taxonomy): Eukaryota > Metazoa > Arthropoda > Insecta > Mantodea > Mantidae > Tenodera > Tenodera sinensis. The sequence goes on along the minus strand of CM060974.1, from coordinate 61,991,513 downwards.
GCAGCATATCAAGGAAACGTGATGATTTAAATAGATCTGAAATCGACATAAATGTTGATTCCAAAGTTAAAATATCACATCGAGAAGTAGAAATTCAGGAGGAGAGTGATAAAGAAAATGAATCAGTTAAAGACTCAGGAATTGTTCCGCAAAGACTGATTGAAGAATGTCATACTACAAGAGAAATTATTAAAGAACCCAAATCCTACAATGGAGCAATTTCCAGCAAATTCAAAGAGAGATGGCTTCATGCAATGCAAGAAGAATATTGACATCACTAGAAGAAAATGGAACTTGGGAATTATGTAGTCTTCCTGAAAATGGAACAGCGGTTGGAAGCAAATGGATTTTTAAGATCAAAGAGAGCAAATATGGTAGCATTCAGCAGCTCAAAGCACGTCTCGTGGCTCAAGGGTTTTCACAGAAGTATGGTGAAAACGGTGAACTTGATTACAAGAAACTGTACGACCAATCCTTAGCAGAGAATGATAGGCTGAGAGAGAAGCTTAAGAAGACTGAAGACGACCTACATGAGGCAAAGACACGATTAGAAAAAGGTTCTGTTGCTAATGTAAAGAATTCCTCAGAGATGGAGAAACGAGAAAGGAGAGCAATGGAAAAGAAACTTTCGGAAATGGGAGAGGAATTAAAGTTCATGCTAGAATATGTTCGAAGTAAAAGTGGTCCTAGTGAAAGTACTGCAGCTTATATCAGAAGGCCAGTGGGAAGTGCAAGTACGCCTGTCAGACCGTCCTCAGCGCCTGTGGAAGCCTCCACACCTGATGCATCTGCTACGTTAGCTCTCCATCGGCAAACAAAGCCTCCTGATGATAAAGATCAGGATAGAGAAAAATGTAAGGTTGTGTAAACGAGTAGGAGTGTTGGTTATTCTGTAATCTTTATACAACTTTTGTGTTTTGTTTTTGTAGCTTAGCAACTCGATTTTTTCTTCTGATAACTTGCCCATGTAGCGGCGAAAGTGTTAAATTAAATATCCAGTTATCTTAATTGTGTCGTATCTTTTATTCATATTAAAGCTTCCAGTCCGAGAGAATACAAACAACAATCTTGAAGCTGGAGAAAAAAAGTGATTCGCTAATGTCATCCATGTGATCCGTGAAGATGCAATAAATTAATTGCTGCACGACAAGGGAAAAGTGTAAACGTTGTGAGTGCTAATGTGGGTCTAGATAAACTTCGGAACATTTTGAGATGTGAGTAGGCGTAGAATTTTGAGATGTTCTCCAAGGTGAAGTTTCTGTTGCCCTTCCGAAACGGCTTGTTTTAAATATGCTCCTTGACGCGCAATCCTCTCCCGCAGCAGATCGAAGACGTTGCCTTTAAGACCTAGAAGATCTTGCCGCCAGGATATCTCCTACCCTGTGTTTGGTGTCCCAGTATCTAACTAGCTCTAGCAAGAGGTCCTAATGAGCAAAATATACGTGAGTGGTGGTAGGAATGGAACCAAACGAAGAGTTAACTAACATTTGACTTTGTTTGCAAATTTCCAGATTTCTAGAGAACTTCCGACGATACCTAATAGAATATAACTCTAAGTTTAACTGCAACGCTATAATACTTGAACTTTGTCACCCTTTAGCGACCGCCGAATGATATATACGGGCCAGCTTACGCACAGGAGATCGCACAACATTGTAGGTGCACTGGCTGCGCGATTCCAGACGAATGTAAGTTGCCTTGCACGTGATCGCGTGGGCGACGCGAAGGGAGCGATTTTCATTGGTCAACTTTTGAGCACGTCATGGCAAGATAAAAATCTACCAACTAAACTCGCCAGACCTTGTTTGCTAAACAATTGTAATCTTATCACTCATCTAATCTGCCTAGGCTTCCATTCTTGAGACTTTAATATATTCATTTTATTAACAATATCCTCCCCTTAACTATTGATTAAAATCTCCTTTTAATTCTTTCTATTATTAATTATATTCACATTATAATGTCGGTTTCATCCTGTCACTTCAGTGGAAGTAGAACGTTCATTTTCCATGCTGCAGTGTTCTCTCTGACAGACGGCTGACTGACAGTTGTCACCTTGAAAAAGCATCTTGTTTGTGTTTGTTATCTAGAGCAGACACAGTAAGTTCTTTATCTAATAAATACTTTATTAGCCGCCTTTGTGTTTTCGTTAAGATTACGCTCCAATTTCATAATTGATAAACACCTCTATTGGCTATGTTACCGACTATTTTGGGTATTTTAAGTTTCTTTTGGACCAAAATAAACACCTGAACTTATGGATCCCAGTTTTTACTCAATAATGGTAACAATGAAGAGGTGTACCTATTTATCACATGTTAGGTAAAACACTATATCTCTGTTCTTTTCTATTCTTGCAAATGCCACATAGAACATTGCAAACAGATGAATTAATTTAGATATTTACATATGTCACAATTTCACATAATGTCACTGGAAAGCCTCGTGACATGAGGAAAAATGAAAGCTGTTTTAGGTTTAAGACTAGGTGTGGACGATACATCTGGACCTCAAAACTCCAGCCCACCACGGCTTTAAAGCTCGGAATAAATCTCTAGCCTTAATTCTAACTCTGGCCGTGAAAGCTTCCGACTACTCATGCTTAGGTTTGATTCCTTGAATTAAAACGTACAAGTGCATCAGGAAAGAAAAAAACAAACACTGATTGCAATTGATAAAAGAAGAATTACTAACCAAATGCAAGAATGTATTTGGTGGTTCTCTCTCTCCTTCTCCCTCTCTCTCTCCCCCTCCCTCTCCCTCTCCCTTCCCCTCCCTCTCCCGAATGACAGGAACTGCCATACCTAAAATATACAGTATCAAGTGCCGAAGAATTTCATTCCCTAAGATCTCTCAGAGAGAAGGCACGTTATTGCGCATGCTCTCTTAGGCTTTCCTCTTTGCCAACTGTGAGTGTTACGTAGGCGCTGTGAACTCACGACCAATTAGAAACAGACCTTGGCACAGAATACTAGCTGGTGACGTAAACAATGTAGGTCGGTGTGTACATCTGTGTGAGCGAGGAACAAAAGTTATAACGCATGTGCTACGTTTTTCTATATCAACATTTTAATAGATAATGCTCTACTTATATATGTATATATTGTGCAGTTACTTATACTCCATAAGTCCACAGTTCTCTAATGAAGAATAAGTGTGTCTATTTGAAACTGATATATTGTAATGTGGAATAGTTGTTTTAGCTAATAATTCTAAGTTGGATTATTGCCAAAAGAAAAAAAAGCACTTTCTAATTCATTCATCCATCCAACAAGCTCCATACATATTAACTATAACTTATACCATAGCTTGTTCGCAGTCCAGAAGTAAATCGCCATGTAGGATTACTTTCAGATACAAAATACCATAACCTCAACGGATTGCAAACTGTTTTGTAATACATAAGTTGTGCTAATTATTTCAAAGCATAATAAAATATGACAATACTACTGAAGTATTCCTTAATTGTTTCATTAATTGAAAATGCCTATGGGGTTGCAGTGTAGCTGACTGTAAAAGTAACTACAAATCACTACAAGGAGTTACTACATTTTGCTTACCAAAAGATGAGGAACTTAAGATATGACTTATAAGCATTCCTACAGACTTCACAAGGATGATCAAGCCTTTTACAGGTCGCGCGTTACATGAAAATTTTATATGAATGGTTGGATGCGAGTCATTACTCACCTTTTGCAGGAACGCTGGCAGGGAGAGAGAGCGAGTGAGTGAATGAGTGTTGGGTTTAAGGGCCCCGAGAGAGAGAACGGAGGTACAGTCTGCAGTGAGATGATGTGCCTTTACGCACATGCTTCTGAGCTGAAGTAGTACAACACTCAAATCAATTTATCACACTTCCAGTAATATTAGCCACATGTATTATGTACATTGTACCTCTATAACTTTTTCCACTCAACTTTCTTGCATTTCTTCTATTCCTGACGTTTCTTCCTCGTCTGCTATTATTTTCGTTATCTTCGTTGCTGCTTTCCATTCCATTATCTTGGATAATAATTTGCTCAATCCTTTCTTCCACAATGGCATATTTATCCCAGTATACTTGTTCAATTTCTTCGACATGACGGCATGTCTTTTTCCATTCTATTTGTCCAATTTTCTCAAATCTTTGCCTGCAGAGGTCTTCAGCATCTTTTAATGTAAATGTTGCATTTCTAGCAGCTACCCATTGCTTTACGTCTCCCCATACTAACTCAATGTGATTCAGATCTGAGTGGTACGGTGGAAGTCTTAAAGTTGTGTGGTTATGTTCGGTAAATATCTGATTAATCAAATAATTCTTCTGAGCCGGCTTATTGGCTAAGATTAAGTCATACAAATGCGTCTTCGTGCTGTGCTCATCAAATGGAATGTTGTGATTTTGCAGCCATGATTGCATATCTTTTTTTAAAGAATTTGATGTTGGAGGTTTGTCTAATTGTGCATTATGGTAGGACGTATTGTCAATTACTAAAACAGAGTTAGGGGGTAAATTTGGAATTAACATTGCACGAAGCCAGTTGATATAGTTTTCAGTGTTCATTTCTTTATGAAAGTGTCCTGTTTTCTGCTAGGATCTGTAAATAAGGAGAGCATTTGGTATGAATCCAAACCTTCCACCTGCATGCACTATAATGAGTCGCTCTCCTTTGGATACAGGTGCCATGAAACCTGAAGTAGTCATCAGACCAACTTTCTGGAACAGTGTGATTGCTATGTATATAAGTCTCATCTTCGTAAACTATTGGGCGTCCTTCAGCTCTGTATTTACGGAGACAAGTAAGATGGGTCTCGCGCAAAGAACGAACATTATGACTTTCAATCAGAACACGCCTTTTATTTCTAGTCTTTCTCCATTTAAAGCCCAATTTTTGTAATCACAATTCGAAGGCTAGTGACTTTTACCTTGGAAACTGATGGTCTCGCAATTTTTGTAATAGTCTTTTTAATGTAGGTGCAGTCTTTTTCGCAGCATAGAAATTGTATACGGTGCGTCGAATTACACACTTCTCGAAATCGTCGATTTCAGTCATTCTTTTGGGGACGGCATGCTTCTTTCCCGGTGTACCAAAAGAAGTTCCTTCCTCTTCGTGCTTTCGTTTCTCTCCCACAATTCTGTGAACTGAACTGTGTGATATCTTGGTTGCTGCAGCAACTCTTTCGTGCACCTTCTGAATTTCTGTGAAGTACATTGGAGAAAATCGACCTTTATGTTTGGCTTCTTCCTTCATATACTCATACACATTAGCAATGATCTCGCGACCTTGACTAAGCAGAGTTTTTCCGTTTATTTTTGGCAGTGAAGGAGGCATTGTCACGAGTAAGTAACACGTAACTATGTAATTAACTAGCACTGTTATAAAACACTTGCATGCTACATCCGCACCGCACAAAACTTTTGCAGTCGACTGTATACACAAACGTGACAGAGGAAAACAGGTATCTGTTATCGTAGTATAAACATTTGCTGACCTGTTTATTAAGGGTAAGCAAGCTCACTGGATTTCTGCTCAAGGTGATTCGTCAAGAACAAACGCACAACCTATATATAGATATATATGTGAGAAGCACTTTCTGTGATAACAGAGACATTTGGTTACCATAAAGGATTCATTTGTTTTCAAAACGCTATATTTTCCAAAGTATTACAGTTTGTTGAAAACATGGTGACACTTCACATGCGCGAGAGAGGAGAAATTAAGGAGAAGTGACGAGTGGTGGGGGACAAGCGAGTGATGTTAGAACGTAGGCAATCACATACACGAGCGGTGTTGTTTACGAATTGTAAACAATGATTGTGAAGTTATCACAGTGAGAGTGAGCGACACTGATCCCCACCTCTCCTATTCTGCATGTGGACACGCCTCACCTATTGCGCATCTAAGCTTCAGGAGTGTGGCAGTGTCACGAGGAACTGGACGAGCCGTACACTTTAAACAATGGTTGGTACATCAGAATAACCTGAAACCAGGACCCTCTAGATACCGGACCTGACACTGGCATTCAGTATGGCAGCCGTATGTGGTGGGGACTGCTTATAAACAATTCGTCTACAGGCTACCATTTCAAGGCAGTAAAATAAAACTGTGGTGTAATAACACGCCCAGTTTGTGAATGTGGGCTGTGTTAAACACAAAACACTATCTTAAAGATAAACTCAAGTAAACAAAAAAGAATGACATTTTATATTAAGCGATTACCCATGGGCAATGAAATACATAACCTTAAATAACAGTCATGCAATCTACAGTTTTACATGCCATTATGTAACTACATTGCACACTCAAATTACAAAGAAGATACACACAACTGCAAGCAGCATGTTACTTAAATAAAACAGAACTGCTGACATTGAGTTAACTCAGAATTATTAATAATTGTTTATTGGGCGCTGATGACCTAGAAGTTGAGCGCCCTTAAACCAAACCAAACAAACTAATAATTGTTTACACTGTTTTTCGTACTGTACCATGTACATAATGTTATATACCTACAAAAAACATATACTGGAAGGCTAATATACAAATATTGCCATTTAGAATAATCAGCTAGCTACTAAATTTAAAAGTTTTAGGGTGTAATTTTGCTTTTGCTTTTATTGAAAACTTTTGATTATTCTGTTTGCAACAACATATTACTCAGAACTTCGTGATGCTTCATTTTACAGGGGAAATCCACAAAATCAGGTTAAATATTAAAAATAAACCTAAAACAGCACTGTAAATGGAATATATGAAATACGTAACCTTATATCAGCATTGTAAAACAACTTTGCTACAGTCTACATTATTACATGCAGCAACATAACACATTACTACAGCTACACATTTAAATTACAAAGACAAACGATAATGTATAAGTACAAGCAGCATACTACTTACATGACACAAACTGTTGGTATTACAGCTGTCACTGAGTTCACTCGAAATTGTGTTTCACTAGTTACGCTATTCACAGTGTTATATATACAAAATAATGACAAATAACACACATAACACTGCAATTTATAGCAATTAAATATTGAATTTACAAGCTTTACGTTGCAATTTACCTTTTATTTTAATTGAAAGTTTCTCATTTTTAATTTACAACCGGGAACGCAACGGTTACGGGGCATTGTGATGTTTGAGGTTAGGTTGTATTATGGCAACAATAACATACGCTACTGGAGCCGTTTTTCTTCAACAACCTCTCACCACTGTAATCGTGACACAAATTGTACTTGAAAACATAAATTAACCACACTATACGTCTAATGTAGCCATAGTCTTAGATGGAACACAATAAACATAAAATGTGGAAAGCACATGACACAGTCAGCACGTTATTGGATTTATTCCTGTGCCCTATACTGCCCAAATAAAAGTTTTTAAACACTCGCTTCGCTAATATGAAGACAAACTTACATAGGAATTATTATAACAAACAATAACTCAAAGGCATAGAAAACAATAGGGGCAGCGTGTGGAAACACCTCAGAAATCACCACCAACTACCGGCGCCATTTTTGTACAACTCAGATGCCAGTGTCAGGTCCGTTATCTAGAGGGTCCTGCTGAAACCCTTCATATTTGCGTTGGTTACACCAGATGGCAGCATGAGTGTAAAGCCTTCACAAACTGGCGACAAAGCCAAAGAGTATTTTTTTATGTTGGAATATGCGAGGTGTCAGTCTACTGACCAGAAGCACTATCAACAAGAACTTTCGTTTAAACAAGGCATTTTGCGGTGCTATCGGCAACTTAGGCACAGTGGTTGTTTGTGTAAAGGGAAATCCACCGGTCGACCAAAGGTGCCAAATGAAACAGTGGAGAGTTAGGCAAACATTCATCCGTAGTTCACAGAAATGAACAACTCGTGGAAATCGTGAACATGGAATACCACAACAAACTGTGTGGAAGTATCTGCGAAAAATTTTAAGTAACAACCCCTGCAACCAGTGGCGGCTCGTGGCTGGGATATTAGGCGAAGTGTTAGTGGGAAAGAAAATTATAGCTATGTTTATAAAGATAATTTTACTTGATAATTGTACTGATGTATTTCTTGTATATCAAATCAATCCTTCGGTCCCTTAAGGCTGCAAACTTGTCGGTGAAGTCTTCATAGAATGACTGGGCTTGTATTAATTGCACTACAAGTTCTTTCGGAATCGATATATTCGCTAAAGAAATAAGTCTGTCTTCTGACATTGCATTCCTGAGGTATGCTTTTACACGCTTTAGACAAGAAAGGCTTCGTTCCTCAAACGCTGTAGTAGAAGAGATTGACAGAATAAGGGAGAACAGTTTATAAGTATCCGTAAATATGTCCTTATCGACATTAAGCGCTTCTAAGATCTTTACGCTGGGAATATTTCTATACTTCTCATGGGCATACACAATAGAAAGTTCAGTTCTTAAACGTTGTGTATTGGAGAATACAGACCCAAAGAAGTTTTCAAAGTGCACTTAAAGGAAAACATGCGTAGTATTCTTCAAATGTTGTAATATCGGCCAGGTAGACAAATGTTTCTCACAATCACGAAAGCTCTCATTTATTTCCATCGAGGCGTCATCCAGAGTTTCGTAATTCAAGGTTCCACACTTCGAACACGCTCATCCTGAGAAAGGGAAATGTAATCACGTGAGAGGCGTATATCCGCCATTTTGCTGGCTTTTTCAAACATAATTGAAAAATACTGTTCATTCTTCTTGTTTCTTAGCATTTCACAACTGGTCCATAGTTGTGATATGCAGTACTTTACGTCAAGATGAAGCGGTTCCCTTCGATCTCTTCTTTTTCATGATTATGTCGGAGAGCACGGGACTCAGGGAGAACGGAGAAACAAACAACACTAGTTTTCATTGATTAATAAATATATATGTATCAACTTCAATATTTTCATTCGTCACTGCTTACATCCGCTCCTTTCACTTTCATTGCTCAAGCTTAACTGAACCTTTGTTCCAGTCGACTGACCGGGCAAGTGCCTCTTGGCTAGTCGAACAGCTGACGGGTCATTAACCCCGCCTAGATTTAATTTAGTGATATTTAATACTGTTTCAAGTGCTCCGTCATAAAAAGATTAACCTGCCAGAGAGGTTGCAGTGTTCATCTTTTCATGACTATGTCCTCCGTAATACATTTTATACATATTTAGTAAATTATAGTTATTTTGAACATTATATAAATACAATTATAATCAAGATTACACTAAGTGATATGAATACAAGTAATATGTATAGTGTTGGGTCGTGATTAACAAGCCTTGTTTATATATATATATATATATATATATATATATATATATATATATATATATATATATATATATATATATATATATATATATATATATATATAAACCGCTTAAGGTTGGACATATATATATGTATGTATATATATGTATATGTATGTTTTGGCTGTTAACCTGTTAACCTGACATAACAATGGATTTCTTGTACCCTCACTTTGAATAGTGTTTCTTGTTGGTTTAGGGATCACTTATACACGATTCTTTATCTTTTCCTTTCTTTTGACCCGAACGGCGTCTAATAATGGTGTTCAACCGCACTACACAATTTTTCTTTGCACTTATCAACCGTTGGTTCACTGACACTTTGAAAACTATTTCCATAAATTGAATAGGTTCACTTTCTTTCTTAATTGTAACATACATGAATATGTTTACTGTCCCGTTTACCAACAAGCAAGTATGAACAGTCTTTAATAATCACTATTTATTTAATTGTGATCATCATTGATCGGAATATTGTTATTATTATCATTATTATTCTTGATGCGCCAACATTTAGGGGTCTCCAAGAATTAACGTAGATTCCTTTTTTTTCTTTTATTTCTCTGTCTCTCTTTTTTTTATGCTCTCTGTTCTGAAGTGATCAGGTATGGTATGGGCATTTACTTTTCTTGCATCTATGGTAACTGCCATCTTTCTTTTGAACCCAACATGTTCCATTAGCGTAGCAACTATGAGAGATCTCAATTATTCCGTCATGCAACATTTTTGCAATCACTTCATTAGCTTTTTCTCTCAGTGCGATAGGTAAATCCCTACTCTTATGAGTGAAAGGTTTTAAGTTTTCGCCTATGAAGGAGTGTCGGTATGCCGAACATAGTCCTGGTTTGTCTGAAAATACACGTCGGATCTTCAGTAACACCCTGTATAGTTTGTCCTTTCGATCTTGGTCAAGGTCACATGAGCACAAGTATGAAAGTGTACAGTGCTTCTTTTCATAAATATTTTCGATTTTTTGTAGCCCGATGCTAGTCTGGATGTAATGTTGTCTTTCTTCATCACAAGATTCGTACTTATTATTATATTCCTCCATTTCTGACTCATTATCATGTTTGTATATTACCTCAACTAAGCTTTGGGTCTTGTTAACTTCTATATGCTGTACAAAAAATGTCTCTTGGCTTAAAGCAATTTCTCCCGGCGTTTTCTCAACAGTGTGATCGTCTTCGCTTCTTACAAATGGAACATTTATTCTTTGATCGCCTCTCTCTATGCTCAGGTTTCTGTTTACAAAATCTAATTTTGCTTTCATGGTGTATAGCACGTCACAGCCTAGTAAGAAGTCACACATTAAGTTTGGTATTACAAGGGATATTATTTCAGCGTATCCACTACCTATAGTGAATGGAATCATTATTTGTGTTTGAACTCTTTGTACGCTCTTCCCTACTGCTACACGACAAATCACGTTCTTTACAGGTAGGGTCATTAGTTCTAATTTTCGTTGTAGTAGATGGTAAATTTTTAAACTGCAGACGCTCAAGCTAGCCCCGGTATCTATTGTAAGATTCGCCGGCTATAATAGATGTTATTCTGGGAGATTCTGCGATTTCTGTGTCGGTCATATGTTGGAAGGTTGCTACTGTGTTTTCTATCTTTCGTCCATTGGTAGGCTCGATTATCCATGTGATGTTGGATTCTTGACCTCTGCTTATGACAGCCTCGTTAGAATCTAAAACAAGACCGCTTATCAGTTTTCCTGTTCAGCTTTACTCGAGTTTATCTGTCCCGAGTTTATATTTAGATGGTTGTCAGTTCCATTTCCATTTTCAGTTATTTGGGGTTCGTATCCTCTCCTCTCCGAATGACCTGGTGAACTATTTCTGTCTGTTCGGTATCGATTCCTGTCGGATTCGTCGTCAGATCGACTTCCGTTCCGGCGATAATCTTCCTGGGCCCTGTTTCGCCAATGGTAACCTCTAGCTCTTCCTCGATATTGAAAGTTTCGATGTCGTGGGCTTGATCGGATAAAGTTAATGTGATGTTCATGGTTATTTCGATTGTTCCAGTGGTGATTTTCGCGCCCTCTACTCCAATTACTAGAGTTGGGTATCTCGGGTTCGTATCTCTCTCGGGTATTTTGATATCTGCGTCCCCGGTTGAAGTTTATGTCATTTCGAACTCCGGACCTCTGGGAATTTTGCCATCTGTGAAACGTTGGTTCATCCCTGTTGAAATTGTTGGCCTGTGCGGCGTTCCCTGGGCTATGATGGAAGTCATGGCCGTTAGTTTCGAATGCCGACATTAATTGAATTATTTCTGTTAAATTCATGGGTTTGGCTACTATTAGGTAGTTTCTTATTTGTTCCGGGAAATGCTGGATGATTAGATTTATGAAATCTGTCTCTCTGACGGGCGGTTCAATTAGTTTGCTCCGTTGGGCCCACAATAATAAGTAATCCACCATTGCTTGACCGTTAGGGATATCGTATCTGCTATTGTTGAGAGAGGTTCTGATGTGATTTTGGGCGGTTGGACTCCAGTATCGGTTTAAAAATGCATTCTTGAAATATTGGTAATCCTGGTCTTCCCCTAGTGTTAATCTCAGCCAATTAAGGGACCGATTGCGTACACCTTTTTAACAACGAGCATTTTTAGCGCGTCCGATACATTTTTGAGTTTGAAGTACTCCTCGATGTCCAAAATAAATTGCCTAGGGTTATCCCCGACGTTCTCGTCGAATGTTGGTACCGTAAGTTCGTTAAGCAGGTTATTAAATCCTATTAAGTTGTTGGTACATACTTGCGAGCTTGGTATCTGGGCTACGTTATATTGTGGACGAGTTTCTGCGATATGTTGGCATTCCACATTCGCTTCATTCGAACTTTCATTACAATTGCTGGCTGTTACGCTTGGAGTGCTTGTTTGGGAATTGATCCTCTTAATTCATTAATGCTACATTCCGTTACTTCTACCATTTTTTCAACTCTCAGGTGACTTGAGATCTGCTCTTTAACATTCTCTTTTAAGGATTCGAGCGTTTCAATTGATAGTCTTCGATCTTGCTCTATCGCGAGCTGCATTACTCTTATTTCTTTTTGCATATCATTTTCGAATTCGTTTTGCTTCTTGGTTAACTTATTATCTAATTTACTCAAGCCACCTCCAGTTGTTCATGCAATAATTAACATGTATTTTCTAACTCTTTAACATTAGAACTAATACTTTTTCTTATTTCACTTATGTCTAGTGCTGCTTGGTTCCTAACTTGATCAATTTCTTTTTGCATTTTTGCTAATGCCTCGTGCTGAGCTAACCCTTCATTTTGGCGAGTTTCTAACCTAACACCATTAGCCTCAATTTGTTGTAACATTGTTTTGTGTTCTGATATTTTCGCTTCGAATTTGCTGCTCTGTTCTAGTAATTTAGATTCTAATTTGCTACTCTGTTCTGATATTTTAGCCTCAATTCCGTTCTGTGCAGGTAATAATTGTTCAAGTATTTTCATGACATTACTATTGTTGGTGCTGGGGAAAGGCGAGTTACTTCTACTGGTACTGACTACATTGTTTTCCTGGGAGACTTCCTCCTGACTTATTCCCTCAATTTCCGTATTCTCCATTCTGTATCTTTTTGTATTACAATCTATTTCTGTGTCTAAATTGGATCTGCTATTATGAGTAGGTACTCACTACCTTACTATTTCTTAAGAGCATTTACAACGAGCACTGTTCTATTTCTCTAATAAAATTGAGTTTAACATATATTATTACAATAGCATCTGTTCTGACTATACATTGTCAAATTGTTTTTGTCCTACCCTGCTTTCTCTTGCAGAGGGTTTCTTTCCTGGCGTTGTTCCTCGTCTCGATGTTTTTACCGCTGATTGGTGCTCCGTCCTCCAAATTGGGTGTTTGTGCTTTTCCGGCACTCCTCTGGCATCCGTTAGGTGGCACTTTACTATTCTTCGGTTCTTGCTCTCGCGATGTTACTGTGGTTATTCGTTATAATGCAGCATTGTTCAACCGTCGTTTTGCGCGTCAAAATTCGTACTCTCACCAACCGTCATTTTGTTTCTCCTATTCAGGCTCCAGCGTTGGGCGCCAAATTCTTGAAGCGGTTCCCTTCGATCTCTTCTTTTTAATGACTATGTCGGAGAGCACGGGATTCAGGGGGAACGGAGAAACAAACAACACTAGTTTTTCATTGATTAACATATATATATATCAACATTTACATTCGTCACTGCTTACATCCGCTCCTTCCACTTTCATTGCTCAAGCTTAAATGAACCGTTGTTCCAGTCGACTGACCGGGCAAGTGCCTCTTGACTAGTCGAACAGCTGACGGGTCATTAACCCCGCATAGGTTGAATTTAGTGGTATTTAACACTGTTTCAAATGGAAAAGGAAATGTAACAAGTATTACTAAAACGACACATTCGTTGTACTTTGGTTCTGTCCTAGGCGATGAAGATAGTGATTTTGCCTCCATATTTGCTGCATGTCGTCCAAAACTGGTCTAAATCAATAAGCTACATGGTAAACGCAAATCTTTGCCATTTTCAGTGCCTATGGTGTCTAGGGAACAATCTAACCCTTTTAATGACTCTTATTTTAGTAATAAAAAGACTACAGATGGCTCTAGAAGAAATTCCTTGAGTGTCAAATATCCTAGTGTTCTATTAGCAATAAGACCAATTGCTCACAGTGAAGATCTTCCGGTGTCTGATCCTCCAGAAGCATGGGTTGAAGAACAAGATGGATCAAGTTCAAATCATGAAGTAGATGACAGTGAACCCTCAACACACCAATACGCTATATCAATGTGAATGAAGTGAAGACAGACATTTTGTTTCCCAGAAAGAACTAAGCGATCTCATTCGTGATTTGAAACTAGGTAACAAGAGTCAGAATTACTGGTTTCCAGACCACAGAGTGGTATTTCGTGTCGAATGAGACTAAAATAACATTTCAGCGATCTCAACACAAACAGTATTTCACAACGAAAGACAACATATGTTTCTTCGTTAATGTTAATGTTTAATGAAGGAATGAGGTATAGAGCATGATGTCAAAGATTGGCGCCTCTCTATTGCCTCTTCTAAATACAGCTTAAAAGCATTGTTGCTACACCATTTCAATTTACTACCATCAATACCTTCATTTCATGCCATAGGGATGAAGGAGACATAGATTCCATGTCCATAATTTTAGATGCGTCCATACTTTTAGATGCTATAAGTGATCAAAACCATGGCTGGGGAATTTGTAGTGACCTCAAGGTAGTTGCATTGCAGGGAAGCTTTACAAAATATTGCTGTTTTATGTGCTTATGGAACAATAGGGCAAATTAATAGCATTTTATAGTGAACGAGTGGGGAAAAGGGAAAACTATACACCTGGAGCAAGTATGTGCCTCTAGTAGACCCAAACAAAGTTCTTGTTCCCCCACTTCACATAAAGCTCGGGTTAATGAAACATTTTGTTAAAGGTTTCGACAAAACTGCAAGTGCGTTTCACTATTTAAGAGGTATCTTTCCCAAAATATGTGTCCAAATTAAAAGAAGGCATGTTCGTCGGTTTTCAAATTAGACTATCTTTTAAAGACAGTGTTGTTTAATCGAAGCTGCGATGTGTTGAACTGGCAGCATGGAGCTCATTTAAATCAGTGGTGAAAGACTTCCAGGGCAATAGCAAAGAAGAAGATTATGAAACTTCAGTCTCAGAACTATTAAAGAGCTACAAAGAAGTGAGTTGCCAAATGTCACTTAAAATCCACTTTCTGCACTCTCTTACTTGATAGTTTCCGTAGCTGTAAGTGACGAGCCAGGTGAGCGTTTTCACCAGGATATTTCTGAGATGGAAAGACGTAACCAGGGTCGCTGGGATTCAGCCATGTTGGGAGATTATTGTTGGTTTCTCAAACGAGAGACTACATGTCAATACAAGAAAATATCAACAATGAAACACTTCTGAGATTATTCATCTATATGGTTTTTATCATTATCTTGTGATCATTTACCTTAACGATAATAATTATAATTATTATTTTCAGTGTTATTTGGCAATAAAATGCGTATTAACTTCAATTAAGCAAATATGAGTTATCATATAGCATTCCCATAAATTTTTATAAAAGATAAGAATACCTAAAACGGCACGTGAAACAGTATTTGAAGGTGCATTTTTGGAATCAGCTGATCAGTTTCCATAAGAATTGGCCAATTTTGTTTCGGGTATATGAAAAAAAAATTGTTCACTAGTGTCATTAATCACATTGAAACAAAACTTCTCAAATTACTATCTCCATCTGGGATTTCAAACCTCTCTCTCAATCACTTCCCAAATTGATACTCACATTTTAATTTTCACTTCACCTACACCGCCACATAATTGTAATTCCTTATAGTATAACCGGGAAACTACAACAAAATGTAGACCATAACTTGCTTTAGGAAATATGCAGAGCTCATTAAAGTAGATATTTATTTCGACCAAGCAAACGTTTGCAGTTTTAGAAATATTCCATGTTGCAAGGTGAGTGCATCATCTGGCGCACATATGTAGTAACAATTATTTCCTTTCTTCATGAGCTCGTTAGTTAACACGAACAAACATTTGAATGTCACATGAATAGAGAAATCACCTTGTGTATGAATAGTGTAGGAGATGGTAGAGTCACTTTATTGTTCAACTTATAATAAGATTTGACACAGAAAGCTTTTCAAGCCCATACGATCCCATTTGCGCTGCCCTTCCTCCCTTATATGAATTTGTCATTGACAGGGAATATTGTGCCAAAGTTCCACAACAATATTTTTATTTTACGTTTAATATTAAAGGCCGTCTAACTGTCAGCAAGATCACACAGTTTTGCTAATCAATTTCTGACTTCAGAATTGTACCACATACGGACCGGATTCACCAATCAATGTTAAGTTTTAACCCAATGTTAAACAAATTTAATACTGAGTTAACGGAAATTATGTTTCATCGAACAATGATAGTTTTAATGCAAAGTTAAACTCGATGTTACCTTCACATTGACATGTCCCTGGAATAAGGGAACCTGGGACTGAAAAATAACCGAAAAATTATCAAAATTACGATTTTTAGATTTATGCACACAAATATTCCCCAAACCTTCAGTGAAACTTTTTAGATTCCGCCACTTTTAAATGTTTTAAATTCCATGTGCGCTACATTCAAACACACCCCTGTTATGCTTAATATCTTTCAAGGATGCGAGGCGAAGATTTAAAAAAAAATCCTCCACCCTAAATTACATTTATATGGAAAATTCTTGGACATTTTTTATTTTCTCGAAAATTGCTCGTGATTTTAATTAAAATGTTTAACATATTTTTAACATAAATGAAATGTATTTTTTGAATTTTGTGGCTATAACCAATGTAGTCCTGTTTACTCTTGATGACTTTTAAATAACTTGTAAACCACGAAAGATAGATCAAATCTTTCTATGCAGAAATGTAGATCTTGTTAAAACACATAATTTATCTATGTCCTTTTTTTTTATTCCTTGTTATTTGTACTTATACGTTTCTCAAATCGAAGGTCATAATTCACTTTTTTACATCTTAGGTGTGCAAAGAAAACGCAATTTCAAAGCTTTCATATAACGACCAGCTTTCAAACATTTGACTATCGCTCAAAGCCTTATGTAGGCCATGATAAGGCATCTGATTTTCTCAATACTGCTATAAGGAATTACTTATTATACATATTACTTGCTGACATATGTACATATCTCTTGTTTGTGTAAGTTTAGAAGATACATACTAGTTTGTGGAAATATTAGCAAAAGATTTTTATATTTAGGAATAATTAATTACGATTTATTGAAATATATACATTGCAATGATTTCGAAATGGCGATATTTACGCCGACAACATATTTTCTACCTTATTTTTATGAAGTAATATACGTGATTGACATTGACAGACAACAAAACAGGGGACTAATTCTTGACCCTAAAAACCAATACCAAATGAAGGAGATTGGTAAGGAGAAAAAAAAATATATTCTGAACCTTGTATTCCTTATTTAAAAGACATAAAAAATTTCAAATTCGGAAATGATTGTTCACTTTTTGGTGCTCGTTGAGCGACTACTAAATTTGCTATTAATTTGTTCCGACGTTTTGAATTGCAGTTAAGTGTTTTAGAAGATATAATGTTTATAAATTATCCGTGATTCTTTCTACATATTGCACAATCATCAGTATACTACTCCAAATTAAATAAACAATTCTAAAATAGTTAGCTGACCTATTTCGAAATTTTATAATAATTTTGTACAGTACTACACTTTATCAAATATTATTAATTATACGATTTTTTATTCTTTATCATTCATATTTAAAATTGTCTTTTTCTACAGATCTATTAGCTGGCACGTCTTTATGACAACCCTAAAATAGGACAGCTGTCCAACTTCTCCCATATTTCCCTTGCACCTACAAGAATACTAGCAATGATTTCTGCAAATGTTTATCATGAGGAAGATAGAGAAATAAGTGTTCTTTTCAATGCAATTTTGCTTTCATCCTATAGGTATTTAATGCAACAATTCAGATATATATCATGACACTGTATGCAGTTATCTTTTACTTAGAGCTAACAGAAACAAATATCTCGGGTCACGGATAATTCCGCAAACATAAGTATAACGCTGTACCTCTTGTAAGCAAAGATAAGATACGTGCCTCTGGTAGCGCACTAACAAAGATTATTACCAGGGCTCGGATTTTAAGGGAAATACATACTTTGATTTTGCGTCCTACTCTGAAGTTGAAGTCGGTCTGGGTGGCTCAGTTGGTTAGACGCTGGCCTACTGATCCCAAGGTCGCGGGTTCAAACCCGGCCCAGGCCGATGGTTTTTAAGTGTGCCTAAAAACGACAGCTCCATATCAGTAGATTTACTGTTATGTAAAAGAACTCCTGCGGGACAAAATTCCGGCACACCGGCAACGCTGATGTGATCCTGGCAATTGACAGCGTCGTTAAACAACAAAATAATTTTAAAATTTTTTTTTCTGAACTTGAAACTAAGATTAATGTCCTGGATATTCACACCGGAGCAAATATTGTAAGCTTTATTGCACACAAAAATGCATCGGCTGGCCCCATGGCGCAGTTGCTGGAGCACCTGCTTGCTGTGCAAGGGGTCCGGCGTTCGATTCCTGGCAGGGGGTAGGAGTTTTTCTCCAGCCAAGATTATTCCTCATCCTTCACTGGGTCTGGAAGTATGAATTAAAGTGTGAATGTGTGTGTGAATTCAAAGTATAAAAACCCCAAAGACCGAAAAAAAAACACTCGTTAAACGAGTAACACCATTTGCCAATTGGCCAGGCCGCCAATATGACCTCTGTAGTTAAAGGCGGGATATAAAAGATTCATATTTCCTGACCTTTTATGATTCCAGGGCGTACTCCCGTGCTGTTCACTTCACTTCGAGTTGATGGTGCTTGGGCAGCGAGTTCTTGGTCTTCCCGCCAGGGGGCATTAGGAGCGCGACTGCGGTGACCGTGGTGGAGCTTCCAGAGACTACTAGATCTTCTAGCGACGGCCTTTTCAGCCAAAGCACAATCTTTGCGTATACACTGCAAGAGACTTGACAGCAAGTCGTAGTGTATCGCACAGCTGCCTTCCTGCTTCTTCTTCGACACCGTTTTGGCGCTCGGAGGGGGCGTGCTGGTGCAACGAGGAAGACTACTTTTTCCAGGTAGCGGGTTGCCGACAAGGCTTAGCCATCTACCCTCGGGTAGATAAGGCGCATCTTGCAAAAGGTGTCCGGTCCTCTGTTCGGCACGCTGCTAAGCCCCTGCTACCTGCAGGTGAGATCACGTGAGGTGTGTCTGAGTAATACTGCACCCCAGGGTGCAGTATTGTACCTGTCCCTATGTCTTCTCTTCCCTCTTCTCCCGGCAAGTCCCGAAAGGGGCCTGCCAGCCAGTTTGCAACTCCCGTTGCCAGCACCTCCACTGGTGCTGTCAAAAAGACTTCCGCCGAGGCTAAGAAGCGACCTGCCACTCAACGCGAAAGCGGAAGAGGCAAGTGCCGAAGAGTCGAGGCTTCCGAACCTACCACCAGCCAGGGCCTCCCACGTGAACAAGTTCCACGGGTAGGCCAAAATCCGGAGTCTGACTCCGAGGACTGTGGGAGTATCTACTCCTGCAGATCTTCCGTCGCGATGGACGACGAATCTTCATCTGTTCTCTCCTCTGGAGAGGAAGAAATTCCTCAACAGGGAGTAGACGGCTTTCGTGAGGTGGTCTCACGTAATACCAAGAGGCGGCTGGCCGAGTTAGCCAAACTGGCACAAGAAGGTCTCCGTAACCTCAACCAACCTCAAACACCTCTCTCTGAAAAGCGGCATGTTCCACCGATCATCGTGGACGACTTCACAGGGTCTATCGGCTTTCTTAAGCTGGTGATGCCTACCCTGTCGAGGGAGTGTACGGTGCGGCGGAGCAAGAGCCGCTTTATCTTCCAGGCTAAATCGGCCGAAGACTACAACATCCTCCTCCACCACCTCAAGGACAAGGGTACCCACTTCACCTTCGGGTTGGAGAGAACCCGGGACGTCCACAGGGTTATCCGCGGTCTCCCGGTGGACACACCCATCGACGAGATTGTCGCGGACCTCAAACGACAGGGCGTCAGCCCAAGACTGGTCAAACAGCTGACCAGAGCCGCACCAAATGGGCAAGGACCCAGAACACCCCTCCCACTATTCCTCGTAGTGTTGGAGAGAGCCCTCGACCCGGAGGGTAAGAAAATTGATGCCATCACAGGCCTATGTTACCTCCGGGTACATATTGAACCATCCAAGGGTTCTAGCGGTCCTCCCCAGTGCCATCGTTGCCTGGGGTTTAATCACTCCAGCCACTTTTGCCACAGGAAACTTCGCTGCCTGAGGTGCGGTGGCGAACACTCAAAAGAGGTCTGCCCAAATCTCGGGAGGATGTGCCCAAGTGTGCCAACTGTTCCCGCGCACACGTAGCTTGCTACGGAGGCTGTCCAACAAGGAAGGCCATCTTAGCAACTAAGAACCCACCACAGGTGGTCCAACCTTCTGCGGCGGACAGCCCCCGGGTAGACCCTGCCCCGGCAGGACCGACCCGGGGTTCAGCGTACGCGGCAGTGACCAGCAGAGCTGCGGGTAAGATTGTGGCGCCGCGCGTTAACAGCTCCGACACACACCCCAGTGCACAAACACAAGCTCCAGTTACACAACCAGCTCCCCTTCCTCCTAGGTCGGGAAAACGCCGACGTCCTCGGAGGCCCGCTACCGTCTCCGAAGCTGGCGGTGAGCGTGGGGTTCCCACGCCCGCCCGCCGGCAGAGGGAGGTCGCGGTCGAAGTGGACCCGGTGCTACCGAGCCCTCCTGTCCAACCACCTCCACAACAAACCACTACCCCTCCCACACCTCAGTTCCAGGACGTACTGGCGTGGTTGCAACAATTGTTGCAAAACCATGGCCAGAGGATCGCCGAACTGTTGGTAAGTTTCCTCTCTGCAAGCGACCAAACCAGCAAAATGGCCATAGCCATGGAGGCGCTCGCTTTCCTGACCACCGTCATCCGCACGACCCAGAATGGCGGATTAGACTAGGTGTCGTACCTTGTTTAGGTTCGCGTTTTGGAACGCGTGTGGCCTGGCCGGTCAGGAGAATGAGCTCCACCATTTTGCTGGAGCGCATGCCCTAGACCTCATTCTGGTGTCAGAGACACATCTCCATCAGAACGTCACATCCCGACTCCAGGGCTATCACTGTCTCAGATCGGACCGCGTCGGCCGCCGTGGGGGCGGCACAGCGATCTTCGTGAAGAACAGTGTGGTCCACAAACCCATCCAGCTCCCTCCACTTCAAACACTAGAGGCCACGGCCACTTGTGTCCACCTCGGAGGTACTGAAGTCCTGATGGTGTCTGCTTATCACCCACCCCAGAGGCAGTTCGTTCCAAACGACTACCTCTACATCCTTGCCCTACATCCTCATGCCATTATTGCCGGGGACTTAAATGCTAAGCATCAGCGCTGGCATAGCGGCCCCCGAGCAGACGCTAGAGGCAACGACATCATCAGAATGGTAGACGCGGACCCTCAACTTAGAGTAGAGGGTCCCTGGCAACCTACCCATTACCCGCGAGGTCTAGGGCGGCCATCCGTCATAGACTTCGCAACCATCAAGCATTTTCCGTATCATCTATCACTCACATCGGTCAACGAACTTCATTCAGATCATAATCCCGTGTTGGCCATCATTAACACCCAGGTTGCCAGTCATGAGGTCCCGATCCAACATCGGAACGTTGACTGGGACTGCGTCAGAAGTTGTCTGAATGGCTCCATCCCCGCCAACCCCAACATCACAGACATCCCAACCCTAGAGGTTGCGGTCTCTTCCTTCACCTCTGTCGTGAAGCGAACGGCCCACAACCTCACCATCCACACCCCAGCTCCTCTCCATCCTGATGTACTGCCTTTAGAGCTTCTTTTGCTCATCCGCCGCTCTTGGGTGGCTCGCAGGCGCTACCAGAGGCAACGCACGCCCCATCATCTAGCGGTTCTAAGGCGTTTACGCCATGAGGTTCGTCTCCACCTACGCGAGCACCGAGTGCGCGCGTGGGAGGATACGATGACTCGTTTGAACCCGGAAGATGGCGACGTGTGGAAGATCGCCAAGCGACTCAGGAACCGAGGAGGGTCACACACCTCACCCATCCAAGGCACACGAGGCCTGGCCTATGAACCCCAAGGCAAAGCAAATGTGTTTGCTGACTACCTGGAGAGGACTATGCGTCCTAGAGACGATCCGCAGGACCTAGACTTCTCCGACCGTGTCGGCCAGGAGGTACGTCTATACCTTCGGCGTCTTCATGGGGAGGCGGATCGGCTTCCCATCATCAAACCTAGCGAACTCCAGGGCGTACTCCAACGCCTCGACCGCAAAAAGGCTGCGGGGCCTGACGGGTTAACCCCTGCCATGCTCCGCCACCTTCCTTTCAAGGCCATGCTCTTCCTTACTAAGGTCTTCAATATGTGCCTCGCCCTTGGTCACTTTCCACGCGAGTGGAGGGAGGCCCGGGTGATCTGCATATTGAAGCCAGGGAAAGACCCGGTTCACCCTGCCAACTACCGATCCATAAGTCTCCTGTCTGTACTCTCGAAAGTACCCGAGAGGCTTATTCTAGCCCGCTTGTCTCCCATCTTAGGGGACATTCAAGCCATCCCTCCCCATCAGTTTGGGTTCCGGCCTGGCCACTCAACATCTCAGCAGTTGCTGCGTGTGGTGGAGGCAGCCGCCCTAGGTTTCCAGGACAAAGCCTATACCGCCGCGGTTTCTCTAGATGTTGAGAAGGCCTTCTCTACGACCTGGCATGCCGGTCTCCTTCACAAACTCATCCAACTGGAGTTACCCACACATCTAATACACCTGCTACACTCATTCCTAAAACATAGATCCTTTGTGGTCGCAGTTGCGGGAACCAAATCCACACGAAGGCCAATCAGAGGCGGAGTCCCTGAATGTTCTGCATTGTCCCCTACGCTGTACATGTCGGTAACTGTAGCGCGGATTCTTGTTAGTAGCGAAGATCAGTAGATCGTCCGCATACTGACAGATGTGTGTGTTTGGGTGCGTGGGGAGATCGGCCATGTAAGCTGCGAAGAGTGCCGGTGACAGTACACTGCCCTCGGGGACTCCTGCGCCAATGGGCCTCTCTCTGGAGAATGATCCCTCCACCTTCACCCGGAAGCTACGTTCCTGCAGGAAACTAGCCACCAAGTAAATGTATGGAGGGGGCGTTTCGTGCTGTATGAGCTTGTAGACAAGCCCCTCGTGCCAAGTGGTAGAAAATGCCTTTTCCACGTCAAGCAACACTGCCACCGTTTTAGCCCTATCCTGGTAAGCCAGGGAAGATTTTTCGGCTACATGCAGTAGTTGCTCCGTCGTGGAGTGGCCTGAACGAAAACCAAACTGATGTTCCGGTAGGAGACCTTTTTCCTCCAATAGAGGTCCAAGGCGGGACAGGAACAGTTTCTCAAATACTTTCGAGATAACTGGTAGGAGGCTGATGGAGCGGTAACTAGATGGAAAGACCGGATATTTGCCCAGCTTCAACACGCACACCACACGCGCCTGTTTCCAGACATGCTGAGGCATGCGTTGTAAATCCGGGTCAATATAATCACGGCTCTGGGGGGAAGGTGCTGGAGCATTTCCGCTGTTACATGGTCCTGTCCAGGGGATTTTCGGGCTCTTAGGGATTTTATGGTGTTAGTTACCTCGCGAGGGGTAACTATCGGGATGTGGAACGCCTCGTGGCCCGCGGGTCCGACTTCTAAGAAGTATTCTACCGCCTGTTCCACGAGGTCAGTATGGTCATCGTTCTGTGGATCTTCCCTGGGCTGAAATTGAGTTTCCAGATAGTCTGCTAGCGCCTCTGCTTTTTCTCTCGGTTCGAACACAAGTCTTCCCCGAGGGCTATGCACAGGATGCTGGTGTACAGATTTATCTTTCCGCAAGCCTCGGACGATGCGCCACGGTTTCCTCTCCTGGAGGTTTACGTGACGCAACGTATTTTCCCAAGCTGCTTGCCTGTGTTTTCTTAGGAGTCGTCTCACCAGGGATTTGAACCTCTGGTGTATTACTCCTACCCTAGGATGTCGGAATCTCTGCCATAGCCGTCTGACAGCATTCTTTGCTTGTATGAGGCGTTTAAGTGGTACAGGGATAGATGTCGGGTTTGGTGCTTCGGTAGGAATGCGGTGTGTGTGAGCACGCACCGCATTTAGGACTGAGGTTGCAAACCCCGCGGCTGCCTCCTCGAGAGCCTCAAGCGAGTCTATTCGAGGATTTGCCTCCACGGAGTTTTGAAGGGCAAGGACGGCCGCGTCCCAGTCGACTTCTTCCACCCAGTCTGGCACTCCCAGCGCAGTGAGATTAACGTCTGAGTCGACCACAACAAGGTTGTGATCGGAATCCAGAGCGTTAATCACAGAGAGGTCCAAGTGCAATGGGATGTTTTTGGTGATTACGAAATCAATGATGTCCGCGGCGCCGCGTGCCGGGTAGTGAGTTGGACCTTTCGGCCCGTGCGCGTGAAGGGCGGGGTTCCCGCTAATGAGACGGTACAGTCCCCGGCCCTTAACGTTCTGGGTGCGGCTGTGCCAGCTTGGGTGTGGGGTGGGATCAGGGGTTTTTATAGGTACAGGGATCGGGTGGGTGGGATTTGTCCACGAGCTGGCAGCGCGCGGCGTCTGATTGGTTGGCCAATCAGGTAACGCGCTAATTCCCACCAAGGTTCTGGCATCAGTCACTCACTGAGAGGTGAACTGAAAAGGTATTTTCTCTGTTTTGGATACAGACTGTACTGTCGCTTTTCCCATCTTTGAGATTATACCGCCGGACTTAATATGTCCTTTGGTAATCTTTTGGATGGTAGTCGGCTTGGCTGGCTCTGGTCATATTGACCCAGAGTATTCACCAGAGGGTTAGGGTGATTTGATACAAGCGCAATGTTTATGTGCGTCCCGACCTTAAGCTCGGAAGGACTACAGGTCTATTAGGATGAGTTAACATAAGGGGAATGAATCTGATTGGTTATTATTATTATAGTGGGCAGACACAGTGGATACTCTTAGTAGCTCTCTTTTTCTAATCTAATCTAACGTTTTACAAAAACGAAAATAAACAAAATACGTAAATGTGAATTACGAAAAATTTTCAAACGGTGAATAAAATATGGAAATGGCCATGACCTACTTTAGCATATAAACACGAGAAACGGAGAAAGCGTTTTGCTGCAAATAGTCACATAGGGGAGCATTATTTATTACTGCATACACTACTCGCCGATTGGTTGAAATTAGTCACGTTAAGTTAACCCTCAATAGTTCAATTTAATATGTGTTTGACTTTTCCATTAGTACCGTCGTGTTAAGTCACATTATGTTAAGTTCATCGTAAACCCGGCATTACTCCATCTTTTTCAGCTTTTGACAATAAAATTATGAATTCATATTGCTTGATTGCAAAGTTTCAACATGCGCCCCCCCCCCCCTCCCTGGAAAGAGGTCTGCCGACGCCCATGATTGTATGGTTTGTAGAGTCTCTAATAAACAATTCATTAGTGATTTTACTGAAAACATGATCGTATTTACTTTGCTTTATATGTTAATATGTTGTATAAATTTTGTAAAATTCAGCTTAGAAATATGTACTTTTATTCATTGACTCATTGTTGCTGGTTTCTATGTTTTAATTTCAATAACAGTAAAAGAATTCACATTCAATTCTTATAAATTCAATAACCCGCCTTCTTTTGAGGTCAAATTCTAACTATACTACTGACAGAGGCATAGAAAGCACTCCGACAATGTAATCGGTGAGGCTACAATAAAAGGTTATCTCATAAGGTCACAATCCGGGTTATCAAAGCCGTCGCAATAAGCGTAAAGCACAGAGAACTTTGTACCATTGTTGAATTGTTGGGACATAATAACAAATTTGATACAGCACTCTTAGCACTCAGAGCAAAAGGTGAATGTTACTACCTTTTCTACGAAAAGTCCCTTCAATGGCTTTGGATATCAGTATCAAATGCTGACAGCGAGAGATTTTATCTATATATACATAACTTGGTTGTAACAGACAGAAGGGCACTGAAAAATGAAATTGTCATACTTCCTGTATGTTGCAGTTTGCTGATGTTGATTTATGGGCAATGGCCCTGATGTCTGATGCATGATATACATGTAGCGATTCATGTCATGATAATAACAAAACAAATGTCTTAATTTGGGGAAATTTCAAACAATGTTACAGTAACATTACTCATCTGCTAATTTTAATTTCAATAATGTCTATGTGTATTCATATTACCAGAACATTTGTGCGAAATTAATGCAAGTGTTTAGTATAATATTCAAGAGGACACACTGCTAACTTATATTATTAATGCGAATTTTTCAAATAATTACCACCAAAAAATCTTCACTTTGATGATGCTCTTTCGTATAATATCTGTCGTGCCGGGAAAGTGGGGATAAGTTGCTAATGTAAAGACATCAGCAGGTGAGTACTGTTTTCATTGTACGACTACATTCCCAGTATCGTCTTTCCCATCGTGCCGCGCAGATCCCTAGAATTAAGGTAGTAAACCTGTGGCGTCCTCCTTGTAGTGCATTCATTTGGTGGCCGAGTAGTGATACTGTACGATACCTGTCCTCTCTGTCCAATCATAAACAAGAGCGCTGCCAGTACCTGTACTCCGCTCGCGAACACAAACCCTGTGCAGGGATGCATTAGATACTTTCCGTGGCATATTTCAATATGGAAGTGGGAGTGCAAAACTAAAAACAGTGAGAGTTCCCCCCCCCCAAAAAAGTTCCCAAAAGCAGAAAAAGTAGTTTTACGATTTGTTGCAAATATTACCATTGATGAACTTTAAGGCAGTTAATCCAGGAATCAGATGCCAGGATAAGAAATGTGTAGAACGAATATATGTAAGCTAACTTAATGCACCTAATGTTACAACTTGTGTAATGGAATATGGGTCAATAAATCTGTTAAAAGGAAAAAAATACTGATAATGGAAATGTTTTACATTATTATAACTTTCATTTCATAGAAAACATATTACATTGATGTGTACATTCTTTCTGTAGTAAGTTTAGCTCAATCCTTTAAGGCCTCCTTCTATGACAATGGTCTCCATTATTGAATCAAATGAAGGCTGATTCATGGATTCATTACTGGAAAAAAAGTGTTAGCTATCAATTCACATTCAAAGCTAGTGACAGATCAAAGGACTCAGTCAATTCAAACGAATGTATCCTCCTTTTGGAACTGTAAAGGAACCATTCCACTTTTCTGAACCGGCACCTCTTTACTAGCAGTTTGGTGTTCTGGGGCTATAATGCTTCTTGTTTGAAGTTCACATAGGGAAGATATAACTTTAATCAGTCCTTCCTAATGTGGTTTTCTTTTATAGCAGAATTAGAGCTTGAGGACAGCAGAAAGTGATATGTCTAGGATACTCTGCCTGCAGGACTGAGAGTGCCAACCTAAGGGATGGAGCGAAATTCACTAGTTAGGCCTGATTTTAAGTAGCTGTAATATAGAGAAATTAAGATTACACATAATTTAGTTTTGCAATGTGAGCTGGTCTTGCAGTCTGTCAGGATGAGTCAGCAAGTACTTCAGTGGATACAAGAATGAATGTGAAAGTGACTTTAGGAGTGCTACTTTAGTGAGTTAATTTGTGATAATGGTCAAGTTCAGTGAGTTCTGTTCCAGCATGGGATTGGAGACATGGGTTTAACCCAGTGAGAAAAATCCCAGCAGGGATGAGTAGAACTTTCCCCACCAGTGTTTTATACACAGCAGTAGCTTGTCGGTATAAATAAAATTTATACCCAAAGTTTCCCCCAATAACATTTCCCAGGAAGATGGTTTATATAGCAACAATGAAACACACCATACTAAAATGCTTTACCACCACAAACTTTTAATGATTTCACAATCTGGTTTGACTCCCCAGAGAAGACACCAGCTGGAAGTGTTCACAGAGGGATTGCTGTTTTCCGGAGAATGACCGGGTGACCGCCAACTGTGCTAGCAGGGAGCGGCCCATCTATTTAAAAAAAAGGGAGAGTGCATATCGTGAAACAAAGTAAAGTAACAGAAGAACTAGTTCACATCAAAGTGGCAGTGAAAGAAGTTAACTATTTGCAAAATCTGAACCAGATATGTGATTTAGGCTGCAAATTCAACCCAATATATAAATGAGAGTGAAAACTGAGTATAGGGAATACTAGAAAAACAGACAAGGCCATTATACTGTTGGACACTTCCTGAAAATCTGTAAATTAAAGTTGATTCTATTTACCCCTCTATATAAAACTGGCACAGAAGTAAGTTTGTAACTTAATTTTCTGATTTCTTCAATCAGTGAGAAAACCAGATTTAGCTATATTTTTTATATCTAGGGCCTTGAACCACTTTTTTCTTCCATCTTGAAGATTAGTACAATTTCTCAGGAAATTAAGACTTTTGTCCCAGCTGATATCATTCTGGCAGTGACACTGCAAAGACTAATTGTGAAAGGATAAGAGTATTAGTTAAATATGATTTATAAGACTATATAAAATGCTGACATGGATCAAACAAGTACAATATATGTTTAGGTCATTTAAGAGCACGCTTATCTTTTAACAAATTGGAAAAATTCCTATTTTTGATGATGAATCTGTACATAAATCCTCTTAAACAAGCCTAATATATATGTATGACATTTAACCACATCATATCGGGGAATGCGATAGGTTATATTATGCTTAGATGAGCCTAGAGCACTTAAACTTAGTTACCCAACATTCTCTTTTTATAAAAGGAAAAACCATGGAGGAACCTTATCTATGTAATGCACCATAATCGTCATTCATGAATGAGAAGCTGGCATGCTAGTCCCACAACATTTATGGATAATACAATTGAAAAGCCATAGGCGGCACCTTGTCAGGGTGAAACTAGAAATTCTCCCTTGACACATCTCAGACTGTAGAGAGGAACTAATTCTAGTAAAGGACTGTGCTTCATCCAACATTACTTCTTACTCTCATGAGTTAAATAATGTCTTTTCAAATTTGATAAGGATCTAAAGCTCTTATTACAACCGTTGCACTTGTGTGGTTTCTTACCTTCATGAATCAAAGAATGTGTTTTCAAGTGTGACAACCGAGTAAAGCTCTTGTCACAAGTTTTACACTGGTGTGGCTTCTTACCTTCATGAATCAAAGAATGTGTTTTCAAGCTTGACAACTGAGTAAAGCTCTTATTGCAAGTTTTACATTGGTGTGGCTTCTTACCTTCATGTATCAAATAATGTGTTTTCAAGCCTGACAACCGAGTAAAGCTCTTGTCACAAGTTTTACATTGGTGTGGCTTCTTACCTTCATGTATCAAATAATGTGTTTTCAAGTCTGACAACCGAGTAAACCTCTTGTCACAAGTTTTACATTGGTGTGGCTTCTTACCTTCATGTATCAAATAATGTGTTTTCAAGTCTGACAACCGAGTAAACCTCTTGTCACAAGTTTTACATTGGTGCGGCTTCTTACCTTCATGTATCAAATAATGTGTTTTCAAGTGTGACAACCGAGAAAAGCTCTTATCACAAGTTTTACATTGGTGTGGCTTCTTACCTTCATGTATCAAATAATGTGTTTTCAAGTCTGACAACCAAGTAAAGCTCTTATCGCAAGTTTTACAATGGTGTGGCTTCTTACCCTCATGAATCAGAGAATGTCTTTTCAAATGTCCCAACTGAGTAAACTTCTTATCACAAGTTTTACATTGGTGTGGCTTCCTACCTTCATGAATCAGAGAATGTATTTTCAAATCTGATAACAGTCTAAAGCTCTTATCGCAAGACTTACATTGGTGTGGCTTCTTACCTTCATGAATCAAATAATATGTTTTCAATTTTCCCAAGTGAGTAAACCTCTTATCGCAAGTTTTACATTGGTGTGGCTTCTTACCTTCATGAAGCAAATAATGTTTTTTCAAGTGTGACAACCGAGTCAAGGTATTGTCATTTGTTTCATATTTGTGTGGTCTTTTGCACTTATGAATCAAAGTCTTTTGTTTGAACTTTAAAGACCTTATGCAGTTGTCCTTTTTCTCATTACATATACCAGATTGTTCTGAGAAAACATGTTCTTCTGCACTTGGAAGCTCTGTGTCATTAGTTTTCTGATATTCATATTCAGGATTATCCTCCCCAGGATAGAAGCTTGTACCTGTTCCTGAGACTTCAGCAGCAAACAGTAGTGATTTACCACTGACACCACTGGAAACTCCTTGTGTACATAATCTGAAATGTTGCAGGGTTTGGTGTTATTACATAAGTAAAATAATTAGAGCACTAAATCTGAAAACATGATCTGTTTACTGACAATGGGCATAGGATCAGCAATAAGTGACAACTATGGTTCTCAATTCTTATACAATGCAACTATGTTGTTCATTACCACTGGAGTAACTTGAATAATCCACATACCATTACATAAATACAAATGAAAAATTAATGGTAACAACGGACTATGTATGTGGCCACACAACCAATGTTTGTTACAAGTTCTGAGATTCACAACTACTCAATGTAGCCTTGAAAGCAACACTTATGTTGATTACATGTGACAAGAAAATCTATTTATAATATTGTGTCTCAATCCTTTGGAATGAAGGTTGCTCATGTCACAATTTAATTATGTTTCTATGACATCACAAAAAAAAGAACAATAATAGCACTTGTAAAATTGATCGAGTAGATGAATTTTGAATCAACAAAAAATCTCGGAAATAATTAATGACCAAATGTATTTAACAAGTTGTCAATTTTATGATTTGCACTGTTTATTGAAACTGAAGGTTGCTCATAGGTTTTTCAGACGAATTGCAAATATGTTGTTGCTAATACTCTTCAAACTGGATATTCATTTTTCTATAGGCTTTCCAATATTTATATAGTTGAATTGGAACATTGTCATTAATTTTTGAGATTCTGATAATTGGAGCAGGTGGTCTCTATTCATTCATGTCTGTGGGTCATTGCATAGTATGCATCTAACAGAATTGAAGATATTGATCTTGGACCGGTGGGCAGCTAGACAGGCACCAAATATTAATCACATTATTAGCCATGAAATGCATGCACATATTAACTACATTATTAGCCATGAAACACCCTTAACATAAACTATTGAAATCAAACCTGTCAAAAGTAATTGAGATAGTAAACGTAACGTGTATGATTTTCTTCAAAATCTTTGTATCAATTCTTCAAAGATCCTGAAGGTAAACACAAAGCTTGGAATATACCTGAATTTCATTTTTGAATTATGATTCCAGGGCATTTCTGTTACAGTAAATCATTATCGGTAATTTTTTAGAATGCATAATGCTTAAGGGCTTGTTGACAACTAGGTCATTAGGGCCACGTTTGTGGCTAGTCTCAAAGCACTGGGAACAAAGAGAAGAATGATTTATTATTTAATTTCGAGCTGAGGTACACAAAATAAGTTGATATCCACTCGACTTTTCTGTTTCGAATTCAATACTTCGCCCTAAGATGTTCAGAAGTTCCATCACAATATTTCTAACTACTCACAGAGTATCATTTGTATTTGTTGATATAGTATCAATATGTATGACATTTTACCGAATAATTACTGGTAAATTGCAATTCTAATACAAAATACACAGGCAAGATGAAAAGAACTTCATATGAGGTGAACCTAGACTATGTATTAATTTGTTTACATAGCAGATGTCCAGGCCAGTACTGCAGCCTTTGTCCTGTTCTGCCTGGTGATGAAGAAGGAATAAACACGTTACTGTATCAGTTAATACCCACAAGATATAGTAAGGTGGCTGAGTGTACACATACAAGTATTTAGTTACTCTCAGAGCAATGATACTTTGGATGTTATGTACATTAAACAAAACATTGCACTCCATTTACAAGGTGACTGTATGGCTAGCAACAAGGTGAAGAATCTATGGACTGTGCCTCTCAAAGGTAAAAATTGACTCTCTGTCTCCAACGAGAATATTGATGCTGGATATTCATAAAGTTCAAAAGTGGAAAATAAAAAGCTATCTGACGCAACAAAGGCTACTACAAAGAAGCAGAAACTACAATTTTACGCAGACAACCATGGACATAATACCACAGGGAACTTACACATAACTTTGGACAACATGGAAGTGTATGGGAACATCAAAACTGATGCAAGAGAGAAGTAGTAAAAGACACTGTTTAAGAAAATGAAAACTTAAACAAATATGACTGTTGTATATTCGGTGGTAGAAACAATATCTCCAAAGCTGAAAGTAAAAAAGTTATTTCTACCTGTAAAGAAGTGCTACCCAGATTAATTCATACAAATATAATTATTGTCAACATACTTCATTGGCATGATTGATAGCAACATCTGGTATAAACAGTGCAGTGGCAAGATACAACGAAGAACTAAAGAAAATTAGCATAATTGGTGCCAATAGGTTAAACACAGTATCATATCATGCATGTCTTGCGCTTAAATGTGGGAAGAAAGAAATTATGGGGGAAATAATTAAAATTATGAATGGAAAGGTTAGTTACATGCAAGAAATTATTGTACTGCATATCACAACTAGCAAAACTAAACATGATACCAGTTGAAGTTATAAATGAAAAGCAGGTGGCGACTTTAGGTAATGGCAGTAAAAATACAAAAACTCAGTAGAAAGAATGAAGTGGTAATACTTCAGCACAATATACAGCAGCTCCAAAAAGTTTTGGTCTAAAAGCACTGATGATGAAAACTAAACTGTGTTTCCATTAGTGTTATAAATGTTCATTCACAATACTACTTCTAACACATGACAAAAACAAATATGCCATAATGTTTTAATGGGGTAAATAACTCATATGCTTTGCTGCCACCAAATAAAGTACTGGTCTTTTATGATAGTGTGCACTGCTCCCCAAGTGCATGAGGATATGGAACAGCATGTCTGGTAGTATGCAGCAGGCAGCACTGTGTCTTACAACAGGCATATAGAAGAAATTGAAGGAAACAACTGAAGAAGAAAGGAGTATAGCGGTACATTTATTTGAAAATGGAAATGCATTCAGAGATAAATGAAACCATTTCAAGACCTATTGCTACTATTAAGGATACCCATCTGTGTAAAAAGGCTAAAAATTTCAGAAATTGTCAAAAATGGATTTTTGTTTTATCAAATAGTTTAAATCTTCTGCTTTATTTTGATATGCTTTTTATAGCCTTACGGCCTTTTTAACTATGTCACATGGCCGTCTAACTGATTGCCTGTAAGTGGTCGTGTCCATTTAAATCCATACAGTTCCATTATCCTTGCTATGACTTCAAACTTAGTTTTTCCATGTTTTTATTTTAACACTATTTGCTCTTTAAAATGCTCTACACGATGCAATTTGAAGTACTTATGCATGAAATTTGATGTATCTGCTTAGAAATAACATTAAAAAGAAATAATGAGATCATTTTTTCATAACGTGAATAACTGATGAGTAATTAAATATTAAAGTTTACATTTCGAAATTTAAATGAAAAAAATTATGAATTTAAACTTTAAAATTTATTT
Organism: Tenodera sinensis; assembly: GCA_030765045.1. NCBI lineage: Eukaryota > Metazoa > Arthropoda > Insecta > Mantodea > Mantidae > Tenodera > Tenodera sinensis. The sequence continues at coordinate 61,958,074 of CM060974.1, read as the reverse complement.
CTATCCAAACTAATAACAAGATTAAAAAATTATCTCATCAATTTGCTAACATTCTATTACAGGACATAACTGAAAATTATTAAGTTTTTCAAATCAAAATTGCATCATGGGGAACCATTTATAAAAATATTTTTAAAAATGTAATAAATGTTTGCAACTAATCTGACTAAATGTATGAAATTTAGCACAGTTACTCCTCACTATACAGTGACTGTTGTGTTAAAATTTCAAATCAATCCAATGAAAACTGTAGATTTTCAAAATTTCACAGATGAGCATCCTTAAAAGCATTGTGTATAGGTATAAGAAAACAAAAACATTGAAATATATGCCAAGAGGTGGCTGTCCTAAACTATGTAAGGGAGACAAAAGAGCAATAGAAAAGTAACCAGAAACCCAAAACTTAGTGCTCCAAACATAGCAGCAGAAGCTGCAACAGAAATGGCATTAAAATTGTCATGACAAACATTCACAAATATCCTTTACAGCAGTGGTTACAATGTGGAGAAGTGGCCCTAGAAAACCTAACATCAATAAGGTGAATAGAAGGAACAAGCTTGCCTATGCTAAAAAACAGAAATGACACCTATGAATTTTGGAAAAACATTTTCACTGATGAGAGCCAATTTTGTATTTTGAAATGAAAAGGGCGAATGACAGTGTGGGGCAAGAAGAATACTGTGCTAGATTTGAGGAATCTCACACCTAGTGTAAAACATGGGGGACAGTTCTCTGACTGCATGAGGTTGTGTGAGGACAATGGTGTAGGAGCTTGTATTATTGATGGTACTATGGATCACAGAGTGTACATTAACATTTTAAAGTCTCCTCTTCCTCAAAGTGTGGAAAAAATGAACCTTCCTGGCAATTGTATTTTCACTCAGAACGACCCCAAGCACACAGCTTTGAAAATATAGGAAAACATGAAATATCCAAAAAGAATGTCTTGAAAAGGGCCTACTGTGTGGAAGGAATTTGCTGCAGAAACAACAGAATTGCTAGTGAAACCAATACCTAGGAGATAAGGTAAAGTTATCAAGAGGAAAGGCGGGCTTAATAAAGTACGGAAGTGAGCAAAAATGTGCAGGAACTTTTGTTTCCTTATACACAGAACCATATTTATTTATCATTGATGGAAAGAAAACATTTTAATTTCAGCTTACTGTTTATTTCGAACTGAAGAAAGTTCATGTTTTTCATAGTTTATATTACATGTGTATACACATTCAAGCAGTACAATTGTCTGTACTCAGTATTATGTTTACTCCTTATTCTATGCCTTCAAACCTGAAATTTATGATCACACCAAAACCTTTTGGAGTCACTGTACAAAGTGCAAGAAATAAGAGAGTTAACCTGGAGATACTTGTAAATAGCAAATTAAATGATGTGGATATTATAACATTCACAGAACACTGCTTGAGAGGGCAAAATCCAGTATTGTAAATTTAAAGGGTATTTACTGCGTAGTTTTTACTGTAGAAAAGAAAAAGTAATGGGGGAGCTTGTATATTTGTAAAGAACACATAGACTACGAGAATATTAATACCTTTGAGCGTTCAGTAAATGATGAACATTTTGAAATGTGCATGACCAAAATAACTAAAGGCAAAGTTGTAATAATATGCACATATAGAAACACAAGCAGCAATGGAAATCAAGCTATTGACAAATTAGAAATACTGTTAGATTTGTACCAAAGGAAACAAATAAATATAACTATTATAGGTGACTTAAATATTAACTTAATGCAAAATATAAAGAAAATTTCATACAACAGCTACTAAATAATGCTATGGAAGCTGTAGTAACTAGTGCTGCAAAAATGCAATTCATCAGACAATAATAAATACAAAACACACTGATTACAATATTGAAATTATTGATAGTGGCATAAAAGACCATCATTGACAGAATTTTACAGTTGCACATAAATTAGAAGATACACATCAGAAAAATAGCAATAATAATAGGTATCGTATAAGCAATGTACTGGAGGTGAAAACAAACATCACCTGCAATTCTTAATTTCAAAGGAAGACTGGGAACAAGTGTATGCAAACTGATGTAAATGAAGCATTTGAGAATTTTCAAAATATGTTTAGCTATTATAATAGTACTACTCGTTGTTAGCTAATGCTGGATTTCTGACAATGAAGTCATTAATCCTCTTGCTCTCCAATATTTTTCACTGATGGATGGGGTGCTAGAAGTGGCCGGGCATATTTGAAGGTGGTCTCGGTCCATTTCCTCTTGCAGATCACATAGAGGACAGAGTGGAGAAGAATATATCCCAATTCTGTTTAAATGTTTTGTCAGACAATCATGTCCCATGATCAACCTGAAGGTTGCAACTGCCGTTTTTCAACGATACTCAGGAATTACTGTTTGAATCTTTGGTAGTTCCCATCTTTTATTTTTTGATGTTTCATAGTAATATTTTGCAATACTTTTTTTCTATTCAGGGTTGACTAATCTTTTAGCTGCTTAAAATGGTAGATTAACTATAGATTTCTGTATACTGCCGATACCCTTTTTAGCAAAAAAATCAGCTTTCTCATTACCAGTCAGTCCACAATGAGCTGGTATCCATTGGAAGACCAGGTGTTTTTGAAGTGCGGTTAGATGGGTTTTCCAACATTCTATAATTGTTTGGTTTTTTGGTGACAACTTGGAAGTAATTGCTATAATTGCTGCCCTGGAATCTGAGAGAATAACTGCTTGATTGAAATGTGAAATTCTATACAAGAGATTTTGTAGGGCCATTTGAATTGCTTCAATTTCTTCATCGAAGTTTGTAGTTCCATAACTTAAAGATTTGTAATAGGAAAAGAGGTGACACGTGACTCAGCCCCTGCTCCATCTCGGTTTGATATCAATGATCCATCAGTACAAATATGGAGTCATTCATGTTCTGGAAATCTAGTATGGATTGTCTCTAATGCCAATAATTTTAGAATACTAGTTGGAGTATCACTTTTCTTAACTTCTTCTGTCAGGTGCAAATAATATGTGATGTCTAATGTGTCGGATTGACTTTATATATGAAGTTTTCCTTTGAATTAGGAAGGTGTACATTCTACCTGATGTCTTGAATTTTGGAAAGAAAGCTCTCCTGAGTCTTTACTGTATGTGTAAAATTTCTCTTGTGCCATGTATTGAATGGGAGTGTGATCAACTTCTTTTGAATACGAGACACTTTTTCTATTTCATATTCAATGGGGTATTGGTTGGTTAGTATTTCCATAGCTGCTTTTGGTGTGGTTTTGATAGCACGTGTAATTAGTCTCAGACTTTGGTTATGAAAGATTTGGATTTTTTTTTTTGTTGTATTTGCTGTTACAAGGACTTCACTGCAGTAACTAAATAATGGCTTTATATATACATTGTATGTTGTGTTAAGAGTTGCTCTGAAACATCCCCACTTCATTCCTGTTAGACGCTTTAACAGTGAAAGGCGCCTCTCTGCTCTTTGTATTAGATTTTCTATTTGTTTGGTCCATGTAAGTTTGGTATCAAATGTAACTCCTAAATACTTTGCTTCCTTTGTTTCTGGTAATTGTTGTTTTCTAGTGCCTTGCATCTGGCAATGAAGCCATTAGCATTCGTAATTTCCAATACTTTTGAACTGTAGTTTCTTCTGATCTTAATGCTTCACAGGTCTTCAAGTGGTCTTCGTTCATTTCTGCTGGATCGTTAAACAGGATACATATTGGTGAGCCTGAGATACCTATTTTTTTATTCTGGTAATTGTTGACCCTCAAAATTTAGTTGTATTTTTAGTGGTTTTTTTCTTAGTGAAAAGATTTGGCAGTTTGATTTTGTTGTATTAACAGTCATTAAATTTTGTTTGGTCCACTTTTGTAGGTTGTTTAAGGATTGTTGCATGATTTTGTCTAATTCTGTACTTTTGTTTTTTGGTTTTGAAGTCCACATTACTAAGTCATCAGCAAATAGTGCACACTTCACACATGATTCTTGTATTTGCTGTGGCAGATCATTAATAAATATATTAAAAAGTGTAGTGATGAGCACTGCGCCCTGTGGTAAGCCGCGGTGTACTGGTTTATATGTAGATATATTTCTTCCATATTTGATAGCAATAAAGCGTTGTGTTAGGAAATGATATAGCCATGAAAACATTGGACCTTGTATCCCTATTTTTTTTTTTTACTTTCTTTAGCAGTTTTGTTCTACATATAGAATCATATGCACTTTGGGAATCAATAAAAATTGATACATTATCCTCTTTTCTATTGAAGGTGTCTTTGATTTCTTGACTGAGAAGTAAGACTTGTTCATTTGTAGAGTATAGTACTGCTATACCTTTGTGTTTACAGGACAAACCAGCTGCAAACTGGATTAGGAAAGAAATACGTGCATCTAGTATAACTTAAAATTTCTGAGTAACTGAGTAACAGAAACAGGAGTATGAAAATTATTTAGGGCATACTATCAGAGATATAAAAAGATTTATAATCACATCATAAAAGCTGCTATAAAGCTTCGCAATGATAGGTTAATAGCTAACTTAAAGAACAAGTCATAAATGTCATAGAATATTAACAAATGTAACAATTCAATCTTTTCATAAACTCAACACATATGTTAATCCAATGGCATTTATTCTAATCAAATCATTAAGGGGCAAAAATTACTGAAACATCTTCTATGGAAGTGAAAGTTTGAAGGGAGAGGATTTTCTTGAAAATGGGTGTATTACATATGTAGATGATGGGAAATCTTGATATGTACCAGAATTTAATTTCTGAGTTATCCTCACTCTCAATTATTTTTCTAAAAAAGCTTATTTTCCATTCATGGGGCTTCAAGACATTCTGGCTGAAATCTTTAGATTGAATGTGCGGGTGGAATATAAAATTTAGTATAGCTATGCAGTCCCAATAGTAAAACTCTTTTGTATTTCATACACCTTTGTATAAGGGTCTAAAAACCAACAAAGTGTCTGTGGATTCAATTATGCAACAAACTTCAATATGTTATTTGATGTATTGATTACTACATTCCCATTTCTATTAGTTCAAGAACATGAGACATCTGCTACAACATAATGGTGATGGTTATTTAAGAATTAAAAGTAAACATAACACAAAAAGCACAAGGCTTGTAATTGTAAAGAGTCATGTCTTACCTTGAAGAATTTACTGGAGGTAAGTCCCCATCCTGTAATAGAATAATTCAAATGTTCAGTTTCACATACTCATCTATGGAGGGTACAGAGTGCTGCACTACTACATAATTAAGTATAAATGTACGTAATCATGCTAAGATATTAAATTATTTAAAATAATTATTTTCATTTGTTGTGCCTGAAACATTTTAGTTTACATGCATGTCAATGTTTTCTAACACAAAATAAATATAATGCTCTCTTGTATCCATTGTATGCTAAGTAAACATTAACAGTGGACAACAGGAATAAATCCTTTAACATGGTAATACTTTATGAAATTTATAGAGATGCCTTTGCATGCAAGGATTTAAAGAAAAATAGTACATATTAATTTCTGGAGGAGTGATTGACAATTTAAGCACACATATTCCCTCTTTTATCTACAACAATTGTAATCAATATTTTCTAAAGCTTTCAGTTCTACAATTTCAATCCTATTGCACCAATATGACCTTGTATAATAGAATACACTTGGCACAGATTATACAGGGTGGCCCCCTAGAATCTCCCTGATTTTAACTTACTTTTAAAACTTCTCTGTGACAGATAGTCTTTTGGTTTGAAGTGTAATTTTGTGAATGAAATTGTGTCAATCTTCAGCAATTAACTTCCACATTTACTGTGTACATTAGAATTTCACTAGTCCGAGATAATGAGGATGAGGTTGCTTTGAATTTGGGATAACTTGGACTGCACAGAGCACTAGGACAAATCATAGAAGATGAACTAAAATCAATAACTCAAGATAAAGTCATTTACTGTAAGGTTTTAAAGTATGTCTGTTCTACCTGAATTTGCTGAATGCATTTGAAACAAAAAAATTGTCTTGTATCCCCTTTCCAGATACATGTTTCTCCACAGTGGAGGATTGTCAGCAACAACTTTCTTGAAAGTAAGATTTTCTTAGTAATTGCACATGTGACCAAAAGTACACCAAAGGCATATATGGAAAAACTACAGTGGTTGTGCATAGTATCATAAATCCTCTGGTCTAAATGTTCAGACAGTTATAAGTGAATCAGAATGATCTCGCTTTGTTTCACTAATTGAACTGTTATAATAATAGGCGTCTTTAACTTGTCTGCATAACTACAGAATGTTACATTTGAATGAATTATGATAGACAGAGAACGAGATGACAAGATAAGTGGCAGAACGTTTAGTTTGCACACCAGCCAATCCTTTGTCACATGGTTTTGTTTACAACTCCTTTAAACTTAATGCGAAACACCTTAGTTGAATCCTGACTTTATTTTGGAAGTCATTTTGTCACAAAAGTGACAAGTCTGTTGCCACAATATATCCCCTGAAACCATGACCTCAAAGCTCAGGCATCCTGTCGGTCTGGGTGGGTTAATTGGTTAGACGCTGGCCTGCTGACCCCAAGATCACAGGTTCAAATCTGGCCCAGACCAATGATTTTTAAGTATGGTTAGAAACAACAGCTCCATGTCGGTAGATTTAATGGAATGTAAAAGAACTCGTGCAGGACAAAGTTCCAGCACACAAGCAACACTGATCTGACCCTGGCAATTGACAGTGTCATTACACAACAAAATCATTTTAATTTCTTTCTCAGGCATCCTCATAAACTGCCACAATGGTAAAATGAAGACTAAACCCTTCTCACTGCTACACACATTTAACTTGGAATATGTGATTCACTTTCTGACCAGATTTCATAAGAATGCTGCTGTAGATAATATTTTTCTATACTCAGAAATAGTGATCAGTATAGCTATAAATTTAAAGTACTGTGTAAAAATTTGATTTCTCACACTTATGCTATTATCATTTGAAGTTATTTTCCACCAGAAAATAATAAACTTATCACAGATAGTGAAGGTCAATCCTTAGATTGTTTAAGTATGACAAAGTTCTGTGCAAATAAAAGAAATGCCTTAGTATATAACACAATTTATGACCGAAATAATACACCACACTGTACTCCATATTGTGAAATGCTTAAACAAGTAAAGAATGAAGCAAACAGAAGGTTTTACTCACTAGCTATTGATGAATATAATAAGAAAACCAAAGCAATGAAGAAGCATATATTGCCATCAAGCAATAATGTCCACTCAACTTTACAAAATAGTTAAACAGAATATATTTTTATATTTTAGTAGTAAGAATCAGTACAAAAAATGCATTATAAGCCGATTTTAATTGTAAAAATATATATATAATATATTGTGCAACATTAATTATATATGTTTATAATTAATGTTGCACAATATTTATGAGAAAAAGAAGCAAAAGTGATGCACCTTTTTCTGCAACTTACCTTAATATCATCATTAATACATGAATCTGCTCTTTCTAACCACCAAGCTTCTTCTTTAACATCTATCTTGGTTTCCATTTTACCTTCTTTGATAATTTCATTGCATCTCAACAGATGGGGTTCTTCATTCTGTGAATATGTGTTATCTTCAAGTTTTGATTTGATATCACTGCTACTTGTAACTGTTTCAATCTTAACTTTCACACCATGTTTGATAAAAAGCTCTCTCTCATTCTGTGAACTTAAGTCCAGAAAAGAAGACTCCTCTTTGACTTCTTCTTTAATATCCATTTTACTATGGTTACTGTATTTGAACAGTTCTGCTCTTACACTTCAGTAGCAAGTCTGTAGAAAAAGAAACACATTATTAATAACATCCATGAGTTTGCTTCCAGATAATTGAAACTACATTACATTTCAACAAAGTAAAGTAATACAAAGTAATGATGGCAATTTGGTGCAATTTGTTTAGAATAAAATGTTTAACATTCAAAGATCCATATCTTCATTATGGCTATTTTAATCTGAATCTAATGTGTGTTATTAAGGTAAAACATGCTTTAAATTGCATCATTCTTAAAGGAATTTTATAATCTTGCACACAAAGGAGCTCACCGGGAGGACTAAAAAGTTAAAATGGATATCTTACTGATTTTATGCTATTCTTAGGGACAAAATCTTCAACTTCAAATACTATAGGTAGAAAAGCAAGTAGAGAAAGCTGTGTGAATACAAGACATTAATTACATTTTTGTTTCAATCGTATAGAAAATTGCATGAATTCTTTGTAGAAGGGGGAGTAAAGATACAAGAGAGATTGATTTAATTTAAAAGGTGAGTTAATTAATAACACTGAACAACACTTACAACATATTTTTCCGGGACACATTTCGAAGGTTAACTTCCCTCCATTATCAACCTCCATTATTGTCCGGTTGATAATGGAGGGAAGTTAACCTTCGAAACGCGTCCCGGAAAAATATGTTGTAAGTGTTGTTCAGTGTTATTAATTAACTCACCTTTTAAATTAAATTAATTACAACAACACTGTTTTCAAACTTCTATGAAAGGAAGAGAGATTGAGTTTCTTAAAAGAAAAGAGAGGAGAGGAAACTGTGAATGTAATTCGCTGCATTTCAATCATACAAAATTATACGAATTTATATTGCAGGGCATGTAGAGAACGACTTGTGAATGTGTAAAGTTAAGCAAAAGTGGCTAGAGGAAACCAAGAGAATGTAATATGGTGCATTTCTATTTCAATCTTCACAATTGTATGAACTGTATGCTCAATGGTGGGCAATGGACATGTAAATGAGTTACATAACAGAGGTGTAGAGAAAACTATGTGAATGTAATGTGCTGCACAGTAAAATGGATGGCATTAAAATCTCCACTTAGATGTCACAGTTTGCACTGTGATCGGTCAACAAGTACATTTAATGAATTGTACGTTGAAGAGCTAGTAGAGAAGAACATGGGAATATGTTCATAAGGGAAAAGTGACGAGAAATTTATGCAAATATATTTTGCATTTGTATTTCTATCATATAGAAAATGGTATGAATTATATGTTGAAGAGCTAGCAGAGAAATAAATGTGACTGCATTTTGTAAGTGGGTAGAGCAAACCATGTGAATGTAAGATAGACTTGTATTTCAATCATAGAACATTGTATGAATTGTATGCTGGAGGGCGAGTAGAGAGAGATATGTGAATGTGTTGCATATAAGAAAACTGAGTAGAGAAAAGCATGTGAATAATATGTTGCATAGTAAAATCAATAGCATATAACATTCTATGAAAGAAAACTTACCTGTGCCAATTTTCATGGTGATCAATCAACTGGTGTTCAAGTTTATCAACTTCTTACATACCAACATCCATTTTATATGCATAGACAGTATGACTGGTAAGTTGAAGAGCAAGTAGAGAGGAACATGTGAATGTGTTACATAAAAGAAAGGCAAATGGAGAAAACCAAGTGAATGTAATACATTGCATTTGTATTTCATCATATGGAAATTTTATGAACTGTATGTTGAAGGGCGAGTACAAAGGACATGAGTATCTTTTGAGTAAAAGAAAAGTGAGCAGATATCTGTGTGAATGTAATACGTTGCATGGTAAAATAGCATTAAATTGTTCTCCATGAAAAATGCACATCGATGCCAAATTTGATGCTGATTGCTCAAGTAGTTAAAAACACTGAATGCAGCACAAGTGCACCAGCTGAAGGAAGAACAATGATCCAATGGGGTGGTTTTGTCCTCAGCTGCTTTGCCAAGCAAATACTTGTTTAATATCAGAGTTGAGCATTCTCTTTTCATAAACAGAAGATAGTTGTTGACAATTTTAACTTTTTGAATTAGTAAGCAGTAAATAACACTGTATAAACAGGATATATTGAAATCAACCAGGCTCAGTTTGCATGCATGTTAGACTAGATGTCACAGTTGGTCAGGGGCTTGACTACTGACACCATGGTCACAGGTTCGAACCTCGTCCAGACCAATGCTTTTTAAGTGGGTTTAAAAGTGACAGTCCCACAGTAGATTTACTTGCAAGAAAAACAAATCCTAGGGGATAAAATTCTGACACAGTGCTGATATGATCCTGGTTATCGATAGCGACCTTCACAAATAAAAAATATTTTTTCTTAGTTTGCACACCATACATGTCTTCTCATGATATTCCTCTTGTGAGGATAAATCCTTTTATGAGAGATTATATGCCTAAATTGGTTTCTTATGTAATTTAGGTTCATTAGTATTGGTGGAGATTTAATAGTAGACCACTGAAGTTCGTGTTCAATAAATGTGACTAATATTAATGATATTACATTAGGAACTGCAATGAGAATGTTAATGGAAGGGGACAGTAAAATCTGCTAGTTTGGGGTTTAACTACTGACCCTGTGAATACATTTTGCCATAGCTTCACAGTTGCAGCCAAAAACTATCTTTGCTATGCTCTGTGGCATAGAGCTCTCAATCTCTTGGCTACACTTGGCAGCTTAGGACGCTCAATGTCTCAGCTATACTTGGTGACTTAGGGACCTGAATCTGACAGCAATGCTTTGCACCTTAGGGCAGTGCTGTCAAGGTCATAGACAGTTGAGGACTGTTCTGGGCATGTTCAGCGACCAGCAGGCAAAACATGACATAATACATATCAACACTAGAAAGATTATCACCTGTCTCCTGTTAACTTGCAGGTTGCTTGCGTCCATGGATAAAACCTTTCTTAGAGTGTGTATACCTTATGAATGTTGTCCTTCAGAATTGCCCACAAGGATACATAGCACAGATACAAGTTGGATCTACGAACGGGAACAGTACTTCTCACCCATGAATAGAAAACTACCTGACGTTTGTAATTAAAATTGATTAAAATAATAAAATAGTTTTAACTTTCTGATGATTAGGCTGAATTAGATTAAACCTACCGTAGCCCTTGGGTTAGCATTCTCAAACTGTGAAGTACACCATTTATGCACTTACATACCTCTTAAACATATTGCTACTTTTCAATCCTGGATATAAAATGTCAAATCAATTTTCAAATGAAAGAATAAATAAATCAGAGACTAATTACACAGTATTAATAATAGTGCTTTTAATACAAACTAGTATCATATATATCTATATTAATACAAATAGTAAATGGCAGCTTTTAAATCCTGTTATTCCTTAAATGGTTATTCTTAACTATTTTGATTAAACATAAATAACAGGATATTTATCTTCCTTTCTTAGAAGTTTGAAAACAGTGTTGTTATAGTCAATTTAATCTAACAGGTGAGTCAATTAATAACACTAAGCAACACTTACATTTGTAGGTGTTAGGAAACTACTGTCGTTAAACATGGACATTTTAGTGTTAAGCGTTTTCATAATGAATTTAAGACAATGTTACTGATAACCAAAGTAAAATACCACCTGTTACACATTTGTAGGATCAGTTACTTGGCATATTTTTGAATTGATACAATTTTAAAAATTTGGCTCAATAACATTACAAAGAGCTTCTAAGACTGGATCCGAAATTGCTACCCAAGAGTCCGTTTCTGTGGTGAGTGTTCAGGAGCTTCATTATAGAGAAACCCTGTTCACAGAGGTAGGTACTACCACGCAATGTCACACTTTTTGCTGTGTTGTGAATCAAATTTAGGATATGCCAATTGTCAAGTTTTTGGTAGAATTCTGTCAGTGCGTCTGAGCATGAATTGTCAAATTTCTCATGAAGGCAACGCTTACATTGTACTTCTATCAGCTACAGCTGAACTGTTGCATTATTTACTTTATCTATGTTCATTATGTCTTTGTATGTTGATTTTTTTTTAATGCAAGATACTGGTTGCATATTAGGTACTGAATACTACTGCCGACAACTTTGCACACAAATTGTTTTTCCCATTGGAAACATGCAAATCCAAATGACTCGTGTCTGTGCTCTTGGACGCAGCCATTGCTCTGCCTGCATCACATGGAAAACTGAACTGAACTGGTTTCTAATGTACTGGCCTGCTATGTCCAGGGCATGGCGACTGGCTCTCTACATGACGTTGACACTTAGGGCCACGATTGATACCACTGGCTTAGGGCACTAAATTGCTAAAGGGTTTGTTAGTCTCATATTGGCAGCTGTGCTGTTGTGAGTCAGATAGGGAGTACATAAAGAAATGGGGTACCAGTTGCAGTATATACCTGATTATCATTGCAGCATATTAAATGACTGCTATATCTTCTATAAATCCACGATCTTGTTAGTTTGTAACAGCAGATAAGAGAGCATCATGTGACACATTTTCAGTGCACCAAGTTTCCTAAACACCAGACTCCTTTGCCTTGTGAAGTACAAATATTTTAAGAGGTAGAACTGGAACTTAAAAATTCAATGCCACAACTGGGATTTGAACCACAGACCTTCCGCTTGCCGGGCGGACGCTCTACCTCTGAGCTATTGTGACAAACTGCCAGAATGACATTAAATTCTCAAGCCAGTTCGTATTTCTCCTGGTAAACCACAAAGGCAGTCTCACATCAGAAACAATTACCCCAATGGTGACTTACTATTGCAAGTACTTTATATCCCAGGATTAAATAACCTTCACATGGTAATTATTATTTATTTATGCCAACAAACTTACTGTTGGTGTTTTTAAACACACAAGCCGTGTGTGGGCAAAGTTTAAGAGGTAGAACTGGAACTTAAAAATTCAATGCCACAACTGGGATTTGAACCACAGACCTTCCGCTTGCCGGAAGTTGTTTCATCATGTGACACATGTTCAGTGCATCAAGTTTCCTAAACACCAGACTGCTTTGCCTTGTAAAGTAAAAATATTTTGTTTAACCCTTAAATAGTAATATCTGTCTATATAGGTGTCTATGTTACCATGTTGGTGTAGGTTGGCTTCATTGATCTATTTTAGTCATGTCCATTTAGTTATTTGTCAGGTAATATTTGTCTGTGGGAATGGTGTAATGTGTTGAGCTATCTGTCGCTTATTCTGGGCACTGTCATCAATAGTGTTGACCACACATAGCGCTTAAGACCAATATTCATTACATGTTTGCTTTTATTTTGCTATTGTATTTCATTTGTGAACATTATAACATTATAATATACTTCATTTGCATTGTATATCTATGTAAGCAAACTTATTTGGTTTTACTTTTAGATGTCAAGTACAGCTAATAAAATGGTACCTATGGCTTCACTGCAATATGAAAACAATGATGCAGAATGTGACTGATGATGCATTTGTTACTGAAACAGATCACCTCTCAGAATCCAGCCATTAATCTGAGTATGAGCCAGGTTTGGATGATTTATAAGACTGTTTGACTGATTTCTCAGGCCTGATTTTACCTCCCAAAGATTGCCCACACACAGCTTGTGTGTTTAAACACATCAACAGTAAGTTGGTTGGCACAAAGAAAATAACTATCACCATCTAAAAGTTATTCAAACACCGGACATAAAGTACTTATGAGCTTAAGTCACTCTTGGAGTACTTATTTCTAATGTGAGATTCCCTTGTGGTCTACCGGGAAAATGTGTATAAGTTGCGGAATTTAATTTCATACTGGCAAGTTGCCATAATAGCTCTGTGGTTAAGAGCAGCCATGTATGAAGCAGAACATTTGTGATTGATTATCTAAAATGTCAAACATTGCAGTGATACATAGGGTATTCAAGTTTACTTCCAAATAAATCATGTGGTAATAGTGAATTATGCAGCAACACATACCTGGAACTAAATAACTTGTGCCAGAATATGCTAGCAGGATCGTTATTCAACAGGACAATGGCTGCCCACTCGCCCAGTTTCACAGTTTTGCTTTCCACAACAATGCCTGCCTGCCGATAGTGAAAGGTGGATCTCTATAATAAGATTATCAGTTTATTTAACCAGTATTATGTTCCAACTGCCCTAGAGCCTGCAAGTATAATGTGTGTGCGTGTGTAACACAACATAAATCCAAAGATTAACACATCAAAGCAAGTGCTGAGCAATTGTCCCTAAGGTAAAAATCTGCCAACAAGACCTTAGAAGTTAAATACTACATATAAATGCAACATTAAAAAATTAACATGTATTTTCTTCACATGTAAATGATCCTTTCTCTTGTCCCAATCCTTTAAAATAAATAACTAATAAATTTATGGATAATAATTGTGAGAAATGTCAAATATGACAAACGTATCACTTTCTTGTGTGCTTTGCGGTGAATTACTTCCTTTAAAATAAACATGCATTTGTGTAACATGCAAATTATCCTTTCTCTGTCCCTACCCTTTCAAATAAATAAATATTAAGCAGAGCTGTAGTTACACCAGACATTGGCAGGTCAGTTATGTTGTATGACAGTAGTAATTAGAACCACAGTGACAGACTTTACCTCCTTTAAAATAAACATACATTCGTTTAACGTGCAAATTCTTCTTGTTTCTTTGAAATACATCAATTAAAAATAATATTTAATGAAGCTGTGGTGAGACAAGAGAGTTTTGGGTGCTGAGTTTAAAGCAGTCACATTGTATGTCAAGCAGTGTTGGGGGAACCGTCTTGCTCAGAGCAAAGTTGAAAAGTGAGGTTATCATGCACATGCAGAGTGATCAGTATTACCCTCATTCTCAAGGTTTGAAATCATGGGAGCAGTAGAGATTTCCCCCTCTCATTAAACAATTTGCCCAACTCATCAAAGAAGGATTTCTTCCCTGCCATGACGTACTTTTCCCTTTTTATTGCAGGTATAAATTACTACTTCTTGAAAATAGAAGAGGCAGAACACTTTTGATGCAGACTGTAAATGGTACAAGTGTGACTTGTGCACTGATCAATAAACAATTCTCAGGTTCATTAGTTGTACTGGCATTCAGGGTCACAATTCCAACAATGATGATTGCAGCTTACAGTATTCAGTTCAGTTTCTTGCAACTTACTGTTTTATTGTTCATCAGCATAGATACATTTATGACAAGAAAGCGATTGGTTACGGAAAGTAATGGCAGTGATGTAGTCCAGTTCAAATCTTGGGCTGCAGCTTCAAGTAGGTATATGAATATTACAGCTTCTCAGGTAAAAACTGCAACATTGGAAGTGACATGTGTTAGCGAAAATAGTGAAAGTAAGTGCATTACACTAAACGGGGAGTGTGTGGACAAAACTATATTTGAAAGATGGAAAACAAATTGCCCCTGACGTTCATCAAACATATTCCTGCACTGTTCAGAAATACAAAGTCGCGGTGCTCTTAAAAACAGTAAAATGCATATTGCTACTGCTTCTACGTTTTATGTACATATATAACACACCAATGCTACTACCACTGGTATTACTACCATTATTGCTATAAATATGACACAATCTCCTACCCCACCGCCCTCCTCGCCAGAAAGTCTAATTCGGACACTGCTCATTCTTATTGCTATTTGAGTAACGTTATGAGTTTTCATTACCTACCTTTAAATAAACGTCATTCCAACCTTAATATTGGTCGATAGTCACCATACTGTATTTCTTCATGTGTGCAGGAATTTAAATACAGATATGCAATAGTTTCACTTCTAGCATTTATGAATGCTCGTATATTACGCAACGGTTGTTGTACTAAATACTAAATTATTTGGTTAACAACTTAACGCTAAACCGAACTCTGAAAATTCTTTCCTTCTTCATATTGGTTTAACAGTGCTAAGTAAAGTTGCGCATGTTGAACATGGTGTGTAATCCATATGGCCCTGGCGAGGGATTGCTTTCTTGTGCAGATTAAATGGCCGGTGACTTGGCGTCTAAGAAAATTTGTGGAACACGCAAGAACCCAATTTCGGACTATATACAAGGCTAGTATGTTCACAGGTAAGATATATAAGTACCTTTAATTTAATGAAAGTTACTTTTCTAGTTTTAAACCCTTGGAGTTGTGAGTTAAAAACATTGTGTTATTCGTGGGTAACAGTAGGGTACTTGTACCTGGCCGACATATATGTTCTCTACTATCTATTCATTCTAAGGTTGACCCGCGCGAAACTGAACCCAGGTGGCCAGTGCACAGTTGTAATGTATCCTTCCGCCATTCGCGCCAGAAATAGTCCCAACACAACCACGTGGTGAGTGCATGCGGTACGTAATAGAAAGGAAATTATACCTTATTCCGCCAATTTAAAGAGTGACTAACATGTAACTAGAGACAATAAGATTGATAGTTACAACAAAATAAGCGATGCACATGTCATAATTATAATAATTAACTTTAATAAAAGGTGGTTCTTCTAAAATTAGGCAAGTCTGGACCAGCATTAACCTGTTGTAGCACTTTGTCAATTGTTGGCGGTTCATTTTTAAAAAAGAAATTGTGCACTGTGACACGAATTGCGTTTTTAACAAACTCGTCACAATCTTGCATGGCGTATTTTACACGCTATCGTTTCCCCCGGGTGTAACCACTTTTCCCGTTTAAGCTTTTTCTTTACGAGCACTGTTTATACTGGTACTCGAAACACTGGTGAACTCAGAATTTAATTTCACTACTTCTTTGATGGGAACAGTTGGATATTTCTCACACAACTTATAAGACACGTTCAACACTATTGTTTTTTCATCACTAGTCAATGGTTTTCCCGTCTTATGCTTTACATAAGTCGACGAAGACGCAAGAGCAAATTCACCGCGACCGTCCGCCATGATTCTAAATAGAAACTGCTGCCGTAAACAATACTCGGATATCAGGTTATTACACGAGTTGCATGTTGGCACTTGCAGCTCTGTTATCAGTATACATCAGCGTTAATCAACCTCTTAGGTATTTGTGTAGAATATTATATCATTTAACGATAAATTCATTCTAAAACTCAGATTACTAGGATGGGACTACTTCCCTGCACGCATTGCTACCGTGTTGTACAACGGTGCACTGATCACGTGGGTTTGTTTTGACGCGGACAAACCTAAGACTGAACTTGGTATAGACAGCACAGGGTGTGCGAGAGAGAGCTACGCAATTCCTAACCTAATTTCATGAATATTAAGTTTATGACGCTTTATTTGATGGGGCTGGGTATGATATTTTTTCTTGAATCAACACTTTCGTTTATTGCATACCTATTTGCTAAACCACTTCACGTTGCCTTTCGCGCATTATATCGCACAAGTTGTAGTCATACACGTAATTGACAATAACTTGCAGTCATGATATGGGAGTTATATAGGTAGTTATAGATATATGATTAGAAAGTGACGTCACTCTAAAAGGACGGTGGGTGGCTCCAACGACTGTAAGAAGACAACATTATGTTTTTAAACGAGTACTTGTCAACTCAAGATAACTTAGCACCTGCTCAGGATTCACAAATGTAAGTATTTCTGACGTAACAGAGTTTTTAGCAGATGTGCTATACTGACCTGTTCATTTAATCGTTTCCCTCATAACAGAAGTTTTAAATGAACACAAAGACTGAATTTAATTACGAGCATAAGTGTTCTGTGTAGACTGTGGTCCTGGAATTACAATTTAGTGCACACATGCATCATTCGTTTGCTGTACAAGGTGTGGACTTAATTAACCACAGCTATAGGGAAATATACTGAGGGCTCTAAGTTGTAAAGCTTAACCTGAGGGATTGTTTCTATAAGCAGAGGAGTATGATAGCGATGTCTGCAGATGTGAACTGGTGGAAAAGTGCATACCTGAAACATCAGTGTAACTGAAACCCAGTGATCTCCAGCTACTCTATGTTAACTACAGATATACCCTGATGCCCCACCACTATCCTGTACGAGGTTATAGGGGTTCCTATCCCCCCCCCCCTCCAATCAATATCAATTATTTAGTTCTTGTTTTATGCCACTGGAAAGCTTCACAAAGGGGCTGCCTTTTAGGTACTGTAATTGCTATTGTATTTCTGATAAACAATAAAAGCGTAAACAAGTAATTGGAAAAAGAATCAGTAAAATAAATTGTAATACTCACAGCAAAAAATTATTGATAAAATATTTGGCAGGTGGTGGATTAGGTATTTCAATGCATACTAATGTATCTGTCTAAATAATCAATATACTTGTAGTAAGTGTAGTAATGTTGTATGTTCTGAACTATTACATATCTACTTATAATGTTATAGTTCATTTTGTGTACAGCGAGTGTAAAAGGTGTTCGCATAGGAAATTTTGTTAAATACCTGGAGGAATAGGAATAAGATGTTGGAATAAACATGTAAATACCATACTCATGCCCAGTAATGCATGTGTTGTATTTGGTCATACTGTATATCACAAAACAAACAAATTAATATTCTCCCCTTCATATAAACAAATACTATTATTTCTTACAAAATGTGATCATACATCTACAATTTAGTAACACTGTTGTAAATAACTACTAGTATTTAATATTTTGCATGTTTCCCTTTCGGTTTTATAAGTGCCTCCAGTTTCTGTGGCATTGATTCTAATGGCTCTGTTGTTGTCTTTGGCTCAGTTAAGTCTTAATGTATGTGAAGTGCCTGTTTCAAGCCTTATTTACTGGGAAAGGTGTGATTTCTAATTTCCTGCTTCTAAACTGGCCGCAGGTGTTCTATGGGTTGATATCAGGTGCATGAACTATCTTCTGTGTATAAACAGAGAACGCTCAACTCTGATATCACTCAAGTATTTACCTGACAAAGCAGCTGAGGACAAAACCACCCCATTAGATCGTTGTTCTTCCTTCAGCTGGTGCACTTGTGCTGCATTCAGTGTTTTTAAGGCATTGAAACAGGTTGTTTCTGAATGGAAAATTAAGGAATGACAGGCAAAAATACAAACTATAGTAAAATGCTTTTGAAATAGTAAAACGTTTAAAGAAATAGCTGAAATGTTAAATATACCCACTTCAATCATTAAGAGCATCATATACAGGCATAACCAAACAAAAAGAAACAAAGAACAAGTCGACCAAAACAAATAGTTGTATGATTACTTATTTGGATGATTGTATAGGACCACAACACAGATGTGAAGAGTGACAATTATTAGCCATAGTAGCTTTATAAGTGATAACTCTTTGTTTTGTGGGAATGAAACTGTACTATGCTCTTGTTGTTCATCTAATTAATTTATGGATTATATATATAAAAATGGATGTGTGCATTTGTACGTATAACAGCTTGATTGATCATTGTAATATGTGGCACAGACATCCATTTTTTCATGGAGAAGTTCTTTTGCTATGCATTTTGCCATTCAATGTGTTACTTTCACATAGTATCTCTACTCGCTTTTCAACATACCAGTCATACAATCTATACATCCAAAACGCATGTGGGTATGTAAGAAGTTGATAAACTCTAACACCAGTTGACCATTACTATGAAAATTGGCATGTGGAGGTATATATGCTATCAATTTTACTATGCAATGTATTACATTCACATGCTTCTCACTACTTGATTTTCTTTTACGCAACACATTCACATATCCTCTGCTCACCTTTTAACACACAATTTATACAGTATTCAATAACTGAAATAGAAATGCCACATATTACAATCACATAGTTTTCTCTACTCACTTTTATGAAACACAATCACATTTCTTCCTATTATTGCCCTTCAAGATATAATTTATACAATTTCCTATTTCATTGAAATAAAAATACAATCTATTATGTTCACACAATTATCTCAACTCACTTTTACTAACACATGCACATGTTGCTCTGTATTCACTCTTTCAACATGTAATTCATAGAATCTACACATATAAAATGGATGTTCTTATGTATGAAGCTCATAAAGTGCAACACCAGTTGACCAAGCATCACAGAAATTTGCGCATTGAAGTGTTCTTTTTTTAAGGTGGATTTTATGCATTTTATTTTACTACACATCATATTACATTCACGTGCCTTTCTCTACCCACTTTTGTCTTATGTAGCACATTCACATATCCCTCTCTACTTGCCCTTCAACATACAGTTGATACGGTTTTTATGATTAAAATAGAAATGAAATGTATTACATGCACATGGTTTTCTTTACCCACTTTTGTTTTATAGAACACCTTAATATGTTCTCTGCCCATTCTTCAACTTACAATTCATACAATCTACTGGTTGATCCATCACAATGAAAATTGGTACATTGTGTTTCCTCATGGAGATTTTTACGCCATCAATTTTAGTATACACTGTATTGCATTCACATGATTTTCTCTGGTTCCTTTTGTTTTACACAACACATTTACATCTCTTTCTCTACTCACATAGCAAGATAGGTGCATATAATTTTGTATAATTAAAATGGAATACAACAATTACATTTACACAATTTTCTGTACCCACTATTATTTTATGTAACACAATCCCACTTCTAAAATAAGAACAGACTTAGGAAGTAAAAGCTTCATTTTCTTAGTAATGCTCTTGAAAATTCCAGATAATTGTTCCATGATGATGCCCATCACATTTTCAGTAGTCTATATAATACAACAATCACACTTGTTTCTTTACGGCCCCTTCTACAAAGAATTCATACAATTTTGTACATGATTGAAATAGAAATGCAATGTCATGCATTTACATAGCTTACTGTATTTGCTTTTCTTCCTGTAGTATTCAAAGTTTGTATGCCTATGAGCAGCATAAAAGCAAAAATCCATTTTACTTTGTCATCCTCGTAAGCATCTGTGTCCATATAAATAAGGAAAAATTGAAGATATTAACAGTGAAGCAACAAGATTCTAAAGTAAGAACAAATTAGAAACTAAAAACTTCACTTGTCTTAGTATGATTTGCTGCTGACCCTGGACACAGCTTGAAACCCAGGGTCAGCAGCAAATCATACTAAGATAAGTGAAGTTTTTAGTTTCTAATTTGTTCTTACTTTAGAATCTGTGTCCATGATTATAATATTGCTTTTGCAATATGCTTTAGTGTATTCATACATATGAGATTAAGAATAAACTAACCACAAGGAACATATGGATCTTTAATGTTAAAAACAGTACTATAAACATAATTAGCATAATTACTTATACTACTTTATGTTGTCTGTTGAATTGTAATGTAGTTTGAATTATCTGGAAGCAAACTCATGGATGTTACTAATAATGTGTTTCCTTTTTCACAGACTTGCCGCGGAAGCTTAAGAACAGAACTGCCCAAATACAGTAACTATAGTAAAATGGATATCAGAGAAGTCAAAGAGGAATCCTCTCTCCTGGACTTCAGTTCACAGAATGAGAGATATTTTATGAAAGACTCTGTGAGGAAAGTCAAGATTGAAACTGTTTCAAGCAGTGATATCAAACGAGAACTTGAAGATTCCACATATTCACAGAATGAAGATTCCATATCTTCAGAGAATGAAGAACATAATCTATTGAAATATAATGAAACCATCAACGAAAGTGAAATTGAACCCAAGATAGATGTGAAGGAAGAAGATCGGTGGCTGGGAAGAGAAGATTTATGTATTAATGATGATATTAAAGTAAGTTGTACAAAAAAGTGCATCACTTTTCCTTGTTTTTCTTATTAATACTGTGCAACATTAATTAAAAGAATAAACATTTTGTAATATAAATAAACATAAAATGCATAATTTGTACTAATGTACTTGCTAGTGTAATATAAAAATATATGCTATTAAACTATTTTGTAAAGTTGGGTGGCTTTAATACAACATAGGCCAACAACAGATCTTCATTTTCAATAGTTGTGTAAGCATTTTAACTCCTTAGAGTTACCATGTTACCATTTTTAGTACGTTCCACACTGCTTTAATTTTGTTATATTCATCAATAGTTAGTGAGTAATACCTTATTTTGGCCCCATTCATTGTTTTATTAAGTACTTTACAATATGCACTGTATTGTACTGTAATGTTCGGGTCATAAATTGTGTGAAATACTAAGAACAATTATTTATTTATGCCAAAAAACTTACTGTTGGTGTTTTTAAACACATAAGCCGTGTGTGGGCAAAGTTTAAGAGGTAGAACTGGAACTTAAAAATTGAATGCCTCAACTGGGATTTGAAGCGGAAGGTCTGTGGCTCAAATCCCAGTTGTGTCATTGAATTTTTAAGTTCCAGTTCTACCTCTTATACTAAGAACAAGTTTCTTTTATAACTTACTGGTGTTTTGCTCCTCACTGTAACTTTTCTATCTGACCTTAACCTTACCTTGGTCATCTCTTGTTCTCTTCCGACCCCAATGCTATTAAGGTTCCTGAGGGCTAGGGAGTCTTTATTTTTCCAACCTCTCCATTTCTCTATGAAATCTTAATCCCTAACATGCTGACCTGTCATGGCATGTATACGTCCTCTGATTGGTGATCAGAGGATATGGTCAGTGAATTTATTTTGATAATTCTCCCGATCAGGTCGGCGAGACCCATAAACCAACGACAGGTGTGGTCCTCCAGACATTCTGGGGGTTGTGAGAGAGCGATGTGACCGCCAAAACATAAAAATATGGTGCTCTCTAAAAAAGCGGTTACTATTACTGCTATTGCTCTCTTCAATATCATCAGTGAAAAATATTGGAGAGCAAGAGAATTAATGACTTCATTGTCAGAAATCCAGCATTAGCTAACAACAGTTTCCTTTATTTGCACAGGACTTCCTCATTCCTAAGTTATGTAAGGTTTTACCACTGTTAGCAATGACTGTTAGCAGCTGCAATGACTGTTTCTTAGGAAAAATAACTTCAAATGATATCAGCATTAAGTTTGAGAAATCATCAAATTGGTCGTATACTTCAGTGTTGATATAGACATAAGTACACTTTTCCTTGTTCAACAACAATTTAAATTTATTAATATGCTCATTACTAATTATTCTGTTATAATTTACTTTTCCAATTATCAGTCCTTTTCTTACCAACAATACCTGATCATTCTGATCTGACATGTGATTTACAATGAGAGTTAAATTATAATATGGAATTTTTTCTGCATTTAGAAGAATATTACCTATAGCTGTTGCAGTGCTCATATGAATTGTGGTGAGAAAGTGAGTCACATATTCCAAGTTAAATGTGTTTAGTAGAGAGGTGACAGTAGTCTTCATTTTACAACCATTCAATGTGTATCTGTTAAAATGTGCCCAATCTCTTATGTTAATGTTTTGAATCTAAATGTATAAGATGGTTCCCTTTAACTTATTTACAAATTCTTGAAAGTTCTCTGTGGGTGCACTATGTTGTTAAAATGATATACTATGTTACCTACCAGATTATATTTTTATTGTGTCTCATTTTAAATTTTAAACCATCCTTTGTTCATTACATACTTTTGTGCCTCTCTCCTAAAGCTTGTGAAGAGTTTTAGATGGACAAAGGTATATTCACACAACTTCTCTGTCATCCCTTCCTTTACATAAAGCAATTCAGTTCAACTGTAACATTCTATAGTTATTCTTATGCAAATACATTAAACATGCATGTTATTGTAATAGCTTAATTCATGAAACAGTATAAGCTCATTGAAATTTACTTGTAAATGACTTAACCATTATACCAGATGGTTTGTGATGCTATGTGCACTTGCTATAGTTTGTTTCCTGATGAGCATTTACGTTTTTTGCCACAAGTATTGATTTAATGACTTCAGTT
Organism: Tenodera sinensis; assembly: GCA_030765045.1. Classification (NCBI taxonomy): domain Eukaryota; kingdom Metazoa; phylum Arthropoda; class Insecta; order Mantodea; family Mantidae; genus Tenodera; species Tenodera sinensis. Next base: position 61,934,489 of record CM060974.1, on the reverse strand, counting down.
CATCTTTTATTATTTGTCTTACAATGCTCCATATGTATCCCCAATCCAAGGTAGCCTCAGTCAAGCAAGACTCGAATGTATGTAGTAAATAGGAAAGGCCAAAGGTTGACATAATTTCATTCACCAAAATATTGAGCTGAATATTTAGCTCAAAAGCTTTGAATTTTCTTGTCAGATCCATGTGTTCAAAATAATTATATTTAATTCATGCATTTATTTACTTAACTAGTAATAAAAACACTAAATGTAATCTATTGCAGTTCTATTTCCTTTCAAATATTTTTATTGTGTTTACTTTTACAATTAGTGTAGCCTCACACAAATTATCACTATTTCACTATAAACTTGTTTGGCTGCTCTAACTTTAAAAACTAGCCTCTCTATGCTCTGAAGGTTACTATCCTTGCCTCTGACTCACAGGACCCTCCTGTAGATTATATAAAAAGTCCTCATTTTGTTTCTGCTCCTCTTTTTTGAAGATAAGAGCATTAGGGTTAAAGCGAATCATGTGTTTTACAAGTTAATTACTATGTTATAGAATGAACCAGCTGAGGATGTTTATTCCACAAAACCAAGGTAAGTTATCAGTTTGATTCTTTGAGCAACAGACTAGATTTTCTATTAAATTTTCCTCATATTCCCTTTAGTGTTATGCCTAATGCTTTGCATACTTAATGATCACAGTGGAATTGCATCATTAAGTTGTGTCAGTAACTATCCCCAGACAAATTGTCTAATTTCCTGTTGGTGTTGTATATGGGACTGTTCACTGGACATAATAAGTATAACATAGTTATTTGATCAAGTTGTGCAAGTGACTCACGAGACACATTGTCATATTTCATTAGTGTTAGACATGGAACTGTTAACCAAACATAATGAGTATAACAGAGTTATTTGATCAAGTTGTATAAGTAACTATCACCAGACACATTATCATATTCCCTGTTAGTGTTAGATATGGAGCTTTTCACTGAACATGGTGAGTATAACACAGTTATTTGATTAAGATGTATAAGTAATTGTCACCAGACACATTGTCTTATGCCCTGTTGAAATATTGGTTCAGAAGAAGGAATTAAGATGAGGAAATACTGTTAAGAAGCGTTTGGTAGCACAAGCAAGAATAAAGGGGATAGAGACTTGGATATTTAAAATTCAAAAGATTTTACAGGAAGTAGGTAAGGGATCATGGTGGCTAGATAATGGAAGAATAGAAAAGGGATTCTGGAAAGAAGCAAAATCAAGAATTGAAGATATTGAAAACCAAGAACTATGGGCTAATAAGGAATGGATATATTATGGGGAGATATCCAATGGGTGAAAAAGAAGATAGTACTTGGCATTATATCTTCGATTGTGTCTAAAACCTAAATATTGGAGAGATGAATTCCTTTTGCTTAAGTGGGAAAACATACCAAATGAAATAAGAGGCAAAAGTATTTTAAATTTAAGATCAGAAGAAAATGTAATAAAACTGAAAATTTATTGGCAAGGTAAGACAAAAATGGCTTCCTGAAAATGGGAAAATTAATGAGAATAATTAGGAAAAATAAGATAAGGTATAAACGGAAACAAAAATATGTTGTTGTTAGCTAATGCTGGATTTCTGACAATGAAGTCATTAATCCTCCTGCTCTCCAATATTTTTCACAATGATATTGAAGAGAGCAATAGCAGTAATGGTAACGGTTTTTTAGAGAGCACCATATTTTTATGTTTTGGCGGTCACATCGCTCTCTCGCAACCCCTAGAATGTCTGGAGGACCACAACATTATATACATAACCCGGGTTGATTATAATGGGCCATGGGAACATGCAACTCTGAAAGGTCTATGTAAGATTTTTTATGTGTAATGTATACTTAATACTCAATAAACTTCAAACTTCTATTCTCTGTTAGTGTTACATGTGGAACTGTTCAATGAACCTAATGAGTATATCACAGTTATTTGCTCAAGTTGTATGAGTAACTATCACCAGACACATTGTCACATTCCCTGTTTGTGTTAGATATGGGACTGTTCAATGAACTTAATGAGTATATCACAGTTATTTGATCAAGTTGTATAAGTGACTATCACCAGGCATAGTCGGTCTGGGTGGCTCAGTTGGTTAGACGCTGGCCTAAGGATCCCAAGGTCGCCGGTTCAAACCCGGCCCAGGCCGATGGTTTTTAAGTGTGCTTAAAAACGACAGCTCCATGTCAGTAGATTTATAGGCATGTAAAAGAACTCCTGCGGGACAAACTTCCGGCACACCGGCGACGCTGATGTGATCCTGGCAATTGACAGCGTCGTTAAACAACAAAATAATTTTTTTTTTAATTCACCAGGCATATTGTCATATTCCCTGTTAGTGTTAGATATGGAACTGTTCACTGAACATAATGAGTGTAATACAGTTTGATCAAGTTGTATAAGTAACTATCACCAGACACATTGTCATATTCCCTGTTAGTATTAGATATGGAACTGTTCACTGAACATAATGAGTGTAATACAGTTTGATCAAGCTGTATCAGTAACTATCACCAGACACATTGTGAATTCCATGTTAGTATTAGATATGGAACTGTTCACTGAACATAATGAGTGTAATACTGTTTGATCAAGTTGTATAAGTAACTATCACCAGACACATTGTGAATTCCATGTTAGTATTAGATATGGAACTGTTCACTGAACATAATGAGTGTAATACTGTTTGATCAAGTTGTATAAGTAATTATCACCAGACACATTGTGAATTCCATGTTAGTGTTAGATATGGAACTGTTCACTGAACATAATGAGTGTAATACTGTTTGATCAAGTTGTATAAGTAATTATCACCAGACACATTGTGAATTCCATGTTAGTGTTAGATATGGAACTGTTCACTGAACATAATGAGTGTAATACTGTTTGATCAAGTTGTATAAGTAATTATCACCAGACACATTGTGAATTCCATGTTAGTGTTAGATATGGAACTGTTCACTGAACATAATGAGTGTAATACAGTTTGATCAAGCTGTATCAGTAATTATCACCAGACACATTGTGAATTCCATGTTAGTATTAGATATGGAACTGTTCACTGAACATAATGAGTGTAATACAGTTTGATCAAGCTGTATCAGTAACTATCACCAGACACATTGTGAACTCCATGTTAGTATTAGATATGGAATTGTTCACTGAACATAATGAGTGTAATACTGTTTGATCAAGTTGTATAAGTAACTATCACCAGACACATTGTGAATTCCATGTTAGTATTAGATATGGAACTGTTCACTGAACATAATGAGTGTAATACTGTTTGATCAAGTTGTATAAGTAATTATCACCAGACACATTGTGAATTCCAAGTTAGTGTTAGATATGGAACTGTTCACTGAACATAACGAGTGTAATACTGTTTGATCAAGTTGTATAAGTAACTATCACCAGACACATTGTGAATTCCATGTTAGTATTAGATATGGAACTGTTCACTGAACATAATGAGTGTAATACTGTTTGATCAAGTTGTATAAGTAATTATCACCAGACACATTGTGAATTCCATGTTAGTGTTAGATATGGAACTGTTCACTGAACATAATGAGTGTAATACTGTTTGATCAAGTTGTATAAGTGACTATCACCAGACACATTGTCATATTCCCTGTTAGTGTTAGATATGGAACTGTTCACTGAACATAATGAGTGTAATACTGTTTGATCAAGTTGTATAAGTAACTATCACCAGACACATTGTCATATTCCCTGTTAGTATTAGATATGGAACTGTTCACTGAACATAGTGAGTGTAATACTGTTTGAGCAAGTTGTATCAGTAACTATCACCAGACACATTGTGAATTCCATGTTAGTGTTAGATATGGAACTGTTCACTGAACATAATGAGTGTAATACTGTTTGATCAAGTTGTATAAGTAATTATCACCAGACACATTGTCATATTCCCTGTTAGTGTTAGATATGGAACTGTTCACTGAACATAATGAGCATACTACTGTTTGATCAAGTTGTATAAGTAACTATCACCAGACACATTGTGAATTCCATGTTAGTGTTAGATATGGAACTGTTCACTGAACATAATGAGCATACTACTGTTTGATCAAGTTGTATAAGTAACTATCACCAGACACATTGTGAATTCCATGTTAGTGTTAGATATGGAACTGTTCACTGAACATAATGAGTGTAATACTGTTTGATCAAGTTGTATAGGTAATTATCACCAGACACATTGTGAATTCCATGTTAGTGTTAGATATGGAACTGTTCACTGAACATAATGAGCATACTACTGTTTGATCAAGTTGTATAAGTAACTATCACCAGACACATTGTGAATTCCATGTTAGTGTTAGATATGGAACTGTTTACTGAACATAATGAGTGTAATACTGTTTGATCAAGTTGTATAAGTAACTATCACCAGACACATTGTCATATTCCATGTTAGTGTTAGATATGGAACTGTTCACTGAACATAATGAGTGTAATACTGTTTGAGCAAGTTGTATAAGTAATTATCACCAGACACATTGTCATATTCCCTGTTAGTGTTAGATATGGAACTGTTCACTGAACATAATGAGTGTAATACTGTTTGAGCAAGTTGTATAAGTAATTATCACCAGACACATTGTCATATTCCATGTTAGTGTTAGATATGGAACTGTTCACTGAACATAATGAGTGTAATACTGTTTGAACAAGTTGTATAAGTAACTATCACCAGACACATTGTGAATTCCATGTTAGTGTTAGATATGGAACTGTTCACTGAACATAATGAGTGTAATACTGTTTGATCAAGTTGTATAAGTAATTATTACCAGACACATTGTCATATTCCCTGTTAGTGTTAGATATGGAACTGTTCACTGAACATAATGAGTGTAATACTGTTTGAGCAAGTTGTATAAGTAACTATCACCAGACACATTGTCATATTCCATGTTAGTGTTAGATATGGAACTGTTCACTGAACATAATGAGTGTAATACTGTTTGATCAAGTTGTATAAGTAACTATCACCAGACACATTGTCATATTCCCTGTTAGTGTTAGATATGGAACTGTTCACTGAACATAATGAGTGTAATACTGTTTGATCTGTTTGATCAAGTTGTGTAAGTAACTATCACCAGACACATTGTCATATTCCCTGTTAGTGTTAGATATGGAAGTGTTCACTGAACATAGTGAGTGTAATACTGTTTGATCAAGTTGTATAAGTAACTATCACCAGACACATTGTGAATTCCATGTTAGTGTTAGATATGGAACTGTTCACTGAACATAATGAGCATACTACTGTTTGATCAAGTTGTATAAGTAACTATCACCAGAGACATTGTCATATTCCCTGTTAGTATTAGATATGGAACTGTTCACTGAACATAATGAGTGTAATACTGTTTGATCAAGTTGTATAAGTAACTATCACCAGACACATTGTCATATTCCCTGTTAGTATTAGATATGGAACTGTTCACTGAACATAATGAGTGCAATACTGTTTGATCAAGTTGTATAAGTAACTATCACCAGACACATTGTCATATTCCATGTTAGTGTTAGATATGGAACTGTTCACTGAACATAGTGAGTGTAATATTGTTTGATCAAGTTGTATAAGTAACTATCACCAGACACATTGTCATATTCCCTGTAAGTGTTAGATATGGAACTGTTCACTGAACATAATGAGTGTAATACTGTTTGTTCAAGTTGTATAAGTAACTATCACCAGACACATTGTGAATTCCCTGTTAGTGTTAGATATGGAACTGTTCACTGAACATAATGAGAGTAATACTGTTTGTTCAAGTTGTATAAGTAACTATCACCAGACACATTGTCATATTCCCTGTTAGTGTTAGATATGGAACTGTTCACTGAACATAATGAGTGTAATACTGTTTGAGCAAGTTGTATAAGTAACTATCACCAGACACATTGTGAATTCCCTGTTAGTGTTAGATATGGAACTGTTCACTGAACATAATGAGAGTAATACTGTTTGATCAAGTTGTATAAGTAACTATCACCAGACACATTGTCATATTCCATGTTAGTATTAGATATGGAACTGTTCACTGAACATAATGAGTGTAATACTGTTTGATCAAGTTGTATAAGTAACTATCACCAGACACATTGTCATATTCCCTGTTAGTGTTAGATATGGAACTGTTCACTGAACATAATGAGTGTAATACTGTTTGAGCAAGTTGTATAAGTAACTATCACCAGACACATTGTCATATTCCATGTTAGTGTTAGATATGGAACTGTTCACTGAACATAATGAGTGTAATACTGTTTGATCAAGTTGTATAAGTAACTATCACCAGACACATTGTCATATTCCCTGTTAATGCTAGATATGAAACTGTTCACTGAACATAATGAGTGTAATACTATTTGATCAAGTTGTATCAGTAACTATCACCAGGCACATTGTGAATTCCCTGTTAGTGTTAGATATGGAACTGTTCACTGAACATAGTGAGTGTAATATTGTTTGATCAAGTTGTATCAGTAACTATCACCAGGCACATTGTGAATTCCATGTTAGTGTTAGATATGGAAGTGTTCACTGAACATAATGAGTGTAATACTGTTTGATCAAGTTGTATCAGTAACTATCACCAGGCACATTGTGAATTCCATGTTAGTGTTAGATATGGAACTGTTCACTGTACATAATGAGTGTAATACTGTTTGATCAAGTTGTATCAGTAACTATCACCAGGCACATTGTGAATTCCCTGTTAGTGTTAGATATGGAACTGTTCACTGATCATAGTGAGTGTAATATTGTTTGATCAAGTTGTATAAGTAACTATCACCAGACACATTGTCATATTCCCTGTTAATGCTAGATATGAAACTGTTCACTGTATATAATTAGTGTAATAAATTATTTCTTTCTTGGCTTCCTGTATGGTCCGTGTCCTGTTGGCTTTTTTAAACATGCTGATGTTTCACCGTAAACCGTGTCTGGCTTCTTCATTGGGTAACTGCAAACCTCATCCTGCTAGTCACCAGCTACTCTGACTGGGCTCGCTCTCCCCCTCCCACTTGTGGTTGTAGTGGTTCCTTCTGCAATAAGAGGTCATCCTGATAATGGAGGCTTGCATATCACACTGAGTTGTTTTCCAGTGTCATGGTTCACAGTGCTCCTTTCGTTAGATATTTTTATACTTTGCCTGATAATTCTTTGAGACAAATCATCACAAATTGCAAAATTCTTTAAGTGATGAAAGTCACTGTGGTGGGCGGTGTTTTCTGCATGTTCCAATATGGCAAATATTTCTGTCTGAGAAAGTTTCATTTATCATACATTTTCCTTTTATCTCGTATTGTTAGATATATCCATTTGACCTACATATGATTGACCATCATGTAACCATGTGGATTATTTTGCAAAGGTTTCTTCCCTGTGACTGGTCTTATAAAAGGATGCAGCTTTTTAAGTAATGTATATCTTGTTGAATTTTGTGGTCTTGCAATGTTTTTGTAATTCTTTCTGGAACTCCTAGTACTTAAGGTATGTAAGATTTCTTTGCATCAGTCTTTTCGGGATTTAGATATTTCTTTGTTGCGTTAATATGTCTGTTCACATAGGCATTGTCCTTTAGTACATCTCTGGGATATTTCGTCGGTCTGGGTGGCTCAGTTGGTTAGACGCTGGCTTACTGATCTCAAGGTCGCGGGTTCAAACCCGGTCCATGCCGATGGTTTTTAAGTGTGCTTAAAAACGATAGCTCCATGTCAGTAGATTTACTGGAATGTAAAAGAACTCCTGCGGGACGAAATTCCGGCACACCGGTGACGCTGATGTGATCCTGGAAGTTGACATCGTCGTTAAACAACAAAATAATTTAATTTAATTTTCTGGGATATTTCAGTTCTGAATCCTGATTTTCTTTGTCACACACACACGTGAGGCAGAATGCAATTTATAGCATTTGCTAGTCATATTGGTACCCTCTTGGGTACTGTGCTGATACTGAATCAAAATCTGCCTCTAAATCAGAAAGGCAAGACATATATCCTAGTACTTCTCTATTTTTGTTCTTAGTGCATGCATTGTCTTGTGTTTGATGTTCTGGTTTAAAAGCCGCTTGTTCCTCTTCCACTACTCTCCTCAGCCTCATTGTTAACACTCTGGTATGTATCTGATGATAGACTTATTGTTCTATAGTTGTTACAGTCATACCTACTCTTCTTGTGTATGGGTATTGTCACATTTCGCCCGCCTCTGTAGCGTGATGGTTAGCGTGTCTGCCTCACGTTCAAGAGGTCGCGAGTTCAAATCTCGCTTAGGGTAAGTTACCCGGGTAAGGTTTTTTTTCCGAGGTTTTCCCTACCCTGAGAAGACGAATGTCGGGTAACTTAAAGCTCCATGGACCTCGGGCACATTTGAGCATCATTTCACCCATTTCATTTCATTCATTCGTCCGATATGACACAATGTTGGAGGACATTGATTAAAAAAAAAAATTGTCACATTTCTCTTCCACTCTTCTGGTAACTTATTATGTTCCCGTATTTTCTTTTATCGCTTTGCTAATGGTTTTAGCAATTGCTCTCCATTTTTTATTTATTCCAGTGCTATTCTATCGATTCGTGCCCATTTTGCTGTTTTAACTTTTTCTATAGCAATTTTCAGGTATATTTCTTCTTCCTCTAGTTCATCCCATATTTTCTCAAATGGCCCAAACATTACACTTTCCTCCTGCTCATTTTCCGTTTTATTAAGTTTATTTTCATAATATTGGTTAATGCTTCTAGTACTTTCTCCTTTCCCAATATTAATTTGTTATCCTTATTCTTTATCACTATCATTTGTATTCCATATTTTCTTCTTGCACTTTCTGTTTTCTAAACTTGTTTTGTATTCCCTTGTCTTTCTTTGTTTTCTATGCTATTTCCAAATTCCTCCCATGATTTCTCTTTGGTTTCCTTAACTGCTATTTTTACTTCATTTCTCTCCTCTGTAGATTCTTTTTTGTGTTCCTCAGTGCTTAGCCCTATATCGATTTTCTTGCAGTTTTCTTGTTTTAAGTTTCTCTATTACTTACTGTGTCTACCAATTTGTTTGTCTTTTCCTTTATTCACCAAGGTTTTTCTACATACTACTTTTGCTGACTGTATTAATACTGATTTCATTTTTCCCACATATCCCTTATGTCTTCATCTCCAATTATCTGTTCCTCTATTGGTATTTTCATTTTTCCTAGTATTCTTTCCTTTTCTCCTCATTATGAGGCCCCTTTCTCTTAATTACCTCAAATTTCTTGGTTTTAATTTTTTTCTGGGTCTTTAAATCATGTATCCATCACCCATAACTATGGTCAGTTAATACTTCTGCTTCTGTTGTTACTTTTGCATCCATTATACTATTCCTCATTTCTTGAGGATATGAAAAATAATCCATTAGCTTTTAGCATTACTGCCTTGTGCTTCATGTGCATTCTTGTGAGATTTTTTGTGTGCAGAAAGTTATTACCTATTAATAGTTGATTTTCTATGCAGAATTCTATTACTCTTCTACCATTTCCAGTCATATTCTTTGCTTAGCCATACATCTATGTGCTATTTCGACCTCATGCTTTATTCTGGCCCTTAGGTCCCCACTTATTACTACCTTTCTTCCATTTACTCTCTATTGATAGCATTCTGCAGTTGTGCATAATGTTATATATCATTGTCCTCTTTTGGGACACTTTTATTTTTGGGTATACATTTATGAGCATTATTCTTGAGTCCACATCCACTTTGAGAGGTAGAACTGGATCTTAAAAGTTCAGTACCACAGCTGGAATTTGAACCACAGACCCTCCGCTCACCAGGCGGGTGGTCTAGCCAACTGTAACTCTAACTCTAACACCAACAGTAAGTTTGTTGGCTTAAATAAATAATAATTACATCTACTTACTTTAGTTTCCATCTTTTCGCTGGTAATTACACGTACCCCTTATTTTGCAAACTCCTGAGTACCTCAGTATAAATACCTCCTGTAATTTCCTTCACTTTACTAAGTCCTAATATCTCCGCCTTTCCCACTTATTGCCTTAATATAGAATTTCCAAATTGTTCTTTCCTTTTCCATTTTTGCACTTCTCATTAGCTTTGGTCTTCCGCGGTTGCTAACTCCAATGGTTTCCCATTGGGTAATGAGGTTACCACGTCACTACATCAACTATCTCTCATCATGTGCACATAAAACGAACACTATCATCCTTTAAGAGGTAGAACTGGAACTTAAAAATTCAATGCCACAACTGGGATTTGAACCACGCTTACCGGGCGGACGCTCTAACTACTGAGCTATTGTGACAAACTGCCAGAATGGCATTAAATTCTCAAACCAGTTCGTCTTTCTCCTGGTAAACCACATCCTTTTTCATTTGTTATATTTTCATACCTGAGTTCTAGTAATTACTGATAGTGTTACTGTTGTATTTGAGTTTATACAAAGAAGATGTTTCCAGTTATGCATCAAATTTATTCTCCACTGAAGACTTAGAAAATGGTATAAGTTTCCATATGAACAATGATGGTCCTGAATGTAAAAGTGGCATAAAATTACAACGTCAGGATGGTGTGGTTAGTGACGTGTCTTCCATAGAAACAAGTGTTTACTCAGAAACGTGTGATAATGGAAAAACTGAGAGCATGGAACAAAGTAAGTTGCTTGAGCACAACACAAACAAACAAGATATCAATAATAGGAACAGCAAGTCAGCCTTAAGTTATCAGCACAGAAAGTCCCACAAATGTGATGTCTCTAAGAAGTGTTTGAAATGTTCGTCCCATTTAAAAACATGCAGATTGGTTCTTGACAGTAAGAAAGTATATATGCATGAGGTTTCCAACAAGGGTTTGAATCAGTTGTCTCTGAAAAGCCACCAACTGATTGATGAGAGGAAACAACCCCACAACTGTAATATTTGTAGTAAAAATTTTACTCGTTTGCAACATTTGAAAGCACATCAACTGATTCATGAGGCCATAAAGCCACACAAGTGTGTAATTTGTAACAAGGCTTTTACTCATTTATCAGATTTGAAAAGACACAAATTGATTCGTGTGGGCATAAAGGCACACCAGTGTGAAGTTTGTGACAAGGCCTTTACCCAGTTATCAGATTTGAAAAGACACAAAGTGATTCATGACGGCATAAAACCACACAATTGTGACATTTGTAACAAGGGTTTTACCCGCTCATCAAGTTTGTAATCACATAAGTTGATTCATGAGGGTTTACAGCCACACGAGTGTAAAATCTGTAATAAGGCTTTTACTGTGTTATCAAGTTTGAAAAAACACAAATTGGTTCATGAAGCTATAAAGCCTTATAAATGTAACATCTGTGACAAGGAGTTTACTGAGTCATCCAGTATGAAAATACATAAGTTGCTTCATGAAGGTATAAAGACACACAAGTGTGACATTTGTAACAAGTCTTTTACTAGTTTATTACATTTGAAACGACACAAATTGCTTCATGAAGGCATAAGGCCACATAAGTGCAACATTTGTAACAAAGGTTTTGCTGATGTGTCAGGTTTGAAAACACATGTATTAACTCACCCGAACAAATAGCCATAGTAGTGTAATGTTGTTGAGTTGGATACACTCAACTGTTAAATTTCAGAACTGTTTGATCTGTTCACAATCACAAAGTCTGCAGGAGAGTGATGAATGTGAGAAGTGTTTCATTCCTCTTTTATCTTATAAAGGAAGCAATTTCTCTTGTGAATCCAAAATTCTATCTTAGTATGAAACTTGTATAAATACATTCATGAATGGAAAAAAGAGTCCAATATGCTCTCAACAATTTCTTATTTTGATAGTTGTGCACATTATCTGTAACCTGCATTTGATAGGATGGGGAAAAAAGTAACATTTGGGGTTAGGTGATTAAGTTTAAAATGCAAATGATTTTCCTTTAGTGTTTGCTACTAAGTTAGCCATCTCTGAATTCATTTGTAATTTAATAGTGCTTTGAAACCTTTTCGTGAACAGCAGCACTCCAAATCTGCCATTGTGTTCCCCTATTTCTGCAAAAAGCCAGGACGAACATGCAACGTTCACTCTTATTTTACTTGTATTTTTGCAATGAAAAATAGATCTATAGCTTGCTTTTTATTATTGCTGTTGAATTAATTTGGTAACAGGAAACGGAAATCAAATGGTACTAAATAGGTGATAAAGTACATTTTGGTGTAACTAACCCTGAATTTGGAATCTAAATTGTGTATTACATAAGAGGGATACTGCTAGTGTCTATAAAACACCAATGGTTACACATATGGCGAAGATAGGGACACATGCTGCTGGAGAACATTCTCATTGTCGTGTGGCACTTAAATAAAACAACAGTTTTACTTTTCCTTCTGGCATAGGTAACATCAATTTACATTAGTATTTCCTCTTTTGCTTTGTAAGCATCTCAAAATTACATGTAAGTGCTCAAATACTTTTTGACTGATGGCCTTCCATTGGTGCAACAACCTCCGACTTTTTATATATCGTTTAAGTGTTCTGTGCACTGTTTTAATTGAATTCTGTGTAAGTACTTCTGTGGTTTGACTCTCAGTTCTATGTGAGAAATGGCCACATCGATTGAAAAATCTATATTCTTAAAGTAAAAAAGGACTCTTTCTCTGCTAGTATCAATTTTTCAGACTAAGAATGTTAGATATCGTAAGTGTTCGTTACAGTGTGTTAGAGTTCTACTCTCTTGGATTAAGAAGGGAATATACATTTCAATGTCACTTGCTCGTATAATGTCTTCCAATTCAGCTTCTTTGTTTGGCAAAGGAAGACTGCAATGTTAACAGCTCCTTCCCAGAAAGGTGATATATACATATTACTATCTTCACGAGCATTCTTTTGTCATTCAGTGATATATTTTTGCTGGGGACTGTTTATGAGTAGTGGAGACACATTCAATACCTTAAGTTATTCATATGAGTTTCATATTACATAATTCCAAAATGTTTAACTGACGACTTGGACTTTTCTTTCCTTTGTCGTTATTGATTCTATGTATGAAAATACAAAATTCTGTTAACATTTCTTTTTTCTTTCATACTTTTTCTTCACGAGTTTTTATTCACATCAACTGAAATTAATAAAAATTGATAGCTTTAAAATGGAAGAATAATGCAAGATGATACATATAATACTGCACAGTTAGGGGTGCCCAAGTTATCTCATAACCTTTTCCTTGTAGATGTCGGGCCTACAACAGTATCTACGGGTTGGCGGCGCCGTGGCGAGCGGTTAGCGCGCTCGCCTAACACCTAGGTGGCCCGGGTTCGATCCCAGGGAGCCCCATGTGGTATTCGTAGTGGACGAAGCGGCGTCAGGGCGGGTTTTCTCCGGGTGCTCCGGTTTCCCCCGCCATCTCATTCCACCGGTGCTCCATCTTCATTCCATGTATCATCAGTGTCACCGCCTGCGGTGCCGTAATAGTAAAAGCGGGCGTTAAACACTACAACATCATCATATACGGGTTTTGGCACACCCGGTTCTCAAACCACTCTAAATCCCTGGGTGTGGGATGCTCCTTGTGGTGAGGGAGTCAGTCAAATTACCCTCTCAGAAGTACGTCGTGCGTGGAGACCCGTCTCGGCAGAAAGGAAAATCCTGGCTAGTTGAAGGATGCGTGACTGAGTCTTGTTGGTACCGTCTTCAGGAAGGATACTCATTACCAATATATCGCTTTGGTTTCTTCACCTAAAGGGGAGGTTAGAGGCTAACCCACCCCTAGTCAATCAACCAGGGGTATGTGTTTTATCGAACTCCACGGTGAGTGGAACGGCGAGACAGCTATACTCCCTGTGTAGCCCTATCAGTCGTCCCAGTTGGTGAGGAACAGTGAGGGACAAAATCAATTCCCATCTTTTCTCATGAAAAGTAGCATTCTTAAAATGAAAGGGTAGGACCATGAAGGAAAATATTTAGACTTGTTTTCATGAGCTCGTTCGCAAGTGATTCATAGACTGGAAAAAGGTTGCCTCATTTTTTAAGTTTAACTCTTGTTATTCCGTCGGGTTGAGTGAAAGTTGTCTCTCTGGGCATCGCGTATACAGAAGTACGACTTTAAAGTCGTGTACCAAACAGAGAAACATAATGTGCTAGCTGATGCCCTACCTTGTATGATAGATGTAAATAATACCGAAGACTGAGGTTGTTGTGATGAGTGGTATAATTTTAAGAGAAACCAAGCTTTCAGCGTCCGTTGGAGTTTCCTGCCAGGCGGATAAGGAATGGGCAGTTGTATAGCTGTTGTGAAGTATTACAGAAGTAGGGCTTGGAGGACTAGCTATACAAATGGAAATTGGTTTTGCCAATCTCGGAAAGGAGTAAGGTTATAGCGGAATATCTTAATCCTCCGTAAGCAGGCCGTTTGGTTATTAGGAAGACATTGGCGGTATTGGTGAAGGCTTAAGTACGTACAATGATCGCCAAAGGTAACCTGTCTGCACCTCCGGTCTATGTCTCATTATTTATTGCTATACAAAGTCCATTTCATTGGTTGTTTTAGGTAACGTGCCGTTGCACCGTGGCCTAAGGCAGTCACTGAAATGGCCATGTCTTCATACATCGATAATGTGACATGGACTGTAGTGCAGAGATTCACTCTGACGGTCATTGTACCAGGAGGTGATAAAAACTGTTGTTTGATATAGAATGAAGCCAAATAATGGATCTCTTCGTGGAGTTAGATGCCCACGTTACTTTTGACAAACATGGGAGCGTATGTCTCAACTTAATGGGACGATTCCAAGGTGTGCAAAGGGGAATACACATGTTAGTATTACAAAGCGTATTTTTACGATGTGTGGAATTAGTTCCACTGTGCAATATGAATTCCAAAGTGATTGTGGGGAAATTTAAAATTTTTTATCTTGAATTGATACGAGGCTTTGAAACGAATATCCCCCTTAAGGGAAGATGTCTTTGACGAATGCGAGAACCTCAACACGACCTTAACTTAGAAGAGTGCTAGAAACCATAATTGTTCCCTCCAGCGTACAGGTCTCACTGACTTAAACTTATATGGGCCTACATACCTTGGTAGTAACTTCGCACATATCCTACTAGCTCGTGAAGATGGCTGCACATGACCCAACTTCCTACTTGAAATCCCTGTCTGGGGGTGATCATTGTCTGACCTATTCACCTCCCTAGCTTAACATTACCCTCTCCATGAGATAAGTGAGCACGGGTAAATGCTTCTCAGATATGCAGTTGCGGTTCAGGATTCGATTAGAAGCAAATTTCAATAAATACGGGATAGCCAGCAACGAGGCCCCGAAATATACTAAGCATGACATTTTTCTCTTTTCACATATCCTGAAATTTCTTTCTTACAGCCAAATTAACATGAGGTGGCAGCTGAGAAAGGATGCATAGCAAACTAATCAGTCTGCTATCTATTCCAAGAAGACAGTGTGGATGATCAGTTACACTGTGAAGTCGTTGACATTCCACGTGCGTTGTTTCATCTTCCAGAGTTTTATGAGGCTCGTGTGCGAGCGCGTTATACGTTCATCTACTATATACGAAATAAGTTCATTTTGTTATGAGTTGTATTCTGTATACGTTCATGTATTTGTGTGTACCTGCGTTGAGTGTGTTCTAGGATTTGTAGGTTAATTACTTTTAAAACATGGACAGTGAACTTAAAGGCAAAGTACTGCATTCCCTAACGAGGAAAATTATCAGCAATGTCTATAAATATATGAACAAACATTCAGAGGCTAGCGTGGTAAACATCAGTCTGAAAAACATTGGAAAGAGTGTGGCTGAAGCAACAGGTGTTTCTGAAAGAAGTGTTAGAAGAATTATTAACTAAAGCAAAGCTGTTGATAGTGGTAGTTCCCTTTCATTCTCCACAACATATATGAAACAGGCCTAAAAGGTCTTATCGTGCCAACTTGGACACCTTCAATGAGGCAGTAGTGTGCCGAATTGTGAACGAATTCTATATTCTTCACAAACAAAGACCGACGCTGAGGAAGGTGCATGTAAAGTTAAAGGATACCATCAATTTTGAAGGCAGTGTATCAACACTAAGAAAGATACTATTAAAGGTGGTTTTACCTGGAAAAGGACAAGAAAAAAGCAACAGGAAAGTGTTCACGGAGCACCACGACGTCAAAACTAGGCAGCTTCATTATCTAGAACGATAAAACAATACAGAAGTTAGGACATGGCCGCGGCCCCTCCTGGAAGTTGGTCAACTTAATGTGCAATCCATTACTGACTATTAAGCTACTATTTTAATTTAAATGTAAAGATCAATTTTTATTTAGCACAAGTTAATATGGTTATATGCAACAAATATTATAAATTTTGAAAGCAAAATAATGAATTAATATTATCTGATTGCAAATTTCAAACATGTGCCCCCCCTCCCCCCGGAAAAATGTCTGCCGACGCTCATGAGTTAGGGCCGTTCCATAATATACAGGGATGAGACATATATTCATTCATCACCAGGGATAGGACTTAGACGCTTTTATTATCCCTTTAAAATGCATGCATTTTGAAAACTGTGCAGTGAAAACTTCCAAATTATGCACATAAATATGCCCATATATAACATTCAAACATAAGCTCTCACGTGGCTTCAAGGCTTCATGGGTGATCAGCCGTGTCAGATTTAAAAACATCGAGTTTTCAGCCAACGTAGACTCCAGGGCTTCTTCAGGATCAAAAGGGTGAAAGGAGAAGGCCTGAAGCTGATCGAAAGCTCCATGTTTTTAAATATGACACGCTAATCACCTGTGAAGCCTTGATAAATAATCATTATTAAGAGAAAACAATCAAGATTTAAGTTAATTTTAAGAAATCTGAAAATCAAAACATTGCAAAAACTAAACGAATGATTTAACTTGGCAAACTTTATCAATTATGTTAAAGGATCGGAATATATTTTCCTTATATAAAAACATAAAAACCGTACGAGAACTAACATTTAGTTATCCTCTGTTTCCCTGTTAAGATTTCTTCAATCTCACTCATTTGTTCGTAACCTGGATTTTTTGAAACAATATTACATGGTTTTTCCTTCACTACATTGCCAATGGTTCCATGTATTCAATTTAGAGGTTGTGGTTTCTATGCACTTAACCACTGGGGCAACTAGTGTTGTTGGTTTCTAAACAAATTATAAAAGATGAGAGAAATGTGCAGATATGTAGGAAAGGCTACTTTCTATTTCTGGGTTCTTTAGTATATCTTGGGCAATTTTAATTGACTCAGAATTTTTGGGATAATGTATTCACTACATTCCTGATTGTTTCCAAACGTTCGGTGTAATAGAGAACTGCACATAACTATGTTCCCCAACGCATTATAATGGTTTCTGTTGGAAGTGGGTCATGCGACGTGGTTGCCTTGAAAGGTTGTTGTGTATATGATGTTTTAAAAAATCCCTTCTTTACACAACATTCCAGTTTCTCCACAAGAGGGAAATTTGCATGAATTGTTTCTGCAACCCGATGTAAACCATGTGCAAGGAAAGTCAACTGTATCATTTTGAAAATATAACTTTCAGAGCAGTGCCATCTTTATCAGTTACAAAGAGTAATACACCCTCGTACTGAATAACATCGGGCCATAGAAAGTTCAACGAATCAATAAACAATTGGAATATGGATGAGCTATTTGTAGCATCAAGTTGTTCTATCGCAAGGAGAAATGGCGTGGTTGGTTAATTTTTATGGAGAGACCCAACTATAATATTCGCAATTAACCGACCTTCACTGTCCTGCGTTTCGTGACACGCACGCCGATATTGCAGAGAGGTTGCGACAATTCAGCTTAGTGTCTCAATTGGGCTAGATGGTAAAGCTATTGCCATGCAGATACCACAATTATGGACTGTGTCTGATCTTTTCGGGGCAAATGGTCGAAATAAGAATAAATGATACAGCCATAGTCTATGTCGGACCGGATCATTGTGCGATACATTCGCAGTACAACTATCCAATCCACTCCCCGCGATTTGCCATTTAGTACTCGCAAGATATCCATAGAACGGTCGCATCGTACTTTTAGCTCTGCTACATACAGGCCTCATATTTAGGACCTCTGACGCCCCTGGGCAAAACAAAAAGAAAAAAAAATTGCTGCTCTCCTCCCCCCCCCCCCCAACTTGCAATACATATATTACTTAAATTTTCATAACATAGAGGATGGTTTCACTAGTTTAGATACTTAAGTATGAGTGGCAAACGCCATAAGTGAGTTTATTAAAATGTAAGTAGAAACATCTTAATAGAAAGAACTAAAGAGGCATCTCCCCATATTAGATGTCAAAACATATAGTTTAAATAACAAGAGGCTTTCTCGCCCTGTCATTTGCAAAGAAGTTTATGAGTTTGTTATAGTCCAATTTCACTGTTAAGTCAGATTCAATTGCAAGAACACCAAGATAACTAAGGCGATCCTTCAATTGTGATGTTCTTAAATACTTATTTATGCGTTTTAGAGCAGAAAATGATCTCTCAGTTGAGCAGTTGGAAGCAGGAGTGCTCAAGTATATTTGTAGAGCTATGTTTAAGTTTGGGTAAATACTCTCTAGACAGTTACCTTTCAACATCTTGCACAGTTGCGTAAGAGAATGCGACGCATTTTCATTCTTTTCTATGTAGCTTTTGAAGTATAAGCAACCATTGAAGTTCAAATGCTGAATCTTTAAGTTCCGAACTGTAGACTTTCTGAAGTCTGGATGATGCTTCCTGAATGTTAAGTGGACTAAGCATCTTCAGATTTGTCAAAAACATAAATGGTTCACTGAGTTCCTTCTAGGAAGAAACTATGTTCAGTTCTTCAATCAATTTATCCAGAATCAAAAGGAAAGACATCTGTAAGTCATTTGAATCATCATTTCCTTCAGAGTTTGAATCAGATTCATCAAATAATCTTTTTTTTTCTCAATGCGTTTCTTATCCTGATCAATTGTAGTAATGTTACAAAGAGATTCAAATTTATTCTGGCCTAGATTCTTGAAAACTTCATATCCCATTTTCATTTCTTCCAAGAAACCAACCTAAGAGCTATACAAATTACAAACAGTGGCTACATCCATGTCTGCTGTTTGTAACTGCTTACTTACAACATTGAACCTTTCAAGAATGCAATTCCAAACTACAGTCATGAAAGATGTCTCAAGACTACACAACTTCTTCATTATGCCTTTAGCTTCAGATTTCACCAAAGACTTCTCACTTTCATTCCCTATTACTGACAACAGTGCTCTAACGATTGCCTCGCCATTTTTGTTCAAGCTTCTGCAAGCTTCTTCTCTACCAGACCATCAGTTTATGCAGAGGGACTTGACACTCAAGTTCTCTTTGCTAAAAAAGGTGCTTAAGTGATGCCATCGATGACTAGAAACACTGAAAACATTAAATATTTCTTGCAAAATATAAAAAAAAAATAGTTTCTTGGTTACATCTTGCTGCACTTGAACCCACCAAATTCAGAGTGTGCGCTGAACAAGGAATATAGAAAGCATAAGAAGAGAGAGCTCTGATTCTAGCTTGCAAGCCTGAATAAATACCTGACATATTTCGTGCATTGTCATAACTCTGTCCTCTACAGTTACCTATGTCCAATCCATGTATCTCAAGACAGTTTATCACTGCATTTGACAGACAGATCCTGGCCACCACGTCCTGGATTTGGCACAAATTCAAACAACGGCTCTTCAGCTAGCCCCTCTTTGTTGACATAATGCAAGACAAAACTTAATTGGTCATTATGTGCAATATCAGGGCTGGAGTCAACAATTATAGAGTAGTATTTTGCCACAGTAACTGGTGCCACTATTTCTTCGACAACTCTCTTCCTTATGATCTTGATTATTTGCTCATATATAGCAAAAGGCAAATATGAAGTTTCTCGACTTCCAGAATCCTTATATAGTGACATGTGGCTAGCAAGAAGTGGATCAAATTCGGCAATAAGTTCCATGCACATTAAAAAGTTACCATTATGAACACTTCCAAGAATTTCATCATTGCCACGGAAAGGCTGTCCTCGAGAGGAAAGTTTTTTCACAACAGCAACAACCCTTTGTAAGACATTACGCCAGTACTGAACTTCATTTTCAAGTTGTGAGAATAATTTTCCATCTATCCTTGTCAAAATACAACTTCTGTTTTTAAACTAAGAACACAGTCTCGCTGCCTTGGCCTGTTTTCATGAGTTGGAATTAGCTCTGGATGTTTCCAGTTTGAGAAACCACGAGGTCCTGCCAAGTCTGATGTTCCTCCAAAAAGAGTACATGTTGCACAAAATTATGTTCCCTGACTTTCAGAATTTACTAAGTAATCTCTATTAATAATGTCATTGTTAGCCAGCTTTCTCTGAAAAAATTGCACTAGTCCAACGTCTTGTGGCACCATCTGTAAACTGATGTTTCTACTTAGAAAAATCATCTTCTTTATTTTGTTTTACCCCGTTCATTGCAATATAGTCCCGTGTTTTATCAGTTTTTTTTTTCAAAGAAAAGAATCAGCATTAATTGTAAAGGGTTCGTCAGCAACGATGGAAGTTCCGCCTTCACTTTCGTTTGATAGAAGTTTTGTTTCATCTTTAGATTTATTTGGGGTACTTTTTTCCCCACAGTCTTCAACAGCTTCACTTGGCGAGGGCATTTCTTCTTGACATGAACTCCTTAGGGTCGATTTTATAAACACATCAAGGTATGGAACTTTTCTCAATGCGTCTTCTTCTCTTTTTCTTTTATCTTTCGCCAATGAACGATACTGAACCCCACTAAGTCTCTTTCCTCCTGTCATTTTATTCAGTGGCAATCGACAGTGAAACTGAGAAAACGAAAGAAAATATGATAAACAGTTGGAAAACTTAAAATATTCTAACATAACCTACTACTTCATTATGCCGGCTCATTAAATATAAAATAATTCAATATAATTACAATAATAATAATTACTGTTCATTACCTCAGCTAACAATACATAGAAAATTACCGTTAAAGAATAACAACACACACTTCTTGATCTTACAATTTTTTGCCTGTGTTAATCGATTCTCACTATTGGAATGCGTTTCGCTTTGTCTCCGCTACGTGCGCATAGCAACAGACTAATCAGCATAGTCAACATGCGTCAATTAATATTCCTCTGCGAGCAGCAAGTTTAAACGAACTTGATGTTTAATGTCTATACTTTTATCTTTTCTTTTTTTTTTTTTTTTGTTTTTTGTTTTCGTTTTTTTTTGTGCAGCTTTCCAGTAATTTTGCCGCCCCCTAAACTGTGCCGCCCTGGGCAGTTGCCCGGTTTGCCCTTACGTAAATACGGCCCTGGGTGTGTGGGGGATGTGTGAGCTGTGTGTGGGGTGTGTGTGTGTGTGGGGGGGGTGTGAGGTGTGTGTAGGGTGTGTGTGTGGGGGGGGGGTGCGGTGTGTGTTGGATGTGTGTGAGGTGTGTGTGGGGTGTGTGTGGGGTGTGTGTGGGGGTGTGTGTGGGATATGTGTGAGGTGTGTGTGTGGTGTGTGTGGGGTGTGTGTGGGATGTGTGTGAGGTGTGTGTGGGGTGTGTGTGGGGGTGTGTGTGGTGTGTGTGGGATGTGTGTGAGGTGTGTGTGGGATGTGTGTGGGGTGTGTGTGAGGTGTGTGTGGGGTATGTGTGGAGGTGTGGGATGTGTGTGAGGTGTGTGGGGTGTGTGTGGGATGTGTGTGGTGTGTGTGGGATGTGTGTGAGGTGTGTGTGGGGTGTGTGTGAGGTGTGTGTGAGGTGTGTGTGGTGTGTGTGGGATGTGTGTGGAGTGTGTGTGGTGTGTGTGGGATGTGTGTGGGGTGTGTGTGAGGTGTGTGTGGTGTGTGTGGGATGTGTGTGGGGTGTGTGTGGGATGTGTGTGGGGTGTGTGTGAGGTGTGTGAGGTGTGTGTGGGATGTGTGAGGTGTGTGTGGGGTGTGTGTTAGGTGTGTGTGGTGTGTGTGGGATGTGTGTGGGGTGTGTGTGAGGTGTGTGAGGTGTGTGTGGAGTGTGTGTGGGGGGGTGTGTGGTGTGTGTGAGGTGTGTGTGGGATGTGTGTGGGGTGTGTGTGAGATGTGTGTGAGGTGTGTGTGAGGTGTGTGGGATATGTATAAGGTGTGTATGGGGTGTGTGTGTGGGGGTGTGAGGTGTGTGTGGGATGTGTGTGGGGTGTGTGTGTGTGGGGGGTGTGTGAGGTGTGTGGGGGGGTGTGAGGTGTGTGTGGGGTGTGTGTGTGGGGGTGTGTGGTGTGTGTGGGATGTGTGAGGTGTGTGTGGGGTGTGTGTGGGATGTCTGTGAGGTATGTGTGAGGTGTGTGTGGGGTGTGTGTGGGGGGTGTGAGGTGTGTGTGGGATGTGTGTGAGGTGTGTGTGGTGTGTGTGGGATGTGTGTGGGGTGTGTGTGAGGTGTGTGAGGTGTGTGTGGGATGTGTGAGGTCTGTGTGGGGTGTGTGTGAGGTGTGTGTGGTGTGTGTTAGGTGTGTGTGGAGTGTGTGTGGGGGTGTGTGTGGTGTGTGTGAGGTGTGTGTGGGGTGTGTGTGGGATGTGTGTGAGGTGTGTGTGAGGTGTGTGTGGGGTATGTATGAGGTGTGAATGGGGTGTGTTTGTGGGGGTGTGAGGTGTGTGTGGGATGTGTGTGGGGTGTGTGTATGGGGGTGTGAGGTGTGTGTGGGGTGTGTGTGAGGTGTGTGTGGGGTGTGTGTGTGGGGGGTGTGTGGTGTGTGTGGGATGTGTGAGGTGTGTGTGGGGTGTGTGTGGGATGTGTGTGAGGTATGTGTGAGGTGTGTGTGGGGTGTGTGTGGGGGGTGTGAGGTGTGTGTGGGATGTGTGTGAGGTGTGTGTGGGGGTGCGTGTGAGGTGTGTGTGGGGGGTGTGAGGTGTGTGTGGGATGTGTGTGGAGGGGTGTGAGGTGTGTGTGGGATGTGTGTGAGCTGTGTGTGCGGGGTGTGTGTGTGTGGGATGTGTGTGAGGTGTGTGTGGGATGTTTGTGAGGTGTGTGTGGGGTGTGTGTGGGGGCGGGTTCTGTGGGATGTGTGTGGGATGTGTGTGAGGTGTGTGTGGGGTGTGTGTGGGGTCGGAGTGTGTGGAGTGTGTGTGAGGTGTGTCTGGGGTGTGTGTGGGGTGTGTGTGTGGGATGTGAGGGGTGTGTGTGGGTTTTGAGTGTGGGGTGTTTCCGTGAGGTGTGTGCCTCGGTGTAGTGTGTGTGTGCGTGTGTTTGAGGTGTGTGTGTGGCGTGTATATGTAGTGTGTGGGGTGGTGTGTATATGTGATGTGTGTGGTGGTGTGTATATGTGATGTGTCTGGTGGTGTGTGCGTGAGGGGTGGGGTGTGCGTCGGTTTGGGGTGTGTATGTGGTGTGTGTGGGGGTGTGTGTTGTGTGCGTGTATGCGTGTGCGGGTGTTTGAGGTGTGGTGGTGTGTATATGTGATGTGTGTGGTGGTGTTTTCGTGTGTGTGGTGGTGTTTTCGTGTGTGTGGTGTGTGTGGAGTGTGTGTTGTGTGCGTGTGTGCGTGTGCGTGTGTTTAAGGTGTGTGTGGTGTGTATATGTGGTGTGTGTGGTGGTGTTTGCGTGGGTGTGGTGTATGTGGGAATCTGTGGTGGTGTGTGTGGTGGTGTGTATGTGTGATGTGTGTGTGGTGGTGTGTATATGGGATGTGTGTAGTGGTGTGTGCGCGTGTGTGTGTTTGAGGACAGTATATCTCAAAAACCAAAGACCGGTTAGTATCCAAAGTTGGTATTTAAGTTTAATAACTCTCAAGTATGCGGCATGTAGATTCCTCCACCCTAAGCTATTCTTTGCATGGAGCACTTTTCGAAAATTTTGATTTTCTCAAACATAGCTCTATCGATTTTAATTAAAATAGCACAAGTTAAAGAGATGTTTATGGCAAATGAAATGCATATTTTCATTTTCTGACTGGGGCCTATATGGTTCTGTTTGCTCTTGATGACTTTTGCATTACTCGTAAAGCCTAAGAGATAGACCAAATCTTACCATAGCAAAAATGTAGATTTGGTGAAAGCACACAACTGTGTCCAAATGAAATTCTTTATTTGTGCAGTGAATCATTTCAGACATATTCCTTGTTATTTGTGTGAGCTTGGCAATACTTATACTTTTCTCAAATGGACGGTTGTTATTTACTTTTTTATCTGTTGGCAGTGCAAAGAGAACGGAATTGCAAAGCCATCATATAGCGACCAGTGTTAAAAGATTTGACTGTCGCTCAAAGCCTACTGTATTTGCATATTCCCTTTGCACTTATAAGGAAATAAGGAATATGATAATAATCTACGAATGTTTGTCTCAATTAACATGGAGATAGAGGAATTAGTATTTGTAACAATGAGCTATTGCAAGAGTAGAGAAAGTCATGTGAGTGCGACACATCAGATTCTTTCCTCTAAGTGTAGTTCTTTATTTGGATGCAACGTTTGTATTTTACCCCGTGCTTTTTGATTTGTGGTTATTGTTGAAATTTCTCTACTACTAAGTAGAGGAAGTATAGCATTCCATCCAAGCACTCGATGTCGAGGTTTCATTGGAAATGCATGTTTTGAGGTTCTCTGAATAAAAAAGCAAAGCATTTCTTGAAAAAGGTCCGTATGTGGGTGTGTGTGTGTGTGTGTGTGTGTGTGTGTGTGTGTGTGTGTGTGTGTGTGTGTCTGTGTGTGTGTCAGTGGAGAGCATAACTCAAAAACCAAAAGTCGGTTAAAAACCAAATTTAGTATTTAAGCTTAATGTCTCTCAAGGATGCGAGATGAAGACTTTTAAGAAAATTGCTCCACCATAAACCACCCTTTACATGGAGAATTTTTAAATAATTTTAATTTTCTTGGAAATGGCTCTAATGATTTTGATTAAAATGCCATATGTTTGAGATATTTTAATGGCATATGAAATGTATATTTTGAATTTTGTGGCTATAGCCTATGTAGTCTTGTTTACTATGGATGACTTTTAAATAACTCGTAAGCCGTAAGAGATTGGCAAAATGTTAGTACACAAAAATGTCGATCTCACTAAAACACATAGTTTATGTCCTGACACATTTTTTGTAGAGTGAATCATTTCCAAGATATTTCTTGTTATTTGTATAGGTTTTGCAGAACTTATACTTCTGTCAAATGGAACATCGCTATTCATTCTTTTATGTTAGGGTGCAAAGAGAACGGAATTTGAAAGCTTTAAATGATTTGACTATGGCTCAAAGCCTACTGTATTCCCATATTCCCGTTGCACGTGCAAGAAAACGAGCAATAAGATAATTTCTGCAAGTGTTTACCTCAACTAACACGAAGAAGATAGAACAATAAGAGTTTGTAAGAATGGTTAGTACAAGAGTAGAGAAAGTCATGTGAGTTACTGCAACACATCAGATTTTTTCTGATGATGAGCCTCTTGAAATAGAGAGTGATATTATTTAGAGAGAGAGAGAGAGAGAGAGAGAGAGAGAGAGAGAGATGCGCCCATCTACCTAAACTTGTGGCAAGTTGAGAAGCAAGAACCCTGAAGACAATATGTGCTATTCTTTTGTTTTGTTGTTGTAACATGGTTTTGCTAAAAGAGTAATATGTTAAACAGATCTCGTACTTATCATCACAGGGAACATGTTAATGAGGTTGTTGACAGATGATGCGCAACTGTTCTCTTGAGAGCAACTTTCACACGAGCTTCACAACCCAAACTTGTTATGTTCTTGTCCTTGGTTCATATCACAAACCACAATTTCCCCTTTAAGCCGGAAGTAACGCTCTCTATCCGATATTATCAAAGACAAGGAATCGCTCCAAATAACAAAGTTTACAGCGAAATGTCTGTAAAAGTGTGTCATTTAGAATACTTCCTTATTATAACTGTAAATACCTGTGACGACGTACGAAAATTAATTGCATCGAACTTTAAAATAGATTCCTTTTTCAACCGGTTTATTATACTAATATGGTTCCCATAACTTGAATTTAGACTAAATCTTCTCGTCGTGAAAACACCGCCATGGATCAGTTTTCCTCCTCTGTGCTACTCCTTTAATATTAATCATGGTTTGAGATGACACCCAACAGTTAAAAACAATGATGATAATAACAAGAGAAGTTTTATCTGTGTTAGTGTGAAAGTTTGAAAGAGTTTACGAGAAGTTAATGAGCACCATTTCACATTTCAACACTTTATCCTTCAGATAAAGAAGACCTGAAGCACAGTAGCGAATATTTATTAAAACGCTAAGTCAGAAACATTTTGGTTTTACATAAGTTATATACGTATACATCAACATCTGCAGTTTTTGTGTTGCACATTTACGTCTATCTCTTTAAATGTCGGAGTTATAATTGAAAATTCAATGAAAAAATCTGTTGTGTTGCACTCACCTGACTTTCTCTACTCTTCTACTAACTATTCTTAAAAACTCTTATTGTTGTATCTTCTTCGTGTTAGTTTAGATAAACATTTGCACAAATTATCTTGTTGCTCGTTTTCTTGCACGTGCAACGGGAATATGGGAATACAGTAGGCTTTGAGCGATAGTTAAATCTTTTAAACCTTTCAAATTCCGTTCCCTTTGCACGGTTAACATATAAAAATGAATAACGCTCTTCCATTTGATAGAAGTATAAGTTCTCCAAAACTTCCAGAAATGCTTCACTCTACAAAAAAATTATTTAGACATAAATTGTGTTTTAGCAAGATGTACAGTTTCGTGTAGTAAGATTTGGTGTATCTCTTACGATTTACCAGTTAGCAAAAGTCATCCAGAGTAAATAGGACTTCATGGGCTATAGCCAGAAAATTCAAGATGTAAATTTCATTTGTCATAAAAATATCTCAAACATACGGCATTTTAATCAAAATCGTTAGAGCTATCTTTCAAAAAAATCAAAATTTTCGAAACGTTTTCCATGTAAAGGGTAGTTTAGGGTGGGGCTATTTTCTTGAAAATCTTCGTGTCGCATCCTTCAAATACATTAAACTTCTTTGGCTTTTTAACCGATTTTGGTTTCTGAGATATGCTGTCCACAAGCACACAGACACACACACACACACACACACACACACACACACACACACACACACACAGACGCACACACACAGACACACACGCACGCACGGATCTTTTTCTAAAAATGCTTTTTTTTTTATTCAGGGGCCTCAAAACATATTTCCGGTGAAATCTCGACATCGAATTTTTGGCTGGAATACAATACTTCCTCTACTATACGTAGTAGAGAAGGTAACAAAGTGCCTAACTTCATATTGGAGATGAACACTTTCAAGAACGAAAAGTGAAGAATTTTATTCTATTCCTCACAGCACAATAAACTTTTCATGTAAAAGAGTCATTAACTTTTTTCGAGAAACACCTTTAACTGTTTTATTTAAAATGTTGTATATATGAGATATAAGTGTGTGCAACAGGACCAAATGTACCTACATTTGCAGTTTAGTTTACGTTATTCAGACTAAATTTTGTACAAGTAAACATTTCATAACATGGAATGTAATTCTAATTAAATTACGGATTTATTAAATAATTTGATAACTTGGATGAACTCCAGGTTCTTCCTTTATGTTAAATTTTTGCAGGTTGTGGCCGAGACCTCTATGAGCGTGTAAACGTGAGCGATTTTCCTTCCTTAGCGTGCGTTAATTACACAGCAAACCAGATTATGGTTAAAACGGCATTCTCTCATTCCGCACAAACAATAAAGAAATAAAATACGTGTTGTCTAATTTAAAAGCCTTTGTAGGTAGACGTTTCGAATTTTATTATAAGAATAATCGACTGTTTATATAAATCATGAGGCAAACGCGTGGAAAGTTAATAGGCAGAGAGAGAGAGAGAGAGAGAGAGAGAGAGAGAGCGAGAGAGAGAGAGAGAGAGAAACACAGTATGACTGACGCATATTTCGGATAAAACCTCAACACATCATTTTTCTGCAATCAATTTATTTCTAAGGCGTGTAATAAATGTACAATAATTAACCATAGTGGGGAGAGAAAGTTATGTGATTTATCACATTAATTTCAGCGTTGGCAGTTAACAGAAATAATAATAATAATAATAATAATAATAATAATAATAATAATAATAATAATAATAATAATAATAATAATAATAATAATAATAATAATAATAATAATAATAATAATAATAATAATAATAATAATAATAATAATAATAATAATAATAATAATAATAATAATAATAATAATAATAATAATAATAATAGTAGTAGTAGTAGTAGTAGTAGTAGTAGGTAGTAGTAGTAATAATAATAATAACTCCCACCTCTGCCCAATATAGGCATCGTGAGTGGGGCAGTAGTAGAGGGTGGGACGTGGTCTGCACCCTAATCCCTCCCGGCCTACGTAACCAGGGGCCGCTACTATTCAATCAAGCTCCTCTATTGGCGGCTCAGTGGCATAATGAGGCTGAGTGTACCCCGGACCTGGTCTCCCAGCGGGAGGAAATCCCGACGCCGGTACCGGGAAGCGAACCCGGGTTTCCTGCATAGTAAGCAGCAGTGCTACCTACCACCAGACTAAGCAGACGACCGGACATACAAACACATATTCATGTAATTTTCCAAAAATGTATTCTTGCACTCAGCGGCCTCCAAACGTGCATTTCTCATGAAATCTCGGTAGCTCATTTATGGGTGGAATATAGTAGGTACCTATATTGTCTACATGAACACGACATCCAAAGCTTAACATACGGCTCAATGTGCAAACAGCAGAAATGAAATTCCTTACAGCTGCTTATGCAAGACTAGGCACAAAATAAAACTATCAAATACGACAACAATTAAAAGTAAAAGAATTGAACTAAACAATAGTGGAATACAGAACCAATTGGAAACAAGCCTTAAATAGAATGAAGGAAAATAGAATTCTCAAAATAACAATTATTAACTCTCAGCCACATGGACGACCGAGGAAAAGGACAAGACTTTGGAGCCAGCCGAAACAGGCTAAATGGTCTAAACTGTGTTGGAGAAGAATAAATATTAAATAAACTCATTCTTCATTACTAACCACACAGTGCAAGTTTATGAGAACAAATGAGAGCGACAATGAAATAAACTGATGTCTGTATGTAAATCTAATTGTGCAATGGAGCATTTATTTTTTAAATTCTGTGCAACGCAAACAGAAAATGAACGTTAATGTTGATATCTTGGCGTATAGAAACATTAATGTTACATAATTGCAAGGTAATGTGAGCTAGGAATAGTGAGGTTATGTATTTTCCTAACACATCAAGATTAATGCTTGTCGTTTACCCTATACCCTGTAGCTCTGACAAGTTTTGGGCTGAAACATGACCAACTCACACAACTAGTTCAACTTGATACTTTGGAAGTGACGTCATTCGGACCTATGTAGCTACGGTTTTTTAAAAGTAAGTAGGTATTGCTAATATTGCCGAATATAATTTTTACCTAAAGTGGTACTTTAGATGCTATGATTTCTATTTTTTGCCTTAAGATTTTGTCTTGAATTTTCATGTAAAATAATGATATTCTAAATATTATTTCTTTCAGAAAGTTCTCCAATGAGGATTATCGTGCAGAAGGGAACAGATTAATTTAAAGAACATTTCCCCATTAACCTGGCAGCTGCACATTAACCTCTGGGTTAAAGAGCCAGAACGCTGACCACTACACCACAGAAACACGCTCACATTTGTTCACAACCACCGGGCAACTGTAACCAGAACGGGAAGTAAGGCAGCACGGTTCACAACAGCTCGGGAACTAGAATGGAAATGTATGTTATCGATCAGCTTATCGATAGAAAATGGAGGTACACAGATCTTGTGCATTGAGAATTCATTTGTTTCTGACCAATGACATTTTTACTTTCTGTACTACGTATAGTAAGTAGCGGAAGTATTGTATTCCACCCAAAAATTCGATGTCGAGATTTCACCGAAAATATATGCTTTGAGGCCCCCTGAATAAAAAGAAAGCAGGTTCATGTGTGTGTGTGTGTGTGTGTGTGTGTGTGTGTGTGTGTGTGTGTGTGTGTGTGTGTGTCTGTCTGTCAGCTTGTGCACAACATAACTGAAAAACGAAAAGTCGATTAAAAACCAAAGTTGGTATTTAAGTTTAACGTCCTTCAAGGATGCGACGCGAAGATTTTGAAGAAAATAGCCCCAGCCTAAACTATCCTTTATATGGAACAATTTTGGACATTTTTGATTTTCTTGAAAATGGCTCTAATAACTTTGATGAAAATGCCATGTGTTTAAGATATTTGTGTAACAAATGAAATGTATATTTTGAATTTTTTGGCTATAGCCTATGTAGTCCTGTTTACTCTGGATGACTTCTGAATAACCTACAAACCGTAAGAAATAGACAAAACCTTACTGTACAAAAATGCAGATCTCTCCAACGCACACAATTTATGTCTGAAGATTTTTTTTTTTTTTTTTTTTTTTTTTTTTTTGTAGAGTGAACCATTTCGGAGATATTCTTTATTATTTGAGTCAGTTTCGGAAAACTTAAAACTTTCGTGAAATGGAACATCGTTGTTCATTTTATACGTTAACTGTGCAAAGAGAACGGAATTTGAAAGCTTTAAAAAGTTTGACTATCGCACAAAGGCTGCTGTATTCTAATATTCCCCTTGTACCTACAAGGAAATAACCAATAATATAATTTGCACAAATGTTTATCTTAACTAACACGAAGAAGATATAGGAATAAGAGTTTGTAAGAATGGTTAGTACAAGAGTAGAGAAAGTCATGTGAGTGCAACACATCATGATTTTTAACATCTTTTCCTCCCCTTGGCCGGTAGTAAATTGCATGGGCTTTGTTGCAGTTCCTAAGATAGACATCTTTGATATGATCGACTCAAAACGTTACTCAAGGCATTTTGAAGTGCAGAGAATTTCTTAATAATCTTGTTATCACAGACTTGGAAGATGCTCAACTTAAATACTGCCAACTTTGGCATTTAACCGCCTTTTGGTTTTGAATACGCTGTTTACAAACACACACGTGAGCCCTTTCTAAATAATTGTTATTTAGACTCTGTGTTTATGTCAAAACATAAACTACTGGTGAATTCTCGGTATTGAGTTTTGGATGGAATGAACGTAGTAAAGACAGTAATGACGTCACAGAAATAAGGAACATGTTCATACAGATTTAGGAAATACATGCATTCTACTACAGAATATGACACTATCATACTTCAATGTAAAAGTGAACGAACGCCTTTTCTCTACCTCCTGCCTGTGGTAGGAGATGAAGTATTGTATTCCATGTCTGATATCCAGTTTACACCGGAAATATGCTCGTACATGATGTGAGGGATCATGAATCCAACAGTAGGATTCAAGTAATAGAATTATTTCCTTGTGTGTATGTGCGTGTGTCTTTAAGAACATACGTAAATCAGAAACTATAATATGTATTGGTGTAAATCTATGTTGCTATCAAAGAGATCGCTATCACTACATGGCAGTTTCAAATATAAGTGAACAACATTTAACTGTCGGAGAGAGCGATACTTTTCACATTGGAGGTTTGTGCTTCAACTACATTCTGAGAAAAATAGCAAAGTATTTACTTAGTTTCTAGTGTAATTCTAAAAGGAAACAGTAAGTATTCATAGTTATAAACGGTTCAACAACACTTGTACTAGAAAGAAAATAACCAAAGAACTATGTAAAGTCATAAAAAGGTACATTCCGTGTCAACTTTTTGGTAATCGTAGCCGTTTTTTAAGGTGCAATATTGCTAGCTTGGGTTTCTCCTAAGTTTGATCCAACAGAGGCAGGTACCTGAAAGTGTGACGTCACTGTCTTCCTTCCTTCTGTTCGCACCCCAGAGCTTGTTACCCAGAATACCTACATATTCTTGAAGTTCTTGTTTAATATGGAACAATTCTAGCAACATGCTATATGCACAATTAAACATACATTATACAAGAATAATCAATTTCGCTTTCTCTGCTTCTTATATATTGTGGGTAGAGGAGGTATTGGATTCCAAAGTCTAAATCGATATTACATCGGAAGTGCAAGCCTTGACAGTCTCTGAATCCACTCACATGACCTTCTCTTCTAATTCTTGTACGAGCTAATGCTTGTTGTTTTATCGAGACAAATGTTTGTAGAAATTTTTTTATTTCAATGGGAACATAGGAATACAGTATGTTTATGTGATCCTCAGATATTTTAAAGCGATTTGTCATGTGATAGTTTATTTGTATCAACAAGAGAGGAAAATATGAATTTTAGAAAATTCAATTTAATAACAATCATTAGTTCAGAAATGGTTAACTCAAACTCAATTATGAGAACTGAGCCTTTGTATAGTACAATTTTATATATCGCTTAGTGAACTTCATGTGTTATTCCAGAGGGTTGTTAACATTCGTTTTATTTTTCATAAAAATGTCTTAAACATAAACATGTTAATTTAATCAAAATAGTTATAGCGAATTTTCAGAAATTCAACATTCTGAATGAATATTTCACGTGAGAACTAGAATAGAGTAAGCTTTTCTTTCCCTCAGTATCTTCACCTCCTCCTACAGAACACTACAAGTTTTGGAAAATGGAAGCCAGTAACAACAACTACCTCGGAAATGATTAACAAAGTGGATAAAGCATCTTCACGATCGATTTTCAGAAAACTGGGATAACTATTTTTGTAATGTTATTGCCATAAACATATAGTAATTTAAAGAATATCGTTAGTTATTTCTGAGAGAACAAAAATCAGGAAAACTTCTCCATCTTAAGCATACTTTGGAGTGGGAGATGCGTTTTGAAAATCTTCCTGGCCCAGCCTTTTTAGACGTGGATATTTAATATAAACTTTGCTTTTAGTTTTTATTCGCAGATAGACATGCCCACACACACACACACACACACACACACACACATACACACACAAACACCCAAAACACACACACAGTATACATATAAACAAAACAGACCCATCACACATACGACGTACACAGAACACACACAAACACACCCACACACACACGCTTACAGACACCTAAAACACACACAAATATACACAGCGCACATACAGCACACACAAACATGCACAATACACGTACAGCACGCTCCACAGTGTTTTACTTTCTCTACTGGTAAGTAGGGGAAGTATTCCACCCAAAAATTCGATGTCGAGATTTCACCGAAAATATGTTTTGAGACCCCGTGAATCAAAAAAAGGCATTTTTAGAAAGAAAAAAAAAAAAGATCCCCGCGCGCGCGTTTGTGTGTGTGTGTGTGTGTGTGTGTGTGTGTGTGTGTGTGTGTGTGTGTGTGTGTGTGTGTGTGTGTGTGTGTGAACAGCACAACTCAAAAACGAAATGTCGGTTAAAAACCGAAGTTGGTATTTAAGTTTAATGTCTCTCAAGAATGCCACACGAAGATTTTGTACAAAATATTTCCATCCTAAGCTACCCTTTACATGGAAAATATTTCGGAAATTTTGATTTTCTTGAAAATGGCTCTAACAACTTTGATTAAAATGTCATATGCTTAAGATATTTGTATGAAAAATGAAATGTATATTTTGAATTTTCTGGCTATAGCCTATGTAGTCCTGTTTACTCTGGATGACTTTTGAATAACTAGGAAGCAGTAAGAGAGAGACAAAATCTTACTGTACAAAAAATGTAGATCTTGCTAAAACACACAATTTATGTCAAAATAATTTTTTTTTTTTTTTGTAGAGTGAACCATTTCGGAGACATTCCTTGTTATTTGTGTCAGTTTTGTAAATGGAACATGGTTGTTCATTTTTTGTATGTTAAGTGTGCAAAGAGAACGGTATCTCAAAGCTTTATGATATTTGACTATCGCACAAAGTATTCTAATATTCCCCTTGTACCTACAAGGAAAAAACCAATAAGATGATTTGTACAAGTGTTTATCTCAACTAACTAACAAAAAGAAGATATAGTAATAAGAGTTTGTAAGAATGGTTAGTACAAGAGTAGAGAAAGTCCTGTGAGTGCAACACATCAGATTTTTTAAATATGCGTTATTTGGATTGAGGGAGCCTACTTCTGGTAGAGTTGTGCAAGTTTTGGGTGGAATACAATACCTCCTCTACTCACTGAAAGGACCTGGTAGAGAGGCTAACATTGACCAATAAAACAAACACACGAGTATCTCGAATATGGCTGATGTAACAATAAAGTTATTTGAAATATAGGCATCTGGGCTTTAATGAGCAACTGGTGAGGGCTTCAGAGGAAATTTCAAGATACATTTCATTTTCCCATCAAATATTTGAATTTCATATACGTATTTTAATTAAAATTGTGTCATCTGTTTCCCAGAAAATAAAGAGCACAGCATTTGTGGTACGTGGAGTTTCTTGAAAAGCTTTATGTGTTATACATGAAGGATGCGTTCCCTATACATTTAGATCTGTGTTTAATCAAGCTTTGTTGTTGTATTATATTGTTCAGAGTTTTATTGGAACACAATTCTTTGTTTACTTGCTGTAAGTAAGTAGCAGAGACAATAAAGATAGACAATATCCCATGAGCTGCTTCCTTCCTCAGCGCCTGTCTTATCTACGTCCTTTTAAAGTGACAGAAGTGTTAAATATCACGAAAAACAGAGTTCCTGGCAAATTACACTGATTTAAAAAACACAGCATTTGGCTTTGTCAAACACGTGATTTACATTTAGCAGAAGTTATCTAAAACGTAGATAATTTTGAGGACATTCCCAGGAAGTTCAAGACGTACATTTCATTTGACATGAAAACATCCTTAACATATGGTAATTTAATGGTACAGTTAGGGCCTCTTTAGAGAAAATGAGAATTTTCGAACACTCTTCGATGTTAAATTTAGTCAACAGTTTCGGTATTTTCTTGAAAAATTTTTGGACGAAACTGTACTTAAATAATCATGTTTTAAGCATAAGTGAAAACCCTTAAATCACTGTAAGGATGACATTTCATATACTTGACATCACATTCAGGGTAGTCCTTGGTCGCGGGTTCAAACACACGGAAGGCGATGGATAGACACACAGGCACATACGGACACGCGCACACACACAGAGAGAGAGAGAGAGAGAGAGAGAGAGAGAAGTAGCATAAAACTTTGAAAAGTCCATCAGCAGCGCATGTAAGAAGTCCTTCAACTTTTCTACTCAGGAAAAATAACCACCTTCTTAACAGGACACGGGAAAATAAGCAGTTGTTATTATCGTCTTCAAACAAAAGACAGTCCTATGTGTACATGCGGAAAAGCAGAGACGAATGATGAATAGTGATCGAACTCCAGACTCTAGTAATAATCAAATATCCACATGCATTCATGTTAAATTGAAAATATTGTTAGAAAGTTTTGAGGTAATGTGTAGTTAGGGCAGATGGATTTATTTGAAAATGTTTGTGTCGCATCCAAATGTTGGTATTTAACTAGTTGTTATTTTCAGTTTTGCTGTTGACGCTTTCTTTAGTTAACGTGCTCCAGCGTAGTGTCATATCGGACGGCGAGTGAATGAAACGGGGGAAATGAGCCCGAGGTCCATAGAGCTTTAAGTTACCAGACATTCGTCTTCTCAGGATAAGGGAAAACCTCGGATAACTCATCCTAAGCGGGATTCGAACTCGGGAAGTGTTGGACGTGAGACAGACACGCTGACACCACGCTACAGAGGCGGGCATGCTGTTGACCAATAGACAAA
This sequence comes from Tenodera sinensis, assembly GCA_030765045.1. Classification (NCBI taxonomy): domain Eukaryota; kingdom Metazoa; phylum Arthropoda; class Insecta; order Mantodea; family Mantidae; genus Tenodera; species Tenodera sinensis. Next base: position 61,898,739 of record CM060974.1, on the reverse strand, counting down.
TTGATGCACATGGTCATGTCACTTATTTAACATTTTATTCGATTTAATATAGTCACACTTTTGTTGAACACCAATAAGTGCTGCTTCAGGTTCAAATTCAATGACCCTCTATAACATTGTGATGAACAGCAAAAGCACTTTCAAAAATCTGCTGTGTTGCACTCACATGGCTTTCTCTACTCTTGTACTAACCATTCTTACAAACTTATTCCTATATCTTCTTTGTGTTCAGATAAACATTTGTACAAATATCTTATTGCTTATTTCCTTATAGGTACAAGGGGAATATTAGAATACAGTAGGCTTTGTGCGACAGTCAAATCTTTCAAAGCTTTGAGATTCCGTTCTCTTTCCACACGTAACATACATATACAAAAATGAACAACGATGTTCTATTTTACGAAAGTTTTAAGTTTTCCGAAACTCACGCACATAACAAGGAATATCTCCGAAATGGTTCACGCTACAAGAAAATTTGTTCCGACCTAAATTGTGTATTTTAGCAAGCTCTACATTTATTGTGCACTACGATTTTGTCTATCTCTAACGGTTTACCAGTTATGCAAAAGTCGCCCAGAGTGAATACGACTACCGGGGCTATATCCAGAAAATTCAAGATATACATTTCATTTGTCGTCAAAATATCTCAAACATATGACATTTTAATCAAAATCTTTTGAGTCATTCTCAAGAAAATCAAAATTTTTTGAAAATGTTCCATGTAAAGGGTAGTTTAGGGTGGGACTATTTTCTTCAAAATCTTCGTGTCTCATCCTTGAAATACATTATACTTAAATACCAACTTTCGATTTTAACCGACTTTTCGTTTTTGAGTTATGCTGTCCATAGACACACAGACACAGACAGACACACAGACCTTTTTCTAAAAATGCTATTTTGTGGATTCAGTGATCCTCAAAACATATATTTCCGGTGAAATCTCGACATCGAATTTTTGGGTGGAACACAATACTTCCCCTACTTACCAGTAGAGAAAGTAAAAAATGAAAAACAGTGCAAATAGTTATCTCCGATAACACGGAAATATCTCAGAGAACGTTATTTGAAAGAAACTGTGTTTTAATGTCTATTACATTATTTGTGTAATTGCTTGTTTTGTCTGTGTCTTAGAGTTTACTGGTTATACAAAATTCCTTCTGAAATGAAGATACTTAAAACGCCGCTTCCATAAACTTTCAAAATTCAGAAATTCCAAAATCCCAAAACTTAAAAGTTAATTTGGGAAAGGGAATTTTAGTTGATATCCTTTTGAAATTGCTGCATGTAAATATCAATTTACTACACATTCGCTATTCTGGTCTCAAAGACTCCGCACATAAACACACAAGAAGCTGCTTCTATAAAAGGTTTTTCTCTATTGTCCTATTCAGGAACCCTCATAGTAATCCGAAGCATCACATACAATATTTCCTCACATCCAGTAAATGTAGGTGATACCTTACTTACAGTATTACATTATGATAGCAATTCTATGAGATATTTCCTAGTTGATATGCATGTTTTACCAATATGTATATATGCATAACTCACACAAATAACAAGGAATAACTACGAAATGGTTCACTCAAAAAAAAAAGTTTTTACATAAATTGTATGCTTTAGCAAGATGTACATTTTTACTTTCTGTACTGGTAAGTAGGGGAAGTATTGTATTCCACCCAAAAATTCGATGTTGAGATTTCACCGGAAATATATATTTTGAGATCCCTGAATCCAAAAAGAGCATTTTTCGAAAAAGGTCCGTGCGCGCGCGCGTCTGTGTGTCAGACTGTGGATAGTGTAACTCTAAAACGAAAAGTACTTTGAAAACCAAAGTTGGTATTTAAGTTTCATGTCTTTCAAGGATGCGACACGAAAATAGCCCCACCCTAAACTACCCTTTAGATGGACAATTTTTGGAAAATTTTGATTTTCCTGAAACTGACTAACGATTTTGACTAAATTTCATATATTTGAAATATCTTTATGCCAAATGAAATGTATATCTTGAATTTTCTGGCTGTAGCCCCTGTAGTCATATTTACTCTGGACGACTTTTGCATAACTAGCAAACCGTTAGAGATAGACCAAATCATACTACGTATACAAAAATGTAGATCTTGCTAAAATACACAATTTGTGTCTGAATAAATTTTCTTGTAGAGTGAACCATTTCGGATATCTTCCTTGTTATGTGTGTGAGTTTCGGAAAACTTAAAACTTTCGTGAAATGGATCATGGTTGTTCATTTTCTCATGTTAAGGGGAGGCATCTGTAAAAATGACAAAAATTCACAATTTTTGTCACAATGATGTGAAAATTTGTATGTATGTGTGCTAAAGCATAACTAGAAGGTTTACCAAATTTCACTTTTCTATGTAAGATAGTTTGTGCAAAAAGAAATTTTTATTGGTTTTTTGCTGAAATTTTAGGGTAGTATAGCAAACGCTTCTTATAAAATATTATTTGTTCTAAGGAAACTAAACTCTGGCCATATATTTTCCTAGATTATGTCTACAAAACCTGGTATTTTTATCTGGCTATGTCAAACAGTTTTGGAGGAAAAAATATTGAATACCTCAATGTCCATTTTTTTCAAATTATTAATAATTTTCAAAATAAAAATTCAATAACAATTAAACTACTCCATCTAGAGCATTTAAAATACCAAGGTTAATGACGCAACTATCTAAAAACATGTGTGCAACATTTCAACGAAATATATTAAGAACTGTATTAGAAGATGCATTTTGAAGACTGAAAAATGTGAAAAATAGAAAGCAGAGAAAAATGACTAATGTTTTAAGTATATGACAACATAGATTTACTGCTTTAGAATTCCCCTGGACCATATGAAAGTCCTTCAGTTAACTGTTTAGCTTCTTCTTCTTTAAGTTTTGCTACTCTTAACTGTTTTTTGCTGATTTAAATGTATTTAATATACTCAGTGCGTTCTGCTTTAATTTTCCCTTATCCCTAACATTACTAATTCTTTTGCTGACTGGACTTACTTTACAAGCTGTGACTCTTCCTTTACATAGAGAGTAGCCTCACAACACATATTAAATTCACTATTAGCTGAAATTACTGAAATTTTTTAATAGTTGAACCTGCTACTTAAAGATCTACTGTAAATCTAGTTATGCTTGTTTCCTCCTGAGATTTGCCAGTTTGCCATCTATTGAAGCCGAAATTGTGAACGCCATAATTATGGATATAATACTGCATCACATGGCGGAATTAAATAATCAGAAAATGTTAAAATCGTTACATATATAAAGTTACAGGACCCGGGAGATTAGCTGTGACTAAAATTGTCAAAAGGCACGAAAAGGTACAGACAAGTCATTAGGGGCGAGCTTCAGGTAGTCGAGCGGGACCTGGTAAGACCAGTTTTCCTGGAAATCGCTCAGCGCCGGTGTTAGCCGGAAAACAAGGGATGGTCGATTCTTCGAAACCCTGTTGCTAATTAGGCAGTGAAAGGTACAGAGAGCGTCATAACTCACAGACACTTGCCTGCGAGAACCCGGAGAGAAAGGGTCGTTGGGAGTTGCCCTCCAGAACCCGGCGGGTCACTACATTCGTCGCCCATATCTTCAGTCACGGGGCTTGTATTCCGGATCCTCAAGTGTGAGGACACATTATAGTTAGTATTAACGATTTTCTGCCTTAGTAGAGACACAGTAACGACTCAACTAATTTAATAACGATCGGCAAATCTCACGCTTTCTTATTTTGATGAGAATAAAAGTGTTTCAACGAAGTTCTGGTTTTATTCGCAAACATCCAATCATACCCTGAGATTAAAGTCGCATGCCAGAGAAGCCGGAGCAGAAGACCAGAAAGCAGCAGTCGGCGTAGGAGAGCATAGGAGGGACGAGTCGACATCATATGCCGCACAACTTGGAGACAATTCCACATCACTATATACGTATATTTTTGTTCTTGCTACAAGAGATTTCTTTGCATGCTTTTGCTTACCCATTTTACAATAATTTTATACCAATTAATAATAATTTAATGAAAATCTGGTCCACCTAATGTACAATCTTTACAACTATACAATAAATCATAATAGTGAGAAGAGACTTAGCTGGTTGTGTGTTTACAAACAGCTTAATAAAGAATTCAGATTTTCACTTACACAAGAAGATACTTGTGTAGTATGCCCTACCTTATATTATACTTATCTTTATTGTGGTGTACGTTTAGATAAGTAGAGTTTAGAATAAGAAAGACTTCTCTCTTCTTCAGCCTGTGTAATCTTGAATAAAATTCAGAAAAATACAACCACGTGGTTCACACATGCAAAAACAGGAAACATTGGTTTGTTTCACCGGCATGAATGTTTGCAGAAAATCCCACAAGATGTCTCTGTTTACATCCACCAGAACTGAATCAGACCGCCCGATTTAAACTTCAAAATTGTACGCGATTTTGCTGCAATGGGGTAATGAGTGCATTTCAGCAGCCACGCCCACCCGCACATGGGCATTTAAATCATGGCATAACGGCCTTTTAAATGGCGATGAGGAGTAAGCGAAGGTAGATTCTGAAAGTACAAGGTACAGACATAATTTTAAGGCAAAAAACGAAAAATCGCAATTTTCGTCATTTTTGTCCAAATGTCACAGATGCCTCACCTTAACTGTCACTCGCTAAATGCTGGTGCTCAGACACAGGTGAAACAGCCTGCCAAAAACAGCTGAATAGAGAAAGTGGCGTTAGAAGTGATGAACAATTTAAAAAGTTCATATTAATAAAAAAGCATTCTTAAGTTGGGTTTGACTGGAGGGCAGGTCTTTGACTGATTTTACTTAGAGTGGTTAATACGAGTTTTTCTTTTTTGTTGTTGTAATTCCATTTGTGTTTTATTTACTCTCTCCACTACGTAATAGGAGAAGTGTTGTATTCCACCCAAACATTCGATGTCGAGATTCCACTGCAAGTATATGCTTTGAGGCCCTCAGAGCCCAAAAATGCATTCTTAAAAAAACGGTCCGTGTGTGTCTGTGTATGTGTGTGCGCGCCTGTGAACAGCATAACTCATAGCAAAAAGTAAATAAACACAAAGTTTGGTATTTAAGTTTAATATCCCTCAGGAGTGCAACGGGAAGATTTTGAACAAAACTCCTCCACCCTAAACTTCCCTTTACATGCAAATTTGTACGAATATTTTCACTTTCTCAAAAATGGCTCTAACGATTTTGATTAAAATGTCATATGCTAAAGATATTTTTGTGGCAAATGAAATGTAAAATTTTAATTCTTTGCTATTGTCCAGCAATTCTGTTTACTCTTAATTACTTTTGTATAACTGGTAAACCGTAAGAGATAGACCAAGTCTTACTATACGAAACACGCAGATGTTAAAATACACAGTTTATGTCCAAACACAATTTTAATTGTAGAGTGCACTATTGCGGAGATATTCCTTGTTATTTGTGGGCTTTGCAATACTTACACGTTTCCCAAATGGGAGATCGCTATTCACCTTTTCATTTGTTGCCTATGCAAAGGGAACCGAATTTCAAAGCCTGCATATAGCGACTAGCTTTAAAAGATTTGATTACCGCTCAGAGCCTATTGTCTATTAGTCCTCCTCAACCTACAAGAAAATTATCTGTAGTAATATGTAAACCTTGGGAGATATTTTAGGGTATCCCGCGAGATAATTAATAATTATTTAATACTATTTAATATTAATAGTTATCAAAGGGTGAATAACTTGAAGTAACGTTCATACATTTTAATTAAGATTTATACGATTTCCACCGTTGGCACAACTTATCCAGCAGGCCGTGAGAACAACAACAACAACAATTGTAGTGTGTAATTCAGGGAAATTAATTAGATGAATATAAATGAACGAATTTGCGTTAGTTGGCGTTTCGTTAAAGGTAGGGCTGCTCTGTTTATGATTAGTTGTTTGACTTTTCTTTCTTTTTTCCTTCCTTCCTTCCTTCCTTCCTTCCTTCCTTCCTTCCTTCCTTCCTTCCTTCCTTCCTCCCTCTCTCACTCCCGCCCTCCCTACCTTCCTTCTTTCCTTCCCTCCTTCCCTCTCTCGCTCCTTCCTCTCTTCCTCCCTTCCTCCCTTTCCCCCTTCCTCCCTTCCTCCCTAACTCCCTTCCTCCCTTCCCCTGCCTCCCTTCCCCCCTTCCTCCCGTGATCCCTTCCTCCCCTCCTCCCCTCTTCCCCCTCCCCTCCTCCCTTCCTACCTACCTCCCTTCCCCCTTCATCCCTTCCCTCTTCCTCTCTTCCTCCCTTCCTCCCGTCCTCCCTTCCTCCCTTCCTCCCCTCCTCCCTTCTACCCCTCCCTTCCCCTTCCTCCCTTCCCCCTTCCTCCCTTCCTCCCTTCCTCCCCTCTTTCCGTCCTCCCTTCCTCCCATCCTCCCTTCCTTTCTTCCTTCGTTCCTCCCTTCCTCCATTCCTTCCTTCCTGCCTGCCTGCCTTCTTGCCTTCCTTCCTTTCTTTCTTTCTTTCCTTCTTTCTTTCTCTGATTACCCTCCCCTTGTGTATGACTTACTAGGACTTAGAAGCCTGTGCCTAGGATCAGACGCCTGTTGGGGAGCAGAGGTACCTCTGGACCAGACAGAGAGAAGACGTGGAAGCAGCTGGTCAGCTAAGGATATGAAATACAGGCGAAATGGATGATTGTAAGGGTGATAATGGAGCAATTGGTGGAATGAATGGCGGGGGAAACCGGATAACCGTGAGAAAACCCGCCCAGACTCCGTTACGAACATCACATGCGGGTCCCGCGTAGGTGGTAGGCGAGCGGTCTAACCACTCAGCCTCTCAATTAAAATATAAACACCCTCACTAGAAAATTCAGTAAATGTGTGCAAATGACCCGTATATTGGTTGTTTACTGCGCAAGCGTACTTGAGATGTTCAGAAACGTAAGAAAACGTTTAAGATGCCGAACCGAGAGGAGGAGGTGAGTTTGTGATAGTAGAGTAGAGAAGGTCATGTGAGTGCGGCACATCAGACTTTTGTGTTTGAGAACTATTTTGTGCCTCAAAAGCTTGATGGTTAAAATAATAAATTTGAGCTTTATTGTCCAATTTCTCAGAAAACGTTATTTGAAAGAATTTGTGTTATCTATTAGGTGTTCTAATTTATTTATGTAGCACGTTTTCGCCTAATCATTAACGTTTCCTGCTTGTACAAAATTACACAAAATGTCTTCCGACTGAAGATAACTTAGGAGTCCATTTCCAAAAATCTGATGTGTTACACTCACATGACTTTCTCTACTCTTGTACTAACCATTCTTACAAACCTTTATTCCTATATCTTCATGTCAGTTGAGATAAACATTTGTAGAAATTAGCTGATTACTTATTTCCGTTTAGGTACAAGTGGAATATGGGAAACACAGTAGGCTTTGATCAGTAGTCAAATCTTTTAAGACTTTGAGATTCCGTTCACTTTACACGTCTAAGGTATAAAAATAAAAATGAATAATGATATTCGGTTTGACGAAAGTTGAAATATTTCATAACTCACACAAATAACAAGGAATACCTCCGAAATGGTTCTTCCCCCCCCCCCAAAAAAAAGAAAAATCTGGATATAAATTGTGTATTTTAACAATATCTAAAAGTTTGTGTAGTCAGATTGGGTTTATCTCTTACGGTTTACCAGTTGTGCAGAAATCATCCAAAGTAAACAGGACTACAAGGGCTATAGACAAAAAATTCAAAATATACATTTCATTAGCCGCAAACATATAGCGTGTTAATCAACATTGTTAGAGACATTTTCGAGAAAATAAAAAATTTTTAAAAATTATCCATGTAAAGGGTAAAGTAGGGTGGAGGAATTTTCTTGAAGTTCTTCGTGTCGCATCTTTAAAGAATATTAAGCTTAAATACCAACTTTGGTTTTTAACCGATTTTTCGTTGCTTTGATTTATTCTGTTCACATACAGGCACAAACACACTGAGACACACGAAACTTTCTCTGGAAAGGTTTTTTTATTCAGGGGGCCTCAAAACATATTTCCGGGGAGAACTCGACATTGATTTTTTAGGTGATATGCAATATTTTCTCCACTTATTATGTGTACTAGAGAAGTTAAAAAATCACGATAAACGTTTTACAAGTCTTTTATATACGTTATGGTAGTGAAAATGCTTACATCCACTTTTGTCATTATTGACAGTTTCTAAAATTCTTCCATATAAAGAGTGGACTAGAGTGGGGATATGGAATTTCATATTCTTGGGCTGCATCTTTTGGAACTGATGCACTTATTGTGTTACGTTTTAGTCTTTGGTTTATAATGTCCAAAGGCACACGTAGATGAGATGCAATTTCTCTATAAGTGAGTGTCCGTTTGAATCACTCATTTACCAGGAAAGTTGTTCCCTACGAACGTTGACATTTATCATTTAACAGGAAACTGATAAGAACGGCGCTGAGGAAGGAAACAGCGCATGGAATATTGAGTAGTGTGTGTGTGTGTGTGTGTGTGTGTGTGTGTGTGTGTGTGTGTGTGTGTGTGTGTGTGTGTGTGTGTGTGTGTATGAACAGCATAGCTCAAACTCTAAAATTGATCAAGTACTAAAATAATTAAGTTCATTATAAAGCAAGGACACTAAGCGAAGATTTGAAATAAAATCTTGTTGTAAGCTATCAAAGGAAAAATATTACATATTTTCGATTTTTGCTTTCTCTACTGGTAAGTAGGGGAAGTATTGTATTCCACCCAAAAATTCGGTGTCGATATTTCACCGGAAATACATGTTTTGAGGCCCCCTGAATCCATATAAAGCATTTTTAGAAAAAAGTCCGTGTGTGTGTCTGTGTGTATGTCTGTCAGTCCGTCAGTCTGTCAGTCTGTCAGTCTGTGGACAGCATAGCTCAAAAACGAAAAGTCGGTTAAAAACCAAAGTTGGTATTTAAGTTTAATATCTTTCAACTACCCTTTACATGGAAAATTTTGATTTTCTTGAAAATGGCTCTAACTATTTTTATTAAAATGTCATATGTTTGAGATATTTTGATGGAAAATGAAATTTATATCTTGAATTTTCTGGCTATAGCCCCTGTAGTCGTATTTACTCTGGACGACTTTTGCACAACTGGTAAACCGTTAGAGATAGACCAAATCATACTATACAAAAATGTAGATCTTGCTAAAATACACAATTTATGTCTCAATAAATTTTCTTGTAGGGTGAAGCATTACGCAGATATTCCTTGTTATGTGTGTGAGTTTCGGAAAACAGAACTTTCGTGAAATGGGTCATCGTTGTTCACTTTTTTATATGTTACGTGTGCAAAGAGAACGGAATCTCAAAGCTTTAAAAGATTTGACTATCGCACAAAGCCTACTGTATTCCAATATTCCCCTTGCACCTACAAGGAAATAAGCAAAACGATAATTTGTACAAATGTTTATTTTAACTAACACGAAGAATATATAGGAATAAGAGTTTGTAAGAATGCTTAGTACAAAAGTAGAGAAAGTCATGTGAGTGCAACACATCAGATTTTTTCAAATATAAGAATATAAGGCAATAGACCTATGAAAATTAAAAAAATCCACAGATTTCTTTCACATCCTCAAAACATGGAATATATTATATATAAAACATTTTAATGTCCTATGTCAAACAGTTATTAAATTATTGAGATATTTATTAATAATAAATCACTTTTTGATATGCTAATATAAAATGGGACTGCCTCCGTAGCGCAGTTGGTAGCGCGCTTGCCTCTGGCGCGGAGGACCCGGGTTCGATTCCCGGTACCAGCATGGGGATTTTATCCCCTCTGAGAGGTCTGGCACGGGGTGCACTCAGCCTCGTTAGGGGACCAATTGAGGAGCTGCTTGTTGGAGAAGTAGCGGCCCCAGGTCGAGAAGACCGCATAACTGGCCGGGAGGGCTCAGGGGCGCTGACCACTTCCCACCCTCCAGTACTGCACCTCACCAATGACGCCTGTAGTGGGTAGCGGTGGAGGACGCAGCTGCTGGGTGGTAGGCCTTGGCCCTTCATGGGCTGTCGCGCCGGGGTTTAGTTTAGTTTTAATATGAAATGAGCCTTAGACCTATAATTTGTCGTATCTACCCTAAATTTTTAATTTGAGCTAATTAATAATTGTACAAAATTATAGAAAACGTGTTCCGACTGAAGAAAGCTTAGAAGTCTGTTTCCAAAAAGTTCACAATAAAAGTTTGCCTTAAACGTAGGTAAGTGTAATGAAAACGTTCAGAGGCGTTTTGGGGATAAATCGCAGTTTCCGAAAGGTTCGACATTAAGTTTTGATTAGAGCGGGTATATTTAATTTAATAACATTGACTGCATCTTTTCAAATTGCTGCACTTAAATCTCAAGTTTCTGGCTTATTGCTTATTTCTTTTTCGTGTTTGGTTCCTAGTGTTCAAATAACTGGACATAGGCACAAAAGGACATTTCTCTATAAGTGAGTATTTGGATTTTTATAGCAACCAAATGTGTTGCAAAGTCCGTTTCAAATTACTCTAATGTGCTTGAAAAATTGTGCCACATGAACTTTGACTTTTTGAACATTTAACAGTAAATCGATAAGAATGGCGCTGAGAAAGGCAACAGCTCGGCTGTGTATTTATATGAAATTAAGGAAATATGAAGTTTTAACCAAAATATCGCTTTAAGAGTGTATGTGTTTGTATCTGGACATCATATCTCCTAAGCTAAAATTCATTAAATACCAACATATTTGTTTAAGTTCAACATCTCCCAGGGAGTCCGTACGAAGATTTACAAGAAAATCCAGTTATCCTAAGCTACAAGGAAAAGTGTTACATATTTGTTATAGTATTCTCCAATACTGATATAACGATTTTAAATGAAATAGTACGTGTTTAAGATATTTTATGGAACAGTGAAATGTGTGTCTTGAACTTTCTTGGAATAACTTCTCAAGTCTTCTTCGCTATGACAGAATTTTGTATAACTTTGCTTAACTACAGATAAACAAAAACATGTTATGCACAAAAGGCAGATCTCTATAAGGCGCACAACTTATTTCAAATAACCTCTTTTTGGCATCAATCAATACCGAGATATTCGCTGTTGTTTGTTTGATTGTAAATTTCACAGTCACATACTTTCTCTGTTACAGTAAGTAAAGGGGAGTATTGTATCACACACAGAGATTTCACCGGATATACATGTTTTGAGGCTCCCTCAAAACAAGTAATCAGTTTTAAGTAAAGGACTACGTGTGTGTACTCCTGTTTGTGTGAAAGAAGGAGAATTGATATCTTGTCTGTGAACATTATAACTCAAAAGTGGAAAGGTTGTAGCAAACTAGGTATTAAGTTAGGTGGGTATATTTCAGAAAGGTTTTCATAAACCTGACCTTCATCTGGACCACTTTTCCACAACTTTGATCCTGAAAAATGACTCTAATAGCCTTCATTCAATTACTATACGTTTATGATGGTTTAATTACGAATGAACTGTATATCTTGAATTATCTAGCAATAGTCTCTGATGTGTACTACAGGATAGACAAAGTCTTACTATGTAAAAACGCAGTTCTCTTTTCTTCTTTTTTATTTCCGATGTAATTCTTGTTATTGACTTGAATCTTCAATGCATTTTCTCAAATAAGAACACATCTGTTTCCCCCTTGGTCATTCAAAGAGAACGAAATTACAAGCCCTCGAATAGTGACCAGTTGACAATATATTTCGCTATCCCTTAAGCTTACAGTGTTACGTTATTCCCGTTGTATAAAATTTGTTCTAAATGCAGATATATTAAGCCTATTTGCAGAGAATTTCTCTGAAACGTTTTACTTTTCTTAAGTATAAGTTACTGTAATCAAAACGTCTAGAGCCATTTCTAAGAAATGCCAGCATTTTTAAACACTTCCATGTAAATGTTAAATTGCAGTGATAAGATATTATTTATTATTCTTGTGTTATAAGTTTGTAGTTCCTGCACTTAAATACCAAGTTTAGTATTTTTTGCACATTTGTTAAGGACCCACACACGCGCACACATGCACACACACACCACACGCGCACACATGCACACACACACACACACACACACACACACACACACACACACACACGCATGGATCTTTTTCTCTGAATTTATTCGTAATATTCAGGAACTCTCATGTGATGTATTTCGGTAGAAACTCAACATTTAATGTTGTATGGAATAAAATAGTTCCTCTCAGCTACCACAGACAGCAGGCACAGGAAATACAAAGCTGATAGTTTTTACGTTACAATGTCACATTATGTTAGTAAACCTAAGGGATATTCTGTAGCTGAAATACATGTAGAAACAACTTCTGTGGTTACGTGCTCCTTATCTGTTTGCACTTTTGATATTATTAATCTCTCTATTACACTTATAAGGTAGGGAAAATTTTACATTTCGTCAGCGATTTTTCGACAATACATGTATAGATATTGCCCATGTGCAAGGGCATGTGTGTGTGTGTGTGTGTGTGTGTGTGTGTATGTGTATGTGTGAGTTTGTGTGTGTGTGCGCGCGCGTGTGCACCTGTGAGGTTCAGCATTCAAAAGCCACAAGTGTATTCCTCACTTTTGATTCCCCTTATATGAAAATGTTTCATAAATCTTAATTTTCTCAAAAACTGCAGTCACTACTTTCATAAAAATACCATACGTTTGAGATATTTTCATGCCAAATAGTATGTACAACTTGAATTTTCTGGGAATGTGCACAGAAGTTCTCTTGATCCTAGATCCTTTTACATAACTGACAAACAGTGAGAGCAAAATCTTACTATACAATAAATGTATATGTCGCTAACCCATACAGCTTAGGACTGCATAATTGTTTGTGGAATTAATCATTTCCGAGATATTACTTGCTATGGACCTATCTGAATTTTCCTTTAACCAAAGAGGAATACGTTATTTTTATTTTATGTTTTAGTCATGCAAACATTTCAAGTCATCACACAGCCGGTAGCTCTTAATGGGTTCAACTATCGTACAAGGGCGATAGTCCACTTGCAGTCACCTACAAGAAAGTTATAAATCCTATTTATCATCTCGATTCACATGAAGTTGATGTAGGAATTGTACATGAACGAGTAGAGAATATCATGTGAGTGCAACATTTCATATTTAAAAGCACTAAATATATAACCAAAGAATAATCACACAACGGTTTCTGTATTGTTAGTTATTATACATTGTATGACAAATGGGTTACAATAGACACTTTGGGTCCAAATGACACCAACGGATTTATTAGGTGGACAATTTAACTTACATTACTGACACTAATCTCTCTTGGCATATACGATACAAAATTATGAGAAAATGTTACTTTGTCAACAGAAGACTGCTACTACAACCAAATATACGAGTACCTGTGTATATTTGAAATAATCACTCTGATTTACCAGAAAATTGTTTTTGCCATTTCACATTTCTGTTGCGTTTAACAGGATATTGAGAACCACGATAAGAAAGGAAACAGTTCATGGAATATTGTCTATTTTTATTGTCTCTGTTACGTTCTTAAACAAGCAGAGAAAGAATTGCCTTCAACATTAAACTCTCAACAGCACAACGCAAAAACGAAGCTTGATTAAACACAGAACTAAGTGTGGATTATTATTTATTTATGCCAACAAACTTACTGTTGGTGTTTTTAAACACACAAGCCGTGCGTGGGCAAAGTTTGAGAGGTAGAACTGGAACTTAAAAATTCAATGCCACAACTGGGATTTGAACCACAGACCTTCCGCTTACCGGGCGGCTGCTCTACAACTGAGCTATTGTGACAAACTGCCAGAATGGCATTAAATTCTCAAACCAATTCGTATTTCTCCTGGTAAACCACAAAGGCAGTCTCACATCAGAGACAAATTACCCCAATGTTCACTTACTATTGTAAGTACTTTATATCCCAGTCTCTGATGTATTATCTCGTATTACCTCCTTGTTACCCTAGTAAGATGCTGGATACCTTTAGGTCTCCGCACAATGGCCATTGATGTTCCTGGTAATTAATATTTTCTAAAATGACTTCAAGGTTTCCACATGACTCTCTAAGAAAAACAGAATGTGCAAGTGGTTTTGAGGCAAATTCGCTTCTATTGTGCAATAAGACGGTTTTAGGCTTCGTTTTGAAGCATCAATAAATAAACGCCAGTCGTTACTATCATATGATGGTCTTCCCAGTTGTAGAATTAAACCTGGTACATCACTGCAATAAACAAGCTGGTCTTTCATCTTAAAGAACTTGGTAAATTCTTTATCTCTATTCCTATACCAGGAAAATGTGTTGTCTGGGCCCAGCATATTTTTCTCTTTTAATCTCGATTCTAGTAATTCGCTCCTGTCCTTGGCAAGACCTAAGTCGTTCAACTCTTCTTGACTAAAATGCTGTGACTTGTCTTCACCAGTGTGTGCTGGGAAATGCTCATCAACATTGGAATTTTCTGTTGACCCGCCCAGAGACTGGATTCTCAGTATCCTCTAGTTAGGTTGGTGGAACAGAAATAGGGAGATCTACTCCATGTGGCACAGGTCTTAGACATGATGCAAAACCATCTGGATATTTAATGTTTGATTTATTCTTTATATTGTACCTAGATCGTTACAGATGCAGAAGTAACAGTCATCACAATGACTTTTTTGTTCACGTCATATCATAGGAATCCCGAACTTGATTGATTAATTCTGTTTTCCATTGTACCACTGCCTTAGTCCTTCACTACATGTTTTGCAAACAGTGTGTGCAACGCATAGCTTATCATTAAAATATATAAAATACACATTTTTAATAAATGATGTAATGTTAGTTTTCTGCTTCTGTAGTAAGAAAAGAATATTATTAGGATTGTTCACACATTTTAGCCAATGTTAAAATGTACCACGACACACTACGAACTAAAAATAAAGAAATAGAAATGATGAACCTTTTCCAGAAATCGCACTACAACTCGATCACTGCGAGTTATAAGAAGCAGCTAAAGTTGAGATATATCTATCTTAAGACAGACGTGTGCCTATAAGGGTGAGTAAGTAACGGATGTTTGTCTAAGATTCAATGGCTGAAAGCGTTATTGCCTGCACATGGTCGCCCAGAGATGAATAAATACTAGTCTCTCTCTCGCTCGCTCACACTCAAACTGCTTAGCTAGTCATCAGCTCATCACGGAAGAACACAAGGGATGGTTTATTTTGTAAATATACGTACAGTATTTACAGTAACTCTCAAGATCCACAATGACTGCTATTCATCTTAAGTTATAAAATTATACACCTATAATAATCATAATAATTATAGTTTCATGCATACGTACGTATTACTCTATAGGTCTAGTGTCTAGCTTAATTAATACAATTTCGAATTGCATAAAAATAAAGGTGTTGTGGAAAAACTGTTATCATTTTCGGAATCACCGCGTTTTTTCCCATGTAAATACCCAATGTTGATCAAAAACGGGAAACTTTTGCGGGCTAGTGTTATAGGAGCGCCTAAATCCACAGAATACCTTATAACTCTCTAAAACTGCCATTACCATATATTGAAGCCTTGTATAGAAATGTAAAGTGTTTAACTCTGAAACCATTATTATGTCGCAGGAGTTAGTAAAAATAATTGGTTGCCTTACATCTCTCAAAAATTACTGTTATCAGTTCCCTTCCTTATATAGGAGTTTACAATCCTTAACGCTCACATGATAGGAACTGGTAACTCTCAAATACTACCCCTAGGTACTATATGCAAAAGCTATGTAGATATCTGAGCCATTTAAATCTCTAAATACTAAATTATTGGACGTAGCAACAAGAATTGGCAACTAAGATCTATCAAAAAGTTACCTTACTGTAAATCCAACACATATGTAGAAATTCACACTGTTTAACTCTAAAATATAGAACTATAAAAGGGCTGCCCTACATATCTAAAAATCCAACCAAATGTGTATCCAAGCATTATGGACAAATCAGGGTTAATTCTCAAAGTATCAAATTCGAGGACTTGGAAATATATTCCAAAACCTTCACAGACCGTTTATGTCTATAATATGGATCGATGAAATTCCTAAAACAATATTTGATCACTACATATTGGGCAATAACAGTACAAATCTTTTCACTAGAGGTTTAAGACTATGATTTACTTTTACAGGTCCCCTTTTTGCTAGTTAATACATTTTACTTTCTCTACTGGTAAGAAGAGGAAGTATTGTATTCCACCCAAAAATTCGATGTCGAGATTTCACCGGTAATATGTTTTGAGGCCCCCTGAATCCCCCCCAAAAAAAGCCTTTTTCGAAAAAGGTCCGTGTGTGTGTCTGTGTGTCAGTCTGTCGTCTGTGGACAGGATAGCTCAAGAACGAAAGGTCGGTTAAAAACCAAAGTTGGTATTTAAGTTTAATGTCTTTTAAGGTTGCGACACGAAGATTTTGAGGAAAATAACCCCCCGTTAAACTATCCTTTACATGGAAAATGTTTCTAAAATTTTGTGTTTCTTGAAAATGGCTCTAACAATTTTGATTAAAATGTGATATGTTTGAGATGTTTTGATGAAAAATGGAATGTATTTCTTGAATTTTCTGGCTATAGCCCCTGTAGTCGTATTTACTCTGGACGACTTTTGCATAACTGGTAAACCGTTAGAGATAGACCAAATTATACTGAACAAAAACTGTAGATCTTACTGAAATACACAATTTCTGTCTCAATAAGTTTTCTTGTAGGGTGAACCATTTCGGAGATATTCGTTGTTATGTGTGTGAGTTTCGGAAAACTTAGAAGTTTCGTGAAATGGATCATCGCTGTTCATTTTTTTATATCTCAAGTGTGCAAAGACAACAAAATCTCAAACATTTGACTATCGCACAAAGACTACTATATTCTAACATTCCCTTTGCACCTACAAGGAAATAAGCAATAAGATAATTTGTACAAATGTTTGTCTCAAATAACAAGAAAGAAGATACAGGAATAAGTTTGTAGGAATGGTTAGTACAAGAGTAGAGAAAGTCATGTGAGTGCAACACATCAGATTTTTACTTTCTCTAGTGCGTATTGTATTCCACCTAAAAATTCGATGTCCAAATTTCACCGCAAATAGTTGTTGAGGCACCGTGAAACCTAAAAAGGACATTTTTAAAAAAAAAGTCCGTCTGTCTGTCTGTCTCTCTCTCTCTCTCTCCCTCTCTCTCTCTCTCTCTCTCTCTCTCTCTCTCTGTGTGTGTCTTTCAGTCTATTGACAACATAACTCAAAAACGAAAGTCGGTTACAAACCAAAGTTGGCATTTAAGTTTAATGTCTTTCAAGGATTCCTCCACCCTAAACTACCCTTTACATGGAACATTTTTCGAAAAAAATTCATTTTGTTGAAAATGTCTCTAACGAATTTCATTAAAATGTCATATGTTTGAGATATTTTTATCACAAATGAAATGTATATCTTGAATTTTGTGGCTGTAACGCATGCAGTCATATTTATTCCGAATGACTTTTGTATAACTGGTAAACCGGAAAAGATAGACCAAATCTTACAATACAAAAATGTAGATCTAGCTAAAACACACAATTTATGGCTAAATATATTTTTTTTTTCTTTTGGGTACAGTAAACCATAATTTCTGATACATTGCTTGTTATGTGTGTGAGTTTTGGGGAGCTAATGCTTCTGCGAAATGGAACATCGATATTCATTTTTATATGATATGTCTGTCTGCCTGTCTGTCTGTCTGTCTGTCTGTCTGTCTGCCTATCTGTCTGTCTGCCTTTCTGCCTGTCTGTCTGTGTCTGTCTGTAATCTGTCTGTCTGCCAGCCTGTCTATCTGCCTGTCTTTCTACCTAACTGTCTGTCCGTCTGCCTGTCTGTCTGTCTGTCTACCTCTCTGTCCGTGTGCCTGCCTGCCTGTCTGCCTGTCTACCTGTCTCTCTGCCTGTCTGGCTATCTGTCTGTCTGTCTGCTTGCCTGCCTGTCTGTCTGCCTGTCTGTCTGCCTGTCTGTCTGCCTGTATGCCTGCCTGCCTGTCTGTCTGCCTACCTGTCTGTCTGTCTGTCTGCCTGTCTGTCTGTCTGCCTGCCTGTCTGCCTGTCTGTCTGCCTGCCTGTCTGCCTGTCTGTCTGCCTAACTGTCTGTCTGTCTGCCTGCCTGTCTGTCTGCGTGCCTACCTGTCTGTCTGCCTGCCTGTATGTCTACCTATCTGCCTGTCTGGCTATCTGTATATCTGACTGGCTGTCTGTCTGTCTGCCTGTCTGTCTACCTGTCTGTCTGTCAGCCTGCCTGTCTGCCTGTCAGTCTGTCTGTCTGCCTGCCTGCCTTCCGCCTGTCTGTCTGTCTGTCTGCCTGTCAGTCAGTCTGTCTGCCTACCTACCTAACTGTCTGTCTGTCTGCCTGTCTATCAGTCTGTCTATCTGTCAGTCTACCTGCCTGTCTGCCTGTCTGCATACCTGTCTGTCTGCCTGTCTGTCTGCCCGCCTGTATGTCTGCCTATCTGTCTGTCTGCCTTTCTGCCTGTCTGTCTGTCTGTGTGTCTCTCTACCTCTCTGGCTCTCTGTATGCCTGTCTGCCTGTCTGTCTGCCTGTCTGTCTGCCTGTCTGTCTGCCTGTCTGTCTGTCTGTCTGTCTGTCTGTCTGCCTATCTGTCTGTCTGTCTACCTGTCTGTCTGTCCGTCCGCCTGCCTGTCTGTCTGTTTGTCTACCTACCTGTCCGTCTGCCTGCCTGCCTGTCTACCTTCTGTCTGCCTGTCTGCCTGTCTACCTGTCTGTCTGCCTGTCTGGCTATCTGTCTGTCTGTCTGTCTGCTTGCCTGCCTGTCTGTCTGCCTGTCGGTCTGCCTGCCTGTCTGCCTGTCTGTCTGCCTACCTACCTGTCTGTCTGCCTGTCTGTCTGACTGCCTGTCGGTCTGCCTGTCTGTGTGTCTGTCTGCCTCTCTGTATGTATGCCTGTTTGTCTGTTTGCCTCTCTGCCTGTCTGTCTGGCTGACTGTGTGTCTGTCTGTCTGCCTGTCTGTCTACCTGTCTTTATACCTGTCTGTCTGTCTGCCACTCTGCCTGTCTGTCTGGCTGCCTGCGTGTCTGTCTGCCTGTCTGTCTACCTGTCTGTCTGCCAGCCTGCCTGTCTGCCTGTGGGTCTGTATACCTGCCTGACTGTCTGTCTATCTGTCTGCCTATCTGCCTGCATGTCTGTGTGTCTGTCTGTCTGGCTCTCTGTCTGTCTGTCGGTCTGTGTGTCTGATGCCTGTCTGTGTGCCTGTGTCTGTCTGCCTGACTACCTGTCTGTCTGTCTGCCTGCCTGCCTGTCTGTCTGCCTGTCTGTCTGTCTGCCTACCTGTCTGTCTGTCTGCCTGCCTGTCTGTCTGTCTGACTGCCTGTCGGTCGGTCTGTCTGTCTGACTGTGTGTCTGTCTGCCTCTCTGTCGGTCTGTTTGCCTGGCTGTCCGTCTTATTGTCTGTCAACCTGCCTGCTTGCCTGTCTGTGTGTCTGTCCATCTGTCTGCCTGTCGATCTGTCTGCTTCTCTGCCTGTCTCTCTGCCTGTCTGTCTGTGTGTCGTCTGTCTGCCTGCCTGCCAGTCTCTCTGCCTCTCTGCCTTTCTGTCTGCCTGCCTGTGTGTCTGTCTGTCTGCCTGCCTGTGTGTCTGTCTGCCTGTCTGTGTGTCTGTCTGTCTGCCTGCCTGTCTGTGTCTTTCTGCCTGCCTGTCTGTCTGCCTGCCTGTCTGTGTGTCGGTCTGTCTGCCTGTCTGTCTGGCTGCCTGTGTGTATGTCTGCCTGACTGTCTGTCTGTCAGCCTGTCTGTGTGTCGGTCTGTCTGCCCGCCTGTCTGTGTGTCTGTCTGCCTGTCGGTCTGTCTACCTGCCTTTCTACCTGTCTGCCTGCCTATCTGTCTGTGGACCTTATAACTCTAAAGTGGAAAGCCTATAACAATCTAGGTATTACGTTAGCTATATTTCAACGATAGCCCAGAAAGGTTTTCATAAGCCTGACCTTCATCTGCACCACCTTTCCGCAACTTTGATCCTGGAAAACGGCTCTGATCACTTTGATTGAATTACTATATGTTTATGATAGTTTAATTACGAATGAACTGTATATCTTGAATTTTCTGGCGATAGTCTCTGATGTTTTCCACACGACAGACAAAGTCTTACTATCTAAATACGCAGTTCTCTTTTATTTTTCTTTTATTTCCGATGTAGTTCTTGCTATTGGCTTAAATGTTCAATCATTTTCTTAAATAAGAAAATCTGTTTCTCCTTTGGTCACTCAAAGAGAACGAAATTGCATGCCATCGGATAGTGACCAGTTCATAATAGTCTTACTTTTCCTTACGCTTAAAGTGTTACGTTATTCCCATTGTATAACCCAAGCAGCTGAGGACCGTATAATTGTTTGTGGAATTAACCATTTCCGAGATATTACTTGTTATGTACCTATCTGTATTTTCCTTTAACCAAAGAGGAATACGTTATTTTTATTTCATTTTTAGTCATTCAAACATTTGAAGCCATCACATAGCCGGTAGCTCTTAAAAGGTTCAACTATCGTACAAGGGCGACTAAGTTCCCATATTCCACTTGCACTCACCTACAAGAAAATTATAAATCCTATTTATCATCTCGATTCACATGAAGTTGATGTAGGAATTGTACATGAGCGAGTAGAGAATATCATATGAGTGCAACATTTCATATTTAAAAGTACTAGGTATATAACTAAGGAATAATCTCACAACGGTTTCTGTAATATTAGCTATTATACATTGTATGACAAATGGGTTACAATAGACACTTTGGGTCCAAATGACACCAACGGTATTATTAGGTGGACAATTTTATCGGAACTTACATTCCTGACACTAATCTCTCTTGGCATATATGATAAAAAATAATGAGAAAATGTTAATTTGTCAACAGAAGACTGCTACTACAACCAAATATACGAGTACTTGTGTATATTTGAAATAATCACTCTGATTTACCAGAAAACTGTTTTTGACATTTCACATTTCTGTTGCATTTTACATGATATTGATAAGAACCACGATAAGGAAGGAAACAGTTCATGGAGTATTGTCTATTTTTAATGTCTCTGTTACGTTCTTAAACAAGCAGAGAATGAAATCTCTTCAACATAAGACTCTCAACAGCACAACGTAAAAACGAAGCTTGATTAAACACAGAACTAAGTGTGGATGTTCAACATCTTTCATATGGCATTAGACTAATCAAAACTCCCCACAGAACATAAATTTTATCTTTTAATTGGTTAAAATGAGACAAAGATTTTATTTAAAATAGAACAAATTTAAGATATTTGATGGAAGAATGTAATGTGTACCCTTAAGTTGCTAGAAATAGTGATATAATTACTTTTAAATTATAAATTCGGGAAGTCTGGTACCTGTTTTAACAACTAGACTGTGTTCCTGTCTTTATTGTACGTTCTTATAAATTTGATTCGTTTTACATTGTTAATGACATACTGGTAAATTTAATTTACATTTATACACATATAGTTGAGTGTCTTCTCTGCATGTAGGGGACTCTGGGTGTGGTAGAGCAGCTGTCTGGGATCTTGTTTACCCATGTCCATAGTTTCCTGTACCTTATAATTTGGTAGATGCTCTGATTGTGTAGGAACCTGTGAGCGGACATTCCCATACCGTCTCCCTAGCCCCGCATCTGGGGTCTTTTTGACCCATGTCCACAGTTTCCTGTACCTTATAATTTGGTAGATGCTCTGATTGTGTAGGAATCTGTGAGCGGACATTCTCATACCGTCTCTCTAGCCCCGCATCTGGGGTCTTGTTGACCCATGTCCACAGTTTCCTGTACCTTATAATTTGGTAGATGCTCTGATTGTGTAGGAATCTGTGAGCGGACATTCTCATACCGTCTCTCTAGCCCCGCATCTGGGGTCTTGTTGACCCATGTCCACAGTTTCCTGTACCTTATAATTTGGTAGATGCTCTGATTGTGTAGGAATCAGTGAGCGCACATTCCCATACCGTCTCCCTAGCCCCGCATCTGGGGTCTTGTTGGCCCATGTCCACAGTTTCCTGTACCTTATAATTTGGTAGATGCTCTGATTGTGTAGGAATCTGTGAGCGGACATTCCCATACCGTCTCCCTAGCCCCGCATCTGGGGTCTAGTTGACCCATGTTCACAGCTTCCTGTACCTTATAATTTGGTAGATGCTCTGATTGTGTAGGAATCTGTGAGCGGACATTCCCATACCGTCTCCCTAGCCCCGCATCTGGGGTCTAGTTGACCCATGTCCACAGCTTCCTGTACCTTATAATTTAGTAGATGCTCTGATTGTGTAGGAATCTGTGAGCGGACATTCCCACGCCGTCTCCCTAGCCCCGCATCTGGGGTCTAGTTGACCCATGTCCACAGTTTCCTGTACCTTATAATTTGGTAGATGCTCTGATTGTGTAGGAATCTGTGAGTGGACATTCCCATAGCGTCTCCCTAGTCGCACATCTGGGGTCTTTTTGACCCATGTCCACAGTTTCCTGTACCTTATAATTTGGTAGATGCTCTGATTGTGTAGGAATCTGTGAGTGGACATTCCCATAGCGTCCCCCTAGCCCCGCATCTGGGGTCTAGTTGACCCATGTCCACAGTTTCCTGTACCTTATAATTTGGTAGATGCTCTGATTGTGTAGGAATCTGTGAGTGGACATTCCCATACCGTCTCCCTAGCCCCGCATCTGGGGTCTTGTTGACCCATGTCCACAGTTTCCTGTACCTTATAATTTGATAGATGCTCTGATTGTGTAGGAATCTGTGAGCGAACATTCCCATAGCGTCTCCCTAGCCCCGCATCTGGGGTCTTGTTGACCCATGTCCACAGCTTCCTGTACCTTATAATTTAGTAGATGCTCTGATTGTGTAGGAATCTGTGAGCGGACATTCCCACGCCGTCTCCCTAGCCCCGCATCTGGGGTCTAGTTGACCCATGTCCACAGTTTCCTGTACCTTATAATTTGGTAGATGCTCTGATTGTGTAGGAATCTGTGAGTGGACATTCCCATAGCGTCTCCCTAGTCGCACATCTGGGGTCTTGTTGACCCATGTCCACAGTTTCCTGTACCTTATAATTTGGTAGATGCTCTGATTGTGTAGGAATCTGTGAGTGGACATTCCCATAGCGTCCCCCTAGCCCCGCATCTGGGGTCTAGTTGACCCATGTCCACAGTTTCCTGTACCTTATAATTTGGTAGATGCTCTGATTGTGTAGGAATCTGTGAGTGGACATTCCCATACCGTCTCCCTAGCCCCGCATCTGGGGTCTTGTTGACCCATGTCCACAGTTTCCTGTACCTTATAATTTGGTAGATGCTCTGATTGTGTAGGAATCTGTGAGCGAACATTCCCATAGCGTCTCCCTAGCCCCGCATCTGGGGTCTTGTTGACCCATGTCCACAGTTTCCTGTACCTTATAATTTGGTAGATGCTCTGATTGTGCAGGAATCTGTGAGCGGACATTCCCATAGCGTCTCCCTAGCCCCGCATCTGGGGTCTTGTTGACCCATGTCCACAGTTTCCTGTACCTTATAATTTGGTAGATGCTCTGATTGTGTAGGAATCTGTGAGCGGACATCCCCATACCGTCTCCCTAGCCCCGCATCTGCAGCTCACTGAGTTGGAATCCATGGAGGTATGTACGACCGTGATCAGTCCACGTGCCGGGTGCAAGTGCTTCATTTTGAGACGTTCTTCTAACTTTGGGAGAATGTGACACTCGTCCCAGTCCGACACAAGGTGCTATTTATCTCACAGTGGTAACTGTCCTAATATTACCTACCGGTCTACCGGCTGCTGGTAGAAAATGTCCCTGTCAGTTGGAGCAGACATTTCCTCTGGGTCTTACTCATCAGTTGTTTCAGATAGATACGTACATTCTATGTGCCAGGCAGGCGCTGGCACGTGAACACATTACAGTATTACTGAATGATATGGCACTGTGCCATTGTTTCTACCAAACCTGGAGATTTTGCTCCTCATCATGATTTGTGAGCTTTGTGCGTTATACCCGCGACATGTGCTCGGAACAGGGGACCTTTGTCTGTGGTAATACCCAGGCACTTTGCCATTCGGGTTCTTGCAATGCAACAATCGCACATCCGAAGGGAAGGATCCTGTCTAAGGCGCCTTTTAGGACTACACACACACACACACACACACACACACACACACACACACACACACACACACAGAGATGGTTTTGTTTCGACATTCCTGGTTGAAAAGAGTGACGGTCCCAGCGCTTCTTTTCTCTCAGCTCACGCCGCGAATTTCCGCAAATAATTAACATTATGTCGTCACGTTAGATGTAACTTGTGGAGCTTTCTTCATTCGGGTAGAAAGTGTGAATGTCCATAAGACACACAATACATTTCAAATGACAGTTTCATTACATCAGCTATATTGGAGATATCGGTTGTGTTTGTATTTATTTATGTTTATTAAAATGAAGATTTAAGTGGGAATATTCCTCTATCTCATTCATCTAGTGGAGATAACAATTTCAGAAGTTGTTTCTTTGTAGGTATAATGGAAATATGGGTATACAGTATGCTTTGAGTGATACTCCAATAGTTTAAAGCTTTCAAATTCAGTTCTCTTTGCAGCGCTAATATATAAATAACTGAATAATCATCTTCCATTTCACGAAAGTATTGAGTAATCCAAACCATGGACAAATAATGCGGAATATCTCCGAAATAGTTCACTCCCCCCCTCCCCCCCCCCCAAAAAAAAAATTGACCTAAATTGTGTTTTAACGAGACCTACAGTTTTGTATCGAAAGATTTGGTCTACATATATCTTACAATTTGCTAATTATGCTAAACCCATCAGAAGTAAACAGCACTACATGGGTTATAGACAAACAATTCAAAATACGTATTTTATTTCCATAAATATGTATACCTGAAACATATATCATTTTAGTCAAAATCGTTAGAGCCATTCTTCAGAAAAACAAAATTTTCCAAGCAAAGGCTGGATTGGATTAGGTTGGGTGAGTGATTGTTGTTTAAGGGCCCGCCCGTCGACAACTAGGTCATAAGGGCCCAGGATTAGGTTGGGCGAGTGAGTGTTGTTTAAGGGCCCGCCCGTCGACAACTAGTTGAGAAGGACCCAGGATTAGTTTGGAGCAATTTTCTTCAAAATATGCTCGTCGCACTCTTGAAAGATATTAAGACGTAAATACCTGCTTTGGATTTCAACCGACTTTTCGCTTTTGACTTATGGTGCTTACAGGCAGAAACACACACACACACACACACACACACACACGCACGCACACGCACGCACGCACACGCACATATACGCATATACACACATTGCTCTTTTTCTAAAAATCCTTTTTGGACTCGGGGGCCTCAAAACATATTTCCGGTGAAATATCTACATGGAATTTTTGGAGACAATACAGTACTTGCCCTACTTACTATACGTAGCAGAGAAAGTAAGAATTACGGTTAAAGTTGTTTTATTATACACATATATGAGTTTTGAGTTACTTTACTTACATATATCCTTGCTTTATTTTATGTGAGAATAAATAGCACATTAATAACACAAAATGTCAAGTTGGTTTCCCTTTTCAATTACCAACAGTAGTCCGCTAGCATCGCATCGCAACATTCCACCAACCCTGATATATCCTCTCCATCTCTTTCATTTCTTGATGGAATCTTTCGCCTTGTTCATCGCGGAGGTATCCTAAATTATCAGGAAAAATGTCTAAATGCGAATGCAAAAAGTGAAGTTTTAAACTCATATTACACCCAAGTATTAGTAACTTTACTAACATATTTCCCACAGTTACTTCAGATTGCGGATTCTTTGTATTTTCCAGGAATTTATTGACTACTTCTTTGAAAGCAGATCATGCTTGAAGTTCTCCGTCATTCATGACATCCAAAAATGCACTGTCCTTCATTAGCTGCCTTATCTGAGGTCCATTAAATACGTCCTCTTTTATCTTAGCTTCAGACATCACAGAAAATTGTCAAATCTACTGTAATATTTGAAACATGAACCATTTTTGTCCATTGCTTTCATGAATTGTTTCATAATACCCAGTTGTATATGCAATGGAGATAATGACATTTTCTTTGAATCAACTAGACTGGCATGAATTACATTTTTTCTTCTGATGTTAAACTTACTCTTAGACCATTCTCTCGCTATCCAATGTTTAACCCTATCTCTACTGTCCCATTCGCATAAAACATGGGTATTTTGTATTACTTCCTTGTTGCCCTAGTAAGATACTGGATACCTTTAGGTCCCCGCACAATAGCCATTGATGTTCCTGGTAATTAATTTTTTCTAAAATGATTTCAAGGTTTCCATATAACTCTCTAAGGAAAACAGAATGTGCAAGTGGTTTTGAGGCAAATTCGCTTCTATTGTGCAATAAGACGGTTTTAGGCTTCGTTTTGAAGCATCAATAAATAAACGCCAGTCGTTACTATCATATGATGGTCTTCCCAGTTGCTGAATTAAACCTGGTACATCACTGCAATCAACAAGCTGGTCTTTCATCTTAAAGAACTTGGTAAATTCTTTATCTCTATTCCTATACCAGGAAAATGTGGTGTCTGGGCCCAGCATATTTTTCTCTTTTAATCTCGATCCTAGTAATTCGCTCCTGTCCTTGGCAAGACCTAAGTCGTTCAACTCTTCTTGACTAAAATGCTGTGACTTGTCTTCACCACTGTGTGCTGGGAAATGCTCATCAACATTGGAATTTTCTGTTGACCCGCCCAGAGACTGGATTCTCAGTATCCTCTAGTTAGGCTGGTGGAACAGAAATAGGGAGATCTACTCCATGTGGCGCAGGTCTTAGACATGATGTAAAACCATCTGGATATTTAATGTTTGATTTATTTTTGTTTATTGTATCTAGATACGTTACACATGCAGAAGTAACAGTCATCATAATGATTTTTTGTTCACGTCATATCCTAGGAATCCCGAACTTGATTCTGTTTTCCATTGTACCACAGCCTTAGTCCTTCACTACATGTTTTGCAAACGGTATGTGGAGCCCATAGCTTAACATTAAAATATACAAAATACACCTTTTTAATAAATGATGTAATGTTAGCTTTCTGCTTCTGTAGCAAGAAAAGAAGGTTATTAGGATTGTTCACACATTTTAGCCAATGTTAAAATGTACCACGACACAATACGAACTAAAAATAAAGAAATAGAAATGATAAAGCTTTTCCGGAAATCGCACTACAACTCGATCACTGCGAGTTATAAGAAGCAGCTAAAGTTGAGATATATCTATCTTAAGACAGACGTGTGCCTATAAGGGTGAGTAAGTAACGGATGTTTGTCTAAGATTCAATGGCTGAAAGCGTTATTGCCTGCACATGGTCGCCCAGAGATGAATAAATACTAGTCTCTCTCTCGCTCGCTCGCTCGCTCACACTCAAACTGCTTAGCT
This sequence comes from Tenodera sinensis, assembly GCA_030765045.1. Classification (NCBI taxonomy): domain Eukaryota; kingdom Metazoa; phylum Arthropoda; class Insecta; order Mantodea; family Mantidae; genus Tenodera; species Tenodera sinensis. Next base: position 61,871,284 of record CM060974.1, on the reverse strand, counting down.
AGTCATCAGCTCATCACGGAAGAACACAAGGATGGTTTATTTTGTAAATATACGTACAGTATTTACAGTAACTCTCAAGATCCACAATGACTGCTATTCATCTTAAGTTATAAAATTATACACCTATAATAATCATAATATTTATAGTTTCATGCATACGTACGTATTACTGTATAGGTCTAGTGTCTAGCTTAATTAATACAATTTCGAATTGCATAAAAATGATAGGTGTTATGGAGAAACTGTTATCATTTTCGAAATCACCGCGTTTTTTCCCATGTAAATACCCAATGTTGATCAAAAACGGGAAACTCTTGTGGGCTAGTGATATAGGAGCGGCTAAATCCACAGATTACCTTATAACTCTCTAAAACTGCCATTACCATATATTCAAGCCTTGTATAGAAATGTAAAATGTTTAACTATGAAACTATTGTTGTATTGCAGGAGTTAGTAAAAATAATTGGTTGTCTTACATCTCTCAAAAATTACTGTTATCAGTTCCCTTCCTTATATAGAAGTTTACAATGCTTAACGCTCACATGATAGGAACTGGTAACTCTCAAATACTACCCCTAGGCACTATATTCAAAAGCTATGTAGATATCTGAGCCATTTAAGTCTCAAAATATTGTTCTATTGGACGTAGCAACATGAATTGGCAACTTAGATCTATCAAAAAGTTACCTTACTGTAAATCCAACACATATGCAGAAATTCGCACTGTTTATCTCTAAAATGTTGAACTATAAAAGGGCTGCCCTACATATCTAGAACATCACCCCAATTGTGTATCCAACCCTTATGGACAAATCAGGGTTAATTCTCAAAGTATCAAATTCGAGGACTTGGATAAATAATTCCAAAACCTTCACAAGCCGTTTATGTCTATAATATGGATCGATGGAATTTCTAAAACAACATTTCAACACTGAATATTGGGCAATAACAGTACAAATCTTTTCACTAGAGTTTTAGGACTCTGATTTACTTTTACACCTGCCCTTTTTGCTAGTTAATACATTTTTACTTTCTCTACTGCGTACAGTAAAGTAGAGGAAGTATTGTATTCCACCTGAAAATTTGATGTCCAAATTTCACCCGAAATAGCTGTTGAGGCCCCTTGAATAAGAAAAAAAAAAAAAGGAAATTCTTAGAAAAAGCTCCGCGCGCGCGCGTTTGTGTCTTTCAGTCTATGGACAACATAACTCAAAAACCAAAGTTGCTGATAATAAATGCCGCAAAATTTAATGTCGGCTGCCTCCAATCAGAGACTTGCCCTATTGTGCACCTGAACATGCTGTAAAATCAGGCAGGTGATATAAATATCATTTGCACACACGAAATGTACTTGTACAACAGCAAAAGAAAAGCGACAGTCAGCTCATAAAGACAGGTTGGTATTTCAGTTACACAATATCGCATACCATTGCTATCATTATGTAAGGTATAAACTAACACAGTTTTGCTTCCTCTAGCGCCTGCCTGCCTGCCTGGGATAGGCGATAGCAAGTCTCGTATTTCAGGTAAACATCTGATATCAAGACTTCACCGAAAATACATTCTTAATCCAACAAATAATTATGTTTACAAAAAGAGTCTCTCTGTGTGTTTGTGTGTGTGTCACTGTGTGTTTGTGTGTGTGTGTTTGTGTGTGTGTGTGTGTGTGTGACAGTGTGTGTATGTGTATGTGTATGGACTTTGTGTGTTTGTGTGTATGTGTGTTGGTGTTTTCTCATGAAAACAGTGCAAACAATTCGTGGTTTAATTTTAAAATATTATAAATGTTGGATGTAGGTTTGAGCAAGCAGGACAGCATCTGTCTGTCTGTCTGTCTGTCTGTCAGTCTGTCTGTCTGTCTGTCTGTGTGTCGGATGTTGGTATGCATGAAGTAGGCAAACTCCAATAACGGTTCATCGTTCGTTCGTTCACCATGAAAATTGCCAAATCTAAGTGTTTCTTCATTAAGGCTTTATGTTATGAATTTTATTACGCATCAGGTTTCATTCACATGGGTTTCTCTACCCGCTTTTCTGTTACATAATGCTACCACACTTTCTTCTCTACTCCGTCTTCTACAAACAACTCAGACAATTTTCTACATGATTGAAGTAGAAATGTAACGTATTACAACCACAAGGCTTCTCTTCTCACTTTTCTTTTATGAACCACAATTGCACTTCCTGCTCTACTCTCTCTTATACAAACAATACATACAGTTTTCTATATGAGTGAAATAGAAATGCAACTTATTGCATTCACACAGCTTCCTCTACTCGCTCTTCTTCCTGTGGTATTTGTGATTGTTTAACAGAGGGTTTGCATATTATCTTCCCCCTGCTTTCATTTATTTATTTATTTATTTTGTGTATTTTTTTGTTACTTGTAGTGTCCTAAGAGCTTTACCTCTTTGTTTAAGCGTATTAATAACTATTTTTTAATGTCTCCAAAGAAACACAAAGCTATTGGGCAAGCGCAATGTTTAATGTTAACATGACGTTGCCAAATGTATCTTAGAAATTAAACTTTGCATGACATTTATCATTAAATTATGACAAAATTCATTCAAATCAAGGTAGAAATTTATTACAGCATTGTTTACATGTTTACCGACAGTTAGTTATACCCATTCGTCATGAAGCTAGATGGCTCCAAATATTTCACACGAGTTGTCTTTATTCTTCGTCAAAAGTGTTCTTTATTGACAATAATTGTATTGGACATATTTGCACCTTGAGAATGGCCGGAGCAGGACCTTCCATTACAACAAATCGAGATTTTCAAAGATGAAATAACTATCAAATCATTTGAGTGGTTTTAAAATTAACTTACATCACACACACACACACACACACACACACACACACACACACACACACACACACACACACACACACACACACACACACACCCAGAGACACACAAACACACATTTACGCTCATATTATTGTATTATGAAACATCTACAATTCATATATCTTAATATATTGTACCATTTCGCGAATTTCAGCAAATGATTGTACGACGGCACGGAAATCTTATTGACCACGTAATGGTGACGTCACTTCCACTTCCGACACTCCCGGATTTCCCGGAACCGTCTGTCGCATTTTCAATTTTTCTGAGACAAAAATTATTTCATTAAAGCACATATGAGCATACAGTAATTTCTTGGAATAAAAGAAGCAAAGACCGATATAAAAAATCTGTTGTGTGGCACTCACATGTCTTTCTCTACTCTTGTACTAACCATTCTTACAAACTATTCCTTTATCTTCATCGTGTTAGTTGGGATAAACATTTTCTGTAATTGTCTTATTGTTCACTTTCTTGCAAGTACAAGGGGAATATGGGAATACAGTAGGCTTTGAGTGATAGTCAAATCTTTCAAAGCTTTGAGGTTCCGTTCTCCTTGCACGGCTAAGTTATAAAAAATGAATCACGATCTTCCATTTGACGAAAGTTTGTATTCCAAAACACGGCGCTAACAGGGCGATTCCAAACTTCTAGTTGCCGGGGGTTCGATCCCAGCCTTTCACATGTTTATTTTCTGAAATACAAAATTCACAAACGTGGTTAATTCTGTACAGTTTTTTACGAGGAATGGAAAATCGGATGAACGCACACTGCTGGAAATTGAGTTTAGTTGATGGGAAAATGGCAACATTGTGTAGTGCTTGGAAATAAACGACATGGCAACCTTGCTAGGTGTAGAGGTTACTTCCGCTGAAGTAATCTACAACTGCATTCTGTTCTGTTTAATGTATCACAGTTACATTATTCCCTGGCGTCCACATCTTGTAACAATGCATTTTATGTCTATTAAAACCTATTTTACAGTATTACGCGCTTATATATTTTAATATGGTCATTGTTGTTGTAGTGTTTAACGCCCGCTTTTACTACTACGGCACCGCAGGCGGTGACACTGATGACACATGGAATGAAGATGGAGCATCGGTGGAATGAGATGGCGGGGGAAACCGGAGCACCCGGAGAAAACCCGCCCTGACGCCGCTTCGTCCACCACGAATACCACATGCGGGTCCCTGGGATCGAATATGGTCATAGTCTACGAAATATATAGAAATGCCTTTGAATGTGAATATTTAAAGGAAAATATTAATCTCGGGAGACATGCCTGACAGTTGACGTAAGCGTGTTCCCTGATTTATTTTAAGCAATTATAAAGCATTCAGTTCTAAAATTGCAATCGTGCTGCAGCATTCATAGCACGGCGGGAAAGTTACAACGCTATGCGGAATAAAGGTATGTAAAGATATAGGTTTTATTAGTCTGTATAATGTCATATTTCACACGGGTTATGGTATAAATAATGATGTTCCCGTTAAGAAGGATACAACGAAAAGAGAAATAAAAAAGAAAAGAGTGTTGAGCGGGATTCGAACTAATGTTAACCCACCACTGTAGATTTGAACGAACACACCTTAGCCAGTTGCGCTATAGGCAACACAAGAGCTTCACCTCGCTGATTAAACTCACGTCTCTAAGTGTAGCACCCAATACTAGAATCATTTTAGTTCTAGTGCACAGTTTAATAAAACACCGTAAGAACACCTTTCCTGCAGATGCACTCAAGTTAACTTTGCAATGTTTGTCCGTTAATGTAGAAGGATTGCTGAAATATTGCTTTTTAAACTGTGAGGTGAGTGAGCTAAGAGGAGACATGGCTGCCACGTCCTTTGGACAACAAGGGAAGCACATGACTAATTTAATTCTCATACCAACTATGCAAGCACGCCGGAGAATTAGGTGACCCTTTGCGCAGGTTTAGCTGAAGGTGGGTATTTACTTTTGTGAAAGATAGTACACTTGTACTGCCCCCCTCTCTCCTTCTCACCTATCCCAATTCCCGCAGACCAAAGCGCTCTCACACACAAGTGCCATAATTCGACTGCTATTCATATATCTGTATAGCGCAGCTGACAGTCCGTAACAGCCTTGGCACATGCAACTTAATATATCCCTGTAACAGCATAGGACTTCCTGCTATTGTTTAAGGAATAATAAACTACAACACACCAGGTTTATCATATGTGACGTAATCGGCAACCCGTAACAGCCTTGGCACATGCAACTTAATATATCCCTGTAACAGCATAGGACTTCCTGCTATTGTTTAAGGAATAATAAACTACAACACACCAGTTTTATCATATGTGACGTAATCGGTAACCCGTAACAGCCTTGGCACATGCAACTTAATATATCCCTGTAACAGCATAGGAATTTCCTGGTATTGTTTAAGGAATAATAAACTACAACACACCAGGTTTATCATATGTGACGTAATCGGCAACCCGTAACAGCCCTGGCACATGCAACTTAATATATCCCTGTAACAGCATAGGAATTTCCTGGTATTGTTTAAGGAATAATAAACTACAACACACCAGTTTTATCATATGTGACGTAATCGGTAACCCGTAACAGCCCTGGCACATGCAACTTAATATATCCCTGTAACAGCATAGGAACTTCTTGGCATTGTTTAAGGAATAATAAACTACAACACACCAGGTTTATCATATGTGACGCAACCAAGAGCCCATAACAGCCGTGCTACACCTAACTTGTATAGAAACCAAAACTACCCAGGCAGAGTTGCAATGAGACACGAGTGGTGGCGCACAACAGAAATTGCTCAAAGCTCTTAAACCTGTATAAATATGTGGGAAACAGCTAGTGCACCTGCTACTTATAAAGCACATTCCTTGCCCACAGCACGTGGCAAACAGCACACATTATTCAAAATGTGTACAATCGCTGTAAAGGTGGGAATGGCAAGTGTGGCTCGCCGATTGCACATCTATGGCTGCCATTGGCGTTCCCAAACGTGCACCAATAAGAACCATTGAACTAGATGTGCTCTATTTGTTGTCCCTTCATCCGAGCAATTGCTCTGCACCTCAGTTTGCACTGACGCAGGCTCTTGCGAGTGCAGCCATGTCCAGAAGTTTCCACTCCTCTTTACAGGCTTTCTTGTTTGAGAGCGCCTACTTCCCAATGCGCTTTTCAAGAGTCTAAAGGCGAAACATCCATTGGGGAGACATGAGGAGGTTTCACTGGCATCTTGCTCAACGGAATAGATGTTGCTCTGTTCTTTGCAACAATACGACAGTGGAAACTGAGGTGTGAGTGGACGCCTTAACTTGATGCACCCAGGCAATGTTTTGGTCTCTCGCATAGAGAGCCGAGATTTCAATGTGGTAATTTGGGGTGAGAATCTCACACTGATAATACTTGATATTTATCTTGGCCTTTTTAGCAGCTCAGTAACCAGCGACGACAATAAATCCCTTTCAGAAACTTTCTCTGCATTCTGCATACCATTTTCACTTTCTCTACTGGTAAGTAGGGGAAGTATTATATTCCACCCAAAAGTTCGATGTCGAGATTTCACCGGAAATGTATGTTTTGAGGCCCCCTGAATCCAAAAAAAGCATTCTTAGAAAAAGGTTCGTGTGTGTGTGTGTGTCAGTCTGTGTGTCTGTCTATGTGTCAGTCTATCTGTCTGTCTGTCTGTCTGTCTGTCTGTCTGTGTGTCAGGCTGTGGACAGCATAACTCAAGAACGAAAAGTCGATTAAAAACCAAAGTTGGTATTTAAGTTTAACGCCCTTCAAGGATGCGACACGAAGATTTTGAAGAAAATAGCTCCACCCTAAACTACCCTTTATATGGAACATTTTTCGATATTCTTGTTTTCTTGAAAATGGCTCTAACGGCTTTGATGAAAATGCCATGTGTTTAGGTTATTTGTATGACAAATGAAATGTATATTTTGAATTTTTCGGCTATAGCCTATGTAGTCCTGTTTACTCTGGACTACTTCTGAATAACCTGAAAACCGTAAGAAATAGACAAAATCTTACTCTACAAAAACGTAGATCTCTCTAATGCACACAATTTATATCGGAACAAATTTTTTTTGAAGAGTGAACCATTTCGGAGATATTCTTTGTTATTTGAGTCAGTTTCGGAAAACTTAAAACTTTCGTGAAATGGAACATCGTTGTTCATTTTATACGTGAACTGTGCAAAGAGAACGGAATTTGAAAGCTTTAAAAAATGTTGACTATCGCACAAACGCTGCTATATTCTAATATTCCCCTTGTACCTACAAGGAAACAACCAATGAGATAATTTGTACAAATGTTTATTTTAACTAACACGAAGAAGATATAGGAATAAGAGTTTGTAAGAATCGTTAGTACAAGAGTATAGAAAGTCATGTGAGTGCAACACAGATTTTTTAACATCTTTTCCTCTCCTTGGCCGGTAGTAAATTGCATGGGCTTTGTTGCAGTTCCTAAGATAGACATCTTTGATATGATCGACTCAAAACTTTACTCAAGGCATTTTGAAGTGCAGAGAATTTCTTAAGTGAAGCTGCTTTTATCTGATAGGACATTGTTAGAGGTTATAAGTCACTTTGTATCGTTTCAAGAGAGAAATCTATGATTGTTATAATTTTTCGCGTGTTTATTGCCTTTCTCTCAAATTACTAGAATAAAGATTGAGAGCCTCAGAATCTAGAAATTGTAGGAAATCTATTGAAATATGTTTTCTCTATTCATACTTTATTAAATATCTGCTCTCTTCACTCACAGCTCAATACATCCAACTAAAGGGTTTAGGTGTATTGTAAGACACACTTGTCCTGTAAAGCACTTTGTGGTGAATCTACCTGCCACTTTTGAAGGGCGCAAATGGCCCACAGTTTCGATGCAGTCTTCCCACAACAGCAGATAGTGATTTGGCTGATATTTATATTTCATCAAGCCAAAAGTAAGAACCAGTAATTTCCGCGAAATTCAAAACCAAACAGAATTCGTGAAATGAGTGGCAAGAAATTAAAGTCATCTAGAAATTTAAGTGCGCAAAGTTGCCTTTGCTAATACGGAAAATGCGTTGATAAAGAACAGTAGATATGATTCAAGTTGAAGATTGCTGATGTACTGTCAGGTGAGAAGTATGACCTCGATGAAGAAGACCTAGAAATAATATTCGTTACGTAATGCTTGGCCCAGTTTCTTGTGTTGATCTTGAAACATACATCCCTATGTGCAAGTTGACAAATTTAATACTTTCAAAAACAGGCTGTAACGTATTGTAATAGTGATAATACCTAATATACAAACAGATCAACAAATTACGTTAATTTTTATCTCATTGTAATGCGGCGGTCGTTTGCCGCTCGGCCTGCTTAGTCGGTTCCTTGTGATAGGACCTGCAGGCGCGTTACGGCAGCAGCGAAGTCCTTCAACAATGATGTGGTTTTCTCTTATAAATTGTTTTTATTCACGTCGATCACATATTATGATCACTGGTCTTTACATATTTGGTTTTATGTCGGTTAAGCAAGGTATAACAGCTCTTGATTTTTATTGAAGATATTCCGTCCAGGCTTGTTAGAAAATATATTCTTATATTTAATCAGAATAGTCAACAATTGTTGTTTTTGATTTGTACTAAGGCTGTAACAATCCTCAAGTTTATTACGTAGACCTACCTATGTTAACCTCTTGCTTTTGTGTTAGTTGTAAATTAGCCAAGTAGATAATGGATTAACTTGTACCTAGCGAAATCTATATAATTATATTATATATTACTAATATGGTACCATCAAAGCAATCAATTCATATTCCCACGCTCCTGCTTTTAATTTTAACATGTCGACTTGGTGTTGTATTTTTTACCAATGGCTACACTACAGTAAACTGGTAAACATTTGGCCTTTCCTGACTTTTATATTTTTAGAAACATATGTATTCTCGTTAACAACGCTGGTACTGCCAGAAGTCTGTATCTCGTATCTATCAATGCTCGATACTCCTCATCTCATACATTTATGTCAATAACCGGGGGGTTCATAACCTCTTTCTGAATAGTCTTAGAATTTTTCAGGTGTAATTAATTACTTGTTATTTTCACCAATTACTATATTTAAATAACCAATCAATCAATCAATCAATCAAAAAAGTTATTTGGGCATGTTGTAAAACATGCCCTGGCTGTTTTAGGGATAGTCCCTTTTCAGCCGCGTATTTTAAATTTTTTAACTTGGTACGGGGCGGAGACATCAATCTTGGGTGCGTTAAATTTTGATTTTGCGTGATTGTAGGTGTGGTTGTGTGTGTGTGTGTGTGTGTGTGTGTGTGTGTGTTCATCCCTGGTGTGTGATAGCTTCTGCCCTCTGAGAAGATTTTTGTTTTTGTTTGTTGTGTGGTTATGTGTGTGTGTTGCTGCAACAGCTCTCGGTTAGTTTTTGTCTGTGTTGTGTGTTGTATGTGTTTTGTTATGTATGTGTAAGTGTGTTTGTATTTACTGTGTGGTTATGTTTTTTATGGTAATTGATGTTCGTGTGTCATTGTTAAGTGTTTTCATTTATGAAGATAGCCAGCTGGTTGCCAACTCTCGTCGTGTTAATTGCTTTTTTAAGTGTCTTTTGTGCAGTCTGTGTCAGGTTTTGTAGGAATCGTGCTCTGTGTGCAGGTGGAGTTATGTCGTATATTGGTGGTATCAGTGTGCTGAGTATTTGTGTTATTGTCGTGTTTGTGATGTCGCGTATGTACTTTGTAATGTTTTGCTGTATGTTTGTGAGTTGGTCTTGCAGGGACTTGATTTGTTGTTCAGATTGTGATATTACGTCTTGAAAAGTGTTTACTGTCTCGTGTTTTGACATGTGTCTTTTAGTTTCAGGGATCTTTGGGAAATTTGTCTCGGGCCAGTCAGTCACGTGTGTTGGTTTGGGTGGTGTGGGGATGTTGTGGGGGAAGATGTATGTCTTGGCAGTGTGTTCAGGTTGTGTCGGGGGTTGTCTGGGATACATCGGGCATTTTACTTGCCCGGTGTAGTGCCCGTTCTGTCGGCAGGTGGAGCAGTAAGGGGTGTTATGTCGGATAGGATGTGTGCATCGTCGCGTGTCAGAGTTGTGCCCACAGTGGAAGCATATGGGTTTTTGTGTGCAATTTTCCTCGTGATGTCCGTATGTCTGGCATTGTCGGCAAGGTACGTGTCGGTCTGTGTGCTTAGAAGGCTCCGCCCTGAAAATTTGTTTTTCAATGACGGCGCCTTCTTTCAGTATTGTGTTGATAGTTGTGATACATGTGCTGAAAATTCGTACGAGTTGCGTCTGTCTGTTTTGACTGATGATCCTGGATACGCGTGTTATTTCTGGGTATGCCTCTTGTATGCTTTGTAGTATTTCGTCATCAGTTATGTCGTAGGGTATTCCTTTTACTACGGCGGTCAGGGTTTTGCGTGGTCTGTTTGGTTCTGTGTCAGGGTTGGGTGTGGGTCGGTTTTGCGGTGGGGAGTTTGCGTAGTACGCAAACTTCCCGAAGTTGTGAATGGGGATGGCCTGGGTGAAAGTCACTGCTTGTTGCTGGTTGCGGAAGGTCAGTGCGAATGTGTTCTGTTGCAGTCTTTGTGCGCGGTAGAGTGAGTCTGTGTTCTGTTGTGTCTTTGTCATCAAGCTCCTAACGAGCCATGTATTCTGTTTGTCTGGGTTGCTGTTGATGATGTATATCGTGAAGTAGCCGTGAGGTGTGGGTGGTATGTAAGTCGTGCGTGGTGTCAGTAGTGTGTTAAGTCGGTTGCCGAGTTTTGTTGTAGATTCAATGCTGGTGTCTGAGTCGTGGTCAATAATGTCAGGAGCTTGAGAGGCTGAGCTGCTGTTGGAGCTTACAGAGTGTGTGCGGTAAAATTAGAGTTTAAATAACTCTAATTTTGAATGTTAGTATGTTGTATACAAGGTCGAATTCGGTCCTCTCTTAGTTTTCCTCAACTTGGTTGGTAAACGTTCCGTCGATGCGTGTTAATTAACCAGTGGAGGCTCGGTATTACAACCTATGTAGGTTCACTCTCATATGTTGATCAGTTTCTATGTATTGTAAGTTTTTGGATCTTGAGTGCCAATCATTACGGTGTTCCCAATAATTACGCCTATCATTACGTTTATATGGGTTACAAGAATTTCAGTCAGTTCGATTTACATGTAGATAATTTATTTGGTTATTGTTTCGGAACCGTTGATTATTTTCGGTATCAGACTTTAAGTGTGGTCCATGTGTATTTCTAAATCCTGAATAATTTCCTTGTTACTGTCTGATTCTGTTGTCGGGGTTATAATTGTTTTGGAATTGTGCCCCTCCCCCACTGACTGATGGATTACCGGACCACCTTCTTTGAAACGGAGAATTTTTATGATTGTTATTATTTCTATTTCAATCTTCATTGATGTTCTGGTTATTTGAGTTTTAAGTGTTTCTGTCATTTCTTTCAGTTAAGGGGTATTGATGTCGTTCTTTAGGAACAGATTGATTCTCGAATTCTGCGAGTAATTCGATAACATCAGCACTATTAGGCTCCGTCTGATAACAGCGGTTAAGATCTCCTGATCTGATAAAGGAGGCTCGAGTAATTCGATAACATCAGTGAAATCTAGAGGGCTAGCCACTATTAGGCTCCGTCTGATAACAGCGGTTAAGATCTCTTGATCTGATAGTAATTCGATAACATCAGTGAAATCTAGGGGCCTAGCCACTATTAGGCTCCGTCTGATAACAGCGGTTAAGATCTCTTGATCTGATAGTAATTCGATAACATCAGTGAAATCTAGAGGACTAGCCACTATTAGGCTCCGTCTGATAACAGCGGTTAAGATCTCTTGATCTGATAGTAATTCGATAACATCAGTGAAATCTAGGGGCCTAGCCACTATTAGGCTCCGTCTGATAACAGCGGTTAAGATCTCTTGATCTGATAGTAATTCGATAACATCAGTGAAATCTAGAGGACTAGCCACTATTAGGCTCCGTCTGATAACAGCGGTTAAGATCTCTTGATCTGATAGTAATTCGATAACATCAGTGAAATCTAGAGGACTAGCCACTATTAGGCTCCGTCTGATAACAGCGGTTAAGATCTCTTGATCTGATAGTAATTCGATAACATCAGTGAAATCTAGGGGCCTAGCCACTATTAGGCTCCGTCTGATAACAGCGGTTAAGATCTCTTGATCTGATAGTAATTCGATAACATCAGTGAAATCTAGAGGACTAGCCACTATTAGGCTCCGTCTGATAACAGCGGTTAAGATCTCTTGATCTGATAAAGGAGGCTCGAGTAATTCGATAACATCAGTGAAATCTAGAGGGCTAGCCACTATTAGGCTCCGTCTGATAACAGCGGTTAAGATCTCCTGATCTGATAAAGGAGGCTCGAGTAATTCGATAACATCAGTGAAATCTAGAGGGCTAGCCACTATTAGGCTCCGTCTGATAACAGCGGTTAAGATCTCTTGATCTGATAGTAATTCGATAACATCAGTGAAACCTAGAGGCCTAGCCACTATTAGGCTCCGTCTGATAACAGCGGTTAAGATCTCTTGATCTGATAAAGTAGGCTCGAGTAATTCGATAACATCAGTGAAATCTAGAGGGCTAGCCACTATTAGGCTCCGTCTGATAACAGCGGTTAAGATCTCTTGATCTGATAGTAATTCGATAACATCAGTGAAATCTAGAGGGCTAGCCACTATTAGGCTCCGTCTGATAACAGCGGTTAAGATCTCCTGATCTGATAAAGGAGGCTCGAGTAATTCGATAACATCAGTGAAATCTAGAGGGCTAGCCACTATTAGGCTCCGTCTGATAACAGCGGTTAAGATCTCCTGATCTGATAAAGGAGGCTCGAGTAATTCGATAACATCAGTGAAATCTAGAGGCCTAGCCACTATTAGGCTCCGTCTGATAACAGCGGTTAAGATCTCTTGATCTGATAAAGGAGGCTCGAGTAATTCGATAACATCAGTGAAATCTAGAGGGCTGGCCACTATTAGGCTCCGTCTGATAACAGCGGTTAAGATCTCTTGATCTGATAGTAATTCGATAACATCAGTGAAATCTAGAGGGTTAGTCACTATTAGGCTCCGTCTGATAACAGCGGTTAAGATCTCTTGATCTGATAGTAATTCGATAACATCAGTGAAATCTAGAGGCCTAGCCACTATTAGGCTCCGTCTGATAACAGCGGTTAAGATCTCTTGATCTGATAGTAATTTGATAACATTAGTGAAATCTAGAGGGTTAGCCACTATTAGGCTCCGTCTGATAACAGCGGTTAAGATCTCTTGATCTGATAGTAATTCGATAACATCAGTGAAATCTAGAGGGCTAGCCACTATTAGGCTCCGTCTGATAACAGCGGTTAAGATCTCTTGATCTGATAAAGGAGGCTCGAGTAATTCGATAACATCAGTGAAATCTAGAGGCCTAGCCACTATTAGGTTCCGTCTGATAACAGCGGTTAAGATCTCTTGATCTGATAAAAGAGACTCGAGTAATCCTGCTCATAAAGTAATCCGTAAGACTCGTATTAGTCAATGGATTGTACTTCCCAGTTGCTAGTTCAACACCAACACTATTTTGTCTTGCTGGGCTCCAATAACGTGCTAAAGGTGCGCAACTTTCATGTCCTGCACCTGTAGCTCTAAGCCACTGTAAGCCATTACCTATTAACGATTGTTTTACTATCATCATCTTCATCATCATCATCATCATCATCATCATCTTCTTCTTCTTCTTCTTGTTCTTCAATTCATCAGGTACTTTTTTATTTTAAAATAAATAAATAAATAAATAAATAAATAAATAAATAAATAAATAAATAATTG